>CM053769.1:194949597-195061848 GCA_028658325.1 Potorous gilbertii
GGGGGAGAAAATTTTGGAACCCAAAATCTTGTGAAAATGAATGTAAAAAGTTAAATAAATTTATTTAATAAAAAAAAAAAAAAAAGAACTGTGGTGCTATATTTACTCTTACCAATATTCCTTGACAATTCTATTGTGTATGCTAGGCCTCGGTTTCCTTATCTGCAAAATGATTGATAAGAATACTTGTTCTCTTGACTTCTCATGGTGGTTGTGAGAATCAATGGAACTCCAGTTTCTATGGCCTAGGCTACCCCCACGTGATATCATGGCCCCATGACATTGAAAATTGCCTTCCTGCCTGGCTCTCCACCTACAGAGGGCCCTCATGTTGCACCTGACTGTAAAGACATCCCACCGCCCCCCACCCCACATTGCTGGCACCTTCCCAGGTCTTCTGTGCCTCCTGAGCAAGTGTGTCTAGCATCTGGGGTCTGGCCCATCTCATCATTAATCAAACCCTGGTACTGAAAAGGGCAGTTTATATAAGATGCAAAGAAAATTAATTTACCACAGGGTACAGATTATTCATGAATTGTGGAATGAAGCAGTATATTACAAGGCAAAGAACGGGAGGTTGGAGACTTTGGTTCTTGCCCGGTCTCTGTCACATAACCAACTAGTTGTATGATCCAGGGTAAAGCAGAGGCTGTTTCTTCATCAGTGATAAGCTCTCTAAGGTCCCTTCCAGCTCTGATCCTAGACATGCTATGTCTGTTCTATTTTATAACTTTTCTCAAAGACACTTTAAAAGCAAGAAAGACAAATATTCAAAAGGAGTCAGAGGAACGGACTGGGCCAGAGTGTCCCAGCCCGATTCATCCTATGCACTAAAAAAATATCAGAGTTCAGTACTTGAGACTGCTCCACCCTTCCTATCCCAGGGGTTGGGAAAACTGGGCTAGCTCACAATAAGAAGAGCTGACATTTATATAGTGATCGACAATTGACAAAAGGCTTTACATTTATGATTTCCATTGATTTCTCACAACAACCCTGGAAAGTCAAGAGAACAAGTATTATTACCACTGCTTTTCAGACAGGGAAACTGAGGCCCAGGTTACACAATTAGTTGGTGACAGAGATGGAATTCAGGCCCAGGTCGTCTGACCTTGAATTCTTTAGCACTTTCTACTATATCATAGCTGCCTATGCTCTATGATAACTGTAAACACACACATTGTGTATATGTGTGTATGTATATATACATGCATGTGTATATACACAGATACATAGATACATATATTTATATAAACACATATATGCAGAGAGAGAAGGAGAGAGATACCTTTCTGCCATAGGTATCTCCTCTAATCTCCTTTCTCATAAACATGGTTCCTCCCAAAACCTAGCCTTCTGAGAACTGCTTATCCCAACACCTGCCTTTCCTTACAAGTTTAGCATTATTGCTTCCCTTTCCCTTCATGCCCCATGCTAGGTTGAAAAGACTTCACTCCCTTTATATCTTGCAAGATGAGGCTTAGCCTTCATTTCCAGGCCTTTCCCCATAGGCCTTCCAGACTCTACTTCCTCATGCCCTCTTATACCCATTATCCTATCTCCTTCCACCACTCTTTCCATTGTAGAAACTGATGCTAATTGAAGAAAGCAGAAGTAGATGAAAACGTATGTTCTGTGACTCTGTAAAAGGTGAGGGGAGAGAAAACTGAAGAATTTACAGAAGAGGGGAAAGTGCAAAAGAAGACAGAATAAATAAGGTGCATTAAATGTAGCACTAGTAGAAATAGTGCTGGATGTATAGCCACAAAACTTGAGTTCAAACCCTGGCTTTGACATTATGTGACCTCAATCGAATTCTCTGAGCTCCTGTTTCACCTGTAAATGAAAGGGTTGGATTAGATGGTTTCTACAGTCCCATCCAACTCCCACTATATGATTCAAGGACCCATAATCACATAATGAGTGAGGGTATTCTTTTTACCTTGAAACAAAAATGTATCACTTTATGGCCAATCAAGAGATGAGTTCCTATGAACTTAGGAAGGTTGGCTGACAGATGACAGGCCTATTGCCGTATTTGTTGTTGTTAAGTCATTTCAATCACACCAGACCTTTTGTGACCCTATCTCTGGTTTTCTTGACAAAGATACCAGAATGGTTTGCCATTTCCTTCTCCATCTCATTTTGCAGATGAGGAAACTGAGTCAAAAAGGAGTAAGTGACTTGCCCAGGGTCACACAGGTTAGCTCAAATTGGAACTCAGGTGTTCCTGACTTCAGGACCATCACTCTAACCACTACATCACCATACCTGAAGTCAAATCCTTTCTAGTTATTATCTAGCTCTAGTCCATATCTCTACATTTAGTCCACAAAAAATAGCACACAAAATTTTATCAACTGCTAAAAATCTAGGTGAACTGCATCCATAACATTCCTTGGATCTACCAATCTAGTAACCCTGTCAAAAAAAAAGATAAGAAAGTTAGTCTGGTGTGACCTGTTCTTGAGGAATGACAGCATCAGTTCTACCTCCCTGGCTAGAATCATGGGATTATTTAGGATTAGAGTTGGAGAAGATTTTAGAGAAGCTCCCCTCATTTTACGGATAAAGAAAATAAGACCCTGTAAAGTGACTTAGCCAGTGTCACACCTTTTTATGATTGTGGCTTCTTTTTTCAAGATGTTCACAAAACTTGAAAAAAATTCTAGAATCTTTTCCAGGAATTGAATTCAAGCTTACTGGGTCTATGGTTTGCAGATTCCTTCCTTTGAAAATGGGGACATTTGCCCTTCTGTGATCCTGTAGCACTTTTTTCCATTCTTCAAGAATTCATTGACATCACCAAGTGACTCAGCCATCTCATCCATCCTATTCTTCAGTACCCTAGGATTTAATTCATGTAGGCCTTGGGCTTTGACTATGTCAAGGGATAGGAGTTCTGGTCCTATCTCCTTCCTCGTCTTGGGCATCAGCTCCCCCGCTCTGTCCTTTGTAATTCAGTGAGCATCATCCTTGGAAAAGAAAACAGAGACCAGATAAGAGTGAAGCAGCTCTGCCTTCTGTCTACCATCCATTATCACTGACCAATCCATTAGAACATCAGTCCTATCCTTTCTTTGATCTTCCTCTTCCTCCCTCCACATAACTATTTACAAGTCACCTTTCATTGTTCTTAGCATTCTCACAAATTCCAGTTCATTCCCAGCTTGAACACTCTTGATATAATTCTTAGACAAATATTTGTTGATGTTCAGTCATTTCAATCATATCCAATTCTTTATGATCCCATTTGGGGTTTTCTCAGCAAAGATACTAGAGTGGCTTGTCATTTCCTTCTCCAGCTTATTTTACAGTGTAGGAAACTGAGGCAAATAGAGTTAAGTGACTTGCCCATGGTCACACTGCTAATGTGTCTAAGGATAGATTTGAACTCAGATTTTCCTGACTCAAGACCCAATGCTCTATCCACTATGCCACCTAGCCGCCCCCTTATAGAACCATGCCATACTTTTATGTTCATCTCTCTTTGCTTTCCTTGTTTCTCTAGTCAACACGTGTATTTTTTTAAAAAATCAAAGTGGACTGATCATTTCTCCATGCATCTACGTTGGTCTCTTTGGACAATCTTCTCCTGTGCCCCTCTTCAAAATGTGCCTTCACATTTTTGTGTCTTCAGAATTTAGGAGTCCTTGGAATAGCTCCACATGCTTGGTTATTATAAAAAATGAGAATGGCTAGGAAAGACCTGGTCTGTTTAGAACTAAATCTCTGGGGGCCAAGAAGGTATCTCACTTATAACTAGCTCAGAATAATGAGGAGTGAGTTTATCTAGGTGTAATCTGGGCAAGTGGCCTTTTCTGCAGCCTAATTTCTCCTACTTTTTCTATTATCTGTGCACATCATATCTCCCTACTAAATTATGAACTCCTTATGGGCAGAGATTGTATTAGTTTTCAACTTTGAATTCTGTTTGATGAATTTACTCTTGTAAATTCACAGTCTGAATTTTTTTTAAAAGCAGAGCAGTGTTCTAGCTCATAGGATGCTAGAACAAGGTAGGATCTCAGAGATCATTTAGTTCTGCCTTATCATTGGAAGAAGAGGAAAGTTAGGCACAGATGGCTTAGGTGACTGCCCAAGGTCACACAGCTGGCAAGGAGGGGACTTTCAGGAAGCCCATTTCAGTGTCCATGTCACAAGGTCACATTGTGGGTCCTGTACTGCTCTTGGTCTAACACAGGTAACCAATATCCAAGTCCACTTCATCAACTTGTATTGAAACTTGCCTTAATGGAGTGAGTTACTTGTTACTCAAAATCACTCCTTTGTCCTTATTAGGGATCTAGAGAAAATGATCTCAATATTCTAGACTGCAAGTCTAGGTTTGGAAGAGAGCTCAGATGTCACTTTGTTCATCAGAGCAGTGACTGAAATTATTTCCAGGCAAAAATAGTTGGAGTGGGGATGGGAGGTGCTGATAGAGCAGTCTTCGAATATATTTGTATGTTAATGGAGCTATCATAGGAACTTCATATGAGATTCATGGGTGGCAACACCCCCTTCCCCTCCCCACTGTCATTATCCTGGAGCACAGTGTTTAGAACATAATAGTAGATGCTTCATAAATGCCTATTGTTTCTCCCTGGGCTAGTTACTAATCTTGTCTGTACCTGACCAGGAATTCTCCCTATAACATCTCTGGCAAGTGATCTGTGAGCTTTGTTGGAAAAGATATAGTGAAGGGAAACCCACTGCTTTCCAAAGTGATCCATTTTTTTATGGGGTGGCTCAATATTTTGGAAGGTTTTTATTATATTGAGCTGAAATATTCCTCCTTTTGCCTTCTGGGGACAAGCAAAACGAGCTCTCATATCCCTCCTAAGTGTCCCCCTCTCTCAAGTAAATATCCCCCATTCATTGCTCTGACCTTCCTATGGCATGGTCTCCAGTGTGTTGACTATTACAGTTGCCCTTCTTTGAATGTGCTCTAGTTTATCAAATTCCTCCCAGGTGTGGTACCCATAACTAAATTAATTTTTTAAAAACATCCTTGATGGAATCAATCAATTCAACTTCTTACTGGTACCTTGTTCTGAGTTATCTGTATGATTCCCAAGATAGATCAAGGAAGCAATTCCAGTCAATACTCCTGGACTTAGAATGAGGCATTATGGAGGTCTGGGAGGGAAAGACTGGAGGGAGGGGATGCCAATAGCATTTTTGGAGATGGTTGTATAGCTAGTTAATGCATAAGATAGTAGGATTTTAGAGACAGAAATGGCTTTAGAGACTGCTGAGACCAACCCCCTCATCTTATATATGAGGAAACTGAGGCCCAGAGAGATAAAGTGACAGTCAAATTCCGAGGCACTCTTGTTAAACCTGCTTTTATCACCTTTTAAAGGCCTAATCTTTTAGGCATAAGATACTGGATGCCTTCTCACCTAGGAGTTTAATTACGTGGCATACAAAATGGTGTTTGGGTGATAAACAGTTCTCATTCAAACGCACAAAATGTATATTTATAGTGTACCCTTTTAGCTAAATCCCCGTCATTTTGTGAATGAAGAAAATAAGACCCAGTGAAGTGACTTGCCCAAGGTAACACAGCCAGCAAGAGACACAAGCAGGATAATAACTGCCTCCAAGTATTTTCAGGGTCGTCCAATGGAAAACAGCGGTACTAGACTTCCTGCGCTTGGCTTCGATGACGAGAACCAGGAGCAATGGGTAGAAGGTACAGAAGGAAAATGTAGGTTAATACCAGGCCTGTCTGTAAAAGCTTGCTAAAGTAGAAATGGCTGATTTGGGAGATAGTTACTTCCCCTCTTCACTGAAGGTCTTTGAGATTGAATGACCAGTGACTGGGGAAATTGTAGAGGAGGGGATTCTTGTTCAGGTACCCAGTGGACTAGAATTCTGAGTCAGACTCTGGGGCAATGTCCAACCAACCAACCAACCAATCAATAAGCATTTATTGTATGGTTGTTCAGTGATTTTTCTGTCCTGTCCAACTCTTCATGAGCCCATTTGGGGTTTTCTTGACAAAGATACCATTTCCTTCTCTATCTCATTTTACAAATGAGGAAACTGAAGCAAACAGGATTAAATGACTTATCTAGGGTTACAAGGCCAGTAAGTTTCTAAAGCTGGATTTGAACTCTGGTCTTCCTGACTCCAGGTCAGGCCCTCTATCAAATATGCCACTCAAAAAACACCTACTACATGTCAGACACTGAACTAGGGGTCAGAAATAAAACAGTCCCTGTCCTCTAAGAATTTACTTATGGGGGGAGGTAATATTTTCATAAATAAATATGTACAAAATATCCTTTATACAACATGATTAGACATGAGAGGAAAACTTTGAGGGAAGAGGGAGAAAACAGAAAGGAAGCCAAGCAGCAAGAAATCCAGGCTGGGGTGGTGTAGGTATGTGGAGGGGAGGGGGGGCGGGGAGAGAGACAATAAGGTGCAATTCAGCTATAGGTATAGCTGGAGGAGAGTTAGACAGAAGGTAGTGTCAAGAGGAGGGGACCGAGGTGATGGAAGCCTGGCAGGGGAAAAGCGAAAGTCCTCCACCGCATAGTGATGGTTCTCTGGGGCAGAGCCTCTGCTGACCCCATCGTTATAGTGATGCCACACATAGCCTCCTATGGAAAATCATTGTTCCTACTGCCATAGCTAATCATTTGGTTAAACACTGACTCGGAATATGTGGATGATGATTAAAACCACAGGTAAGTATCCGCTGCCATCTGTACCATTGCTTCCCTTCTGCTCCCTCTCTCTGCAGCTCCCCCCATCCTCCATGCCTACTCCTGACTCATTACTAAAAAGTAGCAACAAGCACTAGAAGAGTCAGTCATTCTGTTGGTCAACAAGCATTTATTTATTAGGGGTTGACTATGGCCAGACACTGTGCTAAATTCTCAGGATCCAAAGAAAGGCACAGCATCTGACCTAAAGAAGCTCACATCCTCAGCTAGAAGTAAAGAAATGTCCAAGAGGGAATGAGGCCCATAGAATTATAGAATATTAGAACTAGAAGGGATCTTACAGACCACCTAGGTAATCTCATTTTGCTAAAGAAAGTGATTGACCCAAGATCACAAAGCTAGCCACAAAGCCCTGACGCTTGAGAACATAGATACCTGACCTTATTGAGAATATAGAAACTGCCCCCCCCCAGAAAAAAGTATTACAGTCATTCCTGCCTCTAATTTGTATGCCCTAAGTGACCTGCAGTCTCTAGTGAGCTGTGAGCCCAGAAATGGGGCAGAACCACCTTCCCTGCTCCTTTGCCTGAGGAAAGGCGCTCTTCGACTTCCATGCATCCTGCCCACTCCCCGCACCCCACTCTCACCCAAGCAGGGCGCCATTGAAATGCTAAGTGAAGAGCAATTAACTTTTGCTTCTGAAAACCCATTTTAACTTTCCATAACTCTTTGGGGGCCGCTTCCGCTAAGCCAAACCTCCTGCACGTTCTCCCTCAGCAATAAATTACTTCCCTGCTTTAATTAGCTGCCCGAGTGCAAAAAGAAGACTGGGTGCTGATGAGAATGCCTTCCTTGGCAGGTCCCTGTTCTGTCACACGCGCGCGAGGCTGGCACCTCCAAGTGAGAATTTGGACATAGAAGTGCCCTTCCTTACATACTCGTGCCACTGGCATTTATGAGGTGTCACTCAGTCAACAAGCACTTATTAAGCACCAATTGTATGCAAGGCACTGTGATAAGCCCCGTGGAGACAAGGAGCATCCAAAGAGCAGACGGCAGGCAAACCACTATGTGCAAATTAATAAATACAGGATAAATTTGGGATAATCAACAGAAGGAAGGCCCTAATGTTTTGGGAAAGACTTCCTGTAGACAGTGGGGTTTTAACTCTGGCCTGAAGGAACCAAGGGAAGCCAGGCAGCAGAGATGAGGAGAGGAAGGATTCCAGGCATGGAGGAATAGCCAGAGAAAATGCCAGAGCCTTGTGAACCCCCCGAATTTGGGGGTCGGTGGAGGATGTCAAGAAGACTGTCTGAGGCATTCATTTTTCAGATGACCGAAATAAGTTAGCCCAGTTTGGTCACAACAGCCTTCCTGGCCCGTCCATTTTTCCTCCTCCGAGTCAGAGGACATAAGTTCAGTTCTTGGTTCCAGTATTTAATAGCTGTGTGACATTGGGAAAATCACCACTCTGGACCTCAGCTCGTCCGTCTGAGAAAAATGACAATAGAAATGCTGGCAAGCCTGGAATGGCTCAGAAGGAAGTTCTTTCTAAATCTTAAAATGGTGTGAATGCAAACTCTCGTCACTATGACTGTAACGATTACCATGTAATAACAATACCACATTATTCCCAGGTGCCCAGGGGCCTCTTGTTTTCTTTCCCTACAAAATCTGCTCCCAGCCATGGATCTGGCAAAGTAATTTGCACTCACGGGTAAGTGACCGAAGATGTTCAACTTAGTTCTCTCTGGGGCATTTTGCATGCTAATTAAGGACACAGTCTTAATCCAAATGAATGAATCTCTAATTATGGAATTTCAGCAGTAGCTAGCAGGTAGTGGAAATGTAATTGAGAGGCAAGAAGGCTTTTCTCTGTAAAAATCACATTGTGGGACCCACACATTCTATCAGCACCATTCATCAACTCGACAAGGACCCAACAGCAGGCCTAAAAAACCCTTTTCTGGCTCAGTGGAAGACACAAAAGGTTTACTGGCTGCTTCCCTGGATAGCCTGTCCTTACACCTCAGCTAACCTTCAAAAGATCCATTATATTCAGTTCTACTTATTTCATAGAATCTCCGAGCTGGAAGGAACTTCTGAGGTTTTCTAGTACAACCCTCCCTGAAAAAGATTCTCCTCTGTAATCCCCATAAGAAGTAGACATCCATCCTCTTGAAGCTCTGCAATCACGGGGAACTCATTACTACTAAAAGTAAACCATTCTACTGGAGGACAGCACCAGCTAGGAAGTTTTTTCCCCTTATACGGAACTAAAATGTGCCCTTTTTCCCAACATTCTCTCATTGTTCCTCCTTTTGCCTTCTGAGACCTACCAGAGTAAGTAGAATCCTCCTTGCATAGGACAGAGCTCCATATTCCTGAAGACTGAAATCATGCAAGAGGACAACTGGTCATATTGATAGAGTGCCGGACATAGAGTCAGGAAAAGCTGGATTCAAATCTTGCCTCTGATATTTAATAACTGTGTGACTATGAACAAGTCACCTAATATTCTCTGATCATCAGTTTCCTCATCCATCAAATGAAGGGTCTGTACTATCAAGGGTGGGAAACCTGTGGCCTCGAGGCCACTTGTGGCCTTCTAGGTCCTCAAGCGCACACCTCTGACTGAATCTAAACTTCAGAGAACAAAATAAGTTTGGATTCCATCAAAGGGCTGCATTTGAGGACCTAGAAGACCAAGTATGATCTCAAGGCCACAGGTTCCCCACCCCACATCTAAGCTCCCTTCTAACTTTTAAATCTACAATCCTTTTGTCTCCTCCAAACATTTACTTCTCCTCTTTTCCAGGTAACACTTTCCTATTTTCTTCTCATGATACCTTTATGGTATAGTCTCTGAACCTCTCACTATATTATGGTGATTTTGTCCAGGTGAGAAAATGTGTCACCAGACCAGGGCCAGCACCTCCTAACTGTGTGAGCGTGGGCAGATCACTTAACTTTTCTGTCAGTTTCTTCATCTGTCAGATGGAGCTGAGACTACTTGTTCTACTTACCTCACATGTTTAAAGAGAGGAAATGTGCTTTGTAAACCCTAAAACCTCATGGAAATATTGCTACTATCATCATTCCTTCCCACTCCTAGTCTTTCCTTTCATGCATTTTTTAAAGGAATAAAAAAAAATCCAAACAACAGAACGATTTCTAGGCCCCTCCTCTCCTTGTCGGTTCCTAAAACAACCCCCAAGGCCCATGACAGGGCCCAGCTCTCCAGAAAAGCCTATCTTATTAAGAGTGTGAGCACCATCACACATTTGGCCATCGGTAGCTTCTTAGCAGGAGAAGCGGGAGCAAAGCTCTTCTGTGATTCTGCTCTGAGCCTCCCCAATTAACAGGCAGTCTGTCAGGGAGGTTGTAGAGCTGGGCTTGTAGGGAGAAGGGGGAGGGGAGCAAGGAGGAGGAGGAAAAGAAAATAACAAGGGAGGGAGGGGAGGAGAGAGGCGGCAGCTCCGGTAAATAACAAGGCAGGTAGCAGGCTGTCACAGCCGCCAGACAGAACTCTCCTCCCAGCTCCCCCCTTCCACCCCCGCCGTCTGCTTTCTGGGAGTTCTGTTTTCTGAACCTGTCACATACCCCAAGAACAACTCACATGGGAACAATTCCCACAGCCCAAGGAGAGCCCAAGGGCTGGTGTTCTGCACCCCTCAGGGGATGAGATGGAGACCCATCACCCACCACCAGCACCCAAAAGGTGGGGGCTAGAATCCTTTCCACTGCCCTGCTCACCCCCAGCCCTCAAGGCTTTATTGGCTTGGAAAAGGCATTGGGTCCAGAGGGCAGTTGGTCCTAAGTCTGGGGGTCTGTGTCATAATAACCAGCACTGTCTATGTTTTTATATGGTGTCAGCCTCTCCTCCCCTCCTCATCCCCTATCACTCTGATACCTTCTGCCATTATGACCTCCTTCATCCCAATCTTACGTGAAGAGGTGGCCCTTCTCCTTGCCAAGACAAACCCCTCTGCCTACACAAGTGATTCCATCTCCTCATGCAGAAGGAATGCTTCCTCTATCATTCCCACTCTCTCCCATACCTTTAAATAGTCCCTGTCTACTGGTTGCTTCCCTACTCCCTATAAATGTGCAGGTAGCATCCTGTAAGGTATATGGCAATGAGGGCATGCACCAGAATGGTGGCAATCTCAGAGGAGATTGTGCCATCCTGCACAAAAATTCCTCGCTCCATGCATCCGTCCCTACTAGCTATCATCCCATATCTCTCTGCCCTTTTATGGGTAAACTACTTGGAAAGACTATTCACAGTCACAGCCTCCACTCACTTTCCTCTCCAAAGCTCTGGCCTCATTATTCACCCAATACGGTTGTTAATGATCTTCTGAACCTGCCAAAACTAATGGTCTTTTCTCAGTGCTCATCCTTCTTGACCCTCCAAGGCTGTCGATCATCCTCTAGTCTTTGATACTCTCTTCCCTTCTGGTTTCCATAACACAACTTTATCCTTGTTCTCGCCCTACCCAACAGATCACTCCTTCTCAGTCCTCTTTCATAGATCTTCATTCAGATCATGCCCACTAACCAGGGATGGCCCCCAATACTCTGTGCTGGGCCCTTTTCTCTCTCCATACATTTCACTTGAGGATCTCATCAGAATCTATGGTTTCAATTACCACCTCTATGCTGATGATCCCCAGATTTACCTATCCAGTTCTCAACTTTCTCCTAACCTCCAAACTCATATTTCCAACTATTGGATATCCAGAATTGAATGCCAGACACTTTAAAATCAACATGTTCAAAACCAAACTCATTATCTTTCTCCAAAAAAACCTCCCCGAGGGCAGCTAGGTGGAACAATGGATAGAGCACTAGCCCTAGAGTCAAGAGAATCTGAGTTCAAATCCAACCTCAGACACTTAATAGCCGTGTGACCCTGGGCAAGTCACTTAACTCTGATTACCTCCAAAAAAAAGACCTCCATTCTTACTGTGGAAGGCACCATCATCATCTTAGCCACCCAGGCTCACAACCTTGTTATTATCCTTGACTACTCATTCTCTCACCCCCTCCCATATTTATTGATTCTACCTTGCAACATTTCCTGTATACACTTCCTTATCTCCTCTGAGATTGCCACCATTCTGGTGCATGCCCTCATTACCTTATGCCTTGACTACTGTAACAGCCTACTGGTCAATCTTCCTGCCTCCTGATCTCTACCACCCAGTCTGCCAGGCTTCCTTCAAATCCCAGCTAAAGTTCTGCCTTCTGTAAGAAGTCTTTCCTGGTCCCCTCTTATTTCTAGTCTATTATACATAACTTATGTATAATATATACATATATTTGTGTGTATACAAGTGTGTATATGTGTAAGCGTGTAGATAGACAGATGAATAGACAGACAGTTGTTGCTGTTCAGCCATTTCAGTCATTTCCCACTCTTTGTGACCCCATTTGGGACTTTCCTGGCAAAGATACTGAAATGATTTGCCATTTCCTTCTCTAGTTCATTTTATAGATGAGGAAATAGAAGCAAATAAAATGAATTGACTTGCTTAGGATCACACAGCTAGTGTGATCTGACAAAGAGATCAGATCTGAATTCAGAAAGATATGACTTCCTGACTACAGGGACAGCATTCTATCCACTGGGACATCTAGTTGCATATGTGTATGTATAATATACATGCATGCATGTGCATATACATATATGTATGCATGTATACATGTGTATATGTATGTGAATGTGTGTATGTGTGTGTCTATTTATATATCTTGGTTTCCATAACACAACTCTATCCTTATTTTAGTGCTACCCATGTGGCAGGGGGCAGGGAGGGAGAAGGAAAGAGAGGGAGAGAGGTTCTTTCTGGATGATTCTCTACATGTTATCTCCCCCATTACATCATAAACTCCTTGAAAGCAGGAAAGCTCTTGCCTTTGTCTCCCCAGCATTTAGCATATTGCCTGCCATACAGTAGCTGTTTAATAAATACTTACTGAGTTGACCACATTGAGATTCTGGTTCTTTGCTATATCATATGTCCCAGATAGCTTGACAAAGCCCAAGAATTTTCCCAGGAGCATACGTAATACAGAACAATGCTCAGAAAAAGGGAACCAGAATCCCAGAACCACATTATTCTATCCCAAAAAGATCTCACCTGACTCTCATGCTCTCTCTCCTTCCAAAACATACGATGTAGCCACTACAGTAAAATGGAATGGCTGACCAACAGCTCTGAAGTTCGGGTTCTTCCTACTTTTGTGTGACAGTCTCACAGTGGGATAAAGGTTGATGTGTCCTTGTTAGAGATACTGGCGGTAGTTACAGTCCTACCTGGTGATTTTTGGGGGTGGGGTTGGGTGGGAGTCATCATGCATACCAGGGGGATATCTGGGTAGGAAGTTCAGATTGTTTCATGTTTTGCATTCTTGCTACATGACTGGACCTCTTCTTCTGCTCAGATGTGACTTCATTCACTCATTATTGATACAATTTCTCTTGTAAAGAGAGGAAAAATGTGTCCTTGAGAGCAGGGACTGTTTTACTTGTATCCTCAGTGCCTAGCATAGTGCCTGACATACAGAAGGCACTTAATAAATGCTTGTTGATTAACTGATTGATTCTTTACCTGATGCTGGACATTCATCTTCTTGTGCTCCTTTTTAAATAATATTTTATTTTTTACTGATTATGTGTAATCTTTTATTTTTTAATATTCATTTTTAAAGTTTTGAATTCCAATTTCCCTCCCTTCCTCCCTCCCTCTTTTTCTCCTCTCTAAGTTAAGTGATTTGCTTATCCTCCTTCTTGTAACTTTTCTGACCCTTCTTTCCCTTCATTTTTTTCTTTTCTTTTGCTCAAATCTCTTTCTTTTTTACTCCTTGCCATTCCCCTTGACCTACTAAGTGACAGCAGTTGTCTTTTTATGCTGCCTAAGGAGAGTAGGGGAAAATCCAACAACCACTGGGTGAGGAAACAGGTGCTTGGGTCCTGGTTTTGACTGTCAATAACTAGCTCTGTGACTGTGGGCAAAGGGCACTACTTGGACCTACTGTCAACTCCTTGTGTGTTGTTGAGCAGTCATTTACCCTCTCTGGGCATAAATTATTCCTCAACTGTAAAATGGAGCTGATAATACTTATCTTATCCATTTTATAGGACGATTGTGAAGTTCATACTATCACCACCAGAAATTCTGTATCAGTGGCGAATGAATGAAGTCACATCTGAGCAGAAGACGAAGTCCAGTCAGGTAGCAAGAATGCAAAACATGAAACAATCTGAACTTCCTACTCAAACATCCCCCCATATCCCTGTTGACTCCCATCCCAACCCCACTCAAAAAACATTAAAAATTACAGGAAGGCCTACAGTGGACTGGACTGATGCTTTATGGAGGGCTTATGGGAAAATATAAATAAGAACCTGAAGCTGTAGTCTTCTGTGAACATCTTTTTGTGATAAGGAGGGAATAATTTGACTTTTTCATACCTCTTATACCCTAACCACTATCCTCTAACACTACCACTATCTTGGTATAGATTCTGACTGTACTATTACAGTAGCATGTTCATTGGCCTCTGACCCTCAACTTTCTTGCCCAGGTCTAACCACATCTCCCTTTTCCTCCCCCACATTACCTCTAGGATCAAATATAAAATATTCAAATATTGAACACCTTTCATAATCTAGCCCCTTCCTACCTTTCCAATCTTCTAATGCCTTACCTCCTGCTACACTCCCTCAGTAATCTGCAGTTCAGTGACATGGGCTTCCTTCTTGTTCCTCCAATAAAATTCTTGAAGCCAACTTTCGGCATCGTCACTGGCTGTCCCCATGCCTGGACTGCTCTCCCTCCTCATCTCTATCTCTTGGCTTCCTTGGCCTCCTTCAAGGTTCAGCTAAAGTCCTATCTCCTGCAAGGGTCATTTGACAATACTTAATCCTAGCCCCTCCTGAACCCTGAGACTATCTCTAATTTATCCTAAATATATTTTATATGCCCCTAAATATTGTCTCCCCTATTAGACTGTGAGATCCTTGAGAGTATGGACCAATTTTTCCCCTTTCTTTGTATCCCCAGCACTTGGCACAGAGTAAGTGTTTAATAAATGCTTATTGACTTGACTTAACTCTAGATCCTCAAGGGTTGTGTCAATGGAGCACAAACTCTGATAGTTCCTAATCATCTGGAAAAGCCATGTGATGGATAGTGCCTGTAGTTCTGGTATCAGAGGGCCTAGATAAGTACCAAGAGAAACTCATCACTGGAAGACTGGTCACCATATGATCAACGATTTTGTCCATGTGTAGAGATCACGTTCTTCTTCCATGGAGGGAATACTCACATTAATGAGATTGTGGATTCTTAAAAGTATGGATGCATGGACAGGATTCACCCAAGATGAGAAGTCTTGTACTCTGCAATTTGCATTAGTGGAAGGAGTTCCCACCCTAAGGGTCCACCAAGGTTTAAAAAAAATCTTTGCTAAAGCCTAGACTCAACCTCTCTTTCCTGAATTCACACCCACATTCAAGGCATAAAGTTTAAATCAACAGAGGATTGTGTTCTGATTTCTTTGTCCCGGCTAACCCTTTTTCCTACTTCTGTCAAAGCCACCAACATCCTTCCAGTCACTGAGGTTCAAAACCAGGGCAGTCATTCTTGACCTCTTCACTCTTCCTCACCCCTTATATTCAAACCCAATCTTGTTAATTATACTTCTCCAACATCTCTCCCCTTCTCTCCACTCACATAGCCACATTCCTCATTTTGTCATTGTGTCTCATCCAGACTTCATGTCCCTGCTTCCAGAATCTCCCTTCTCCAACTTAACCCTGAAGACAGCTGCCAAATTGATATTCCTAAAATGCAGGTGTGATCCCATCTCTCCTCCACTCAAGGATGCACAATTACTCCACATTACCTCTAGACTAGAATACAAACTCCTACTTGACAATTCCCTGTGCCTGCAATGCTCTCCCTTCTCCCTCCGTGCTCATTTAGTAGGCATTTATGAAGGGCCTACTGATCACAAGGCACTGTGCAAGGTGCTAGGGATAGACACAAAGGCTCTTTCACTTCTGGGAATCCCTAGAGGCCTTTAAAGATCAGACCCCTTCCTATGGGAGAGTTTACTAATCCTTTTCTAGGTGTTAGTATTCTCCTCTTCTTAAAATGACTATGTTCTTACTTTGTATGTAGTTTTGCATTTGCATACACGTGTATACATGTTGTACCCCTTCAGTACTAGGTTAGTCGATAGAGGCCAAGGACTTTTCATTTTTGTCTTTGTGTGCTAGCTCAGTGTTTGGGAGGCTCTGAAGGAAAGAATGGGAGAAAAGAAGTATTAGACTGACCACCACACTGAAGGTCTACAGAGTCATTGTGCTGAACCCATTGTTGTATGCCTATGAAACTTGGACAGTATACCAACACCATGCCAGGAAATTGAATTGTTTCCACATTCTTTCTTAGGAAGGTTCTGAAGATTGCCTAGGAGGATAAAGTACCAGACATTGAGATCTTCACTCAAACTAAACTGCCATGTATTCAAACTCTGCTTTAGATAGTGCAATGGGCTGGCCATGTTGTTTGAATACAAAATGTATGCTTGCCAAAGACTATTTTACAGAGAACTCACACAGGGCAAGCGATCATATAGTGGTCAGAAAAAGTGATACAAGGACACTTTCATGGTCTCTCTCAAGAATTTTGGAATTGATTCTGTGACATATGAGACACTGGCACAGGACCACTCAGCATGGCATGCTCACATCAGAGAAGGTTCTGTGCTCTATGTGGAAAGCAGAATTGAAACAGCTCAAAGGAAATTCAGGATGTACACATTTAGAGAATCCACCCCAAATGTTCATATGGAGTATTTGTGCCCTACTTGTGGTAGAGCATTCTGAGCTCATATTGGTCTGGTCAGCCACAGTCTGACACTTATAACTTGACGCTAGTATAGTGATGTTATTTGGTCCTCTTGAGGATGAAGGACAACAACCAACCAACCAACCAGCCTTGCACATAGTATGTGCTTTATAAATGCATCTTGAATTGAATATATGTGTATATACACACATATGTAATACATATTCATGCTTTCATGTACACATACTGCCCTATAACTTTAATAGCAGAGGAAAGAGTGAGAGGTCCAGCTGGAGAAGGAAATTCCTGGCCTCTTCCAATTTCTTGCTCAAGGATGAAATCCACAGCAACAAAGAATCTCAGAATCTCCAGGTTTCAGGGACTATATGCCCCTTCCTCATAGCCTTCACAGACAGAATTGCCAGATTTTAGAGCACAGCAGATGAGCCAAGGAAGTGAGAAAACCACACCAAGGGTACTCAGGCACTTCACGACACAGGGATTTCTCATGCAAGAACCTCAGAGACCAGAGCCCCATATTCCCCTCCCAGGGATAATTAGACCTTCCACCATTTGAAAAAAGGAATTGGCCACCTGATCCTTAAGACCAGCTTGCTTCCTGCAAAGGTTCTCCCAAGCAAAAGCCCTGGGTCTGGTCTTTCTCTTCCTTTTGCATTTCCCTTCCCCCTACCCTTGAAGTACTGTTCAGGCAATGTCAAGGGAGGGATCTGGGTTGGTTTACCCAAAGGGTTCGACAGATGGATCATTGTTTGTGAAAAAAAAACAACTGCTGTCCAGATGTGGACCTTTCCTCTCTGGATGCTTCCCCACTGGAGGAAGGGTAGACTCTGTGGGCTGCAAGTCATCACTAGGTGAGTCAGACCTGCTTCAGAGTAGAGTCTACCCACTGAGACCACTGAAAACAAGTCAGATAGATTCACCTGTCTGCGTGGAACACTCCAAATACAAGAGAAGTACTGTGGTGTAATGAAAAAAGCATTAGACTTAGAGTCAAAGGACCTGAGTTGGAATTCTAGTTCTTCTCCTTAGTAGCTATTACTTGGTAAAATCATTTCACTGCTGAGCCTCAATTTCCCCTTGGTAAAATGGAGAAAATAATCCTTGTATTTGCTAGCTCACGGTGTGATTATGAGCAAAGTGTCTCTCTATGTCAGTTTCCTCAAGGGAATAGTAACAGCACTCACTTCTCAAGGTTATTGTGAGGACCAAATGAGTGCTTTTTAATGTACTTATATAAATACTATTAAAATATACTCTAAAGCCCCATAACTGTAATCTATTTTCAGCTCTATTTTTATTCATAATACTGGAGAGCCAGTGAAAAACATAGACATGATAACAAAACTTGGGGTTGCTAATAATGTTTTAATTTTTGGATGGTTTGAATCCTGTCTCGACACATATTAGCTGTATGACCCTGAGCAAGTCACTTCACCTCGGTTGGCTTCCATTTATTCAACTGTAAAATGGGGATAATGATAGCCCCTATCCCCAGAGTTGTTGTGAAAATCAAGCAAGGTATTTGCAAAATGCTCAGCACAAAGCCTGGCACACAGTAGGCACTTCATAAATGTCTCTTTCCTTCTTATTGTGATTTGTTTTCTAAGAGCTCACCTCTAGTGCCACAACTACCCTCATAACCTGCGCACTCCCCCATGACGAGGCATGGGCAAGGTATTATCATTGAATTCTGTATAACAAAAGTGTGTTAAACAAAATCTATTTTGGGCAGAGCACTGTGATTAGTATAAGAAATAAAGCAAAATTAAACTATCAATTCCTGACCTCATGGAGCTTATGATCTATTATAAGGATATGACATATAAAAGTAATTACAATTATAAATTATTCCTATTCTTATAAATTACAATAGTACATAAGGGAGGAGCCAAAAATAAAGGGGCCCTGTGCAGTTGAGGGTTGAGATTTAGTCATCATAACGACAGCACATCATTTAGATAGCACTACAAAGTTAGCAGAGTTTTTTTTTTTACCAGTGTTAACTTATCAGATCCTCCCCACAATCCTGTGAGGCAGGCACTATTATTGCCACCATCTTATAGATGAAAAACCTTGGGCCAAGAGATGTCAAGGGACTGACTCAGGGTCACACAGAGGTAGCCAATGTCAGAGGCAGGATGGACGCCAATGTCAGAGGCAGGAAGGTCTTCCTGACTCTGAGTCCAGCAGTTTATCCACTGTGCCATCTAGCCGCTGGCAGGTCAGGGTAAGGTCAGGAAAGGCTTCCTGGCAGGCTTGGCATCTGAGTTCAGACTCACAGGATGGAGAGGATTGCAACAGGCAGTGGGTGGAGAAGGGCATTCTAAGCCTCGGGGAGCATCAGCAAAGGGAAAGAGGGCAGAGGGTACAAGGCATATTCAAGGAACTGTGAGTGGCCCAGTGGGTTTGAAGTAAAGCATCCAAGGAAGTGAACAATATTTGATAAGACTGGAAAGGAAAGAGGGCACCAAATTATGGAGGGCCTCGAACACCAGGAGTTTGGAATTTATTTGATAAGCAACAACTAGGAGATAAAATCAGGCAATACTTAAAGAAATTAATGCAAGTTATTCACTGGAAGGTCAAATACTGAGCCTAAAAATTAAATACTTTAGCCACATGATGAGAAGAAGAAACTCACTAGAAAAAACACTAAGGTTGGGAATGATTGAAGGTAAAAGGAAAAGGCAATAGCAGAGGATGAGATGGAGAGATAGTATCACAGAAGCATTGAAGATGACAAACTTTGAGACAGAGCAAAGGATAGAAGGGTCCAGTGAACTGTGGTCCAGGGAGTCATAAAGAGTTGGACAACACCTGAACAAGGTGGCATTGAAGAGTTCTTGAAGAGGCACTAAAGAAAGGTCATAGGATGACCAGATATTTGGGTAAGAGGATAAGTCTGGCAAGAGTGTGGGGGTGGATTAGAAAGGACAAAGACTAAGGCAGAGAAGAGGGGACCGGACAAAGGAAGGAATCAGGCATAGAGCCTCTGATTTCCAGTCTCAGCTTTGCTTCTACTCAACACCCCAGTGGACCAGTCCTGCACAGTCCCAGATTCTAACAGCTTTTCACCTTTGTAGCCTTCTATCCCTCACTACCTGACAAGGCTGAATTTTCCCATTAAGCTTTTCAGATGAAGCGCTATAATTCCGGTGCTGTGGGGTGGGGGAGGAAAGGAAGGAGGGGACAAAGAGGTAAAGGACGAGGTCCTTTCCAAAAATAGATAAAAGACAGAAATCGGGGCGGTGAGCCTCCAACGCAGGAAGCAAACCCAAAGTCACAGAGGGAGAAATTCAGCTGGCATTCCACCAGCCAAAGTCCCAGTCTGGTGAAGCTCAAAATATAACCTCCAGAGAGGCCAAGATTCCATTCCAGATCAAAATGGCCCCTCCTGGTATAAATTATCCACAGGCATAATCTGGGTCCCAAAGGCAATTACTAAAAGGGATTTCTTAAGGCATTTTTCTCACTCTTATCTTTCTTCCCTCTCCCTCATCCTTCCTCTCTCTCTCCTTCTACCCTCTTCTCTGTCTTTTTTCCTCCTCTTTTTAAAAATCCTAGGCATGAGGAAAGAATAAAAAACGCATGACTTCCCTTCTTATTTTCTTTTCATGTGGGTAGTTTGTATTCCACTAAACACCTCCGTAGCTTGAGTGCTATGATTCTTCAGTCATGTTTGACTCTCCATGACCCCATTTAGGGTTTTTCTTGGCAAGGATGCTGGAGTGGTTTGCCCTTTCCTTTTCTAACTCATTTTGCAGATAAGGAAACTGAGGCAAATAGGGTTAAGGGACTTGCCCAGGGTTACACAGCTAGAGTCTGAGGTCAAGTTCAAACTCAAGTCTCCCTGTCTCCAGGCTCAGCCCTCTGTGCACTATGGCGCCACCTAGCTGTCCCCTAGTCTCAGATACTTACTAGCTATTGTGAAACAAACAACAACAAATTATCTAAGAACCAACCAAACTAGGAGAGAATCATGGCCAGGTTGTCTGTAAGGTGATAAATTTTTCAGCCATAGAAACTCTAGAAGGAATTTATAATCTAGTCACCATCAGACTCAAGATCTGCCACTATCACAGAAAAATATATTAACTTAGAGCTGAAAGACCTAAAAGACCATCCAGTCTAGCAACTCTCAAAGTGTGGTCCAGGGACAACAAGATCTCTTCAGGGCACCCAAGGGGTCAAAACAATTTTCATATTGATGCTAAGAATGTTTAAATTTCTAAAATGACAAATACCAGCAAATATAACCCACATAAACAGAGAGCTCTTGGAGGGGGAAAGGTAGAGAGGAAGATGGAATCTTCAATTTCTAAGAGTAGAAAAGGATCTTAAGATACAAAAGTTTGAGTCCTACTGATCTAGTACAACTCTTGAATTCTACAGAAAAGCAAACTAAGCATGATGATAAAAAAAAAGACAGAAAGTAAGAGAGAAGAGCTTTATGACTCAGTTTCCCCTCCCCCCAAATCTATACTACCCATAGACTATTTGTGGCCAACCTGCGGTAGAACATTCCAAGCTCGTGTTGGTCCGATCAGCCACAGTCTGACACACTGAAACTTGACTCTAGCATAGTGATGTCATTTTGGTCCTCCTCAAGATCAAAGGACAGACAGCAACCAGTCTGAAATAGCACTTACTTGTCTCAATGGGTCAGATTACGTCATGAAGGAAAGAAGGAAATAAAGAAGGGCCTGTTGTATACCCCAGCATTGTGCTAAGTGCTTTACAAATATCCCTTTTGATTCTCACAACAACTCTGGAAGGTAAGTGCTATCATTATCTCCATTTTATAGTTGAGGAAAGTGAGGCAGAAAGAGATTAAGAGACTTGTCTGGAGTCCCAGGCTCAGGTCTTTCTGACTCCAGGCCCAGCATTCTATCCATTGAGCTACATCTCCTTCTGAGGTTCTACCAAAGGAGTAGGGATGATTCCTTTCTTTCCTGGCAACTTCTCTGGTCCTGTAAATGATCTTCTATACTATCTCCCCCATGGCCTGGCCATGGCTATAGGTAGATGTCACTGTACAGGATCTTCACCAATCCAACAAGACAGAGGAAGAAAAACATTTACAGAGTATTGAACTGACATTTACATAATCCTTTAAGATTAACTATGCATTTTGCAAACATTATCTCCTTTCATCCACAGAATGAAATAGAATGTATGGGTAGTCTTGGGCTCATTTTACAGATAAGGAAATGGAGGTTCCATCAGGTCAAATGACTTGAACCCAGATCTCCTGACTCTACCCCTAGGGTTCTTCCCATTCAACCCCAATACCTCTCAAGACAAATATTCACAATCACTCTACCTTCTTTACTTTACTTTACCTGAGAGCTAGTTAGCTGGCACCTCAAGAAAGTTATACCCAAGACCCAGACATCACATACCACATAAATAGTACTCAAGGCAGAGTTGCCTAAGATTCATTCTGAGGCCATGTAAACTGAGTCCTCTGGATCCATTAGCAAATCACCCAATGGAAACTGTTCAGCCTATAGAATGAAATCACAAGGGATGGAATCATATAGCTGCAGGCTCCCAGGGAAGCTGGCAGAGGTCTTGAATAAACTCGCCTGGGAATTGGGAGACTTCAATAATAAGCTTCCAATAATTCTTCAAATGAGTCATTTACTTACACCTTGCTTCCAGTCAAAGTCTTCCCACCTCAAAAGGAATTAATTTCCCCTCCAGGGCACCCGGAGGTTGGTTTATTAAGCTAAGACAAAGATCATAGCCACAAAAGAGGGTTTTTTAAAAGTCTTTCCTCATTCTTGGGTCAGGTGATGGGTGAGGCTGTGGTTGTGGGTTGTCTCCAGGTCATTGCTAAACCTTTTAACATGAAAAAGGATAGCAACTCCTGCTAATATGGGTCTGTTTTACTGTTCTTAAAGTTCTCACTTCAGAATAACTCTGTGAGGAAGAGAGTTTAGGTATTATCTCCTTTTACAGATGAGGAAACTGAGGGTAGGTTAACACACAACTATTAAGTTTCAGAGGTCTTATTTTACAAATGGGTAAAACAGAGTCTAAAAAAATGAGCAATTTAGGTGGCTCAGTGGATAGAGTGACGAAGATTCTTCTTTGTGAGTTCAAATCCAGCCTGAGAGCCTCACTAGCAATTGTGACCTTGGGCAAGTCACTTAACCCTGTTTGCCTCAGTTTCCTCATCTGTCAAATGAGCTGGAGAAGGAAATGGCAAACTACTTGAGTATCTTCATCAAGAAAACCCCAAATGGGGACACAGAGAGTCAGACACAACAGAAAAATGACTCAACCACAAAAAATCGTGACCTAAGTAATAATAGTGACCCAATAGATAGCATTTATATGACGCTTCAAGCTTTCCAAAGCACTTTATATCTGCCCCGTCATTTGATTCTCACAACAACCCTAGAAGGTAGGAGATAGTATTATTCCCATTTTACAAGTGAAGAAACTGAGGCAGGCAGAGGTTAAATGACTTGCCCTGAGTCTCACAGTCAAAAAGTATCTCAGGCAGGATTTGAACTGAGGTCTGTCCTGGCTCTGAGTGACTTTCCCAAAGTCACACAAAAAGGTACAGGAATAAATGAAATGTTCTATCTTCAAGTCCAATCATCTCCTGACTATATCATATTGTCTGTAATATTTGTTTCAAATAAATGCTGATTAAATTATATTCAATCCCTTGAAAAGTACCAGCCTCTTTCACTTTAGTTCTTAAATCAGCCCATCGGTAATATTTATTGAACACCTATCACATGCAAAGCACTCTGAAGGTGTTCAAAGGAACTTACAGTCTAACTGAGAAGACAAGACATCAACATATCAAGGACAGCAAGTGATAAATGTCAAACAGGTGGTTCAGACATAGTCATAAGCTATTGGATTTGGAAGAGATCCTGGAGATTTCATCCAACGTCTCTATCCTGCAGAGGAGTAGACTGAGACGCAGAGAGGTAAACATTCTTACATCAAGGTCACACAGCTATCCAGTGGCAGGGTAAAGACTAGAGACCAAGCTTTCTGACTCCAACTCCAGTGTTCTCTCCATTACACCTAAATTTATCCTCTAAGAGCACAAGGGTCATTATAGCCTTGGCCCCCTGAAGGCACAGTCATTCATCAGGGTGGATTTCAAGGCAAACCAAAATGTCTTCCCAACACAGTTTGAGTAAGAGAGACAATGTCCCATTCCACTGGAAAAGCATGTGACAAGCAGGAGTGAAGGAGATCTCAGAAGGTTTAGAAAGATGGGGCAAAGAATTCTATTCTGAGAGGATGCCTAAGTCATTTCTGCTTCTCTACTCCAGTCAGGTTGGTCCTCTTGCCTGAAATAGCCTTTTCCTCCATCTATTCAAAGACAATTTATCTTTTTTTTTTATTTTTCATTTGTTCATTTATTTTTACTTTTCAACATTCACTTTCATAAGATTCTGAGTTCTACATTTTCTCCCCCAACTTTCCCTCCCCTTCCCCAAGATGGCATGCAATCTGATATAGGCTTCTACATATACATTCATATTAAATATATTTTCAAAAAAGTTATGTTGTAAAGAAGAATTAGAACCAATGGGAGGAACCATGAGAAGGAAGAGACAGAGACAGAGAGAGAGAATAGTATGTTTTGATCTGCATTCAGACTCCATAGTTCTTTTTCTGGCTGTGGATAGCATTTTCCATCATGAGTCTTTTGGATACAAAGACAACTCATCTTTCAAGGTGTATCTCAAGTCTATCTTACTATCTTACTAGCTCTGAAATATCCACCTTGCCAACAGCGCTAAGGTCTAGAGCTCTTAACTCTATCAACTCCAGAATCCCTGCTCTGAGGCCCTACTTTTGGCTAAATTCCTCATGTGGCCCATTATACCTAGACAGGCTTCAACTACTCCTCAGTTTTGCCCTGATGAATACCATCAGTCACCCCCACTTCCCTCTTCTGTTCTAGAACCACAATCAAATTATTGGCATTCCATTGCTATTACATAAAGTATATCAGACTTGTTCCAAAGACTTCTATTCACCATTCTTGTTATTTTCCAAACATAAGCCATTCACTGGCTACCACTCCCCTGTATATAGTGCCTCTCCCATTAGGATGTAAGCCCCTTGAAGACAGGAGCTTTTGTGTGTGTGTGTTTGCTTTTTTGACTGTATACCCACAAAGCTTAGACTTGCTTTAATAAATGATGTTTTATTCATCCATTTCACCTCTATAGACTTTCCTTGATCCTCAGAACCATATTTCTCTCTCCTTGCTCTAAATACCAATGCTACTAATGGCTTGGATCTCCTGTAAACCTGAATGTTCTATAGAAGTGGGATATGTGTCAATTGATTCTATGAGGTTTCACATTCATTTCTCTGTTGGTTGTATTGTGTATGACTTACATCCTCAATAACATCTTAAACTCCCTTAAGTCAGGAACTGCATCTTCTGCTACTTTTGTGTTCCCTCCAGGGCTCTGCAGAAACTTCGTTCAATTCTTCAAAACTCTATGATTTCATCTGGGCAGGTGTACCCTCTACCAATGTAAATTAAAACCTCTTCCATGCCTTAGGATGTGGTTTAGTGAATTATCCTGGTCCCAAAAAAATCACAAACTGGAGGCTAAGTCTCATATCATAAGCCTCTCTGAACTTAGCTAGACTGGTCCTCAGATGATAAACACACAGACTGTCCTGGGCTCCACCCCAACTCATTTGAGCTTGATTAGGACCTGTCAGAACTTGTATTCTATTGACATACCCTTCAAGGATCCAGGGTCACCTCCACATCGTAATGAGGCACGAGAAGATTTAGTGGAAGTCTGGGCACACTTGCTGTAACTTGATCAGGCAGGGAAGTCATGCCACTTACATCCAGACACAACCTTGTCCAATTCCCAGATCCTACCGGTGTATCTCCTTGAAGATGCAGAGATAGGCAATGGTCCTCTTGCCCCAAGGGTCCACCAAACAGAAGCTGCAGCTAGGGGCTCCTTGTCACCCAACAGTCCATCTTCATAAGGACTGATCACATGTGCTCTATATATTTCTGACTGCTCCCGAGTCCCAAATGCTAGGTGTTTTGCCCTGTTTCTTCCATCCCTTTTTTCACCTAGTTTTACTGCTGATGTTTCATCCCACTTTGACCTGGCTAAAGATCTGCTTACTGCTCTGACCTTTTACTTCAGTTTTGGTGTTTCTCAGCTCTGTCACCACAACTGGATCACCCCAAGGCAGCCGGAGTAAACTCCTACTAGTCAGTCAGTAAATAAACATTTATTAAGCACCTCCTATGAGATAGAAACTATGCTAAATGCTGAGGATACAAAGAAAGACCAAAGACAGGCTCTGCTCACTCTGACTGCTTTGGTCGGACAACTGCCTTCAAGTCACAAGTTCAGCTATCAACCTCCACCCCTATTTTTTTTTGGTATTTAATTTAATTTATTGGTATTTAATTTGGTATTTAATTTAATTTGGTATTTAATTTAATTAATATATTATTTAATTAATTAATTAAATTAAAATTTAATGGTCTTAAATGCAAAAGTAAAAACAAACAAAAAAGCAAAAGAAAATTTAACAGAAACAGAACAACCTAAAACAGTCAAACATGAAGAAAACTTCAAGTAAAGCATTGATAAAGATGCACCAGCTAGGAAACACATCTTCTAGCTGGTACGTCTTTATCAACCATTTATACCCTATAATAGGAAAGGTCATCCCTAGTGAGAAAATCACTTCTCAAAATCATCAGCAGAGACCCAACAACATGTATGCAATCATAGCATTAAGTTAACATTATCTAGAAAAGGCTTTAGAGATTAGCTATTCCAATCCTCTAATTGTATCAGGACTCAGAAGAGAAGTGAGCTTGCAAAGGTCACAAAGGTAGGGAGCAGCAGAAGAGGGATTTGAACCCAAATCATCTGGCTCTAGAAGCAATACTCTTTCCAGTATTCTTCAAAACTTCCTGATTTTCAAATTGACACATAATAGGTGCTTAAGAAATGTTTGTAATTTGATTGGGAAGAAAATGTTAGTCTTTGCCTGGATACTACAAGTTAGTTGGATTTTAATCCAGTAGAAAATTTTACATGCAATCTATACTAACATCTGGCACCCTGTCAGACCTGAAACAAATGCAACATTATAGATATTTTAACTTTTTTAAAAGAGGCATGATTTCACTATTGTGGTCACCTCCTCTACCAGCATAAATAATAGCCTTTCTGCTCCTTAGCAGGTGGTGTTGTGAGTTGCTATGGCCCCAAAAATTCATCAACAGAAGGAAGGAAGGAAGGAAGGAAGGAAGGAAGGAAGGAAGGAAGGAAGGAAGGAAGGATTTATTAAGGACCTACTAAGTGATTAGAACTTTACATTTGATCCTTTATAACAACCCTAGGAGCTAGATGTTATTATAGTTACCCATTTTTATAGTCAAGGAAACTAAGGCAGATTGAGGTGATGTGATTTGCCACACAGCTAGGAAGTATCAGGGTTCTGATTTGAACTCAGATCTTGCTGACTCCAGGCTATGCACTATGGTGCCACTAGCTGCCAACCTTTGTATGATATATCTCTCTAGGGACTTACGATGGTCTTCAAGTAATTATACCTATCACTAGATGGATTCTCAAAGCCATTTTGGTTGAGTCTGCAATAATTCCATGGGCTGCACTGTCATAGCTTTTGAGAACTCAGAATCACCTCCACACTAAGTAAAGCACTCAAGAACTTTAGTTGGCGAACCTTTTAATCAACCTATCCACCAAAATGTTAAAATGCTCCACCCTCTGTAGGAAAGGGCGAGTAATCCCAAAAATCCATTCACTCAGCAAATATTTATGAAGCATCTACATGTGTAGAGCATAATGTTAGCAGCTTACAACCTAGTTAAGATGGAAAGACATACACACACACACACACACACACACACACACACACTGAATATCAGCAGGAGACAGTATGCCAAAATGAACACAGAATAAATGTTCAGAGAATATCACCATGGGCTTCATCAGCCAGGAAAGGCTGTGAAAAGAAAGTAAGATTTGAACTATAATAGGCCAGTATATGCAAATGCCTTGGACCTAGCATGGCAAAGCTTAGAACCTTCCTAATATACTTACAAAAATTTTCATGCCATGGTCACTTGAATCATTGCCTTAGCTTACAAGATCATAAGCGCCATGAGGTCATGGGCCATGTTGTTGCCACTGTATCTCCCTCAATGCAGTACAAAATGGCCCTGCACACATTAGACATGGAGTGGTTGTTGAAAGAATCATTGAAAGAATTAATTAAATCCACTACCAAACAATGCCAGGACTGAGAATGCAGCGAGCACAGCAAACTGTCAATATGCTTCACTCTAGTTTCATTTGATCTCCCTCAGTTTTCCTGACACCTCTGATTTCTTCTGACAATTTACTTTCCAGCCTGGCTTTTGCACCTGCCTGATGAATCCTGTGTGTTTCAGGCAGCTTTACAAACTCCAAGTCTTGCCACTGTCCTCTCAATAATATTTTGGTCTTTGGCTTCTTATACAACCACTGCTAGCCCTTCTCTGCTTTCAATTTAATTCAATAGATACTTGATACGTACCTAATGCATAGAAAGAACCATGTTAAGTGTTAAGTCAGAAAAATGGGTCCCTGTCCACTTGTCACTTACATTTCCCTAGGCAAGAAAGGGCAGAAACAGTAACACATAACACGTAACAATAATGTATAAATGAATTACAAAGAGATGGAAAGAACGCGTGTGTGATGGAGATGGTAGGGGAGGATGGGCATTACCGTTATAATTCTGGACAACTCATTAAACTTCAGACTGCCTCAGTTTCCTCATCTGCAAAATGGCCACAATAACAGCATCCACCTGCCAGGGTTGTTGAGACGATCAAATGAGATAGCATTTGTAAAGTGTTAAGTGGTTAATAAATGCTTGCTTCCTTCTTTCCTATTACATGGTTAATGGGGGGGAGGGGCAAAAATTCCACATGGAATTTTTAGGGGATCAGGAAAGGTTTCATTGGGAAAGGAATGGGAGTAACATTAATGTTGGGCTTCAGAGACCGGGTAGGAATTCTAAAAATGAAGATGAAAAGTCATTGGAAACAGTATGAGCGAAGGCCTGGAAACGGGAAAGTACAGGGAGGTAGAATGTCCTATCTGACGAGGTCATAGAGTTCGTAGGGGGAGATGATAGGAGACAAAGCTGGTAAGGTAGAGTGGGGCCATATGGTGGAGGGCCTTGAATGACTGGCAAGAAGCCGCTCTTGCTACTATCAACCTCCACCTAACCTTGGCCCTTTCAGACCCACTGTCTCTCCTGCCATATTTACCTGACAAAGAGTCCGCATGATGTAGCCTTAAGAGCAATACTTGGAACCAGTCTTGGGTACACATTCTGTCCCTGTTACTTCAGTGAAATCAGTATACTTTGGGGGCCCCCATTTTCCCCTTGTAAAATAACTAACTAAACTCTAAAGTTTCTTTAAAAGTTTAAACCCTTTGATATTGTCTGACACAATACAAAAGGCCTTGAAGGACACACAGAATCTGAGTGTGGAAAGACCAGACAGGAATACAAACTAGTCTAAAAATAGAGTTGGGGTTGAGAATGAATGCATAGTTGGGGGAAGTGTGGAGACAAGCATGAATTCAAATCTAGCCCCAGACACTTACTAGCTGTGTGACCCTGGGTAAGTCACTTAACCTCTGTTTGCCTTAATCCAATGGAGAAGGAAACCACAAACCACTCTGGTAATCTTTGTCAAGAAAACATCACAAACACTATTGATGTGCTTGTGATTTACAGGGTCAGCAAGAGTTAAACCCAAATGAGTGACTGAATAACACAAAACAGAATCTCTTTGATCTGGAAATGTAGCCAAAGTTCTCTAGATGCAAGCCCCCAAACCAGTGTTGGGACAAATTCCTTTGAAATTGCTGTCTTAATTTCTAAAAGTTTGGACAAAGGTGGGACAGAAGTAGGGAAGCTGATGGAGAAACTGCTATTAAAAACCCAAGCAGGAGATGATATTGAAAACCTGATTTTGAGGCCTCCCCAGGAAACACAGTACAGTAGGTGCTAGGCATAGGATGAGGTCTTTTTTTGATCTGGGCAACTTCCAAATGCTCTTTAATTCTGGTCTTCAAAGGAAGAAAGGACAATCATTCATCCCATTTGTACTCCTGGGCCCAGGAGAGACCACTTGCTCAGGACCTGCCTCTAGAATTGGGGTACTTAATCAAGAGAGAAACATTCTGGAGTCCCCCAGAACCAAAAAAATAAAAATAATGAATCTTAAGTTTCTACAGTGTACAAAGCAGGATGAGCCCCAGGCTTAGGATCAGAGGACCTGGGGACAAGTGCTGACTCTCCTACTTACTACCTGTGTGACCCTGGGAAAATCACTTGGCATCTTAGGCAGGGAGGGAGAATTCAATTCCTTTACCTATAAAAAGAGAGGAATGGACCAGATGGCCTCTAAGTTCTGAGAGGTGGGAGAATATAAGAGGGAGGAAGAGAGAGGGGAGAGGGAGGGATGGAGGGAGAGGAAGGAAGACAGAGGCAGAAGGGAAAAGACAGACAGAAATAGGGCAGATAGAAATAATAACAGCCAACATTTATACTGTATATTGCTTACTATGTGCCAGGCACTGTGCTAAGCTTTCCAAATAGTATTTCACAACAACAGTCATAATCCTTGTTTTATAGATGGGGAAACTGAGGCAAACAGGTTAAGTGACCTGCCCACTGCCCCACCTTGCTGACCTATGAAAGGTAGCCCTGGAGTTTGAAAAACCTAAATTAAAATCTCACTTCTGACACATATTGGTTATATAAACCTGAGCAAACAATTTAGCATCTGAGTCCTCAGGCTCAGTCTATAAACTGCAAAGCACGTGATAATCCCTATTGGTAGAGGGAGTTATATAATGTATTATACATACATATTGTGTGTAATATATACACATATATATAATGAATGCATAGCAAATTCTGTTCCCCTACTGGATTTGTGGCTAACTGCTAGCTTTCTCAACTTTGCCACCACACCTCAGCATAAGTCTTACCCTAGACCTTTCCTCAGCATCTGGAGCCTCTTCCTTCTGGAGTATCCCTCCCCCGGTGCCCACCCCCTTCTCCAATTGGTGTTTTCCTCCCAGGGCTTTCATTTTGAGGAGTGTTCCATGCACCCAGCCTTCATTCCCAGGCTTGGATCTGCTGCTGACTCTTCCCCACCACACACACACACACACACACACACACACACTCACACACCCCATCTTTTTAGCCCCCTTTTAGATACTGTCATTCTCAAATAAAAAGTAAACTCTTTGAGGGCAAGACTTTGTTTTTGCTTATATTATATCCCCACCATTCTTAGCACAGTGCCTGATAGTAAATGTTTCATAAATGTTTTGTGCCTTGCCTTCCCTGTAAAATTACCAAGAGGACTAGTACCTCTAGTGTGAGGGCTCGCCCACCTTTCACCCACCTCTCACCTATGGCTCCAAAAAGTTGTAGCATGTGCAGCTACTACATCCCGGTAAAACTGTCTCAGCACAAGGGCTAAAACAAGTTGAAGGTAACCATAGGGCCTCAAACACACCAGTGAGTTAAGAGGATGTCTACACCAAGCATGTGCAGACTTCCTCTAGCACAGTGAGTGGATAAGAGGAATTTGTTGCAATGACCATGAAAGTGGCCGAAGCAGGCACTGTGGAGCACTTAGAGCTTGGTCAAACATCAAAGATGCCAAGGTCATCCACTGCATCCTGGGCCATCGCCAGTCATCTTGACTTCTGTTTTGCCAACTAGATTCTGATGACTCTGGAAGAAAGAGTGAGGCTAATGGCTTTGTGCAAGTCTGCCTCATTTAAATTCAGTTCACACACAAGTCAAGACATTACGCATAATGTCATTGTTCCTCTTCAAAAACGGAAGAACAAGAAGCAAGCAAGCGCCACTAGTCACTAATCTGATCCAACTCAGTATAAAGGTTCAAACCACAAGGGAATCCTAGGTTCTTTCTGTGGTTCCACCACAGCTGAATTGCTGGGGAAGCCCCAGACTCTCTATGCCTCTCAGACAGTGAACCATCTTTTCTCCTCCAGCTCCATCACTCTCAATGGGCTGCCTTATTTGCCGATCAGTCTTCAAGGTAGAAGGGGCAAGCATGGTGTGGATTTACCCAATCACAAGGAGCTCTCCAACCTCCGTTCTTCCACCAAAACTCCTATCTCCAGAAACATCTCTACATCACTGAGTTCTACAGTCAGGTGGTCATGGCATAATGGAATCAGCTGCCTATAAGAACAGAGGGCTACACTTGGGTATAGCATTCTGTGCTGTTGCCTTCAACTTAGGAATAATCAACAGTACATTATTAAGCATTTACTACCCATCCAACACTCTTCTAGACAATGCAAAGTCACTCCAAGGCCAAAACTCCCTTAAAAAGGCACACTTTGGTTTAGTGAGTTTTTTCACAGCTGCTCCTCCTAAAAGTAGGCAAGAAAATACTAAGGAGTGAGTCAGGACTTGAACCCAGGTCTTCTAATACCAAGCCAGGGACTCATGATGCCTTGTACACTATAAAAACTGAAGAAATGTTTTGGTTTTGTATAATCGATATATTGCTATTCTTCTCCAGTGGTGGGAGAGGGACAAGAGGGTGGGAGAGAATTTGAAACTTAAATTCTTTTTTAAATAAACATTAAAAAAATTTTACATGTAATTGGAAAATATTTAACAAGACAAAAAATTATATTTTTAAATTTTTATATGTAATTGGGAAATAGTTAACAAAACAGATAAAAATGTGTTTAAAGAGAAATGTTTGTTTTGTTTTGTGCTGGAGGCCTCCTAAACACATCTTCTTGAACAACCTGCCCAGTTGTATAGGAGAGTCCCCAAAAAGTGATCTCTGCTGAGTCCCAGGAATAGAAAAGGGACAGGTGATTGATTTGGTTGCAGTAAAAACAACCCAGTTAGGTAATGAGGTATAGAAATCTATCTTGCCCTACAAGATAAGAAAGAAGATGGAAGATGCAGATAAGGGAAGGAAGGGGTGTGATAGAAAGCAGGGCAGATTAGGGGAAGGGGTGATCAGAATGCACAATATTTGGGGGTGGGGGAGGGGAGAGATGGGGAGAAAATTTGGAACTCAAAATTTTGTGGAAATGAATATTGAAAACTAAAAACAAATAAATAAACATTTTTTAAAAATCTCAGTTCCCTGGTGAGGTCTGGCATGTGCCATCCTTCAGGTCTAGTCATCAGATGAAGATTTCAGTACTCTCTAGACCTGAAACATAGTTCCTTCTCCCTATGGCATGGGGCATGAACTTGGGAGTCCGGGTTTTTCTGCCCAGTGCCCTGACACCAGCAGGGACCTCCAACTACTAAATCTTGCTACAACTTGCTCATCAAGTAATGGAGCAGATTCAACAGCAGGCCCCAGAAAAGATAACAGCCTACCGCCATTCTAGTCTGAGATCTTTTTGACCTGAGAAGCTTAGCTTCTCATTCCCGTACGCAGGAAGTGTGGCACATCCCCTTGAAGTCCCTAGAGCCTTGGTCTTATCTGAAGTATTTCTCCCTCACTGCCTCACCTCAGCACTTCTACTTGCCCACGGTCTTTCCTGATTCCCAGGGGCAAAGTGCAACCACGCCATGCAGAAGGGCAAGAGCCAAAGAGGGTAAGGGGAGGGAAGGGATACGTATACACACATAATTGTTACATGTGCAAAAAAGGTATACATACTTAATTCATGCCTCTAACACTATAACCCTAACCCTAATTTTGCCTCTGACACCACTCCTTATCCTAACCATAACCCTGATCCTAGCCTTCCTTAAAAATGAAATTTCTTGTGGACAATTTAAATCTTACTAGAGACATCATTGAAATTACAGAAACTCATAAACATTTTCCCCATTTATTTTTTAAATGACAAAGAAATGGTGCCCTCATTTGTATTGTTTTTATTTAATTTTATAATTTAATATATAATATATGTTTTTATTTAATTTATAACATATAATGCGAAGGAGGTAGGTAACACATGCATTGTTATCTCTATTTTACAGATGAGGTGAGTTTCAGCGACTTGTCTAAAGTCCTATGGCTGGAAACGGACAGAACCATTCACTCGGCGTCCATCAGGACATTTATAAATACTCCATGTCTGCTTATAGTTAAGTGACGCAAGGACTGACCTAGTGTCCAGCATGTTAGGAGACAGGAAGGTAGAGGACGGAGTGATATCCCATCACATGAACTAACTGGGCAGCTGCCACGGGAAGGACAGAAGGGATTATTCTCTTTCAGCTATCTCTTCTTTAAAACCAACTCTGTGAAATGTATCTGAGGAAGGTCAGGCAGGTAGGGCTTCTCTTCTGGTTGAATTCAACCATGACTGAACAACCATGGTTCAACATCATTACTTGCTCTATGCAGAGCACTGTGCTTGGACTAAGGGAAACTCATAGTTTAGTTAAGACCTGATTCCTGCCTTCATGAAGGTCCCAATCAGATAGACTTTTAATTGAAGGGAATTAGGTAAAGTCACAGAAAGCGGGTTCTTCATCTCTGTCCATACCCCTTAGCCTCTGAGGGTGGTACGGGAATCATGGGTGGAGTAGCACACGTGTGAAAAATTGTGTAGGGTGAAGGAGATGATGGTTCCTAGTCCCATTGGGTACCTACCTCCACTTGAGAGGAGTCCACTAAAAAGAGAGACCATTTAACTGAGGGATGAAATGTGGAGTAAAAGGAAAAGGCATTGGGCCTAAAACTCAGAAGTCCCAAGTTCTTATTTGCTGTGGGAATATGAGAAAGGTACTTACTTCTCTCAGTTTCCTCATTTGTAAAATGAAAGCATTGGGCTAGATGTTCTCCAAAGTCCTACCCAGTTCTCATGTACCTCTGATTCTAGGAATCCAGCAAATAGAACACTGCTCTTTGATCCCATGGCACTGGTCTCCTGGCTGTTCCACAGACAAGACTTTCCATTTCTTGTGTCTGGACATTAACTCTGACTGTCCCCCAAGCTTGGAACACTCTCCCTCCTCTGCTCTAACTACTGACCTCCTTGGCTTCCTTAAGTCCCAACTAAAATCCCACCCTCTACAGGGAACTTTCCCCAATCTCTCCTGATTCCAGTGCTTTCCCCCTTTTAATTATTTCCTTTTTATCCTTGTTATATATTTGCTTGTATATTGTTGTCCCCATTAGATTGCATGCAGGCAGGGACTATCTATTGCTTCTTTTCTGTATCCTGAACACAACACAGTGCCTGGCACATAGCAGGCACTTAATAAATATTTATTGAATTGAAACTGAATTGCATTTGACTAGATCACTGATTCTCTTCTAACTCTGATTAAGCCATTTCCCTAACCTTATTAGAGCTCTTACCATAGCCCAGAGGGCTCTTGGATCTCTGACCCACTTATCTCTGCTCCCACCTCCACACTTAGTTGCAGCCTAAGAACAGCCTGAGAAGCCTTTCTTGGCTCCTTCTCTCCCCCTTTCCTCCACCCCCGTGAAAAGTGGGGATAAAATTTGTCTCTGTGTCTTGTTGGAGTGGTGACATTCTATTTTTGAGTTTATACAAACAGTTTCTTAACAATTCACATTTTCCTTCTGTTTTTCTTTTGTCAGGGATAAAATAGAGGGTCAATGCAAAACAAAAAGATATCCTGCTAACCAGGAATTATATAAGCATATAGGCAGAACCTAGTCAGGAATTTTCCTAAGTAAGAGATGTGGGGAGAGTAGAATCAATATCAAGAAAACCCATATTAATCCATTCCAAACTGGCTTAAATGTGTAAGGATCAGTGTGGACTGTGGAAACTAGATCTAAGACCAGAGGAGCTGAATTCAAATCCCAGCTCAACTACTCCCCACTTTTATGCTATTTGACAAGTCATCATCAAAGGCACTGCACAATTTCTTCATCTGTAAAACTAAGGCATTGAGGTAGATGGTGTCTAAGGTCCTTTCTCATACCGGGTCTCTGAAGAGAAAGATGGACTTGTTTAAAAGTTCAAGTACCACCACACACTTCAGATTTATAGTCTATAATATGCACATGGCAGCAGGGCTAAGAGGAGAAAACATAGTTGATGCCAGAATCAGGCATCCAAATATGGTGGAAGCAGAAGAAAGAAGGAAAAAGGGGGATCAATTGCTGTATATCTCAAAATTCATTAAAACAAATATTTATTATACATTCAAAATGTAAACTTATTGTACATTGTGTCTCTAGATATTTAGAGCTAGAGGGCTATAGAGGTCACCTGCTCTAATGGACAATGTGACACAAGGCAGCACACAGATGTGAGAGAACTTTTACCACGTGCATGTGCATATCACTTAACATGGAGGTACTAACACGAGAGACTCCAGGGACCTGATTCTGGGAAAAGAATGTTTTCCACTCCCTACCCATGAGGGTGGAAGCAGCCCCTTCCCCTAGCTGCATATATGGAACTACCAGACTGGGAGAGACTATCTATCTTTCTCCAATTCTATTTCTATCTCTGTCTCTGTCTGTCTGTCTGTCTGTCTCTCTCTCTCTCTCTCTTTGTCCCTGTCTCTGTCTGTCTCTGTCTCTCTGCTTCTATCTGTCTCTCTCTCTGTCTTTGTCTGTCTCTGTCTGTCTCTCTCTCTGCTTCTGTCTCTCTCTGTCTCTGTCTCTGTCTGTCTGTCTTTCTGTCTGTCGGCCTCTCTCTCTGTCTCTCTCTCTGTCTCTCTCTGTCTCTCTCTCTCTCTCTGTGTCTCTCTCTCTCTGTCTCTCTCTGTCTCTGTCTCTCTCTGTCTCTCTCTCTCTCTCTCTCTCTCTCTCTCTCTCTCTCTCTCTCTCTCTCCAGCAGTGTCCAAAAGAGTGACTATCCAGTTTACCCATAATACAGGCACCATAAATTAAGCTGGATGAGTAGAAGGGATACTTTTCATTTTCCCTTTAGGCCCTGAAACTCTGGGAAGAGGGTTTGGGGTTTGGTTTGGTTTCATTTAATCCTTCCAGGTCTAGGCATAGGGGTGGAGTCACTGGATCTGGATTCCAGACAAGATAACTGTGGAGGCAGGCTTCCAGCCCAGCCCAGCAGGGAAGCCCTGAGAAGCCAAGGTGCCTGGTACTTAAGCCTAAGAAGGGAAGAAGGAGGTTTGGATTTACAACTTTATGGAATAATACTAGATATGAATTTAGCTAAACTGTGAACCTAGTCCCCTTCCCCTCTTCTGAGATTCAAGTGCTGCAAAGGGGGATTGGGCCCCACCCACTCCAGGTGTCAGGGAGTGGGAGTGTTTGTTCCTTTTGTTTTTCCCTGATAACTCTAGTAGTTAACCCACTCATATCTTAAATATCTAATTTTACAACTCTTTATTGCATTCATCATCTATGTTTTTGCATCTAACTTCTTGTCTAGACTCTAAGATTCCTGAGGGCAGGAACTATATGTTATTAAACTTTGAATCTCTCCTAGTGTCTTCACAAAGCTGTGATTTAATAAACATTCGTTGAAAGAATGGATGTTTACTCTTCATATTTCCAGAGTCATGCACAAGTAGGTATATAACCAATGCTGTTGAATCCTTCAGTCAGAAATTAAGAGAAGGTGAAAAGAAATATTCATGGCTAGAGGACAAGCTTCCCTCTGCTAGTCCCAAGCATGAAATGATATTTCTAGGGAGCTGACAAAAATCAACAGGGCCCAAGGATCTGTAGACATGCAGAGCTAGAGGGTCATAGAGGTCACCTAGTCTAACCCTCAGACTTCAGCCCAGTTTCCTGGATTTCTAGCACTCTTGCCACTAACTACATAACAAATCCTGAGTTTCACAACAGCCAAAGTTTGAAAAGAAATCAAGAGAGAGGAGATTGCTTTGCTCCGTGACTGCCGTCTACCTCTACCCTTGGGTATGAACACTAGCCTGAATAAAAAAGACCTTAAAGCACAGGGGAAGATGATGTAAAGGAAATGTCACACTTCAGCCTACAATGGATCAACTGGCCCATTTCTGGTTGAATTAACTCACCAATTAAAGATAGTTGGCCACGTAGCCACGAAGTGGTCTTCGAAGTCAAGAACACTGGAATAAAATTCTACCTCTCTCTAGTATTTATTAGCTATGTGGCAACTAAACGACAACTCCCTAGAATTTATCTACTAAGCAAAGACAGGTTGCATCTGCCTTGGTTGAAGGTGCCCTCCATGTGTCCCTAGACATGAACAAAATTATAGCTCAAATCGCCTGTCTTTCAGGGCACCTCACCAAAAGTCTTCTCTGACCCCCTATGCCAACAGATGATCCTTTCCCTTGACCCCAGATATCACATGCCCTCCCCTTCCCCCAGCTCTCACATCCCCTCCCCATGATGTGTTAGAAAAGACAAATGAAAAGCAAATCCGTCTTTGGTTTGTTCTGATTAATATAATAATAAATATATAAATACGCATTTATACATGAATATCTGGTTTCTGTCTGTTGTACTTTTGTTCTCAGGTCTGTTTGTACTTATTCAAAAATTACATAATTTAAAAAAATAATATTAAGTAAATGTGCACATCAGACTGTCAAACTGCCCAGGCTAATCTCTGCTCAGAGTCGTGGTGACAGTCCCTTTATTTCTCTTCCTTGTTTTTAAGCATAAAATATGTCACACCTGGAAGTAATTAGCATAATTTTTTACTAATTTATAGCTAATTACACAATTACTTTTCTATGAAGGGCTCTGGAAAGACACTTGAAGTTAAGTTTCACTGAATCTAGTGGCAAGAAATTACTCGAAAACATTGTGCTCACTTCAACCATTTAAAGGAAGGGGTGGCAGGAGTGTGGGAAGGGGAGGGAGCACCTTATAAAGTAATTCTTTCCTATTTCAAAGTGTTCAAATATGACAGGGATATAATTTCCCTAGCAATTTGCGGAGCATAGTGTTGGAACGGCTGAACTAATCCAACCCAACCAGAGTTTGCTCTAGGGAGAGGCCCACAAAAGGAGGCATTGACAAACACATTAGATTCAAAGCGCTCAACTTGGGGATTCTCTGGCAAAACTAAAATTGCAGCCCTCCAGGAATGATCGAGTCACTCTCCAAGATTTTACTACCTTGTATTTCGTATATATGCAGTTTATCCTTATGTGCATTTTTTCTTCCCTTTTCTAATGTAAACTCCTTGAGCACCAGGACTATTTCACTTTAGGTTTTGTATTCTCAGTGCCAAGTACAGTGCCTGGCCCAGTAGTGGTAGACAAAGAGCACTACATTTGGAATCAAGGACCCTGGGTCAAATCTTGCCCCTAATAATTATTAGCTATGGAGCCATGGGCAAAGTACTTAATTTCTCAAGTCTCAGTTTTCTCATTTGTAAAGGGGAGGGAGAGGTGGGGGTTGAGTAATAATAGTAACTAACATTTTTATGATGCTTTAAATTTTCCAAATACACAGTTAGGTGGCGCAGTGGTAGAACACCAGGCCTGGAATCAGAAAGACCTGAGTTCCAATATGACCTCAGACACTTATTAGCCATATGACCCTGGGCAAGTCACGTCACCTGGTTAGCCTCAGTTTCCTCATCTGTAAAATAAGCTGGAGAAGGCAATGGCAAACGAATCCAATTTCTTTGCCCAAGAAAAATCAATGAAGAACTGCACACACTCATACCACCAAACAACAAAAATGATAAAATTTTCCAAAATGCTTTGCCAAGATTGTCTCATTTGACTCTCATAAAAACCCTTTGAGGAAGATGCTATTATCATACTCACTTTACAGATGAGGAAACTGGGACTGAGAGATTGAGTGACTTGTTCACAACCACATAACTAGTAAGCATCTAAGGCAGTATTTGAATTCAGGTCTTCCTGATTCCTGTTCTAATAGGTCACCAGGTAATTCCCACTCCATAGAGTTGTTTAAAAGGCAAATGAAACAATACATGTGAAAGGTGCACAAACCCTTTAGGTGCTATTACAAATGTCAGGGAGAAGTAGTGCAGTAACATTCCATTTCCGTTGTGTTCAATTGTTTGTGACCCCATTTGGGGTTTTCTTGTCAGAGATATTACAGTGGTTTATCATTCATTTCCTTTACCAGTTTATTTTATAGACAAGGAACTGAGGCAAATAGGGGTAAGTGACTTGCCCAGAGTCACACAGTTAGCAAGTATCTGAGGCCAGATGTGAAGCCAGGAAGATGAGTCTTCATTCGAAGTTCAGTGTTCTATCACTGTGCTACCTAGCTACACACATTGAAAACTGATCTCAGAGTAAGGAAAACTGAGGTTAAAGTCCTACCTTTGACACATACATGCCACATGACTATGATCAAGAACCTTAATCTCTCAGTGCAGCCAAGCTATTCTCTAAAACACCATTGGCTGCAGGGCAATGGTTAATCTGCATCCGCGGAAGAAATTTCCACACTGGGAGCCCCACATCAATGCAATCATGAGCCTGTACGAAAGCCAAGTGCTGACATTTTGACAACACTTTAAGGTCCTCAAAGCACTTTGTATGTATGTATTGTTTGAAGCCCACATCAGCATAGCGAGATAGGAATGTGTCTCATTATCCCCATTTTAGTGAAGAGGCAGCTGAGAAGTTTTGAAGGGCCTGTGTTTCACACAACTGTAACTGTTGGAGGCAGGACAGGCATGTAGGTCCATTACCTGAGGCACCAGGTCACATAGACTCTCCACAATACGATCATTTTAAAAATTCTTTATAATCCCTTTATATTATTTTTAGTTTACAGAATAAAAAAAATCATTTCCATAAGACGGTATAATAAAAAAATGATTACGTAAGAAACTGTAAATTTACTATGTACAACTTGCTATTTATTTCAAATATACAACAAATGATCATGCAAATTTCTTTTTTTCCTTTTTGCTTCTTTCCCCCAGATGATTACATTAGACACAAATATATATACATATGTGTGTATGTATGTATAAGTATGCATGTATGTATGTAAAATTGTTCTGTACATACTTCTATTTATCAGTCCTTTCTCTGGATGCAGATAGGGTCTTCCTTCATATGTCCTTTACAGTTAATTTGAGTATTTATAATAGATAAAATAACATTAACTCACAGTTGGTTTTTAAAACAATATTGCTGTTAATATAAGACTAGACAATAGTGAAAGGTAAAGGCTGACAGCCAAGGTGTTCCTCTCACACCCATGAGATGTCAGAAGTAAGCAAGGCAGGCCTCCAGAATGTTGGGTGAATTCTCCATGGCTAACTTATGGGAAGAAATGGACAAGAGCCCAAATGGCACAGATGGGACTCCCAAACTGATGCTATCACAAATCTATCTGAATATTTGCAGACCTGTGTGGTGCAAACCATAGAAGCTAGAGGAACCCCAGAAACCTCAGAGGTGTGAAATAATTCATTAGAGGGTAAAAAATGTCAAGCACCAGAGGCGGCACCTTACATTAGAAAGGGAGAACCCCATTTGTAGTCAAGTGGTGTGAGTCCATATCCCAGTTCTGCTACTTTCTGTCTGCGTTACCTTGGGCAAGTCTCTCAACCTTTCTGGGACTCAGTTTCCTCATCTATAAAAGGAGGGTAGTGGACCAGAAAACTTGTCAGTTTTCTTCTAATTGCAAATATATGATCTTATAATACTAAAAAAAAAAAAATCATCAGTCAGTGTTAAGTGAAACATTTAGAATCCCAGCCTGCACGCCCATATCTCCTATCACATTTTCATTAATAACTTGCCACATGGTATAGTGGGAAATATTGGACTCAGATTTGGAAAGATCCTGTTTTGAATCCCAACAGCAACATTAATTCGGTGACCATGGCCAAGCCATTTAGTCATCAAAGCTCAGCTTTCTCATCAGTGAAATAGAATAACAATAACACCCATGGCACCCAGCTCATGGAGTTCTGAAGGCCAAATAAGGTCGTGCATGAAAAGTACTTTGTAAATATTAAAGTAGCCTATAAATATCAGCTATTATCAATCTAGGGAACTCCTGGTATTTTTGAAATGCTATTACATCTTTACCTCATTTTACATTCACATTTTACCAGCACCATCATGGCTGGAATCGTTCAGTCTTTCCCATGAACACTAGATAAGCCCAAATCATGGATGGTCAGCCAATCAATAAGGATTATTCAATCACTCAACAAGCACACCTACTATGCACCAGGCACTATACTATACAAAGAATAGGAAAAAAGAAGCAATTCCTGCCTTTGGGACCCTATTTAGTGGGGTAGATAACATGCACATATATGGATATATACAAAATAGAACATCATTTGAGAGGATGGATCAAAAAAGGCATTTCATAGAAGGGAAAGCTGGGCTAAAATTTGAAGAAAATTTTAAAGTGGAGGGAAGGAGAAAGTTCATTCCAGGCAGTGCCAAGAAATATCATAGACGGTATTCAACCTTTCAGTCTTTGGGTAAGATCTGGCACTGACCTGAAGTACCTTCCAACTTTGAAATGCTAACACTAAGATGAGCCAGGAAAGTATTTTAAGGTTATTTTATTTATTGATTACTAAATTTCTCATTTTTATTTATAACTTTTTTGCCTTTTGTATCACTATAGCTAACAAATATCTCTCCCTTCTCCTATCTACTCAAGTAATCATTTCTTGTAACAAATAATAAAATAATGTTGGGGGTGGGGGAAGGAAATGAAGCTCAACAAAATTAATCAAACTTGACAGCACATGCAATATTCTGACTCCTAGGATGCCATTTCTGGAAAGAAAAGCAATTGGACAAAAGTTATTGTCATTTGATGAATGAGGAAAACTCGGGCTTAGAGACGTAAGAATATTTCAATATCCAAATAACTGCAAAGGACATAAAAAGGAAGATCTAATAAAAAGAAGTATGCATAGAATGGTTTTACATATATAGGTATATGTGTGTGTGTTTATGTGTGCATGTGTGTGTTTGTGTGTCCATATATATGTGCATATATATATATATTTATGTCTAATCGTAGCCCTCTATGGGGACTGGGGGTGGCAAGGGAAGAAAAAAAGGGAAAAAAAGAAAGTTACATGATAACTTTATTATATATTTAAAAGGAATATATAATATAATTGCAGTTTCCTGTACAATCATCTTTTTTTTCTATTCTATTATGCTATGGAAATGCTTGTTTTATTTAAGTTCAGAGTAAGATAAAAAAAAAATTTTTTTAAAGATCAAGCCAATTTTTCCTGTCAGTTGATGCCTCTGTTCCTTCTAGTTATTCTAGTTAAGGCCATAAAGTTAATTAGTGGCTCAAATAGGTCTAAAATTCAGATTTCCTTACTCCCCAGCCCATGTTTTTCTACTGGCCCATTTATGGTATGAGATATGAAGCCAGAAAACCTGGGTTTGAATTCTGGCTCTCATATTACTTGTGTGGCAAATCATTTCCACAATCTGGCCTTGGTAAAATTAGGAAACCACACTGGATGGCCTCCAGGATTTTTTCTATTTCCAAATCCTATGATCTTTTGAACTAAGTAAGAAAATAGTGTCCCATTTTACTTGCAGGATACTACAGGAACAGGCAGTCTACACACGAAATAATCCCAAAAGAACTAATTGACAGTGACAGACAGAGTTAGAGGCCAAGTGACCTGGAGGAGGGTTGAAATGGTCCTGAGGCTGGTGCAGTTTAGAACTGTGACCTTCCCCAAGTCCAGCAGGAGCAGAGTGGAGGGGCTTGGCAGTGGTTCCTTTGTGAAAGAGCTGACTCCGCCCCTTGCTCAGGACTATGTGGACAGGTTGTCTATCCATACAAACAATGTTTATTATTCAACAAGGCATGATGAGACTGTCCAGAGACTTCAAAGGCAAGCTGGCGGTCTCCCTGAAGCAATCAAGGAGGCTTTGGACAATTAGCTGGAAGGTTTGGACAGAGAGAAAACCAGTGCACAAGCCTCTGAGCTCTAAGTAGCACCAAAGTCAAATACTTCTTTTCCTCCCCCACTTTTTCTGCAAGAATTTGAATATTCATTTTACCCACTAAGCATCCAGATTTCAGTGCCATGTCTGTTAACTGTTGTTTTCTTCTCCCTCGTGCCAGGCATCTGGCTCATGACTGTTCAGTCCCCTCCGTCTTGCAGGATTTCTGACCCACAATATTAGCCCATTTTCTCCCAGAGCCCACATGGCCGCCTCTGCTCTGTCATCCAGGGAGAGCATCCCAACCTCACTTTGTCTTCTTGGTTTGGTGCTAAATGGAAGACTAATGTGCAAAAAGAGCCATCGTTCGAGGTATAGCAGGTTTGCAGCCTTAGAGACTGAGCTAGAGAGGCTCATAAGGATGAGACCGGCCCCGTCATTTTACAGATGAAGAACCTGAGGCCCAGACAAGGGAACTGACTTCCCCAAGGTCACAAGATAGTAAAGAGTAGAACTGATATTCAAACTTAGGCCCCATTATAAAGTATACTGCTCCAGCGCACTACAGTGGAAAGAGGATTCTGGTGTTAGATGACTCAAGTTCAAACCCCATGTCTGGTGCTTACTGTGTCATTTACCCTCCCTGGGACTCAGTCTCCCCGTCTGTAAAATGAAAGGGTTGGACTACATGGGTACCATGTTCCCTTCCAAGTCTATAACCTCTGATCCATCCTGTTGCTCAGAGTTCAGTGTAACTTCCCTACACAGCTAACTGGTAGAACCCAGGTCTCTAACTCCCAAGCCAGGGCTTTCTTCATTACATCAACACTGGCTTTCACACTCAAGCTGCCTCCTGTAATTCCAAAGCATCAGTTCTATGGCTCCCATGCCATGCTCCCACCTGGTTCCAATAACCCACTGGGAGAAAGAACCATTACTGCCTGGATTACTCTTGGCTACACTGGCAGCTATGCCAAAGGGTGCTGAAGGACAGACACCCCGAAGCTGCTATGGAGAAGACGAGAGCAACTCACCTTGCCCAGAGATAGCTATTTATGGACCAGGCTCCTGTGGCTGACAGCTGCTGCCTAGACATAAGACCATTAGCAGAGAGCCCTCTCCATCTGCCAGCCCAGGGTTCTAAGGATAAGCATCTCTTGATTTCCCCCTGAGAAGCTCTGGAGACTGGTGAGGCTCCTGGGGCTGGGCAACCTCAGCTGATAGGATGACTCAACTCCTAGAAGCGTCCTGACTTTAGAGACCTGGTTGCCCTGCCTGGAAAAGAGAAATCCTAAAGAATATGGGAGTGGGTATTAGCCTCTGCCCTCACTGGGGCCCTGATCTCAAGAAACAATACATTTCCAAAAAGTTTTAACTTTAGATTTTGTGCAGAAGGTCTCCGTTAGCACAGAATATTACCTTCCAATCAAATATGGTAAATCTCAACAGTCAGAGCTCATTGGGGGCAAAGAAAATTATTATAACAGTCTCAGAGTTGGAATGTAGCTTCGAGGTTATCTAGCCTATCTCAAGAGATGTGGAATGATTACATTCCAGGCATGGGGGATAGCCTACATGAATGATGTCCAGAGGCAAGGAAGGTCAAGGTGATGCGTGACTAATCAAACCTATTACAGAATCATAGAAAATGTTAAAGCTGTCAGGGATCATTTCATACAGCCCCCTCTTTTAACACATGAGGGAACAAAAACCCAAAAAGCAGAAGTCACTGACCTGAGGTCACCTAGGTACAGAGAGGCGGGACCAGAATTAGAATCCAGGTCTCCTGACTCCTGCTCCTCCAGGGAATTTTATGAAAGAGGGAGAGAGGGAGGAAAAGGAAAGGAAAAAAGAGAAGGAAGAAGAGAAGAGAAAGGGTCACTCCCAGAGAAAGGGCAATAGAGGTGGAGAGACACTGAGTAGAAGGAAGACTGGGCAAACCAGAGAGAGACAGAGGTCTGATCATGTGGCTAGAAATGAAAGCCACTGATCTAATCAGATTGTTTGCACCGTATTACCAGAAATAAATAGTGACAGATTGCTAACATGTTACAGTGAAAATTACCAACTTGATGAGACTTTTGCACCATAACCAGCACCTCTCGTTATCCTATTAGCAAAAATGATGAGACCAAATTGCTAATAAGAGAAAACTTTCATGTTGTATTACATCACTCTAATCCCACAACGGGAACTAAACCAAAGAAGAGATAGAAAGGCAAATGGGAAATCTCCCAAGAACAATCGGGCCTTGGGTACAACATGAGAAGGCATCCCTGGTCTGGAGTTATATAATGACATGATCAAAGTTTGCCTTTGGACTCTAACACAGGAGCAAGATGATGGACATGCTCTTTGGAGGACCTGTGGGGGCAGGTGAGGCCACCAAACCACCTCTCCTCTCCACAGGGTCCTATTACCATGACAACCTTCTTCCAGGGCCCATTATCCCAATACCCAAGCTCAAATGACTCTGCTCCTGACTCCAGAATTCTTAGTTATGGTCCACCTTGCATTCCACAGCCCCAGGGGTACTGGGTTCCAGTGGACTGTTACATTGGGCTGAGATAAAGCAGAAGTCTAGAGCACTTCCAAGGCACAGACTAGTGACTTCCAGCTTCAAGGTTGGTACATTGGTGGAAACTCAATAAGAACTCATAAAATAAGTTTTGAACCCAGTACGTTGAAACTTTTTACCTTCTTACTACCCTCATCTAGCTACTATCAAGCTTAGGGGAATAACAGGTCTTTTTTAGCACATAGATAGTATGGTTTAACGAAAGATTCCTTGATTTTGGGACCAAATTACATCAATACTAGTTACTGCTTATGTGACTTTGAGTAAGTCATTTCTCATTTCTGTTCCTCAGTTTCTTCATTTGTAAACTGAAGTTTGTAGTTGTTTGGTTGTTTTTCAGTTGCGTCTGACTTTTCATGACCCTATTTGAAGTTTTCTTGGCAAAGATACTGGAATGGTTTGCCATTTTCTTCTCTGGCTCATTTTTACAAATGAGGAAACTGAGGCTAACAGGGTTAAATGACTTGCCCAGGATGCAACGGCTACTCAAAAATGAGTCTTCCTAACTTCAGACCCAGCACTCTCTCCACTGTGCCACCTTAATTGGATGATCTATAAAGTACCTCTTACCCCCAAATTGAAAAATGAAAATGAAAAGAAAATATGAAAATTCCATGGGCTACACAGGGTGAAGTCACCTAACCCAGAGCTCTCATCTTTTCCCCTTGGGTATGAGAACAGTGTGGTCCCAACCATACATGTCTGACTTTTGGAAGGATTTTTTTTTTTAGTTCAGAGGATGATAGGTTTAGAAGTAGAAGGAGACCTTAGAGACCATTTAGAACAACTCTTCATTTTACAGAGAAGGAAACTAGGACCTAGAAAAGTGACTTACCTATGATTACACAGGAAGTCAATAATTCCAGGGTTGTTATAAGAATCAAATGGGATAAAATATGTCAAGCACTTCACAAACCTTAAAGCACTCATAAATGCTAGCTATTTATAACTAACAATAATAAAAATAACAAATGACAGTGCTTGGATTCGAACCCAAGTCCTCAGCAGCTAGGGGGTGCAGTAGATAGAGCACTGGACCTAGAATCAGGAAGACCTGAGTTCAAATCCAGCCTCAAGACATTTACTAGCTATGTGATCCTGGGCAATTCACTTAATTTCTACCTCAGTTTCCTCAACTATAAAATAGATATAATACTATCATTGACTTCCAAGGATTGTTGTGAGGATGAAAGGAGAGAATATTTTAAAGCACCTAACGCAATAATATGCCTTTCGGGTGAGATAACCACTGCCCAGAACAGTCAATTTGGTTCAATGTGTATTATGTACTATGGCACATAATAGGCATATCATCAAAGCTTCTTTCTTTCCTTCCTTCCAAAGCCAACATCTTTTTTTAAGCCATGAAATGACTTTCTGCCCCAACCTAAAAGCCATCTAAAGAAAGAGAGTTGAGATTTGCCTTGAGGTTACCCTCACTTCTCAGAAAATTCCCAGCCCTCTTTGCTCCCCAGTCAGCCCTCCATGGGCCTCCCAGATAAACTGAACAAGTTTGGGGGGAGGATTCTGGGGGGTTGAGGTGTTGCCCGATCCCGAATGCAGCACATTTCATTTCCACTGATTCTGCTGCCTGCAGTAGCTTCCCCTGCACCTCCCTATCCCCCCTTCCCCCTTAATTTTGAACCCTGGATGACTAAACAGGCCCAGAGAGAGGGTGAGTCAGTCCTGTGGGCCTGTGCAGGCCCCTGGGCCCAGCTGCCACAGCAGCCCTGCTCTGGCCCCAGAGAGCAGCAGGTCCGGCTGTGTGCGAGCTGGCTCTCCCCAGTAGTCACTCAGAAAAGTAATTGGCCAAAGATTATTCTGTGTAATTGAATGGCGTGGGCTTTGTATACCAAACAGGGACTTGTCTTTGTCAAAAAGTCTTTACAAAGTACCCAAGTGCTGGGTGTCAGACAGGACAAGTTTTTTAATCATGTTAAAATGATTTATTTAAACGTCAAACCATGTCACCTCACTTCCTTTCATTTTTCAAACTGTTTGTGTTTTTTCTGGATGATAAATTTATCTTCAGACAGTCTCAATATGACTAATTAACTTTGAAATATAAGAACCAGATGTGTGAGTTGGAGAGCTTTCTGAACTCTTGCCAGACGGGCGGGCGGGTGGAATTTTTTTCCCTTTCCTTCTCTGCCTCCCCACCCCACCCCACAACCCCTCCCTGCTGACTGCCCTGCAATTGCTAAGCAGAGACTCCAGTTAAGTGGAAAAGCAGGGCTCCAGTTAAGAGAGAGCATCCATTTCTGTTGCATCTTTTCTCCCCCAGCTTAAATTGCTGGTGCCTTGTTCTCTCCCCACCTAGAAGTGACCCCCCATGAGCCTGGCCAGGACCAGATGGGAAAACATCCCCTACCACCACCTCAAGGGCTGGGAAAATCCCCTCCACAAATACCTAATTTAATGACATACTCAAAGCAATGTAGTGAGCTGCCAAGACACATTTGCCACATGAAAGTAAGTCAACCTTCAATGTGACACAGAGAGATTTCTTTCAAGGAAAATCTTCCCCTGGGAAGATCGCTCCTATCCCTAGCTCCTCCATGACCCAGCTCCAGCAGGCAGTGGCAGATAAAGACCCGCCTGGGGTCCCCAAGGCACCAAAACCCAGAAAGATTTGCTCCACTTAATAGAACTGGCCAGCAGGTTATACCCTCCCTAGTTCCTAGAAAGCTACTAGCAATGTCTCACAGCAGACAAGAAAGCAGGGCAAGCTTGGCATGGCTCTTCTCACTCATCCTTTCTCATCTGAACATTGTCCATGGTTTGGTTTCCTCTTTTAATCCCACCCAATGAGTGTCTTTGGTCACTTGTCTACCCATGGGGCTGTCATGGCAATACTTATGAAGTGCCTACTATGTGCCAGGCACTATGCTAAGCACCAGGGATAGAATGAAAGGCCAAAAACAAAACAAAGACCAGTCCCTATTCTCAAAGAGCTCATAGTCTAATGATGGAGAGACTATATATGAAAAATTATGTACAGAGAAGATACATGCAGGATAAACTGAAGATAAATTAAAAGTGTCAGTAAATGGAGATGCCTCTTCTCACCCTTCCATCTAGGCAATAGATTAGAAAGGAAAATTAAGAAGGGACAGTACAGCTAGGCTAACCATTTTGTTTCTAATAACTGGTCACTGGAGCTTTACTAGGAATGAGTCTCATGAGCCTATTGGACAATATACTTTTTGGTGAGATAATCACTGCCCAGAACAGTCAATTTGATTCAATGTGTATTAAGCAACTACTGTGTGCTTGAGACAGCACAGAGGACAAAATGTGGTACCTGGAGCCAGGAAGACTCCTCTTCCTGAATTCAAATCCAGTCTCAGACACTTCCTAGCTCTGTGACTCTGGGCATGCTATTTAACCCAGTTTGTCTTAGTTCCTCATCTAAAAAATGAGCTGAAGAAATGGCAAACAATTCCAGTGAGTTGGATTTAAGTGAGGCAGAGTGGTACATCATCTTCAGTTCCTCTCTCTCTCTCTCCTCCAGAGTCATCAGAGTGTAGTGGCAAGACAGAGTCAAGATGTCCCAGAATGCAGTGGATGACCTCAGAGTCTTCAATGCCTGACCCAGCTCTAAGGGCTCCACAGTGCCTTCTTCAGCTGCCTTCATGGCCACTGGAATGATGTTCTCATCTACTCATCCCACTGGGGAAGTCTTCATGTGCTTGGAGTCAACAACTCCCTAACTCACCAATGGATGTGAGACCTGTCAGTTACCCTCAACCTAGTACCTACCTGTCAAGATGGTTTTACTAGGATGTAGCCTCTGGGCATGCCACAGCTTCTTGGAGCCATAGGTGACAGGCTGCTAGGGGACACCATGGGTAGAATGTTGGACTTCAAGTTAGGAGGACCCAAGTTTGAATCCTACTTCAGATACTTATTAGCCACGTGGCCCTGGACAAATCATCGTCAGTAAACATTTATTAAGCTCCCAATATGTGCCAGGTATGGTGCTAAGTGCCAGGGATGCAAAGAAAAGCAAAAGATAGTCTCTGGTCTCTAAAAGCAGGGACAACAACCTTTTTGTCTAAAAGGGGAGACAATGCGCAAACAACTAAAAACAAACCAGATAGAAACAAGCTAAGTAGAGGGTGAGATTTTTACCTTCCAACCTAAGTGACTGAGAGGGTAGTAGTACCTTCAGTAACAATAACCTCTATGTCATCATCTATAAAATAATCTATAAAATAATACCATCTACTCTATAGGATAATTGTGAGAACCAAAGGAGATAATGTTTGCAAATTCCTTTGCAAACCTTAAAGGACTACACAAATGCTAGCTAGCATTCTTTTTAGGCAGTGCAAAGTTTCAGTAAGCTATGGTCCCTGTCTTTACAGAACGGGGGAAAAGACATAGACAGAAAAATATCATACAAATTACATGCAAAGCGCATTATTGTTCAGTTATTTTAGTCATGTCCAACTCTTTGTGATCCCATTTGGAGTTTTCTTGGCAAAGATACTGGAGTGACTTTCCATTTCCTTTTCCAACTCATTTTACAGATGAAGAAACTGAGGCAAATAGGGTTAAGTGACTTGCCCAGGATCAAACAAGTTAACATCTGAAGCCAGATTTGAACTCAGGAAGATGAGTCTCCCGACTCCAGGTCCATCAATCTATCTACCCCTTCACCTAGGTGCTGGTGATAGGATTTAGAATATCTTAATTATTGGATGAAAAAATCTGAACTTTATTCAAATAAACAGTAGAGAGCCACTTGAAGAGTTTTGAGCAGAGAAATAATAAGACCAAATCTGCCCTTAATTACATGGAGAAGGGTTGGCAGGAGAAGAAAATAGGACGAGAGAGGAAGGCTTTCTTTCATCAAGACCTCATTCCCCTCAGTTGGACAACTTCACAGCAGAGGATGAGGGAGCATTGGAACAGGTGATTTGGTCTTTTTCATTTGATGAGGCAGGTCAGTAGGAAGGAAGACGTGGGATCCATCTTTGCAGTGAGTGAGTGTGTGTGTGTGTGTGTGTGTGTGTATCTGTCTGTCTGTGTCTGTGTGTAAGGGGGCAGGGGAAGGGATTAGTGAAATGGATTTCCCTATGAATAAAACAACCTGTCCCTCTCTTCCAGGTTTAGCCAAACAGAGATCAGAGATGTACATGTGCTTTGAGCTCCTTTGAGAAAGGCATAATATAAATGCAAGGGATTTTTATGATAATTACTACCGTCATCATAACTATTATCTTTTATTACGCTTCTTCCCAGTGCCTGAATTTCTATGTCTGAGATAATCATGCTAACTTGCAAGGTCCGTTCAGCCCTCAGAACTTGGTGTACTGCAAAGTCGTAGGCTGGTGTGTCCAGTTCCAGAAAGATGGCAAGGGCACTTTCTCTGGAGCAGGTAGAGGAGGTGAGCATGACTAGGAACCACAGTGAGATTAGAGGATCATAAAATTTAACCTGAAAGAGACTACATAGATCCAGCCATCAATCAACAAGCATTCAGCACCTCCAATGTGCCAAGGACTGGGAACAGGAAGCAAATAATAAAACAATCCCTACTCTCAAGGAGCTTACATTTTAATGGGGGAGATCGCTATTGTACATCTATCTATGTGTGCATGTGTGTGTGTGTGTGTGTGTGTGTGTGTGTGTGTGTGTGTGTGTGTGTGTAGTCTATCCCTTTGGATGAAAGTCTCTTGAGAGCATAAATTGTTTCATTCTTTATATTTGTGTCCCAGTGCTGGGTACATAGTAATTAATTAATGTTAGTAATGAAATGGCAAGTCACTCCAGTATCTTTGCCAACATTAAAGTACATAGTAATTAATGAATTAATATTTAGAGCATATCCCATATATGTCATATAAGGACATACGAAATAAAAATGAGAATAAATATAAATGAAGAGAAGGCAGTTATATACAAGTTACTTAGAGAGGGAGGATGCTAGCCGCTGTGGGATAATAGCAAGCATTTATATAAGAATTAGCATTTACATAGTTTTTTTTAAAGTTGGCAGAGAACTTCAGAAATATCATTTCATTTGATTCTCACATAACCCTCTGAGGTTGGCGTTTTACAGATGCAGACATGATCACATAGCTAATAAATGACAGAGGCTGGATTTGAACTCATTTTCCTGAAAGGCTTCATGTAACAGGGGGAAGAGAAGGCACTAAATATTTATATGGCACCTACTATGCGCCAGGCACTGGGCTAAGGTTCTTACAAATATTATCTCCTTTGATATTCCTGAGAACTTTGCAGGTAAATGCAGTTATTATCCCCATTTTACAGTTGAGGAAACTGAGATTAAGCCACACGGTGTCTGAGGCTAGATTTGGGCTCATCTTCCTGAGTCCAGACAGAGCCCTCTATCTACTTCACCACTAGCTGCTTCTAAGTAGATTATCTAATCCACAGGTTTTTAATTTGAGGTCAGTGAGTTTGTTTTTTGTTGCATTTTTTTAAATGTTTGGATCAATGTATTTCAACATAATCAGTTTCCTTTGTAATCATATGTATTCTATTTTATGCATTTAGACATAATTCTCAGAAACAGTCCATAAACTTTACCAGACTGCCAGAGGGCTCCATCACCCACCCATACCTATGCCTAGAATTCCAGGTGGATTTCAACCCTCTCATTTGACAGATAGAGGAATTGAGGCCCGAAGAGGCAGTGATGTGCACAAAGATATGCAGCTAGTGTATAACAGAACCAGTGATTGCTTTGAGGGAGTATGTCAGAAAAAGGTGAGCTAGTCACCTTCCCTTCTCCTCAACCTGGGACCACTAAGGGGACAACCTAAGGGATGAGAAGAGGGGCCACTGGATTAATTAAACTTCTCCTGCCCCAATTTTTTGGTGGGTTAGAGGAGAAGATAGGGGAGGAGGTGGGGAAAAATGAAGAAAAGGGTGTTATGCAGACCCAATTCTCAGCAAAACTGCAAAGTGGGCAAGATATGTTTCTAAAGGCTTCTACTTTCCTTTCCATTGTCCAGTCCTCACCCTTGGGGCCCGTGAAACCCACCCTCCCCACTTCCCTCCTTCCCATGACTGCCACAGCATCACCCATCTTATTCTCAACTAGCTGTCAACTTGCCCCCAATAAGATGTGAGCTAAGCAGCTCAAGGTATTTGCATTTTCATGTATCTATCCAGGAAGGAGTCCCAGGAGTATCTACATTTTTAATAGGAGATTCTGAAAGATCTAAAAGCCTTCAAAACCCAAAGGAATGAAGTTCTAATAGTAAAATTTCAGGGAGCAGACGACTGTGAGGAGAGAAGTTTTGCTGCCACTTAAAGAAAGTGATTTCCCAGGAGGGTGATTCTGGCCTATAGAGAGGTCTGGCTGAAGCTCATTCAAGAGAAATGAGGAAGACTGGTCTCTTGTGCCTAGGCATAAGTACACACACGGCTACAAAGACACCGAGTGTAACAAATTACCATATACTCTGCACCTCTCTCTCTCTCTCTCTCTCTCTCTCTCTCTCTCTCTCTCTCTCTCTCTCTTTCTCTCCCCCTCCCCCCCTCACCAACCTGGGAATCAGAAAGGTCAAGTCTAGTCTCTGATCCATACAGGCTATGTGACATTAGCCTAGTCGTTTAACCTCTCACAAACAGGTAATTCCCAGGTATTCTCTAAGATTTGGTTTTTTGCAAGGCATTCGGGGTTAAGTGACTTGCCCATGGTCACACAGCTAGTAAGTGTTCAGAATCTGAGGTCACATTCTGACTCCAGGGCTAGGCCAGTGCTCTATCCAATGTGCCCCCTAGCTACCCCTCTCTAAGACTATATTGCAGAACAGGTGATTATTCACCTTGCATAACTAAAATTACAGGTTTTAAATAGACAATGGTCTATTCCCCCTAGTCTAAACACACACACACACAATATACGTATACATATACATATGTATGTATCTGTGTGTGACTACACGTGTGGACTATATGTAGATGACATGTGTGGAGATGTATATGTATATACACACATGTATATATGTAATGACTAACATTATATATGTGTGTCTTTATATGAATAGCTAATTTAAGCCTCACAACAACTTTGTGTGGGGCTAGTATTGTCTTCATTTTACAGGTAAAGAAACTGAGGCAGAGAGAGAAAACATGATTGCTTATGGTCACATAAGGGTCAAAGGTACAAGTGAAGTCAGAATCTCTCCTGGTCTAAATCTTGGTCTAAAGCTCTTTCTACTATGCTTGGTGATGCTGAACTAGACTTTGCCTCCAGCCTCTGCCTTTCCATCTCAATATAGTCACTTGGGGACCATCTCTAAATACCTAATGCCCCAAGATCAAAGCTGTATCTTCAGGTACTGGGCAGAGTCTGTAATGATCTCTGATATAAGGAGGGTCTTCAGAACCAGTAAGAAAGTGCCTGGGTTTGAAACTCACTTCTGATGCTCGTCATGTGGCCAATTAGCTTCTCTGAGACACAGTTTCCTCCTTTGTAAATTAAGTTTAATAAAACATTAAGTATCTACCTGAGGTGGGAATTGAATGAGATCTTTACATAGGTAGCACTTTGCATACATTGTTAACTATTTTTATTATGATTTCATTTCTCTGCCTTTCTTATCTGTAGAGTCAAGAGAGAAATCCCTATCATACCCCAAGGGACATTTTATAAAAAAGACTCAATGTACCTGTTTCATAGAGGATAGGAGAGGTCAAGAGAAAAGCTAGAGAACCTATTTTGTGAATTAGCCTAGTGTGAACTTGGAGCAGGCCATTCTTTCCTGTGCTTTCAATCCAGTGGTGTTCAACTCAACATGGAATGGGGGTCTCTAAACCATACATAAGGATCCCTACAGGCTGCATATTGACTCCACTTTAAAATGTAGTATAGACAGACAGACAGACAGATAGATAGATAGATAGATAGATAGACAGGTAGATGATAGATAGATATAGATACATATATATGTGTGTTTGTATATATTTTAAAAACTGTATTTTTTATTTATTTCATGATATACCAAGCAGCTATGTTGCAATCCAGTTCCAGCTGTTAGCAGCTGTGTTTTTGACCTTCTACTTTAACCTCCCTCTGTAGTTTCCTCTGTGGGGTGATAACAAGATCCTACCCTGGGTGATGTGCACTTTCCTCATCATCAACACATCTCTCTCCCACTAGCCTCCAGAACCTTATTAGCTGGAAGAAAACAGCTAGTCCTGGGGTTCTTAAGCTAGGGTCCAAGGGATGGAGATACATTTCAGGAGCCCTGGAGGCAAAAATTACATTTTTACTTTCCATATCAGCAAAGTACATCAAGGCTTGTCTCAAGAATAGGTGATTTTTTGTTGTTCATTCATTTCGGTCATGTCCAACTCTTCGTTACCCGGTTTGGGATTTCCTTGGCAGAGATACCAGAATGGTTTGCTATGTCGTTCTGTAGCTTATTTTACAGATGAGGAAACTAAGGCAAAAAGGGTTAAGTAACTTGCCCAGTGTCACACAGCTAGTAAATATCTGCCTAGATATGAACTCAGGAAGAGGAGTCTTCTTGATTCCAAGTCTAGTGCCCTATCCACTGCACTACCCAGCTGCCTCAAATAGATGATAGTATCCATCAGTCAAAAATAATTTTTAAAGTACCTACTATGTGCCAGCCATTGTGCTAAGTGCTGAGGATACAATGACCATCACTATGACTTGAGAGGTCATCTTAGTCCAAGCCTTTCACTTCACACAGGGAGTAACTGGAAAATCTGGGTTCAAACCCAAGCCCTCTAACCTCAAAGCCACAGCTCTTTCCACTGTTCCCAGGCTGCCTCCTAAATAGACCAGCAGAATCTTCCCTGAGCCCCTTCATGGCCATTCAGGCAACCATCCATATCTGTTAACAGCATTACATGACAGATTTTTTTTTTTTTTAAAAAAACGCCTAATGCAATCTTGGGCTGTATTCATAGAAACAATCAGCCAGTCAACTATCATTTTTTAAAGTACCTACTATATACCAGACACTGTGCTAAATCCTGGAGTAGAGTGTTCAGAATGAGAAAAGTGATAGCCCTGTTGCCCTCCCTCCGTTGGTGAGGTTCTTCCTCCACCCTCCCCTTAAAAAGAGCCAAATAATTGTCTGTCTACCACTAGTAACATTTCCTACCATGCCCAAGATAATGCTCAAGATTACCAAATGCCCAAGGTAATCATGGGAGGAAAGAGAACAGAGAAGTCCCAGAAGCTCTCATCACTGAGACCTGGTTCAGGAGAGTTGAAAGGGGAGAGAGGATACAGGGTACAAACCTGGTGTCCTAGGACAAACTTGGAGGTTAGCATCTCCTTGGATTCTTGGAAAGAGGGTATTAAGGCCATAAAGAAAACCTTGATCCATTTTATCAGGAGGAAAAAAAAACCTTTCTCACTGCCTGTTTCTCCTTTCCCTACTTTCTGCTACTGAAGGAAAAAAAAGAGAGATTGTGGCTAATGGGCCAGATAGCACCCACATAATTCCTAATCGTGCTTCAAAAGGAGTGGGGCAAAGCATGAGATGGTTCTCAAACCCAGGGACCCTCTACCCACCTCAACCTCTGCCCCACCCTTCACCTCCATCCTATCCCCATTGACTCTACATTACAAACAGAGAAACTTGATGTGGTAACAGACAGAAGCCACACCGGAGAGCTGTCAGACTTGACGTCTCCGAGACCCAGGATCCAGTAGCCTGTCCCACTGTATGGCTCGAGATATTTAATAAAGTCAAACCCCCAGGATCAAGAGGGCTGCAATCCCTCCCAGCTCCTTTCTTCAGCTTGCACAAGAGTTCTTTAAAGCCTGCCTCGCGTCTGTCTCTCTCTCCAGAAATCCTTTCATGCTGCCTTACCAGACTGACATTTTGACAAGTTGCCACAAGTGACATCTGATTTGTACAAATTTCAAGACTAATAAATCTACCTGTCAAAGCGGAAACTTTAAAAGGAGCTAAGCCCAGCGGGTATAGTTTAACAGAACTCAAGTTGATGAAACTGTAGGATGGAGAAATTATATCTGTCACAATCCACCCACATTACTTCTGTAGAAATGTTGGCAACTGAAACAAACGTCTTTCACGGGCGTTACCAAAAAAAAATAAAATAAAATAAAATAAAAATAAAAAAGGAGATTGTTAATACCCCGAGTAACAAGTAACAGTTCTATTTGTAAACTAACAAATTTTATTTATTTAATTTTTAATTTTGTTGCAGATGTGAGAGGAGTGATTCTCCTCCTCCCACCTCCTTAGGCTGCCTCCAAGGAATCTGGACTTTCCATTCAAGCTGAGGCCTATCCATCATAAAGAAGCTCCCCACTTGGTGAATCAGAGGCCAAGCGCTGGAGGCTGAGCCCTGAGACTGGACTAGCTTCCCAGAGACTTGCATCATGGCCGACCCTTCAGGCTCTATGTTCCTTTAAAGTGGGGAAGGAAAAGAGAGAGAGAGGGGGAGGGGGGGAAGGGAGAAATGGAGGAAGGAAGGAAGAAAGGAAAGAAGGAAGGATGCACAACCTGTAGGGTGACTCACTTCACCTAAACATAGTGGGTATTACATAGAGCCCAGAGTTTTGCCTGGATATGATTCTCAGCAATTTCAGAGAGATGGGACTGGGGAGAAGGGGAAGTGGAGAATGAGAAAGCTGGCTAACATAAAGATAGATATGGGGAGACAGAGACAGGGAGACAAGCAGACAGAGAGAGGGAGAGGAAAGGAGGGAGGGAGAAAGAGGAATATATGTTGTATATACATATGTATATACACACATGTTTATATTTATGTACTTATGCACATACACATATGCATGTATAGGTACACATACATACATCAATCATTCAAAAAGCAAGCATTATTGAACACCTGTCACAATCAAGGTACTGGAGTGATATAAACACCTCTCAGACAGATCCATAACTGGGAAATTTTGTACCCAAAGCAAGTACCCCAAACCATACGGTGGTCTAGTATCATTTATATTCTGTGTGCATATGTATATGTGTATATACACGTCTATGTATGTGCTATATATGAGCATGCCCATATAGGCACATACTTTTGTCAGGTTAGTAGCATTTCTATTCAATGTGCATGTCTAAACTTTATATATCTATATAACTATATATATATATATGCATACGTGCGTACGTACATATGTACATGTATGTGCTTTTTCTTTCTTGTTTCTGCTAAGTCTACTTCTGTCCTGAATCATGAATGATAAAGAAGCCAGGATTAACAAAGATAACGCCTTACTGCATTACTGCAACATATAAAAGAATATAAAGAAAGGTTTTTTAAAATACCCTATTTACCTCAACCCTGGGAGGTAAGGGGTACACATATTGTTTTTACCATTTTCCAGATGAGAAAGCTAAAAACTGCAAAGGTTAAGTGATGTGCCTATGGTCCTACTTTGGCTCAGACCTGGAGTCTCCTGATTCCAAGTGAAGGGACTTTTCTATGCTACTGTCAATAGATTTCAGGCAAAAACTGTAGTCTGAAATGGGAGGAAGCCTGGTTCAGTGAAAAGAGCCTTCCATTTAAAGTCAGAAGGCTTGGGTTCAAATCCTGACTCAATCATTTACTCACCTAGGACTTTGGACATTTACTCTTAGACCTCTCTGTGTCTTATTTTCATCTGCAAAGTGAGAGGGTTGGAATAGGTGACCTCTAAGGCCCCTTCCAACCAAGTTCTGCATATATTTACAGATGTAATAAACTAATCCCCACCTTCTCAACATGGGCATGAAATTTAAAGCAGTGCCACTGGATTATTTTTTTTGGAGGAGGAAGGGGTGAGCAGTCTTCAACTTCTAGAAGACGTCAACCCTTCAGCAATGAGCTGTTTTCTATTTAAAGGAAACCTCAATAATTCCTAACCACTGACTAACAGTTGTTATTAATACCACCTTTCTTTGGGAGAGTTCAAAGCGGATCTCATTTTGCCTTCTCACTCATGCCATGGGGAAGCAGAAAGAAGGAAATGGAAGGTTATAACTTTGCCTACCTAGGGAAACTGAGGCCCCAAAAGGAAAAACATATTCAGGTGTTAGTATCACCCAGAAAGGCAGAGCTAGAATCAGAACTCCCAATTCCAGGCTGTGGCTCCAGCCCAATTTTCCTACACTTTGCCCTCTCTATCATGGATCAGTAGTTATCATTTATGACCAGACATGAGCCCCATCTCCTTCCATCTGACCTGGGGTTTGCCCAATGTCTCCTTTTCTATACGTACATACATGTATATGTACAAATATATATAGATGAACATACACATAATGTATATGTTATGTGCATATGTGCATACAACACATATTCCTCTTTCTCTCTCCCTCCCCCTTTCTTCATTCAGTTACTCAACAGCAAGCATGTATTGAGCACCTACCAAAACCAAGACACTGTGATGAGTATAAATACTCCTTAGGCAGGGTTATAACTAAGAATTTTTGCACCTGAGGCAGAAGCAAGTACCACAGACCACACCCTGGTCTAGCAGCTGGACAGGTGCCTTCAGTTGGAAGGAGAAATGGGAATCATGCTGACCTACCAAAGACTCCCAGGACACCAGGACATGACTCCTGAGGAGACCATCTCAGAAAGAAGAAACATATCATAAGGAAGTTCACTCTTTTCACTAATTATTCTTTATAACTCATTGCTAAGTTCAATTGTTTCACAAACTTGGAATCCAGAAAGCCTAATTACTGGAGAGGGGGAGGTCAGGAGGGATGGGGGGTGGGGAAGGAAAAGAAACTCTTAAAAATGCCCTAGGAAAAGAGGATCAAAATCCACCACCTCCCCTCCCCCTGCCAAAAAAAACCCTTTAAATTATTATGAGAAATTGTTGGAGCTGGAAGGGACTAGCTAGTCCCCAAGATTCTTAACCTGGGGTCCATGGATCTTCAAGGAACAGGGATAGATTTCAAGGAGTCCATGAATTTAGAGAAGCAAAAATGGCATTTTTATTTTCCCTTGTCTCTAACTGAAATTTGGTATTTCTTTCAATTATTTACAAACATTATTCTGAGAAGGGGTCCCATAGTTTACAGTGGAGGCCAAAGAGGCCCGTAGTACAGAAAAGACCAAGAATTTCTGATCTAGACCTACCCTCATCAACTTACAAAGGATGAAAGTGGTGCTGAAGGAGAGGAGTAACTCTCCCAAGGTCACAGAGAGAGGCTCAATCCTTCAACTCCTGCTAACATGGAAGCTGACCTGAAATAGAGTCCGGTGGAGCCCACGGACTCTCAGACTGGTAAGGAGCTTTAGAGCGCACCCTTGTCCACCCCCCTGCATTGTGCAGACAATAAGATTGAGGGCCACTGCTAAGTCCCAGAAGGGATTAGAACCTAGGGGTCCTAACCCCAAGTCCAGCACTTTTTCAATCAATATGTGGAAATCTGGCCTTCTGAGTTACTGCTAGGAATCCTTCTGGGGCACAGTCTCTTCCAGTATACTGGCCCCTGGGCATGTGACCCAGAACCAGTAACTGAGGAGGTGAAGGGGAGGAACCGTCTGCCACTCCCAAACGCACTCTGGCCTCAAACTCACCTACCTCCGGGAGAACACCTCAGAGGTCTCTACAGGGGGATTCCCCCTGCCTGTGAAGTGATGGGGGTGCAGAGAGGGACGAGGCCACACACCCACCATGGGCACTTATGTTCCCACAAACTCCTTCAAACAGGGCATTGACTGACTCACCTGGATCAGAGCCAGGCCACCCTTAGGCCATGTGAGAGGTCAAGAACCTCCCTTGGGGCACCACTGGAGAGGGAACTAAGACAACAGCCCAGCTACTCCCAGCCTCCCTGGCCTGACACGACCCTCTCCACCCCTCTGCCCCAGCCTTCTTCCTTCCAGGATATACATGCTGTCTGGGTCCTCTTAATTTCCCACCCTGGAGCAAATTTACCAGACTGGGGCAAAGTCTTATTTCCTCAGGGCACTTTCTGATCCCTCCCAGAAACCTAATCATATTCTACTCTGCATTATAAGTATTTGTGTATATTTATTTTTGGTTAAATTTAACATTTTTCATTCAACAAGTATTTATTTTTGTCCCCCAGTCCCAATGGAGAGGAAAAAGAAAAACCTCACAAGAAATACTGATGATTAAGAAAATCAAATTCCCACATTGACCATGTTCAAAAATACACATCTCAGAATGAGTCTATCATTTCTCTAACAGGAGTTGAGTCTTCAGGAATAATAGTTTCATTTCATATATATATATATATACATATATATGTATATATATACATATATATGTATATATATATGTCTGTGTATATCTGTGTCTGTATGTATGATTTATGTATGTGTGTATATGTATATATGTACATATGTGTGTGTATTATGTGTGTGTATATATGTATTTCTTTTGCTTTTAATAGACTATAAACTCCATGAAGGCAGGCAGAGACTCAAGAGTGCATTCATTTCACACTGCAAACATTTAATAAATATATATTTAACTGAAAGATAATGCAGAATAAGATTTCTGCTTTTAAAGGGTTTACATCTAATCTGAAGACGTGAGAATTTTTCAACCAAGTATTCAACTATCCAGAATATTGTTAAATGTATTTTGTCATTGATGTTCAGTAGTTTTCAGGGTGTCCTACTCTTTGTGACCCCATTTGGAGTTTTCTTAGTAAAGACACTGGAGTGGTTTATCATTTCCTTCTCCAGCTTGTTTTACACATGAGGAAAACAGGGTTAAGTAACTTGTCCTACCATGGATAAGACCCTGTACTAGACTTCATGCCAATCTCTTCCTCTCATTCTCCACTTCTACTCTGAACCATTCAGTTTAATAACTGAGAAGGAGAATATTCAGGTTTACGCCCTAGTTCTGCCATTAACTAGCTTTCACCTTGAGCAAGTGACTTGCAGCTAGAGGATTATTTCATTTCGTTCTTTGTATCTCTCCATCCAGCTCCATGTCTGGCACATTATGGGTTTAATAAATGTTTGTGGATTGATTGCTACCTTGACTATTAACATTGATAATAAGAGCTACAAGCCACTCAGGTTGCATTTTCTTGACCCAAGGCAGGAGTTAGGCTCAGAGGACATGAGTTCAATTCCTGACTCTGCAAATTCCTGTGCATGCAACCTCAGGTACACCTTTCATCATCTCTGAGCCTCAGCTTTCTTTCATCTGTAAATTAAGAGGGCTGGACTGATGGAAGATCTCTTGCCACCAAAAATCAATAATCCTATAATCCCATGACCCAAAGAACAGTATTTGTTCAATCAACTCAGATTATACAGGGCAGTGAACAAATATTCAGGTACATTTCATTTTACACAGTCATTTAACTTTTAGAAAATTGCATATAAACAGATATGTGGTCAACAATGTCATATTTTAAATGAACCAAGAGAATTAAAGATTTAAAGGAAATTAAAATAAATTCTAATCCTACAGGGAAACAAAAAAGAAACCTTTTCAAAGTGAACATTCTGCTAATTTATCCCTTAAGGAAATTTGGATTGGGGGATATGTCAGGTTTTCTCAAATGGATCATATTCTAAAGACACTGACTAGTAAAACTAAGGGTACATTAGGATAAAATGTTTTATCCATATCATACAGCCAGTCAACAGCCAAATTAGAACGTTGGTCCTGTACTCTCCCCCATAGAGAGCTAGACCACCAACAACACTCAAGCACAATGGTCCCTCAGAAAAAGGCATTGTCACACAAAGTGCAATTAATAAAACATATTTTAATGTTTTTTAAAATTTCATATGACGTTTTATTGGCAGTGGAACCAGTTTGCTAAGCAAGCTGAACACAGGCCCAGATGTTCTAAGTTTTTGGGCATGTGAAGTTAGAGGTCATTTCTCTGACAAAGAATAGTGAAAAAGACAATGGATAGGGACTCAGGAGAACCAGAGTTCGAATCCCAGAACTGCCACTAACTAGCTGTGTGACCTTGGGCAATAAGCTTCCCTTCTGGGCCTGAGTTTTCTCCTTTGTAAAATGAGAGTGTTGGATTAGATTTGGAAGAAACCCAAGAGGCCATCCAGTCTAACCCATATCTGAAAAGGAATTCCTGCTACAACATACCTGGCAATTGATCCAGAAGGTTCTCTCTAGATGTAAGATGTGGTGGTTATAAAGACTCAAGTATTCCCATAGGTAAGGGGAGCGGGGGAAGGGGATGAGGCCAGGGAGGGAACAAAAGACATTCAGCTGGGCCAACCAAGCCAAGACAGCAGGCTCAAACAAAGGAGGATGAGAGAGCTGGGGCCATTTTGGACAGTAGCTGCTCTGCCTCCCAAAGCTTTGCCCTCCCCTGCAGATGGAGACAGAGTGCTTTGCCCCTGAGACTCCTTCATTCCCATTGCAATTTTATAGCCCATCGCCTCCTGTCTGGGGTCCATTACCCACGCGGCAGGAAGAACACCAGTTCAGAAAGGAGAGCTGAGGCCCATCTTTTTCTGCTGCCTCCAGGCAGCATTTGGGGTTTTGCAACCAAAGAGAAAAGGGAGAGGAGAAGAGGGGGTGGGGGTGGGGGGTAAAAGGGATTTAAAAAAAAAACCTTGAACTGTTTTTCAAATGTTCTGGGTCTTGGCAAACCCCAAAATGTCTTTTGCCAAGTGCTTTTTCCCTTAATTTTTAAACCCCGGGTGTATTTCCAGAACAATCTAATCCATCTGCTTCTGATTCATTTACACTTAACTCATTAGGAGGCTGTTGCGTAAGAAGCCGTTTGACGTCCCCAAGATCCCTGGTGAAGGTTTCTTCTTCCCTCTTTGAATAAGAGAGAGGCACTCTGCCAAACGGGCATAGAGCAAAGGCCCAGAGAACTTTAAGCCTGATTTGAAACCTTGAGTTTGCAGGATTAAAATGGGCTCTCTTTAAGGGACCCCACCCCATCCTCCCACCCTCCCACTCTTCGGCTCCCATCACTTCATTGCCATTACTATTTCTGCTATTGTCATTATGGTTATAACATGCAGCCACATATCGTTGCAGTGGGTTATGTTGTATTGCATTAAATCCGTCCTTTCTAGATTCATATGTTCCTACATGAAGCCAACATTCCCAAATATTTGTTGAGCGCACCAACAGTGCCTCAGATGTGTTACCAGATGCCATATTGTGTTCAGTTCCTGCCCCTCAGAAAAGTCATCCTTTGAATGCAATATTCTCCAAGTTGCCTCTTGAGGAGGCTGGGAGCTAGGTTAGGAAACCTTCAGAGTGAAATGATGCAGGGAATCAAAGAAGAAAACATTTTTGTGGCTGGAAGATGTAAGGCTGGTATATGGTAAGAGCAGCTCCTGAAAGGACCCACCTAGAAGGTCAAGTGGAAGAGACAAAGGGGCCCTTCTGGACCACCCTGATGCCCGGCCACAAAGGCTAAGCTCTAGGCACCTGTTGAAGGGCAGCATTTCAGGTTTTGCAACCAATGAATGGAGTGGAGCTGTCAGTTATTTCTTGTTCAACAGAAATCGAGCATTTCTTCTACCCCTCCTACTTTGAAGAGGCTTGATGGATAGAGATCTGACTTCAGAGTAGCCTTGTTTTAGTAGAGGACACTTCCTCACCAGGAATCCCAAGCCCCAGTGAAATCAGAGATCTGTTAAAATCTTTCTAACTTCATTTCTCCTACTTTTAATGTTTCTGCTTCTAATCCTGGTAATTCTTCAGTTTTCATTTTCCTGCTCTCCTAATTCTCCTTCTTTCTCACTGTCATTGCTAACATAACCACCATTATAACTGCTGCCTCAAATTCATTCAACAAATTCATTTGAAAAGTATTTATTAAATTCAATTCACCCAATCCTTATTGAGATCCAAATATTCATTGAGGCATTGTGCTCAGTCCTGGGAATACAAGGGGAGGGAGAATGAAATAGGTCCTATTTTCAAGGAACTAACATTGTCCTAGGAGGGAATCTTCTATTGAGAGCCTACTATCTGCCCAACATTATAATAAGCAGTAGAAATGCAGGGTCTTTGATCTACCACCACCTTCTTCTTGGGAGATGGTAGAGGAAAAGCAACCAAGTTTGGTGTGCCTGTTTGATGCTTATTCAGGAACTTACTGAGGGTGGACATGCCCATGAAGCCAAGACACTTTAAAAAGAACTAAAGAACAGCTGGGTGGTACAGTGGATGGAGAAATGGTCCTGGAATTGGGAGCACCTGAATTTGAATCCAGCCTCAGATACTTACTAGCTGTATTACCCTGGGCAAGCCACTTAACTCTGTTTATGTCCATTTCTTCATCTTTAAAAACGAGCTGGAGAAGGAAATGGCAAACCACTCCAGTAACTTTGCCAAGAAAACCCCAAATGGGGTAACAGAGTTAGACGCAACTAAAACTGTTCAGCAATAATGACAAAGGAGTGGAAGACAGAAATGCCACAGATGAGCCCACAAAGGAGGCAGTACCTTAGGGAGCTGAAAGTCAAGATTAAGGAATGACACTTGAAGGAGTTTTATTCCATGCCCAATAAAGGTGGTAGAATTAAGAGCTCACGTCAGATGACAAGTCACACCCCACCCAAAACCTAGACCTTAGCTCCTCAGGAGGCTCAAGATGAAACAGCATTTGGAAACTTTGTTTGGGGTTTTTTGTAATCTGTTGTTGAGTTGTTTCAGTCACATCTGACTCTTCGTGATCCCATTTGGGATTTTCTTGGCAAAGATACTAGAGTAGTTTGCCATTTCCTTTACAGATGAAAAACTGAGGCAAACAGAGTTAAGTGACTTGATTATAGTCACATGGCTAATAAGTATCTAAGGCCAGATTCGAACTCAGGAAGGGGAGTCTTCCTGACTCGAGGCCCTGTACCCTATCCACCATGCCACCTTAACTCCTTTGTTTACTCCTGAGTTACGGTGAGAGGAGTAGCTAGCAGGTCTAATGAGAATTCTATCTCTCATAAAACTCTTTGAGCTGTGGGCTGCTAGAGGTCCAAAAGAAATTGAAGATAAAGATTGATGGTAATTGTTCTGTTATATATTGATTTAGTCCTTTTGTTGACTCTATGCCTACGAGTGAAAACTGGATACAATAAGCATATTGAACTCCACTCTTGGCACACTACTCCCCTCCTAAAAAAAAAATTGAAAAATTAAAAAATAATTTTAAAAAGTTCCAGTATCTCAATAGATTAATGGACATTTATCAAGCACCTACTAAGTGCCAGGCATAGTGCTAAGCAGTGTGGATACAAATACAGAGATAAGAACAGTCCCTGCTCTCAAGATTACATTCTACTAAGGATTTCTCCTACCTTCAGGATAAAATTTTTAAAGCTCTTCACAGTCTAGCTACAAATAACCTTTATTATAGATTCTTTCCTTCACAAACACTAACTTCCAGGTCAGGAGATGGGGAACCTGTGTCCTCAAGGTCACATGTGGCTCTCTAGGTCCTCAAGTTTGACCCTTTGTGGCCCTCTTGGGCCTCAAGTGCAACCCTTTGACTGCTTGGATTAAGTCACCCTGTTCCAGGCAAACTTCTACTACTCACTGTTCCCTTTACATAACATTCTAGTGTTCATCTCTCTGAATTCAATCTAATAAAAATATATTCATTCACCAGGATGAGAAAGATTCACAAATAAATTCTACCAAACACTTAAAGAATAATCAGTTCCAATACCATATAAAACTACTTAGAGAAATAGGTAGAGAAAGAGTCCTACCAAATTACTAGTATGACATAAATACAATGCTGATACCTAAATAAGAAAGGAAAAAACCCATAGGTCAATTTTTCTAATAAATATTGATGTAAAAATTTTAGATGAAATATTGGTAAGGAGATTACAGTAATATATCACAAAGATCATACGCTATGATCAGATGGGAATTATACCAAAAATGCAGAACTAGTTCAATATTAAGAAAACTATCGGCATAATTGACCATATCAATAATAAAAACAACAAAAATTATATGATTATCTCAATGGATGCAGAAAACAAAACACAGCATGCATTCCTATTAAAAACTCTAGAAAGCAACTCATGAAGTTTTCCTTAAAATGGTAAGTAGTATCTACCTAAAACCATCAGCAAGCTTGATTTGTGAGAGGGATAAGTTAAAGTCTTCCCAGTAAAATCAGGGGTGAAGCAAAGATGCCTGGTATCACCATTATTATTCAATATTGAACTAGAAATTATAGCAATAGCACTGAAAAAAGAAATTGAAGGAATTATAATAGGCAAAAGGAAACAGAACTATATCACTGCAAATAATATGATAGTATACCTACAGAATCCTAGAGAATCAAGTGGAAAAACTAGTTGAAACAAGAACTTTAGCAAAGTTGCAGGATGTAAGATAATCATCAGCATTTCTATTTTTTACCAACAAAGTCCAACAAGAAGAAAATAGAAAGAGAAATTCCATTTAAAATAACTACAGGTAACATAAAATACTTGGGAGTCTGCCTGCCAAGACAAACCCAGAAACTATATGAACACAATTATAAAACACTTTTCATACAAATAAAGACATCTAAAGAACTGGAGAAATATTAATTGTTTATGGGTAGGCCAAGCCAATATAATAAAAATGACAATTCTACCTAAATTAATTTATTTATTCAATGCCATACCAATCAAACTACCAAAACATATTTTATAGAGTTAGAAAAAATAATAAAATTCTTCTGGAAGAGCAAAAGGTCAAGAATATCCAGGAAATCAATTAAAAAAAGATGTTTGAAGAAAGATGGCTTACTAGTACCAGACCTCAAACTCAAACATGGTGGCAATCATCAGAACAACTGGACAAGCAATATCACCACTAGGTCTGTATTTCAAAGGAAAATGACCTACATGTAGAAAATATAACAATTCTTTTTGTGGTGACAAACAATTGGAAATTGAGGGAATACATACCAATTGGGGAATGGCTGAACAAGTTCTGATAAATGATTATGATGAAATATGATTGTGCTATAAGAAATGATGAGCAGGATGCTTTCAGAAAAACCTGGGAAGACTTATATGAACTGATGCAAAGTGAAATGAGCAGAACCAGGAGAACATTTTACATAGTAACAGGAATATTTTACAACGATCAGCTGTGAATGACTTAGCTATACTTGGCAATACAAAGAGCCAATTCATTCCACAAAAATGCTATCCACCTCCTGAACAAGAACTGATGGAGTCTGAATGCAGATTGGAGCATAATTTTTTTCACTTTATTTTTCTTGCTTTTTTGCAACATGGCTAATAGGGAAATGTATTTTGCATGATTTCACATGTATAATGGACATTACATTTCTTGCCTTCACAATGGGTGGGGGAGAGGTCAGAGGGAGAAAATGTGGAACTCAAAAAAAATTTTTAAATAATGTTTAAAAATAAATTAATAATACATGTTTTAAAATGTATTAAGTACCTGTGCTAGACATTTGTGGCACAGACAAAAATAAAACACAGACACTGCCTTAGAGTAGTCTGGTGTGAGAAGGATTGAGGGTTAAAATGAATAGCTTTGAGACTTGGGAAAGTAAGATAAGTGCAAAGAAAAGTGCCATCCCAACTGTGAGGAGGTTGTGATCACTTGCCCTTGAGAAAGGTTTTGGGAGGAAAAGATATCTGAGTTGAGCCTTGAACCCTGAATGAGGAGGACAGAAGAATTCAACTGAGATGGGAGAACTCGTTCCAGGGTGAGAAAAGGGATAGAGGCAAGAGGGGGTGGGGAAAGGAAAGAGGGGTAGAAGAAGAGTATTCTTGAGAGATAATGTGATCAGACCAGTGCAATAGGACAGTTACTCAAATAGCAGTGTGGTATAGAGGAAGAGAGAACAGCCTGTCTCCTTCCTAGACTCATCACAACAACAGGCTGTTATCAAAGAATTGCAATCATGGCAGCTGCCCTCTGAGGGAGAACCTGCTGATGAATTTGCTTCCTTTGAAATAGAAGTCCAGATCAGGGCAAGGCAGGTCCTTTATTAAACTAGCCTGGGCCCTGGCACTTTTTTCTCCTCTTTCTAATAGAGATCAAACTCAAAAGTATTCTGTGGCTTTAAAAATGCAAACGACATGCTCTGTGGAAATGTCACCAGTTGGCTGTTGGCATGGCATTGGCACACCACAAGAGGCAGCCAACATGGCAACTGAATTTCAGAGACTGGAAGGTCTATAAGAAAGAAACGCCAAGGCATGCATGCTAAATATACTAGATTGTCCCAAATAAAAGTCACCCCCTCAAATATAGTCCACACTCCCAAATGACATCTCTTTGAAGGAAAAAGATGTAAAGGCATATACTGAAAAATATCACTGACTTTAGGCTTCACACAGGTTTTATCCAAGCCAGATTTGGGGAAAATCAAGGTCCATATCCAGATGGATAAGAGTATATATTATGAGCCTAATGAGGCAGGTGGTTGCTTTCATACCCATAGTAGGTACTTGGTTTCATGTTTCATTAGCTCCTTGAAAGCAGGAGCCTAGATTTATTCTGCAACCAGTTTGGGAAGCAGAAGCCAGGGAGTAACTCAGAAATCCAAATGTTCACCTCCAGCTACACAAAGTCTGATACATACAATGAAATATTTATCAATGATGACAACACCCATCCCCTGTGGAAGTGGATGAAAATTCAACCCAAAGGAAAGGGCATTTTGGTCAATGACCTAAAAATACCAACATAGTATTTACCTAGGAGTAGATGCTACTAAACTGATCCAGCTGATGATTTGAATTATTTATCATCCTGAGCAGTCTATGTAAACAACCTGCACTATGTGTCCTTTGGCTGTGGGAAGTTATATGGAACCTTATGTAAAAAAGCCCTGGATTTGAAGTCCATGTCAGACATGTACTAACTCTGTGAGCCTAAAGAAGTCACTTCATCTCAATGAGATTCCGTTTACTCCATTGTAAGATGGGGTTAATAATAGCACCTACCTCAAAAATTCTTGTAAGGTCCAAATGAGATAGTAAAGTGCAACCTGGCAACTATTGCTAATGGAACCATGCATGGTTCCCAACTCCTCAACAGTCACAACTATGGAAGACCCAGAAACCTTGACACCAAAGTCCTTGTCATAAGAAACTTACATGAATTCATCAGTGAAACTGACGCTAAAGAAGAGGATGGGTTCCCATCTGCTTCGCTGCTCTACCCTAAGGGACCTCTTCCTCTCTCTGGAAGCTGAAATTTCTAATTTCTGCTCTCTCTTCCATTAGAATGTAGAGTTCCCCCGTGTAAGAAATGTCAAGCTTTTCTATTCATACCACTGGAGTTTCTATTTGTATGAAAAAGGGTTTAATAAATGTTTTTTTTCATCCATCCATTCATAAAGTTCTTTGCAAAACTTTAGGTGCTATATCAATGTCAGCCATTACCATGTTCATCAAAGCATTGTAAAAAGAAAATGAAAAAATTCTGGTTTCATCTTAAGTGAAGGAAAATGTTCAGGGTGTCTTATTTCTCTCCCTCTACCCATCCAAAATGATTTCGCAGAGAAGTCCCTTCTATTTTCCAGGGGTTTCCACTTTCAAAGCCAGTTAAATCCATTTACAACCCCCTTCACCAATATCTAATCACAGTCACTGGCCCTGAGCCAGTCACTTTATATCAAAAGATGTCTGATGCCTCATGCTCAGAAAACCACAGCAACTGGAGGGATTAGGCCAGAAGAAATTAACTTGCTTAACTGAGATAAACTCTGGTTAGGGAGATTACAGCTGTTTACCGGAGAAGTAAACATTACTCAGCTCTGAGTAGGATGGGAGGAAGGGAGGGCTTGTCTGGTAATTTTATCATTCGTCTTGCTGAAAGAAAAAGGAGAGAGGAGAAAAAGGGGAATAAAAGATGAGAGGTGATAATCTCTGAAGTCAAGATCACTCTTGTGTTACAACACATGCCAGAAATAAAAGATAACCACTCCAGCAGTCTCACTGCAAGATGGCCTGTTCAAACAGGAGGTATTGCCTGACAGTTACTTTGTAGATGACTGCAAGCAAGGGGTGGCCTAGAGAGAGGCATAGAGATATAAATGTTCCTGGCAAAGAAAAAAATTAGGAGCGGGGAGAGGTAAGAAGGGAAGGATTCCAGAGAGGAGCTTCTGAAGGATGGGGGGGGGGGGAGGGGGCGCCACAGGAAAAGAAAAAGAAAAAAAACCTACTTCATCTTCTTTCTCTCTTGTAGCTTCAACTTTGGGAGTTAACATTCTTCTTCTATGAGTGCCAAATTGAGAAAATTCATCAAACATAAAAGAGCTGTCCAAATCAAAGAATCATGGAATTTTTTTTCCTTGTGGAAAGAACCTTCAAGGATGCTTACTATGACCCCCCCATTTTACAGATGAGATAACTGAGGCCCAGGGCAGCCAAGTGTCACTGAGTTAGCAATAGAGCTGAAACTCAAAAGGAGGGTGTGATTATTACAAAAAGATTCAAAAAGAATCAAAAGATTCCTGGGGTTTCATTACATAGCAGGTACTCTACGTTATTTAAGATCATAGGACTGGATGCAAAGAGTAGAAACCAACTTCCCAGGGACGCATTGATTGTGTATAGTCAAGTACATTTGAGTTGCCTTTTGACTAGACAAGATAGTACTGGATATGAATAGACAGGAGCTGATAAAGGGGGGGGCAGCCATGTTTTTAATCCTATACTTCAGAAAGAAAGGGGTGGATGAGTAACATATTAGGTAAATGACTCAGTTATGACTTTGACTTCTTTGATTTCCCCAGTATCTGCTGTTTTTCTGATCTTGGAGAGAGATCGTGTCAGCCATCTAAGTTCGATTTGACCCAGATGCAGAATCCAGAAAAGAATAAACCAAATACTCAGTGTAATTCTGACTTACCAGTCTCAAAAAATATGAATTAGCTATCAAATGAAAAGTGACAGAAAGCTAGTGATGTAGTTAAAGCTTTCTCACCACCCAATATCTTTATTAGAAGCAATTAAGGATTTGCCTTTAAAAGCCAGTAGCAAAGACACCTAATGCTGGTGATCTGATCTCTAGTTGCTTGTCTCAAAATCGTAATTACAGAAAGAAACCCTATACATCTGTAGCCAGAAAGTTCATTTAAAACTATCATGATTCAAGGAATTCTCTACCTTCAGCATTTGAAGATTCTGAACCTTCCTGACCTTGTGTCTGTGATAGAAGCTTCACGGATGATAACTGAAGCGCCCTAGGGGTATGTATGTTTCTCAGTGAAGGGAGAGCACTAGTGACCCCAGTAGTTTATTTCTGGGTTGCTGTAGTCCTTATAAGACTTTACATAGCAAGAAGGATGTAGAAATTAACTTGAGTCATTTGGGTTACTCAGGGCAATAATTACTGAAGAGATCTGGCCTTGTGATAAATGAACAAAAGTCATGTCAATGTGTGAGTGTGAGATTTTTCCTGTTAAGAAACTGTTAAGAAACAGAACCCAGTGAAGAGGACAGTACCTTCATAGATAGTAACTAGAGTTTATAACGGGTGTATCTTTCCATATATTGCTGGTAGAGCCCTCATGACTGTTTGACCTATTCCCTGGCTATCATCATCATTAGATTTTCTTGGATGGACCATCTGTTCAAATCCTTCATGCACATCATTGACAAAAGCTAAGATGAAGTGTATTCAGACCTGCAGGTTACAGAAAGATGAGAGAGACGGGTAACACCAAATTAGGATACGAAAAGATTTCAATAGACTGGAACATTGGAATGATTAAGAATATGAAGTTTAATGAGGATGAATTTAAAGTCCCAACATCAAGATCTAGACGTCTATAATGTTTAGCTACCAGTGGTGAGGAATCTGTGGCCTCAACGCCACATGTGGATCTCTAAGTCCTCAAGTGTAGCCCTTCAACTGAATCTACTTGAGGATTCAGAGGGTCAAGTTTGGATTCAGTCAAAAGGCCCTACTTGACCCTGAGGTTCCCCACCTCCGAAACTTGTCCTTTTTCTGGTGTTCCAGAAGAGGGTGTGGTGAACACAGTGTTATACACCTAGTAAATTGGGGAGTTAGGATTTGGAATAAATTTGAAAACCTGACTCCACTACCTATCTACCTTCAACTCTCTGGACTTCAGTTACTTTGTCTCTAAAATAGGGAGACTGAAAGAGACAGCCTCTGTGGTTCCTTCCAAAGCTATTATCCTTAGTTTCACTACCATATAACCCTAGATATTTAATCTCTCTGAATCTGTTTCCTTTTCTGTAAAATGAGGGGGGCAGCTATGTGACAAAATGAATAGAGTGGCAGGCCTGGTGTAGGAAAACTCATCTTCCTGAGTTCAAATCTTACATTAGACACTTGTGTGAGCCTGAGCCAGTCACTTAACCCTGTTTTCCTCAGTTTCCTCATTTGTGAAATGAGCTGGAGAAAGAAATGGCAAACCACTCCAGTATTTTTGCCAAGGAAATCCCAAACGGGGTCATGAAGAGTCAGACATGACTGAAATGTCACAACAATTAAAATAACTAGAACACTGTGTTTAATTAAATACTTGTTGGTTGATTAACTAATCTGATCACATTGAGTCTTGGAATGTTAGAGCCGGAAAGGACTTTAGAGGAATTGGAGTCATGTGCCATCCTTGGGTTGTCAGATGAACAAACAGTGTCCAGAAAGGTCCCCCAGCCCCTAAACTTGAGATGCAAATCCAGGGTTTTTGTATTCTTTAAAGACCCCCAAAGTCTTATTGTCCAGCTCTCTTAAAACAGGCCTTTTCTCTCTGCACCACCAAGCAGTAATAACCATCAAGGTTCCCTTCCTCAGATACCCCAAAATCCCAAGGCTTGCAATCTTGGTTTGGTTAAAGCTAAAGGCCTAGCTGTTTGTCCTTTTTAAAACTTTATGTTGAGGATCTTTCACATCTAAAAGGAACATTGGAAGGATTGAGCCATTCCTCACCATGACCCTTCATCTCTCATCTCTATGCTTTGGCATTGGCTATTACCCCCATCCATGCCTCTCTTCTCACCTCTGCCTCTGAGAAACTCTAGTTTCCTTCCAAATTCATCTCATCTCCTAGGTAAGATTTTCCCTGATTTCCCAGGCTTCTAGGGCTTCTACCCCAAAATTGCATTTATTTTGTATAAATTTATATTAGAGGAGGGGTCCTCGATCCTCAAGTATAAGTATAAGCTAGGGGAGTACCCCAAATGGGGTGTTGCTGCACTTACATATGTCCATGTTATCATTAGAATGTAGGATCTTCTTTAGAAGAAAAGTACCTTGAGGGCAAGAAACCTAGGTTTCATGTCTGTCCCTAATTCATACCCTGAAAGATAATTAGGGATTACTAAATGCTTGTTAATGTCTGCCCCCAAAGCATGCTCTTCCCTTAAAAACAAGAACCGTTTCATTTTTGTCTTTCTATCTCTATCACAATGTCTTGCACGTAGTAGGCTCTTAATAAATGTTTACTGATTGAATGATTGGCACCTAGAAGGTTTTTCTGACCTGGAAGGGTTGGTGAGAGTACTTGTGAAACCTTCCTCTTGGAGGCCTTTAAGATGTTGGTGATATTTAAAAATAGGGGTTGACTGCTTGAAAATAGGGGAATGGACTAGGTGACCTTTCACAGCCCCCTCATCTTAGAATTCTCTAATTCTGTCCATCCTTCTTCCTCTCTGGCTTCAGAATGACCTTCCATCCACTTCATCTGTTTAATCCCTCTGCTTGGGCCTTCAGCTAAGGGCAAGGCATTCTTTTTTGTTGGTTTTTCTCAGGGAATTGTGAGCAAGCTCCAAGTTGGCTCACTCACAGTGGCAGGCCACCGGACAACCACCTCATTCAGTCACCTCCCTGCCCAGCCAGGAGCAGCCCCCAGGGCTCATGTTCCTTGCAGGGAAAGGAAAATGTTCTTTCCACACACGGCACTCATCATCATCTCAGGAAATGTAATGACTTTGCTGGCTGGGTTGCCATATATCAAGCCCGTTTCCAGAAATGCAAAGCTGGGTCTGTTTCCACAGGCCTTGAATCCTGGAGTATAAAAACGAAATGCCTCTTAAAGCTTTTGGACCAGCCTGAAACTTGTCCAGATGGCCTTGTTCAGATTCCCCCAGTTCCCATTGGGTCGGACTTGGAGCCACAAGGGCACGAAGGCGAGGGAGGAGATTTCTGGCAACAGCCATGTGGAAGGAAAAGCACTGGGCTGAAAGTCAGGAAAGCCAGCTCCTCACCCCGGCTTCATCCCTAATAAGCTGAACTTCGATGGGTCTCCGTTTTTGCAAGCGTAAAATGAGGAGAAAGGTCCAGCTCTTCTTTCCTACATTCTAAGCCATTTTATAGATTGTAAGCTCCAAGAAGACGAGAACCACATTAATTAGGAATTTGTCTTGTTCCCCGGGTTGGATTTGCACCTGTGACTAAGAATGGAAGCTTTAGTCTGGCTTCGCAATACCCCAATCCTGGTTCTCTGATTCTTTCCTGATTGTGATTAGGTCGCTTTTTGGGGAGCAGAATAGGGTAAAATGGAACTGGGACAGGGGAGAGAAGTGAAAGGAGATAAGTAAACAATGAGCATTGATCAGCCCTTTTTATTCCAGATGCTGCTGATACAAACACAGAAATGAAACAGTCCCTGTCCCCAAGAAGCTTATATTTTATTCAAATCTTCTATTGCCACTCAGAAAAAGCAAAATCACATTCTCAAACATGGTAAAGGTCCCTTAAGCCTTGAAGCTGAGAATTTATTTCTTCACTTTCCCCTCCTTTCTTGCCAAATATTTAATCTAATTTCAGCCCAGCGTAGGCAACCTCCATTATTCCTCTATAGATTATCCACTTTACTAATGAATCATGGCTCAGGCTTAGAACAGTTCTTTGTGTGCCCAGGATTGGGATCACAGAGAGAACCCTGTACCTAACCATGAGATTCCCCTTACTTGGATCCTACTAATCAAATGGACCACAGCCACGATCCTATTCCAAGCATTATGGGAACCAGGGCCCTGCCCCCAAAGGGGCAGAAAGAGCACTAGATTTGGAATTGGAGGATCTGTGTTCAAATCCTACCTCAACAGTGACTTTGGACATTTATTGTGTAACATGGGAGACATTGACACAAGACTTCTCAGTATGGTGTGCCCACATCAGAGAAGGCACTGTGCTCTATGAGTAAAGCAGAATTGAAACAATTCAAATTGAAATGCAGGATGTACAAATTTAGAGTGTCCATCCCAAATGTTCACATGGACTATTTCTGCCTGACCCTGTGGTAGAGCATTCCAAGCTCATATTAGTCTGATCAGTTACAGTTGGACACACAGTGATGTCATTTGGGACCCCTTTGAGAATGAAGGACAACAACCAACCGACTTTGGACAGGTTAATGAAACCCTCTGGGCTTCAGTTTCCTCATCTTCAAAATGAGTAAGGTAGATTCAATTAGAAGGCTTCTGGGGCCCTTTCTGCTTTAAGGCTATATTCTTATGATCTGATTGTCTTTGATTTTCGAGGATCAGTAGCATCCTTCTGCTTAATCACCATAAGAATTAAGAATTGTACATGTGGTACAGTCAACAGATCACTGAACCCGGAATTAGAAGACCCAGGTCCCCAGATCTACAACCTCCTCAACTGAGTCACCCAACATCTCCTATGCTTCAGTTTTCTCATTTTCAAAATGAGACTAAACTTGAACTAAAATTGTGCTTCTGGGTTAAGATTTGGAACATCCTTCAAAGCAGCAACTTGGTCACTGAATTCATGAATTTAGATCAACAAAGGACATCAGAAGGAATAGGAAATTTAGAGTCAGGAAGGATTATTTAGTCATACCCCGCTTTCATTTCTCAAGTCCCTTAGAGACAGCCTGGTGGATATAGCACTAGGCCTAGAGTCAAGAAGACACTAATTCAAATCCCACCATAGATATTTACGAGCCATGTGACCCTAGGTAAGTCATGTGACTTCTTTCTTCCTCAACTTCTACAACAGTAACATGGAGACAATAACAGCACTTACCTCACAAGATTATTGTCAGCATCAAATGAGATAATATTTGTGTAAAGTAGTTAATACAGTGCCAGGTACCTAGTAGGAGCTATATAAAGGCATATTCCCTTCCCTTCAGGATTCAGTGACTAAGATGCCGCTTGAAGGATACTCCAGATCTTTACTCAGGAGAACAAGGGGCCCTGATCACATCATCTCAAACATGAGCTCCCTTTCAGCTTGGAGCCCTGGAGTTTCAAAGGCCTGTTGGAAGCACCAAAGGCCCAGCAAAGGCCTGAGTCCATTCACAGCCACAGCATTAAATAATCAGTGAGTTGACGGCTTCAGGGTAAAGCCCCTTTTTATTAAGACAACACAGCAAACTTTCGCAACCACAGCTGACATCACTCTAATAAATCACCATCATGTCTTGCGGGATAGAAAAAATCCCAAACACTGTCACATTTGATTTTGCTGGCTACTCATGTCAAGAGAACAAACCATGTGTTTTTAATCAACAAAACTTTGTTTTGCATTTGCCGAGACCCCAATACTCTTTAAATAGTTGCATTTACCAGAGGGATATTTTAAAGCCAAATACATCTTCTTCATGAAGAACATTAGGAAACAGGATGCAGCATTACCAGCTTGCTGGGTGTGTCCTGGGTGCTTTCTCTTCTGTGATAATTATTTATTTTGGGGTTTTAACCCTCTGTTTCAGAGGGGGCTTTCCTCTTTGGCCTTCTGGAATTTAATTAGACGTCTTCCCAGAAAGACGGAGTTTTTTGGTCTCTCTAACAGGCAATTGGACTGGGTTATGGGAAAGCAGCAAGTTCCCAGCCAAAGGAAACACAGAGAGGCACATCTGGGACTGAGATTCCAAGGGAGGGAAAAGGGAGGTGTGTGTGTTGGGGTTGGGGTTGGGGGTAGGGGTGGGGGAGTTGGAGGGGAAAGGAGCAATAAAAACATTGCTTCCTGCATGGTGTGAATGGCATATGCCAGCTTCTATGTGCAAACAAGCCAGAGGCTTCCAGAAGGCAGTTGTAATCAGAAGACCTGGTAAAGTGTGCAGCAGTGTTCCTTTGTTTTATAAGCATCCAGGGGTCACATGCACTTGTGTGCGTGTGACAGTGTGGTATCCATGCACATTCATGTTAGGCAAGTTGGTGATGGTTATAGAAAAAATAAAAACACACACAAAATGGCCATAATGGGACACCTCAGTAGGAAACAGCCAGCTTCTGTAACACAGTAAAGACCAAGTCAGCTGAGAAGGCTGGTTAGCACTCATTGGCAATCCAAATCAACACTTGATTATCCTGTCTAGTGCTGCTGCAGATTTGGTCTTGAAGGATCTCCCAGATCATCTCATCCAAGTCCCTCATTTTGAAGAAGAAGTAGTTAAGGTGCAGTTACCTCCTTTGCAAAAGGTAGTATGTAATTAATTTCTAAATAGTAGCTGTTTCCTTTTACCCAGAAACTTTGAGGGTCTTCCCCTCCCAGTTTGATTTTTTTGGTTATTGTTGTTTCTTCTCTTAAAAGGGGCCATCCCTTGAGTAACTACTTAAAGAGGGCTATTCATTGAATGGATGTATCTCACTCAAAGTGAGAGCCTGATAAGACCTTAGCCTAAAATTGCCAAGGTCTCACATTGCATCCTGGGTCATCCCAGTCATCCTGATGAATATCAGGCCAATGGATCCAGTTGGCCCAGGATGAGAAAGTGACGCTCGTGACCTTGCACAGCCCTCACTCACTCAAATCAAAGTCAACTGCGAGTCATGTTGTCATCTTGATGTCATGGTCTTCTTTGAGAACAAAGGACAAATGCATTCCAGTATGGTGGGAGGATAAGGAAAGGGAAGGGTCTCCTTCCCTTCCCTTCAAATTGGAAAGGAATGACAACTTGATCATTGTCACACAGCTAGGAAGCAACAGAATGAAGATTCAGATCCAAGTCTTTCTTTTGACTATGCCATATATGCCCATGTGACATACAAATGCAGAGTGAGTAGACCCCCTAGTAAAGGTTTGTGCATTTTTCTTCAACTTCCCATGCCAGTTATAAGTGTAGACCAGGGAAGAGTGGAATTACCTTCCAGCTACTCTTTGGTCCCAGACTCATCTGATATAGAGACAGGAGGATGAGAGCTAGGGATATGAAATCCCAAATCTACTATAGGGTAATATATCACAACAAGCCTCAGTTCTTTCTTCTCAGCTTCTTCCATGTGAAAAAAGGCTTGCCTCTTGACTGACTGGGGTATTCCATTCACTTCTATTAACTAGGTGAACTGAAGTCACTAATAAGAGATGCCATGTAGCGCTGTCCACAGACCTGGCCCTAAGAATAACCAAATATCCTCAAATATTAGAGGACAGAAGTCCCATCTTAGGAGGAAAAAAAAAGAGAACTCAAATCCTAGAGATATCATAAGAAGGGAAAGAAGGAAGGAAGGAAGGAAGGAAGGAAGGAAGGAAGGAAGGAAGGAAGGAAGGAGGGAAGGTGGGAGGGAGGGAGAAAGGAAAGAAATAGCATTTATTAAATACCTATATGCCATGAACTATATGCTAAGTACTTTATAAATATTGCCTCATTTGATCCCCACAATAACCCACTGAGTCAAGTGCTATTACACCCTTTTTACAATTCAGGAAACTGAAACAGATGAAGTGACTTGGGATCTTCCCGACTCTAGACCCAGCAGTCTATCTGCTGTACCACCTAGCTGTCTGTAACAATAATTAATACCAACAACGATACAAAGGAGCAGTCCATGTCGTGTGAGGATTGGCTGAAGGAACTGGAGATGTTTTCACTTGAACAAGAAATGATTCAAGGGCACATTGTAATTGTCGTTAAGTACCATATGAAAAAGGGATTCAACTTGTTTTGCTTAGCCCCAGAGGGCAAAAACAGAAGCAACAGATGGAAGTGAACAAAAGCAAATTTCTGCTTGACGTCACAAAGAACTTCTGCCTCAAGAGGTGGTACGTGACCCCCTTTCTTTGGAGTTCTGCAAGTAAAGGCTGAATAACTAGTTGCCAGATATGTCATAGTGGGGGCTCCTTAGAGGCATGAATTGAACTATATTCCAATTTTCGAATTCTGTGATTCTCTGATAGAACCAGAAACTTATAGTCTAGAGCAAGGGTGAGGAACCTGCGGACTCAAGGCCACATGTGGCCTTCTAGGTCCTCAAGTGGGGCCTTTTGACTGAGTCCAAGTTTTACAGAATAAATCCTTTTATTGAGGGGATTTGTTCTGTGAAGTCTGGATTCAGTCAAAGGGCCAGACATGAGGACCTAAAGGGCTACCCATCCCTGGTCTAGGACGTGAAAGCCTATGATGCTGAAAATGTAAAATCAATGACAAATGTATGAGAAATGCAAAAAAAAGCCTCTATAAAATCTGAGGGTAAATGGCATTGCCTAAGTGGAGCTCAAATAATATTTCATGAAAAAGGCAGCATTTAAACTAATTTTTGAAGGATAAATAGTAATTTGACAGGTGAGAATGAAGAGGAAAGCTATTATTCTAGGCACAGGGAATAGGATAAGAAAACACAGATGGGTTGAGACTATCCCTATTTAGCTTGAGCAGTGAAAAGAAGGGTGAAGCCAGGTGGTAGAAGGCCTTGAATGTCAAACAAGGGAAACTAAATTTCACATTTACTAAGCAATGAGCCTCCCCTGAAGATTTATGACTAGTGGAAGGGCATAGATAAGAAATATGACTCTTTGTACATAGGACGGACTGGATGGAGGAAGAGAGTGCAGTCAAGAAAGACCTCTCAGGAAACTATTGCAATAGTTTAGATGAGTGTCAGTAAAGGCAAAGTCTTCTATGGTGGCAGAGATTAACAGAGAGGAGGGGACAAATGTGAAAGGAGCCAGACAGGTGGAAATACACAGCTCAGGTTTTTGATCACAGACTCCCATTCTCTTTTCTTCCCCCACTGGAATTTGACTTTGTCTCCAATTGGCAGTTCAATGGAAGGGCCAATACTGAAGCTTTAAATACTTTGGCCACATAATGAGATGATGTTGTGTCTGTCCTTCATGGACCTTGACATCAGGGTATGATGACATGACTTGGATTTGAGTGAGGTAGAGCTGTGCAAGGTCACCAGCCTCACTTTCTCTTCCAGAGCCACCTGGGTCCAGGTGTAAGAAAACAGAGGAGAAAGAGAGAGAGAAAGAGAGAGAGAGAGAGAGAGAGAGATGAGAAGATAGGACTCATTAGGAAAGATAGAAGGTGAAAGGAAAAGGGGATGGCAGAGGATGAGATGGATAGTGTCATGGAGGCAATGAACATGAATTTGGACAGACTTCAAGGGATGGTGGAGGATAGAAAGGCCTGGCATGCTTGGTCCTTGTGGTCACGAAGAGTTGAACACTATTGAACAACAACTAATTAGCGGAGCCTAAAATGCCTGTATCCCCTACTCTAGTGGAGTGGGTGAGAATGGGGGGATTCATGTTGATTTTGGAGTGTGTCCCAGCCCTGAAGTCAGTCTAGATTAGACTACACTCACCTTATAGAATCTTAGCTTTCTTCAGGAATCAGTTTCTACCTAAGGCCTTCTCTGATGCACTCAGTAAGTGACAATGTTCTCTCCCACCACCATTTCTTTGTATTATTTTACGTTTATGTACATATATGTATATACAATATATATGTATATGTGTTTGTATATTATATATGTATGTATACATATTGTTAAAAGTAGGCAGTCATTCAACAAGCATTTATGAGGCTCTTACTATGTACCAGGACCTGTGCTATGGACTTGCAATACAAAGAAAGTTCAAAAAGAGGAAAAGAAAAGCTCCATCCCTCAGGAAGCCTGATTGAGTATCTAGAAGGCCCATCTTGGAGCTGAAAGACCTGGGTACCTGTTCACCCCCAACCTACACTGCCTAGGCACGTCACCACCTCTCAGTTCCTCCAGCACTAAGGATATAAATTTCAGAGTCAGTATTGATCTGTAACAGTAGAAGGAGTTTGCTCACCAGCTGGACTACATCAATTACACCTTATGGGCACACATACATTGTCACCCTCCAACTCTCCCCCCAACCCATGGTAAAATGGAAGCTCTTTGATGTAAGTGACTAGGTTCATGGCCTTGTGTCTCTATATCTCCAAGGCACAGCACAGGGCCTGGCACCTCATAGGAATTTAATCTATATTGGATTGAGTCACACCGGTGACCAGAAGCATCAGGAGCAGAAAAATCAGCCAACCCAGAGAGAAGCCCAAAGTAGGCAAACATTGAGCCATTTACACATAGAGATATCCTATTCCAGTAGCCCACGTTCACAGCAACTAGGTCCCCCTTAATCTTGTGTTGATGAAATCACTCGTCTTGCACAGAAGAGATCCATTGTCCACCACAGACTCTCAGAAGATCAAGGAATTCTGCAGCTTGGCACGCCTGCCTGCCTAACTTCGAAAAGAGACTCAAAGCATAGTCAAAGAAACCAATAACTTTTATCTCCTTCAAAGTTGTTTTTCCCCCATCGAGTAACACTATTATTTGGGATTGGCAGAAACACCAATGGATTTAATCCAGAGATAAAATAGAGGATATATATGTATTTTTGGTTTTCTTTTTTGAGGGCATTAGGGTTTAGTTTTTTGGGTGCATGTTTTTTCCCCTTCACCCCCCCCCACCCCCACCCCCTGCAATATGTCATTCCCTTCCCAGCTCTGCTGTGTTCCAGCATGCATAAAGTCAAGCCAGTTCCAAGTCAGGCAGCCATGTACTTCCCTTCTCCCCCACCCCCACCCCAAGCCCCTCAGAAGACTTCTCTCTTTGATTAAACTAGCCCGTCCTCTAGCTACAGGCAACAGAATACAATTTTGTGCAAATGGTTTTCTCAGCCTTGTTCTCCCAAACAGTTCAGTTATTTCCTTGTCGGGGAAAAAAGGAAAGAAGGGGAAAAAAACCTCATAACCGAAAGGCCCCCGATTATGGCTGAACTTTCCCCTGCAAATGAACTCATGGACACTGGTGCTTTCTCTTGATAAACCACAATGACAGCAGCTTGATTCCGAGTCTGCCTCATTACCTCCAGAAGCCTGTTTACCTTCTCTCCCCCACTCCCCTCCTCTCTCTGTCTCTCTCTATGTCTGTCTGTCTGTCTCCCTCCGTCTGTGTCATTCTCTGTCTCTCTGTCTGTTTCACTCTCTCTCTGTGTCTCTCTCTGAGTCAGTCTGTGTCTGCCTGTCTGTCTGTCTGTCTCTCTCATCCATTCAGGAAACCCCCACCGGAAGCCTAAGAGTGCCCCGGGAGTACACGCATTTATATAACACCCCTCCCACAGGCCCTGAGAATTCCCCAGATCAAAGTGCTCACCAGCAGGGGCAGGTGTCCATCCTCCTCCACAGGCCCCGATTAATCAAACAGCCTGACTCCCAAGGAGATCAAACCAGGCACCCTGCCAGCTGTTGGTTAAAGCTGGCCTTCCAGTTGCCCTCATTAAATTTCCTTCCCCTTTCCTTCCCTGCTGACTCCTGTCCCATGACCATTACTGGATTCTTTTTCTTAGCTCCCTTTTCCCTTTCTCTTTCCATTTTCCTTTCCACCCACATAATTTCTCCTCTGCTTCCCCCTCTCCTTTCTCCCTCACTGTCTTTTCTTTATTCATCCTCCCTTTTTATGTCTGTTTGTTTGAAGTGTTTCTCTCCCTATCACTGAACCAATGCTTCTCTCTCCCTGCTCCTCATTTCCTCCCAGCTCCTCACTCTGACCAATTTTCTCTAAGGTTCTATGGTCCTGGGTTCAAATACATGTTTTCTGCTTTATCTTGCTGAGACCTCCTGTGGTCTTGGTGCCAAGGGACAGAAATGCCAACCTGAGAATTGGAAAGCTGGTTTCCCTAGTACCCAAGGCCAGCCTCGAGTTCATCCACGTCACAGCTGGATGCCTCTTCTGGTCCTCCCCACTCCCACAAACCTTTGACACCTACAGCATCCTGATTACCAATCAGTGCCAACTGTCTTCAAAGGCCTTTAAAGTCTGCTTGCAAACACTAGAATAGTTTTTTCAGGTGTTTTCAAATGCAAGGTTTAAATATGTGAAAACCATAAGGATTTTCCTCAAGTTCATATCTGAACCAGATGTACTTCTTCAATACTTGGCTTAGCCAATAGAGACACTCCATTCACCAAACTAGATTTCCACCTCTCCATGCCTGGTAGCCACTCTTCTGATGGTGAGCCTCTTTCAGATTAGTTAGTCTGGTCATCTGTAGACAGACACTTGATCTCTCCTAGGACTTATACTCTAAAACATTTTGGGCTTGGTAGTCCCCACCCCAGTTTCTGATTCATTGGCTCTTTTCTCTATATATAATATCATATCAAATCAATTACTGAGTTTTATCAGTCAGACATAGCTCTAGGATTAGAGTCAGGAAGTCCTGAGTTCAAATCCTACCTGAGACACTAACTTCATGACTTTGGAAAACTCACCACACTGGGATGAGAATTTAAGAATACCAGAAGGATCAAGTCTCATCATCTAACAGAGTGCATTTTTTTAAACCCATAAAACAAAGAAAACAGAATGAAAATTTTTCAAATTTCAAAGTAAAACTATATTTGCATGTATTTGTGCATGTTTATCAGTTTATATATTTGATCCTTCTAGCATTAGTTTCTCAACCTCAGTTTCTTCATATGTATAAAAAGAAGAATGAAAAGAACTGGCCCATAAGAGCCAAGTCGTAATATGCTTAGATTTGCAAGTTATGCTCTCCCACCTGGCTGCCACGTGCTCATGAACACATGTAACCCCTGATCCTTTTGTGTTTTTTAAGTGAACAAGCATCATGAAAGGGAATGCTCAGGACACTAGTAAATTCAGGAGAGCCTTCAAAGACACCAGAATTCCCACCAGCCTCCAGGGTTGCCAGCACAGTCCCACCCTGCCAATGCTGTATGCACTGGAAGAATGAGCCCAGAGAGGTACTACATGGAAAATGGGAATGATAGTAGGATCTGCTTCATGAGAATGCTGTGAGGATCAAAGGAGATCATGTATGGAGAGAATGTTGCACACATTAAAGTGCTATTAAAATGCTAACTATCATCATCATCATTACATCCCAACAACAAAACATCCAAAACATCACATAGCTGCTACCCCAGTTCTAGCCTTAGCACCCCTCACCTAGGTTATGCAATACCAATTTAATGGGCATCTGCATCATCTGCCCCTTCTCCTATCAGTTTTCCACACATCAGCTAAGTCAGGATCCCTCAAGACTAAGACAGGGGTGGGGAACTCTCTAGGTCCTCAAGTGCAGACCTTTGACTGAATCCAAACTTCAGAACTAAGCCTCTCAATAAAAGGATTTGTTCTGTAAAACTTGGACTCAGTCAAAAGCCACATCTGAGGACCTAGAAGACCACATGTGACCTTGAGTTTGCAGGTTCTCCACCCCTAGACAAGGATATTTCCCTCCTCAAGAAGTCCTAATGGCACCCCACTGTTTCTATGATAAAATAAAACCTCCTCTTTGGAGCATCAGAATCCATCCCTAGTCTACCTTTCTAGGATTATTACATATTACCCCTTCGTACCCTCTACAGTAAAACCAAAGTGGCCTAATTGTTGTTCCTTGAACAGTCTTTTTGGTCCCATCTCCATGTCTTTGCACACACCATCCCCCTCTCCTGGTATTCACTGCCTTCTTGTCTACACCTCTTGGAATTCCTGCTTCCTTCAAGGTTCAATACAAGTGCCACCTCCTATAGGAGACCGATTCCCCTCAGTTACTAATAGCCTTCCCATAAAAAATGATCACATACACATATGAATATTGTGTGTGTCACACATGTTTGTATTTACTGTTCTGTGGACATGCTGCTTCTCCCAGTAGAATCTTTGAAAGTAGGATTATGTTTTTGTTTTTATATCCTTAGTGCCTAGCACAGTGTCTGCTATAGGGGAGACACTCAGTAAGTGCTTCTGGAATTAAATTGAATTAGCAGAGCCTTTGAGAATGTAGGGTCACTGTCATGACAGAAGTAAGCCCCAAGGAAGGATTTTAGAATTGCTCAGAGCAAGAAATAAAGAGAGAAAACAGAAAACTGGAAGCGAGAACAAAACACAGACTCCACCCCCTCCCTCTAACAGAAGAGTTAGTTTTGGGGGGATGAGTTTGGGTTGGTTGGGGTTTTTGTGGCCCTTGAGGCAGCCTAGTGTAATGCAAAGGTCATGGTCCCAGAGATCTAGGTTCTGATCCTGGTTCTGCCACTAACTGTGTGACCATAAGCCCAGAGCTCCTCTGGACTGGAACTCCTGGAGACCAGGGACTGGTTCTTTTGCTTGTCTTTGCCCCTATGCCTGGTCCTGGCACATAGTAGGCTCTTAATAAATGATAGCTGATTGAAATGTAAAAGGAAATGATTGAAATAACCATTAAGGTCTTCTCCAGCTTCAAGATCCTATAATTAGATATTTTTAACACTGGATTAGCTTGCTACAGATGTATTCAGACAGATTTATTCTAGTCATTGAAATATGATTTTGGTACTTTTATCTCCCTTTCAGACAACAGTAACTGAAAAGCAACTGGAAGCTGCATAACCATATACATACATACACATGTATGTGTAGATATGTACGTGTGCATATGTGTACTCATACAGAGGTATGTTTATATATATGGGTATGCACATGTTTATATAGCTATGTGCACATATGCATATATAAGTATATATACTTTGAATATGTATATATATATGAGTATATATAGTGTGAATGTATTGTGTGTACATAAGGTGCTGTGCTCTATGAGCACAGCAGAATTGAAACAGCTCAAAGGAAACACAGGAAGTGCAAATTTAGAATATCCACCCCAAATGTTCACACGGACTATTTGTACCCAACCTGTAGTTGAGCATTCCGAGCTCATATTGATCTGATCAGTCACAGTCAGACACATTGAAACTTGACTCTAGCAGCATAGTGATGTCATTTTGGTCCTCTTTGAGAATGAAAGGCAACTACCAAATGTATATATATATATATATATATGAACATTATACACTGTATGTGTATATTAGGTATATATATATATATGTATATACATGTATGCATTATATATAGGCATGTACTCATTATTACATTAGTATATATCTGTGTAAGTCTGTATATATGTATGTGAATATGTGTTTATCATGTTACATATGTATGTGCATGTATATATACATATGTACCTATATATTTTTATTTATTTATTTAGTATTATACATTATAGTACCATGAAATAGGGGCAGCTACAGTACCAGACCTACAGACAAAAAGTCCTGGGTCCAAATCCCACCTCAGACACCTACTAGCTGTGTGACCCTGGGCAAGTCATTTTATCCTGATTGCCTCAGTTTCCTCATCTCTAAAATGAACCAGAGAAGAAAATGGCAAACCCCTCCAGCATCTTTGCCAGGAAAAAACCCAAATGGAGTCGCAAAGAGTCGGACGCAACTGAAAACAACTAAACAACAACAAACCATAAGATAATCTTTCCACAACAGGAATGATCTAAATACACCTGCAGCTTGCTAACCCGTGATACAAATCTCCAGTCACAAGATCTTAGAGCCAGAAATGACTGGAGTTTAATGGCTGTTTAGTTCAATCCTCTCATTTTTACAGACAAAAAAATTGAGACCCATAGAACTAAAGTGACTTGCTTAAGATCACACAGTTAGTGGCAGAACCAGGACTAGAACCCAGGTCTCTGGGTCCCACATCCACTGTTCTTTGCATTACACTATGTTGCCTCAAGAGCTGACTAAAATATTTGTGTGTGTATATGTATATTATACATATAATAATTTAGTAATTTAATGACATAATTTAGTTAATGCATAATAATTTAATAATTTATTGTGCTCATTTGTTATTTTTTATTATTATTAATTTATAATGTATGTTTACATTTTATGTGTAAATGTATTTAATTTTTTAAAAGTCTTTGAAGTACTCAGGTGTGAGAAAACCCAAATAGAATTTCTTTTTCAGAGAGTTTTAACTGTGTCCAGAAGAGCCAAAAGCCTCGCCTCTTTATTCATCTTTAGAAGGCTGAGAAGCCCAGTTGCCAGAGGCTTCTGGGTATTTTTTCTTCTTACTGCTATGGTTCACCTTATCCCTTTTCACTAGGGCTCCTCTAGGATATCCATCTCCAAGTGGGGGCCTCACCTGCTGGTGGCAATAGCCTTGGGTTTTCCACTGGTGTCCTTGTGGCTGCCCTGGAGCTGACCTCCCCTCTACCTGCCCATGTTTCCCTGGCTGAGGATGGGGAGGGTCTGGCTGGATGAGAAGGGGGGGAAGAGAAGTCATCCATCAACTCCAGGGACAGCAGCAAAGGCCTGAATGGGGGTGAGAGGGGTCAGCCCTGGTCCGCACTTGAGCAGGTCAGAGGGGGGTGGAGGGGATTACAAATCGTTGAGATATCAGTGCCGAGCGTGATTGATGGTGCTGAATAAGGGGGTAGATGAGGGTTTCAATCACCTGCACATATGCCTTCTTCTGCCCCTCCTCTGGCACGGGGACAGACCACTGCTCTCCCATCCTGCGCTGACCTCTCCAGGAGGGACACTCCCTCCTCCCACCCCTTCCTTTACTCTTTTTCTCTTGCCTGCTCACAGCCCATCATTCAAACTGCTGCCCCGAAACTGACCTTTTGCAGAGAGCAGCCGACCTAAAAGAAGCATTTCTTTCTGAAAAAACCTCACTGAGGAATGTTATTAATGCTGGCCAGCCCGCTAGCAAAGGGCTACAACCCTTCTCTGCTTTGCCTCTTGCTCACTCCATTGGTTCTGTTTGCCTTGGGCAAGAGAGGAAGAGAGCTTGGAGACCAGATTTCCTTAGGGAGGCTTCTGCCTACCCCTCCCGACCCAGCAGATGCCCTCCTTCCCAGCTCTCTTGGCTAGTTCTAACCAGGGAAATCCTGAGACACACCTTTCTCTCTCTGTCTCTCTGGGTTTGCTTACCCGGAACACACACAACTCCCTCCAACCGCTCACCACTCCAGCTTCTTTCCCCTCTCCTCCATGTAATTCTGTGCTTCCTAGGGAACAGCCAGGATCGTGGAAGGCTGCTGGGACCTCTCTCTCTGAGGAAGACCCAAAGCGCACTCAAGAGTCATCAAGTACAGAAAGAACACATGTGAGGTATGGAGAGGGGCAGGGGAGGATTCCTTCAGGCTTGGTCAGGAGAAGGACCATAGCATTCTTCATGACTGGACTGCTCTTTGGATGGCCTCAGGACCTGGCCGTTTCAACGGGGTTGCTTCTTTGTCGACCACACATGGTGCCCCATCATGCCATTTCAGGCAGTACAATGGAACACAGGAGCTGGATTTTCCAAACCCCTGACATGTCAAGGCACATACCAATGGAAGATGTTTAATGGAATTACCATTAGGCCTCCAACTTAATGAATCACAACTGTAAGAAATCATGATAATCCAAGAGGAATTAGTGACAGATTAGCTTCAAAGCTGCCATAAAAGTGCCATGATGCTTACCTAATGGCATGATTAATGCCCCCAGCACATTATAATAGAACCTGAGGATGCAAACTGAAGCTTGACAGAAAGCCCCTGTCCACATCCCTTGGAGCACCTGGGGCAACCCCACCTTGGCTGGTACCTGTGGTTTCCACCAGAAGCATGAGATTGTATTTCCTTGCAAGTTATGAAACTAAAGGCTGCTAGGAACATGCAAAGAGACACAAGCCCTTGATGAGAGTGATCTTCTGGGAGGAAGGCAAGGACAAGGGCCTTACAGACTCTTCACCCTTCTGTCCCTAATCAGATTGTAAATTCCTGGGGAAGAATAAGACCTTACATCCCCTCCTAGTTTTAATTCTCCAGAACAATCATCTCTAGGAATGATACTAGTACCTTTCACTGTCAAATCCTCACCCTCAGACTCTCAATCAAATAATGTAGTATGGTATAGACAACACAGTGCTGAACTGGCCATCAGACTCTGCTACATATGACCTTGGGTGAGTTAATACCCTACTCTGGGTCTGTTTCTTCAGTTCCAAAATAAAGGTGGTTGAGTAAACTTTCACTAAGGTCTAGGCCAACTCTAAGGCACACTAAATATTTCCATTAGGCTAGAACCAATCACCATATTTTATATCATTTTTACAAGAATCCCAATTCATGGGACCATGTCACAGGATTCATTATTTGTACTCATTGGGAATGAGCTGTATTTCAGATCAAGAACTGATGGTAACATATCTTAGTTCCATGCTCCTCCCTCAGCCCTTCTCATATCCTGACTTCTCCATGTTCTACCTCAGCTTGAAAGATAGTTGAGAAAGGGGAGAGGGCAAATAAAGGATAAGGGGGAGTCTTGGAATACAATCCAAGACACAGCAGCTGACTATAAGGAAGATACCTCCACACAAGGCATCACTTATGTGATTTCTTCAATGCTTAGCGCTGGCTTAAAGATCATGGCATCATGGATATGGAGGCTTTTGGTTCAGACTCCTCCTTTCATATACAGAGAGAACGAGGCCCTCTCTAGACCTCTTAACCTCTCTGGCTAAGTAATTTGTCCAAGGTCACACGGGTAGTAAATGACAAGGATGAGATCTGCCTTCTGAATCCAAGTTGTGCCCTTTTTTTTTTTTTAACTGCAAGAACAATATTATGGAAGGAACACTGCCCAAGGAGGCAGGGTCCTCTTTACAACTGCTAGTCATGTGGCCTTGGTCAAGTCACTTATGTTATTTATCATCCTTGTCCTGAAGGTAGGAAACTAGACCAGATGCTCTTCCTCTTCTATATTTAAGAGTTTGATTTCTATGGCTTTGAGAACTTTCTGCAGATTCCCACCATCTGTCCCCTTTATCATAAATATGGAGGCAATTAGCACTACCCTCAGACCCAACAGGGATTCTCTAAGCCACTTTTGTCTTCATCATGTTGAATAAATTCTCCCCCAGGGCCATGAACCAATATCCTGGCAGGCAAATAGCTCCCACACTGATTAATTAAGTCATTGAGGAAAAGAAATAGTCTTATAGAACCTACACTGCCCAGGAGACCTTCTAGTGGCCAGCTCTCATCAGACATCAGGTTGCTCCTTACTAAACACTGAAGGAGAGAGATACAATCTTTCCCTCTAAAAATCCTACAGGTTCCAATATTAATAAGATTTTTTGAGGCACTATAGATTTATTTTGGTTTGGTTTTTTGGTAAAATGGAAAAAACCCTAGATTTGGAGTCAAAGTTCCTGGGTTCCAGTCCTGACCTTAACACTTACAACCTGTGTGACCTTGGACAAGTCACTTAATCTCAATGGGCCCCATTTGTCTCATCTCTTAAATGAGGTTGGACACCAAGACCTCTTCCAGCTCTAAATCTAATGTAGCGTGAAAAGTGAATGCTTTGTGTACATACTTGTCTACATCTTGTCACTCATATTTATTTAGCCTGGACTGTCTAAAGTTCCTAGAGAGCCAAATCTTCAATATCTAGACAAATTTTTTTTCAATTCTTTAATTTTCTATTCTAACTTAGCATACAATAGCCAGTAAAGATGAAATAATCACTAGTGATGACAATGAGTTAAATTATTACTGACAATTCAAGTTTCATTTTAGAACAGACCCTAAAGAAATTCTGTGATGAAACACAGCATTCTGGAGAAAATGGGGACAGGGGAAGCATGAAATGGGTGATTGCTATTTATTATTAACTCAAATATGTTGTATACTCTTCAAAACAGGCTTCCTTCTATCTCCATTGTGGAATGGAGTTGACTTTGGATGCTCAAAAGCTATGTAGTGCAGTAAGTAGTATCACAAATCTGAATTCAACTCAAGGGCAAAAACTCTGGCTGATTCTATGAAGCTGGAAAGGCAAAAGGCTATTTCTGCTATCAAAGGTCAAAAATTTCAATAGAAAGAAGACTCATTCTCAGTAAGCTGACCATGAAATGATGAATTCTTAAAACAGATGGATGTGGCACCATAGCCCAACTAGGTAAGGAGGGTCACTCCTGATTGGCTGAGGACATGACACCATTTTTTTAAAACAGACTGTAATGGTCTCACTTCTGCAGGGAGCAAACCAAAACAGAATGCAGAGGTCTAGAGAAACAAAATGTCATCCTGGCTGTTGGAGGGACAATACAGATGGACCAGCCCCAGCAGGCAGTCCCAGGATCATAACCAGAATACAGCCAGAGGCCTAGAGGCTTGAGGAACCTGATTCAAGTCCTCTTAGAGTTCGGGAGTTATATCTAACTTAAAGTGAGGCAGAACTTAGTAAGGGTATAAACTACCCAGTTATCCCACAAGGCAAAATCAATTTCTTTTAGCATCCTGAGTAGACAATAATCTTCTATCATTTACAATCATGTACACATATAAATTGCAATCATATTTTCCTTTCCTGTACTAGATTCCTAACCCTTTACCAAGAGCAGGGCATATAAGAAGGTCTTGGCTTTCCTTAATGACAATTGCATGCTATTCTGGATCTACTTTTCAAGAACACGAAAGAACCAATTGCCCCAGTAAAAATAATGGGAACTTCTAGCAGGAGATGAAAGTCAGACATAATCTAAACATAAACCCTAGATTTTAGAAGAAGACATTTGAAAGGGTCAAGAAAAAGGATAGGTTCGTAGTCTAAGAGATCATAAAGGAAGTCAACCTGGAAAGGAAAAGAAGCTTCAAGAATGAATGATGATGATGAGAAAAATAGGGGACAGTTGCCCAAAGAGAATGATGGGGTTGGAGAGAGAACTCATCAAACAACATGTCCCAAAAACTGGAAGCAAGGATTGACTGAGAAGGATGAACACGCAAAATTCTAACATAGTCCTTTAAGCACAACATGGAATGTCCAGAGAAAGAGCTGATGTTGACGATGAAAACAAAGATTCCTAAAGACACTTTTGTTTGGCAATTTGGGGGAAAAGGAGATGAATCAGATAAGGGAAACAGCTGCTGCTCCAGGTAGATGGGATGATGATAATGAAGCTTGGAGGGAAAATAGAGTTTTTGCACTCTTATTTTGCTCATTTTTCCCTCTGCCAAAAAGAATAATCTTTGACCGGGGAAAGGTAACATAAAAATGGGTGATAGAAAGTAGATAATTATAGAGATCATAAGAAAGCCTCTAGTAGGCTTTGATAAGTCCAAATCACCTGACCCTGATGAACTATATCTTAGGGCTACTAAAAGAATTAGCATTTAGTGATTATTGAACCACTATTAGGAATCTCTGAAAGATAGCCAAGAACGAGTTACTACAAGAGTGGACAAGTGTTGTACTCATTTCTTTTCAAGGAGAAAAAAATGGAGACTTCAAACTATGTCAGTGAACTTGACTTGGATCCTTAGCAAACTTTTAGAATACATTAAGAGGATAGTAACTGATTATCTAGAAAAAGAATCAACAATCACAAAGAAACAGCAGGGAAGTATCAAGAAGAGGCATATTTCATTGACAACGTCACTGGAATGCTGTCTCTAGAGATTATTCCAATTTTAGCAAAGCATTTGACAGGGTATCTTACACAAATCTTAAGAACAAGATGGAGAGATTTAAGCCAGACCATGCAGTATACTCAGGTAGACTTGAAATTGCTTAAATGGACATACCTAAAAAGTAGTTGTGAATGTGTTGTTATTCCATATCAACTCTCTAGTGGTAGGCCACTGTGCTCAACACTGTACTGTTCTCCATTTTTGTCACCGAGCTGGAGAAAGGCATATTTTATGCCTTATAAGATTGGCAAACTTATCAGATTTGAAGATGACATAGAACTAAAAGGTCTATCTAGCTAGAAGACTGAATGGCAGAGTCAGAATCCAAAAGATCCTGAGAAGGAATGAAATGGGCATTTATTAAACTCTTACTGTGTGCCATAATTTAAAATTATCATCTCATTTGGTCCTCAAGACAACTCTGGGAGTCAGGTGCTATAATTAGCCCCACTTTATAGTTGAGAAAACTGAGGCAGACAGAGGTTAAGTGACTTGCTCAAGGTCACACAGCTAATAAGTATGTGAGGCACTTACTCAACTAAGGTCTTCCTGACTTCAGGCCCAATGCTCCATTCACTATCTATGTTGACTAGAACTCAATTGGATGAATTTTAATAGAAATAAAGTGTAGCTAGTTGGTATAGTGGATACAGCACTGGCCCTGGAGTCAGGAGGACCTGAATTCAAATCTAGCCTCAGACAGTTAACATTTACTAGCTGTGTGTACCAGGGCAAGTCATTTAATACCAATTGCCTTATGAAGGAGAAGTAGAAATAAATGTAAAGTCTTACATTTGAGTTAAAAATCACTTTCACAAGTATAAGATGGGAAATAGAGCAAGGTGGCAGCTTATACGAAAAAGATCTGAAGTTCTTAATGGACTAATGCTCAATATGAGTCAATGATGTGATTTGGCATATAATAAAGCAAATATGATATTAGATTGCATTAAGAAAGGCACAGTAATGGGGGCAGCTAGGTTAGGTGGCATGATGAATAGAACATTGGTCCTAGAGTCAGGAGGACCTGAGTTCTAATCTGGCCTTAGATAGCCTCACAACAGAACTGGTCTTCAGAGCAAGCCTTGGATCCTAAGATTTTAAACTTAAGAACCTTGGAGATTATCTAACCTAGGAGTGTCAAACTCAGTTAGAAACAGGGACCATTAAACCACACATTAGGATCCATGTGGGCTTCATATTGACTCAGAAAACCACATTTTAACATTTTCTAAGTTTCATTATATTTTAATTTATTTTGTTAGATATTTCCTTATTACATTTTAATCCAGGTGGCACTATACTCAGGAATGCTATGGGCCACATGTAGCTGGACTGACATCTCTGAGTAGAACCCCATGTTTTCAGAGATGAGTAAAGCTGAGCCCAAAGGAGGGAAGAGCGCACAGTTCAAGATCACACAGCAACATATTAAGAGAACCAGGATTCAGATCCAGATCTTGTGATGCCATATACACTGTGCTCATGTCTTTCTATGCCGTGCTTATTTGCAGAGAAGCATTCTGATCATCGAACAGACCAATTATTACTCACCACCACCCCCCATCCTGTCAGAGTCTACCTAGTCTCTATCCCTAATGCCTGAGTATGGAGTCTTTGGCCTCAAACAAGTACAAACACAGTTTCTGCTCTCAAAAAGCAAACATCCCACCCCTGAATCATTGGATTGATAGAGAGGAGCTGTGGTGCATTATTAAATGTAATTGTGGGGGTTTTGCAAGGAAGAAAGTAATTGAAGTCAGGACAAGGTTAAATGAGGATTTTACACATGGTATTGTTTATTTGGAATAAACATGGTAAAGGATGACGTTATCAGGGAACTGGGAATTTCTAGAGAACTGTGAGGGGAATCCCTAGGGGCAGATATGCCTAGTAACAGTAATAAATGTAATGTTGTTGTTCAGTTGTTTCAGTCGTGTCTGACGCCTCAGAACCTCTTTTGGGTTGGGGTGTTTTGGCAAAGACATTGGAGTGGTTTGTCATTTTCTTCTCCAGTTCATTTTGTGGATTGAGGAAACTGAGGCAAACACAATGAAGTGACATGCACAGGGTCACACAGCTAAGAAGTGTCTGAGATAGGATTTGACGTAGGGTCTTCCTGACTAAAATTCTACCTACTGGGACTCCTGGAAAGTCATTGAAAAATCCTCCTTAAATATTTTTATACATGGGAAATCCAGGGATACCAGCAAATCAGTCTTCATTTCCAAGACTCTGCTTGATTCACTGATGCATGAATATGCTGGCTACCACCAAGGAGTCAATCCATTCTCTTCTTTCCCTGGCCTTCTAGAAGCTCCATTCACAGCACTTAGGGGCCTCTGCCAAAGTACATCTGAACCGATCTTCCTTTTTGGCTGTACCCTTGCTTATGGTTCTGGTCTAGAGAAGGTAAAAAACTCAGGAGAAGGTAATTGAAGTTCAGGACATTTCTGTTAGCAGAGTCCAAGGAATCCTCTGAGTTGGGGCTCAAGTGATTGAGAAGAAAGGTTTTGACTTGTCATTAAGGGATCCTACAAAGGAAACAAGACCAAAGGAACTGAGAAAGCTGTCTCACCCTTGGATTCCAGAGGGTGAAAGCAGAGTGAATAAGGCAGGGAGGCGTGTAAGGAAACAACAAACCTCATGGGATCATAGATTTAGAGCTGGAAGGGACCTTAGAAGACAACCAGTTCCACCCCTTTATTTCACAGATGAGGAAATCAAGGCTCACTTGGCCAGGGTCACATAGCTTGTTAAGTGTCAGAGGCAGAATATGAAGCCAGATCTTCCTAACTCCAAATCCAGGGACAAATCTACTATGCCATGCTACCCCTAAGTTGAAAGATGTGAATAGGGAAAGACCTATTAAGATTCTACTAACTCAACTGAACCATATAAATCTGACTACCTGCAACTTCTCTAAATCTTAGATCACAAAATGGTAACTTGAGAAGGTTGTTACCTTTAGAGACCTTTAGTCCTACCTCCTCATAGCTCTATTACTAGAAGGGACCTCAGAAGCCATCTGGCCCAGAAAAGGAAACTGAGCCCCAGAGAGAGGAAGCAATTTGTCCAAGGTCACATAGCCAGTAAGTGACAAAGTTGGGACTAGAATCCAAGTCCCAGGCCTTCCAGCCCCAGTACTCAAATCTGTATATAGCCTGTACCCTGAGATTCCCTCACACTGCAACAAAAATAGTTTGAGTGTCTTAAAATAGCTGACTATGTGTATTATGCTACAGTGTACCAGATAGGGAAGGAATAGTACAGACATGAAAAGGGCAAGGCAGCAAGTACTAGAAGCTTCATATTTGGAGAAAAACTCTTCGCTCCTCCCACTCATACTTTGTCCTCTGACCCTTAATGCTCTGAGTAATGGGCGTACAAAGGCACCCAACAGAAGTGAAGGTAAGATGCTGGCTGGGGAGCCTTCTGGTTGCCCTGACCCCCCCCCTTTTAAAAACATAGCTGGATTGGTTCCACCGTCCAGATGTGGCTCCTTGTCTCCTTAGAGATCTGGTAATTGTCCAAGGCAACGTCAATAAGAAAGAAGCAAAACCAGAGACAGGATATACCCTGTGTCTGTTTGGCCCTGCTTAACAACCAGGTCTTGACCTAGGTACTCACTACAGTTCCTGAGTCCTGCCTCATGATTCCACAAAGTGAGTTTAAAAGCCTCTCTGATCTCTGACCTTCTGATCTAAGATCCTTTCTAGCTCTAACATCCTCTGACCTATGGTGATTGATCCTACAATATCAGTTATCCCACAAAAGGTTCTGGTCTTGTGTTAAGTCTGCTGCTTCCATGGGTCCAGATTGGGAGAACATCTCAAATGTAAAAAACCAATGAAGAGAGTTTCAAGAACCACTCAACTGTCCACAGACTTAGAAAGAGGCTTGGGAGCAATGCATGCATGAAGTTTCCAGCACTTTATTTTCAATATAATAAAGAAAACAATAATCTCATTAGGAAGTACTTGTGAGACTAGTTAAGCTTTGAGAAATTGGCTTTGGGGTGTTAGAAAAGCAGAGAAAGAGGACAGACTGAGTTCCCACTAGAGAAGAAATTTGTTTACTCTGAAGTCAAACTAAGAATCCCAGTGTCTTTGAATGGCCCCCTAGGCAGAGAGATATATCTGTTTGGGAAAGGGCCTGTTTCTGCAAATGGGCTTTAATGTGCACATTTACTTAACACATCGCCCATCTTTCTTCACTACAGAATCCTGCACTGGATGCCCGTTTTGGGATGAAGGTCACCCAGTGCCAAAAAAGGACACTCAAGTTCTGGCAGATTATACTAACCTAGAAACCCTTGCCATGTGGGCCTGACTATAGATTGTATACACCTGACATTCAAGCACAAACCAAGCTAAATATGGCAGGGCTTATTACCAGAAATCAGCCCCTGATGAATGAAAAGGTTGTAATCTGCATTGGTGAAGGGCAGGGATGGGGAACCTGAGGCCTTGAGACCACATGTGGCCTTCTGGGTCCTCAAGTGCAGCCCTTCAAGGGCCATACATGACCTCAAGGTCACAGGTTCCTTGGTGAAGGGAATACCCAGGGCAATGGAATCACAGACCCCTGAAGGTTTGAAGTATTCCCATTTTGTCTGTTGATAGTAAGCCTGGAATTGGGGCTTATCCAAAGCATAAACTGGAGTAGCTAAAGGGAAAAGGGAAGGGCAATCATTTTCCTGAGTTAAAAAAGAATATTAAACAAAAATGTTCTTAACGTTTTTGCATGTTATAGAATATTCTGGCAATCTGGTGAAGTTTACAGATCCCTTCTCAGAATATTTTTTTTATTTATAAAACAAAAAACATGAGATTACAAAGGAAACCAATTATATTGAAATACAACTATCAAAATATTTTTTTAAAAAACAGGTCCATAGACTTCAGGTTAAGAAATTGTGCCTTAGAAAGAACACAGAGGCAAGGTTCTTAATTATCTAAATCCTAGAGAAGGAGAGAATGGAAAAAGCACCAGATTCAGATCAAAGAACTTGACATTATCTGTGTGACTGAGAAAGTCATTTAATCACTCTAAATTTCTTCATTTGAAAAGTGTGTGAGAGGGATGAACTGGAGAGTCTGTGGGGTTCCTTCTTGTTCTAGATATATGATTCTATGTGTAAATATTTTTCTTGGAATAGATTCATAAGCTATCAGGCATTAAAATGGTCAAATATAATAAAATAGTATCTCACTAATCTCAATGCCTCTGTAAATTTGACTACATTAAGCATCTTTAAAGCATATTCTGTTACTTAGTTGTCTAAAAAACATTCTCTAATTTTGTGGTGTAAGAATTGAATTAAGAGAAGGTCTAACTAACATGACAGAAAAGAAAATGACAAAAGTTGGAGGGGATGTGGAAAAATTGGGATTTTAATGCATTGTTGATGGAGTTGTGAACTGATACAAGCATTCTGAAGAGCAATTTTCATTTGCCCAAATGGGCTATAAAACTGTGCATACCATTTGACTCAGCAATACTACTGGATCTGTACCCCAAAAAGATCTTTTTTTAAAAAAAAAGGAAAAGGATCTATACGAACAAAAATATAGCAATTCATTTTTGTGGCAAAAATTGGAAATTGAGAGGATTGGGGAATGACTGAACAAGTTATGGTATATGATTGTGATGGAATACTGTGGTACTATAGGAAATGAGGAGAAAGTTGGTTTCAGAAAAACTGGAAAGACTTACATGAACTGATGCAAAGTGAAATAAGCAGAACCAGGAGAGCATTGTACATAGTAACAGCAACATTGCATAATGAACAACAGTGAATGACTTAGATATCATCAGAAATACAAAGATCCAACACAATTCCAAAGGACTTATGATGAAAATGCTAGCTACCTCCAGAGAAATAATTGATGGAGTCTGAATGAAGATTAAAGCATTTTTAATTTTTTTTCTTTATTTTTGTCTGTGTTTTCTTTTACAACATGACTAATGTAGAAATATGTTTCACATAACTGTACATATATAAGCTATATAAAATTGCTTACTTTCCCAATGAGGGAGAGGAGAGGGAAGGAGATAATTTGGAACTTAAAAATTTTTATAACCAATGTTAAAAATTGTTTTTACATGGAATCAAGAAAAAATAATTTTTTAAAAGAAACATTTTTTTAAAGAGAGAAAGTCTAACCCAGGAGATCTGGGTTCAAAATTCTAGTACTCTTGAATCTAGGCAGTTACCAGGGGCACAAAGGCAGTAGGGATGTCACCCCTTCTAGGACTGAGAAGGAAGCATTATCTTGTAGACAGGCAAATTAACCTTCTGACTCTAACCCTAGCTTTAATTCATTTGGGCTTTGTGCTGTTCCCCCACATCTGCCTGAGACCTTCAAATAAGTAGGATTCTCAGTCGTGACTGAACCTGCCCCAGCCTGGGGAGCATGTAAAAAGGGGAAAATACCCCAGAAGTTCCTGCATAGAGAAAGGCCAGAGTGACACTTCAAAACAAGTCAAGATGATTAAGGATTCAGCAGACCAAGGCCTAGAGCAGAAAGGGGTCAGGGGTAGCATATGAAATGGATGCAGTATCAAAATAAAAAAAATCACTCCAAATTTTAAAAAAAGGTATGAAAGTAAGTTAGTAAGAGGCAAGATCCGGGGTTTAAGATGCCATAGTTTGATTCTGAGCAAAAACAGAAGAGTCTCATTTGGCTGAGTCCGCTTGATCTGCGATTGCATGAGTCTTTCAATACCCCTACCCACATATGACTGACTTATCCCCTCTTTTGTCGTTGTGGGTTTTTTCTGATATTACATCAGCTGATGATCTCTTACCATTGCTACCCTCCTTGTTTTCCGTGGCATGAGCCAAGTCCTTATGGTATCCAACAGTAAAATGCAATTTCCTTTTGTATGGGTTTTCTATAAGTGTTTTTCTCCTCTTTTATCTGTGAGTATTCAATAGAGAAGTGTAGGATCATAGGATCATAAATTTAGAGCTACCTGGAAGGGACCTTCTAGCCTAGGGATTCTTAACCCAGGCTCCATAGACTGTAAAGAGCTATATGGATTAGATTTCATGGGGTCCAGGAACTTAGATGAAGGGGAGCAATTTATAACTTTATTTTTAATAACTTCTAATTGAATTCTATAATTTCCTTCAATTATGATTGTAGGTAATAAAACATTATTCTGAGAAAGGGTTCATAGGCTTTACCAGACTGTCAAAGGTGTCAATGACCTAAAATAGATTAAGAACCTGTGATCTAGTCTAATACCTTCTTTTACAAATAAAAAATTAAGTCCCAGAAAGGCTTAATGACTTATCCTAGCACCTATATAGGTACTAAAAAAATGGAACTGAAATTTGAACCAGGTCTTCTGGTTTTAAAGCCATTGTTGTTGTTTTTCCATAACACCATGCAAAAGATTATTTATAAGAGTTCTGCATGGGATGGACCCCAGAAAGTAAGGCAGAAGGTGATGCTGAAGCCTAGTTTTTCAATGGTTTCCCCATTATCCATTGAGTGAAGATTTAATTCCTAATTCTGGAAATCAAGACCTCCCTCAATTTGTCTCCCACCTGCTTTAATCTCATACTAGCTGTTGGCGGTGGTGGTCCTTTGTTCTCAAAGAGGACCAGTGATGTCTTGACTTGTTCATGAATTCGATTTAATTTAAAATCTCATATTACTCATTTTCATGCATTCAGTGTTCCTACTGATCTCACCATCACCTGCCACCAACCTGCCATTGTTTATCTTCATGTCTTTGATCATGTCATGCACCATGTCTAGGATGAATTCCGCACTATTTCTATCTAAGAGAATCCTTCTCTTCCTTCAAAGTCCTACCCAAGTGCCACTTGCTACATGAAGCCTCCTAATACTCACCACCACCCCCAAAGCAATGTGTCCTTTTGAAAATTTATCATGTCATTTTGCTTGGACCTCTCCCTTGCACTTTGTCCTACCTGTCCTTGAAACACAGTCATTCAAGTGCTTGCCCTCTCCATGTCCACCACCCACCACACTGGACTAACAATCCTTTAAAACAGGGCCCATGTTATATTTATCTTCACTTCTGGAGACTGAGTATGGTGCTTTAATTTGAGTATGGTGCACTTAAATTTTTTTAATTGTATTAAATTGAATCAAACCCCTTCTTAAGAATGTCCCCCAACCCCTCCAATTTCCCTGAGTAGTGTAAAATAGTAGCCCTAGATGCTGAGTGAAGGTGGTTTCCATGGAGTTATTAGGTTCGTATAAGGCCCCTTTTCAAAGACAGATATACCAAATAAGAATGGTATATTCATTCATATATATGAATGGGGTTTAAGCTGTCAGTCTGGTTCTGCTTCCATGGATTTCCCTTAATACATTGCTTAACACCCTGCTCATCAGACCCAATAGACTCCTGACATGAAAGAGGAAGATGAAGCTAGTACTTTTTTTTCCCATTGAACAAAGTAAGGCAGCTCGCAAAGAAACACTGACGGCTGTTTACATCTTTATGGCTCAGGTTTTGCTTAATTCCTTCGCTGGACGTTGCCAAATTGTCTATCGAATTACCTACTGATGATTAGAGTTAGATTAGTTCATTTGAATCCTATTCTATTTTATTTGACTCTGATCCAAGCAAAATCAAAATAGGGGATTAACCAAAGCAGGGACTGGTTACAAGGGGAGAGGGCACAGAGAATAAGGAATAGGGAGAAAGATAAGTAGTTATGGAGGGAAGAATCAGACATGATGTTACACCATGAAGAACTCTGGTTCCTCTGAGACAATGTAGTCTAATTCAAAGCATAAAATTGGAAGTCAAGAGGGGAGGACTCTGTATGACACTGGATAATTTATTTTAAAATTTAATTTAATTTTTTAAATTAACAAGCATTTATTTTCTCTCCCGTCTCCCAACAATGGAAAAAGAAAAACAAAACCTTTGTAATAAATATGCACAGCCAAGCAAAACAAATGCCTGCCTTGGTCATATTAAAAAATGTCTCATTCTACATACTGAATCCATCACCTCTCTGTCAAGAGGTGGCTAGCCTTTTAGATCATGTGTCCTCTGGAATGAGAGCTGATCATTGCATTGATCAGAGTTCTTGAGTTTTTCCAAGTCATTGGCCTTTGGAATGTTGTTACTGTATAAACTGTTCTCCCGGTTCTACTCACTTCAGTCAGCAACAGTTCATATAAATCTTTCCAAGTTTCTCTGCAGTCATCCCTTTCATCATTTCTTTGGGCACTGGATTTCTCCAGGATCTCAGTGCATGAGTGAGTTCCCCTTGCCCTACGCCTCTTCCAAAGATACAGATGGTTCCATGGCTGCCTTGGATAGAAATCTGAGCTCTCACACTTATTCGTTGTATGCCCATGGGGCAAATCTTTGAGCCCTTATTTCTTCATTTGTAAAATAGAGAACAATAATTTATGCATTACCAGCCTACTCAGGTTATTCTGGGAAAAGGCAGCACTTTAAGGTTTGCAAAGCATTTTACGTAATTTGCCCTTCACAACAACCCAGGGTGAGAGGCTACTACAGGTATTATTTTCTCTATTTTAGAAGTAAGGAGACATGATAAGAGAGGTCAAGAGAGTCACCTAAGAGTTGTAAGAGGAGCTAGAATCTAGGTTGCACTGACTCTAAGACTAACATTATCTACTACACTGCACTGTCTCTAGACAATTATGAGTGTTTCTTGTCATTATTGCTACTGTCAAAGGACCCAGGTGATGGGTGTAAATGGAAGACATGACTATTTTTCCTTTCCCATCCACTTAATTTGAGAAGCCAGAGCAAAGGAAAACAATATGCACAGAACAAGAAATCCAGTTTTCTCTGGGAGGCTTTTCATCCCAAGACAAGAAAGAAGACAGTTGCCCGTATCTTTCTCATCATCAGAAAGTAATGACCCAACCAATCACCCCGTCTTTCCTGAGGATGACTCTCCATCTACATTGCACACTGTATATCTTGTATGTTCATTTTTTTTTTTTGCACAATCTTTCTCCCCCATTAGAATATAGGCCACTTGAGAGCAGGCACTATTTTGCCTTTTTTTTTAATACCTGCCCTTAGTACAGTCTGGTACATATTAAGTCCTTGATAAATGCTTCTTGTCCAATTGACTGATCCTCCTCAGCAGAATCCACCTCATTCTAACTAAAAATGCATCTCACTAAATCTTCTAGCTCTGGAGCCTTCCGACCCTGTAAGCAGGCAGTCTCTACAGAAGAGGGGTTCAATCAATCAACCAATCAATCAATCAACAAACATGTACCAAGTGTCAGTGATGTACTCAGATCCTTGCCCCAGTAGATGCCAAGCACAACTAATTCAGACATGAATTAGCCATGTGACAAGCAAGTCCTCTGGCATATTTGGGTTTTGGATTCCTTATCTGCAAAAGGAGAGGATTCAAGGGTGGCTGTGAGAAAACTGTAGCCCTTCCTGGACTTTAAGTGGGATCTTTTTGCATATTGGCCTAAGAAAACACAACCAGGGTGTGCCTTGGTTCACACAGTGACTCTGGGTCCTTGGTTGTGTAAAAGGTTCTGTTTTCTCTTGACCACCCCAGCAATGACTATAAGGAAGTTAACACAAAACTCAGCAAAATTTCTCTACTATTTAAAGTGGGCTTTGTGCAAAGTAAAAACCCTGTTATGTATCAACATAGGATTAACATCAAAGTGTTTCTCTTTTGAACAACAGAAAAACTTTTCTGAACAATAATTTTTAAAGCTATATAGAAGTCCGTCAATGGTCAATACACATTTATTGTATACAATGTTCCAGGCACGGTGCTAAGTGCGAAAGATACAAAGGAAGATAAAAGACAATCCCTGCTCTCAAGCACCTCATAATTTAATAGGGGAACCCAACAGGCAAAAATAAACACAAACAAGCTATAGACAGGATAAATTGGAAATAATCAATAGAAAGAAGGCACTAGAATTGAGAGAGATTTCCTATAGAAGGTGGGATTTTGAAGAAAGCCAGGGAAGCCCAGAGGTAACCATGAGAAGAGAGAGCATTTCATGCATGGGGAAAAGACAGTTAAGATGCCTAGAATGGGGGAATGGGGCTTCTTGTGTTAGAAACATCTAAAAGGCCAGTGTCACTGAATCAGAGTACTGGGGGGCAGTGGTATAAGGTACAACAAGGCTAAAAAGCTGAGGGGGTTAAAGGAAGATTTCAAAAGGCACAGGAGTGCTATTCCCTACTCAAAGTGGATGGCATGATGAAACTAACAGAGATGACACAGTTTGCTCAACTAATTCCGCTTCTGTTTTCTCCACTAAGGAGAATGACCTTTAGATTGGAAAGGAGAGACAAAAATGGCTAATAGAGTATTGGAACCCAAGATAAATAGGGAGAGTATAAAAGAACCCCTATATGACCTTGATGAGTCTGTATCAGCGGACCCAGTCAAACTATATCCAAGAGTGGACACCTCTAATTGTTAACCATTGCAGTGATCTTACATAGATAACAAAGAACCAGAGACATCTTTCAATATGAAGGTAAACTCTTATGCTGATTTTCAAACAAAGGGAAGAAAGAGGATTTCTTCTTCCAGGATATAGATCGGTGAAACTGATTTCACTTTTTTGGCAAGATACAAGAACATGTTTTTAAAGGAATGATTATTGAATACCTAGAAAAGCAATTGGTAATTACAAAGTGCTAGCATGGCTTTCTCAAGAACAGGTGATGTATTTCCCTTGTGACGGGAGTCCTAGGTGAGTAGATCAAGGGATTGCTAAAAATAAGAGTTTACCAAGATTCTAGTAAAGCATATAACAAAGTTACGCTATTCTTGCAGGCAAGATGGAAAGATGGGGGCTAGACAACCATATAATTAAGTAGATTCACCACTGGTTTAACAGCCAGATCCAAAGGATAGTCATTAATGGTTCCATATCAAGTGACTCACAATGCCATGTCCTAAGGACCAGCACTTAGTACTATTCAATTTAACATTTTGAGTAGTGATTTAGATAAAAACATAGATGGCATACTTTTTTTAGATCTTCTGATGACACAAAGTTAGACAGATGTTATATTGGATGTCAGTCAGGATTCAAAAAGATTCCAAAAGTCCAGAATTCTGAGCTAAATTTGACAGCATCAAAACTTAATGCGGACATGTGTAATATCTTGTATTGGGGTTTCAAAAATCTACCATACAGCTACAAGATGAAAAAGACATTATTAGATATGAGTCAATAATGTGACAGAGTGGCCAAGAAAGTGAAAGCGATCTTAGATTATATTGTAAGGCATAGTATCCTGGATTAAGGGGTTTGTAACCCTCTTTGGACTACATCAGGAGTAACGTGATCACTTTAGGGTACCACATTTTATGAAAAACATTAGTAAGATGAAAAATATCCAGAGGATGGTGATCTGAATAGTGAAAAACTTCAAGATTATGCCAAGTGAAGACTGATTGAAGGCACTTATAAGGTTGATCTTGAAGAGGATAGAGATGAAGGGGTACATGGAAGGGATGAGGATCAGGGAGGAGAACAAGGAGGAATGATAGCCTTCTACAATATTTGAAGAACTGGCATGTGAAAAAGGAATTAAAGTTTGACCCAAAGGGCAGAACATGAAGCAATGGGTAGAAAGTACAGAGAAGGAGATTCAAGCTTCAAGCTTAAATTGTTAAATTAGGATTATTCAAAAATGGAAAGAGCTTCTTCCTGACGTGATGGGATCCCCTTCACTGGATATCTTGAAGCAAAAGATCCATGTATATAACAAAAACTGAAGAGATTCCGTGTTCTGGGTATGTGAATGGTTCGGTGTTTTGTAGAGAGGATCTTATTTAGATGTGGTTGGATTCTGTGTTCTCTAGGTCCCTTTGAGATTTTGTGATACCAGAAAAAAGGCGATAGGAGATGTAAGGAAGACAGACAAAAGTCTAAGATGCTTTTTATATGCCAATCATTTCTTCCCTTCTTCCACTCCTTTCAGCAGCTCAGTGGGGTTATCTCTTGTCCCAGCTAGAAAGAAGGCAATGTGAGTTGTACTAATGAAGGAAGGAAGGAAGGAAGGAAGTGCTTATGTGCCAGGCACTGTGCTAAGCACTTTTAAAGTATTATTTCATTTTAATCTCGCAATAACCTTTAAAGGTAGGTGCTATCATTATTTCCATTTCAATTAATTGAATTAAATTGAGGTAAATGGAGGTTAAGTGACTTGGCTCTGGGTGACACAGCTAGTATCTGAGGTTAGATTTGAATTTGTCTACCTGGACTCCAGGCCCATCACTATTTACCATTCCACCTAGCTGCCGTATAATAATATAGGGTGGGTTGCTGATAATTATTGAGTACCTGCTGTATACTTCAGCGCTGTGTTTTCATAGGGCTTTTGGTCATCAAGGAGGTTACAATCAAGCTGGGAAAATAAGACAATGACACAGGCACAGTGGAGTTATTAAACAGAAGCACAAAGAAAAGCAGACAGAAACCCTGTGCCTTCTCATTTAGAAAAGCCTGAACCACAGACCTTCAGACAGAGCAACCTAGAACTCCAGCAAAGGTTTTTCCCATGAGTCTTCCATCTTCCTTAAAGTTACAGAAGACTATAACATTCATTCATTTCATCATTCATTCATTCATTCAACAAGCATTTATTAGCAACCCTATTACTCATAACAAATGAGCCAGGAACTAGAGAAATAAAAGCAAAGACAAAACAGTCCCTATCCTCAGAGATCTTACATTCTGTGGGGGGAAACAGGAAAAAATAATACAAAGTAGATCCAAAGAAGCTTCTGAGGAGAAGAACATTGGTAACTAGGAATACTAGGGTAGGCTCAAATTGGTATTTGAAGGAAATTTAGAATTTTCCAAGATGTGGGTGAGAAGAGAGCACATTCCAGGATTATAGGCACAGTTTATACAAAGTCACAAAGACAGAAGATGGAAGGTTGATTCAGGAACACAACCAGTAGGGGAACTAGTAGGATTGGAATCTAGGGTATGGGAAGAGCCTGGGAGGGTGAGTTGGAGCCAGATTTTGAATCTTGTTAAGAGCCTAACGGAAAAGTTGTATTTTATCCTATGCCTGCTACATAGTAGGCACTTAATAATTGCTTCTTGATGACTGATTCATCCTCAAGGCAAGAGACGCTGGAGTATCTTGAGCAGAGAAGAGTGACTTGCTTTTAGGAATACCAATTTAGCAGCTGTAATGGAAGAAGGATTAAAGAGAGAAGAAACTGGAGGCACATGGAGAACACCGACCCCATATGCTTACAAGACTGTCCCAGCCCACTTGGAAAAAATTGGCAACCTGCACCCATGAACTCTTACTCAATCAGTTCCAGCAGGAGCACAAAGGACATTTTCCATCTTCAAAGGTCCTGGTAAATGTTACTCAACAACCTCCTACCAGAGACACACATCCTTCCCCCCTTCCAGGTCACTAGGGGTCAGGGATTAAGGGTCACACCTGGCCAGTCACAGCACAGATTCTGCCCAGACTCCATCCAAAGAGATGGTTTTCTCTCCCTCCCACCTTGTCCCCGGCAGCAAAGGTTAAGATTGCTAAGGACAGAAGGGAAAGAGGGATTGGCTCCTATCAAAGCAGAGGCCTAAGATGGAATGACCTTTAAAGCCCAAGACAGCTAGGTCTCCTGCCAGGATGCCAGGGTTTCAAAATCAGAGGGTGGGGAAAGAGGTGGAAGGAAGGTGGTACAGTGGAAGGCCAGAGGAACAAGCCAACTGACTAGTGACTGACAGCTCCAGGCCCATTTCATTGACCTCTCCCTGACCCTAATGGGTTCCAATGCTCTTTGCTGAGGGAGGAGTCCTCCTGTTAACTTTTACCAAGCTGCTTTTACATGGAGAGCTAATGAAACACTAAGAGAGAAGAAGGATTTGGGTGGGGGGGGAGGGCCAGGGGGTATCAGGGAAGAAGAGAAGGTATCAATAGATCCAGGTTCATCCAAGTGTCAGGGGTCATTTATCTCTCCCAACATCAAATCTTTCAAATCCTGTCCTAGAACTCTGTGCTTGAACACAGGTTTTGTTCTAAAACCTGCTGGCCTCTTTCTGCCTAGGAGAGCTCCAATTCACCAGATCAAAAGCACTTAGATATAAGGTAAAAACTGGGGATTAGTCCCTGAGAATATAGATTTAGGCCCTTAATAGGACACTTTCCAACTCTGATCACTGGTTAATTCACTTCGACCACTTCATGTAGGTCAACTTTTTTTCCTTTTATTGAGGAGAGGTCAGAGTACTTCATCCAACTTCACCTATCTCCTAAAAGCACAGCCAAAACTAAAACACAGACCCAGCCTCCTACCCTATTGCTCCCATCACCATACCAAGTGTGTCTCCCTAGAGATATCCAAGGAAAATCAGGGACTTTCCAGAGATCCTATAGCAAGTTACTATCAGAGCCAGGCTTGAGTGGTGGAATGGGAGGTCTATTCTGTCAATTATGGACTGGAACTGGCTCTTGTTAGGTTCTCCCTACCCACTCCAAGAGCCAACTGTTAAATTTTCAGTGTGAGCATTTACACCTCGGAAATCAATCAATCAACATTCAACAAACACTACTGATCAGGACCTGATTTATTGTTATGATGCTTGTCCGGTCTTAAGAAAAGGATGGAGAAATGTTAATAATGGAGATATAACTTTAAAATGTGTCCAGCTGTACATTTTTTTCCCCAGAGTCCATTGTTAAGTATTTACCAGCACACTCATGTTTCTCATCCACTGTAGGAACTAGCTGGCAGGTTGGCTTTTGAACTCTGGAAAATAACAGCTGACCAACTGTTAGTTAGTGGCTTTGTACATCAATTCAAATAAAAAATATTTAAGTAATTTCTGCTTAATTATGCTTGGTGACAGGGAAGGGGCACCGTTCAAGAAATGAACACAAAATAAGACAAAATCCCTGCCTTCATGGAAGTTATAATCTAATAAGGAGATAGCATTCAAACAAAGACAACTATAATGCATAAATATGTGATTAAGTACCCAAGGAAAGCATAAAGCAACCTCCTAAAATAAGCCTTTCCTGACCCCCATCTAGTAACATTCTCTCATTAAGTTATTGTTTGTATTTTGCACAGACTTTGTATTTCCTTGTGAACATATTCCATTCCCTAGTAGAATATAAGGTCCTTCAGGGCAAGAACTGATTTGTTTTTGTCTATCTAGAGCTGCTAAGTCATGCCTTACACATCTCAGGAGTCTGATAAATACTTACGGAATTGAACAGGATGTCATTACCAATAAGGGAATCTTGGAAGGCTTCATGGAATAGGTGACATTTTAATTGCGCACTAAGGCTAGGTAAGAATTTTTTAAAGTGAACATGAAAGAAAACATAGAGCAAAACATGCTTTAATCCAATATGACTGAGGCATAGACCATGTAACAAGGAGTAGAATGAGACAAGATTGAAAAACTAGGCAAGCAATGGATTGTGAGGGACCTTGAATTCCAGGCTAGAGAGTATAGACTTTATTTGGTAGGTAATGAGGCCGCTAGATGGTCTGGTGGGTAGAGTACCAAGCCTCCAGTCAGGAAAACCTTGAGTTCAAAACCAGCCTCAGATACTTAGTAGCTGTGTGACAATGGGCAAGTCACTTAACTTTATTTGCCTCAGTTTCCTCATCTGGAGAAGGAAATGGCAAACCACTCCTGCATCTTTGCCAAGAAAATTCCTAATGGAGTCACTGAAATAACACAGTCACAATGAAAAGACATTGAAGATGTGTTTGTTGATTTAAATTAAGCCAATGCCCCAGATTAGAAGTTAAACAAGGAATAATAGATTTACAGGGGTTCTTCACCTCTTTTTATGCCATGGACCCTTGTGGTGAAATCTGCTCAGAATTATGCTTTTAAGTATATAAAATGTGTGTGTTTTCATCAGTCAATGCTGAAGAAGACTATGTCATCAGAGAAACGATGACATGACTTGCACTTGACTTTGTTTTGAGCGAGAAACGATGACATGACTTGCACTTGACTTTGTTTTGAGCGAGGGAAGGCTGTGCAGGTCACCAGCCTCACTTCTCCTCCAGAGCCATCTGAATCCAGTGACCAGATATTCATCAGGATGACTGGAGATGACCCAGGAGGAGGCAATTGGGTTAAGTGACTTGCCCAAGGTCACACAGCTAGTGAGTGTCAAGTGTCTGAGGTATGATTTGAACTCAGGTCCTCCTGACTCCTGCACTGGCACTCTATCCACTGTACCACCTAGCTGCCCAAATATATAAAATAGGATTCTAAAGGAAACCAATTGTTTTGAAATAGTTTGTTGGGATTTTTTTTTTAATGTTGCATTGGGTTTTTTTTAACAAATTCATTGACTCCAGGTTAAGGATCTCTAGGAGCTGATGAGACCTCATAGGCCATCTGGTCCAATCTCCTTGTTTCACAGATGAGAAAAAGGTTCAGGGAACTAAGGGACTTGTCTGAGAACACTAACTAAAAATCTGAGGACAGCTATAATCCTTTGAACTCCAAACTCACTTTGTCAGCACTTTCTTACTGAATTCTTACTGCACCTTCTGGCTCTTATTTGTATATTCTTATCTGTTTCCTTCTGTATAAGTTTTCTCTTCCCAATGAACCTGTAAGGTTTTTTTGTAGATACCAAATTTTGTAAGTACTTACTAAACACCCAATGAATGAATGAATGAAAAGGAAGGGTGGTTGAACATTAGGGACATTATACTTTGTTATCAGAATGGCATTTATTGACTATCATTAAGAAACCCAGGGAAAACACATGGATCATACATCAGGGAGACTTTTGCAGTTTCTCTTCACACCTCAAAGTACTCCTCCATATCCTGCCCTCAGTAGGCAGGGACCATGACTGTTTAACCAGCTTTGAATGGCACCGTGCTCAAGACCCTCCCTGACCACCATACAGAGGGTTCATAAAATACTTCTGGTTGATTGATGATGACTGTGACCCACCACTGACCCTTCCTAACCTGGGAACCAGCTGATGCTCACGAGGAGTCCAGCCTGCCTCTGGTGGTATTTGAAATGCGGACACCCCAGCCCAAGATTTACTGATTCAACTTCTAAAAGAAACCCTTGATGTGTAACCAGCTCTGTATTCATGCAGGGCCTCTGATCCCCTAGCATATCCTTGAAAAAACTGCATAGACATCCTACATACTCCCTGACCCCTCAGTTTCCAGCTCTCGAGAAGGGGAAAAAAATTAGGCAAGAATCTGCACAAGCAGTATCACTTGTGTACCCTTGGGCCAGTGACTTAACATCTCCCTAAGACTCAGTTTCCTTATCTGTAAAATGGAGAGGGGCATGGACGACATGACTTCTAAGGTTCCTTTCAGCTCTAAATCTGCAATGCTATTGTTTAAGGACCTTGGGATGGACATGAAGACCAGCTCTGACTTTGCAATCCCTTTTCCTCCTCCTCGTATATATAAAAGAGAGAACAGAAAAGAAAAAAAATGGAGAAGAGAAGGAAAAGGAGTGAGAGAGGAAAAGAGAAAGAGAAAAAAAAAAAGAAAGGGAAAGAGTGAAATTCCTTGAACTTTCTCCCCTGCCTTCTCAAAATTTTTATCCTGTACCAGGGCACCCCAGCATCTACCTTTCTCCCTCCCTGCCTTTTTCTTTTTCCTTCTTTATTTTCTCTTTCTCTCTTGTTTTCCTTCGCTTATTCTCACCCCTTTTTCCCCCTCTGCTTTCTCTTACACACTTACACACACACACACACACACACACACACACACACACACACACACACACACAC
>CM053769.1:195062348-195281589 GCA_028658325.1 Potorous gilbertii
AAATTTTTATCCTGTACCAGGGCACCCCAGCATCTACCTTTCTCCCTCCCTGCCTTTTTCTTTTTCCTTCTTTATTTTCTCTTTCTCTCTTGTTTTCCTTCGCTTATTCTCACCCCTTTTTCCCCCTCTGCTTTCTCTTACACACTTACACACACACACACACACACACACACACACACACACACACACACACACACACTGCAGTCCTTTGTTTAGCCAGCATTCCCTGCCCAGAAGTTCTGTAAGCTGAATATATTAGAACAGCCCCAGCCACACAGAGCAACAATCCTTTTCACATCTTGATGTTACAGACCATTCTTGATAGTTGCTAATTGGGTTCATTTTCTGCAAGTTGCCAAGGATTTTGCTAATCTCGAAAAAAAAAAAGTGACCTGTGTTTTATCCTAGCCTCTGAGAATTCCCCATTTCATGGTCTGATTTTGCCCCATTTGTCATGATTATTTTCTGCTTCTACACAATCAATTTGCAAGACTTTCCCCATATTTCTGTGCATTGATATATGACACCAAGACATACGTTGAGTTTGATTTGTGGCTCAGTCCACCATACTGAAATAAAATAGTGGCTTAGCAAACTTTTTACCTGGATGTATCTTTTGCAATTTTCAACTGATTTCAGAGAAATGTGGATCTTGAAGAGAGGTGATTGCTCTGTGTGAGGTCTTCAGTTCACAAAACCATGAGTTCACACTGAACAGATTTGGTAGCCTTTCTGTGGGGTTATATGAAAGAGAATAAAAAATGCACCAGTCCCTTGAGACTTTACTGTGGTGTGAAAACCCTGAGCTGAGAAGAGGAGCTCAGGGAAGATAGGGCAGGCAGAATACAATGCACCCAGATATGCATGCATGGCAGAAAAGGAGGCAAGTTTTTTTTTTTTCTCAAAATGGCAATTCGTTGGATTTTGCTACTCACCAGATCTCTTTCAAACTGGGTTTTGGATAGGTAATAGGAATTATTTTTTATAAAATCCATGGTTCCCCAAATCAGAAGGATTTGGAGATCTAGGGTAAGAAATCAAGACAGGGTAAAGGGGAAGAGACAGCCGGTCAACTAATCATCAAGACTTATTAAACACTCCCTATGTGAGTGATACTGTGCAAGAAGTTGTATGGTTAGAGGCAGATACATACTCTTGCTTTAACACTGGCCATAAATAACTCCCAAAAGCTCTGATGCCCAAGGAGTAGAATGGAGGAGCAAGAGAGAATTTTCTGTGCCTTCATTCCAGAAAGCCCAGGGGATAAAGAGCCTTTTCTGGAAAGAAAGCCACCAAATCCCCATGCTTCTTCTATTCTATCCTCTTATATGCCTGTATACAAAGGAAAAGTGATGGCAAAGGAACATTTGAAGGGAAAGGATTTTAATAAAAGAAATAAAAACATAAAAAGAATATCAGATGTGACCATCCTTCTTCCTCTCTTTATCAAAAAGGAAGGAAAGAAGGCTAGCAGGAAAAAAGGAAGGAAGGAAAGAAGGAAGGGAGAGAGAGAGAGAGAAAGAAAGAAAGAAAGAAAGAAAGAAAGAAAGACAGAAAGAAAGAAAGAAAGAAAGAAAAAAGAAAGAAAGAAAGAAAGAAGTGGGGGTGGGGTGGGGGAGCCTTCTAAGTCCAAAGAGTTGCTGAGTTAAATTACAGGGGCCTGGGCGGAATGATTAACAGCCCTCATGCTTTTCTGCATCTCAGTCATTACTCACTCCAAACCTGGGGCTTCTCGGTTACATAGCCTAGTTCAGGCCGACCATTTTTTCCATTGACTGAAAACACATTCTGACTGAAAACAAACTTTGGATCCCCGAGGCTTGGCAGGCCCTGGGTCCTTCTCCATATTTAATCAACGGGAAGCTAAACACTTTCAGTCTGTGATGGCTCATTTGGACGGGGGCTTAGGGCTTTTGCTCAGTGCCAGATATAATAACTCTCCCCTCTCTTTTCTGAGGCCTATTTTATAATTTTGCTGTTTTTCAATGTCAGGCCCATCTTTTGAAGAATTTTTATTGGATTTCCTGCTAGACTTCAACAAGGATTTTTCTTTCTTTGGCAGAAATATCAAGCAGAACAGGGGAAAAACTCAATCATCCTCTTGGAAAGGGGGGGGAGGGGATGATTGTGAGCTGGGAGCCCTTTGTTTGCTCACAAACATGTTCTCATTCAGAGGGAGCTGGAGCCTTGCCGCCAACTGGGCCCTTCTAACCTTTGACTCATGGGGAAAACAGACAGGATCAAGACAAATGGTGGGGAGACGTAAGAAGTCAGCTCAGGTTGGAGAGGGGGTTACAGAAGAATGGGTGACCATGTGGAGAGACAGGCCATGTGTGTTTCCAAGCCTACATCCAAGGCACTTGGCGGAGGGGGAGATGGGATGCAGTTTTCACCAGAGTGCCAAACTGTACAGGTATCTAGGGGTATTAATAAGTGAAAGAGATGAATGGATGGTTATGTGGTAAAAGATGGGCATCAACCACCTAGGAAGCAAGGATGAGGATGGGAACACCAAATACCAGGCACATAGGAGTAATGAGAAACCCCCGTGCATGTGGATGAAGGGAGCCTGAAAAACAGATAAAGAGAGTCTTCATTCAATTGAAGTCCAAAAATATTTATTAAGAGCCTACTACGTACTGAAGAGACAACACACAACGAACAGTAGGGTCTGTTCAATCAATGCCCTCATCCTTAACTCTCCGATGTTCCCAGACTGGAGAATGTTTTGCCCAGAAAAGGGAATGGTGGTGGTGGTGGGCGTCTCTAAGGAGGGAAGGAGAGACACATGCTAGTTTTTGAATGGAACATTGCTTCCCCCCACCCCCAATCTCTATTCTCAGCCATGTTCTGGAACTTTCTTGGGGAGGACTGCCTTTTCTCTGTGAGATGTTTTGTTTTTTTAATTTCCTAGGCACCAAGGGGTTTTCTGTGAGAGACAGTATCCAGAAATTAGATATGCCTCTTTGTCCAATGTAAAAGCTATAGCATCCTGTCCAAAATTTCTTTCACTTTCTTTTGAAGTACCATATAACTACACTTCTGTCATGTAATGGACCTGACCAAAATGACTGAACAACAGTAACAACTACGCTCCTCATTTCCCTAACTCCCTTATACTTCTAGCTTAGTTTTTGCAGTATGAGGTTACCAACAAAGTCGGGATAAGGAAAGGAGGGGAGGGTTTTAAGGAGATAGCTAATATTCAGGATGACAGAAACGAAATCTTCAAAATATCTTGGATTGAATCTAATAAATTGAAGTTCCGTTGGATAAATGTAAAGTCCTAAATTCAGTTTTTAAAAATAAAGAATGGGGGAAGATACAGCTAGAGAACAGTTCAGATGGAAAAAAAAATCTGGATATTTAAGTGGACCAAAAACTTAATGCAAGTCAATGATGTGGCCAAAACAACTAAAAATGCTAATTTGATTTTAGGACTCAATGGAAGCAAAGCATCCTGATTGAAGGAGGTGACATTCTTATTGTCTTTGGCCCTAGTCAGACTACACTTAGAATATCTATTGTGCAGTTTCAGGCACCACATTTTAGAAAGGATATTGACCAATGTCCCTAAGTGGGTTGCCATAGGCTGAAGACTATTCAATTTATTTTGCCTAAAACCTAGGACCCACTGCTGTCCAGGAAACATTGCAGAGAGACAGATTTCAGCTTAATAAATGAGGGGGGGGGCGCAGTTTCCTAACTATTAGACATTCCCCCCCCAAAAAATAGGCTACCTCAGGAAGCAGCACATAGCGCATCACTGAAAATCTTTAAGTAGAGGCTGATTGGCCACTTGTCAGGACTGTTGGATTAGATAATTTCTAAGGTCCCTTTTCAACTCTTAAGACTCCATAATTCTATGACCTAATCTCTCCCCAACAGGATCTGTCCTCGGGTGAGTAAATAACATGTCATTCAATGGACTAACTGCCCAGACCAGATTTCCTGGGACCATCTTGATTTAGGGATGAGACATCTATTGCAGCCCAGAGACAGGATGACCTACATAAAGAAATCTGAACAAATTCCTTTAAGGTCAGATCCCCAGGGTTGGATTTCCAGGGTTGCCAAGTTATAGCTGCCTTGGACCGTCTTCCAATCAGAAAAAATACAAAAATTAATAAATCAATTTATTGAACATGCCTTGCCCTCATCATTTTGGTAGCCTTTGCTGCATGAATGTGTGTGTGTTTGCTGAGTTTGGGAGAAATAAAAAATAGTGGAAAGTACAATAGAAGGGTTCTGGTCTCTCAGGGAACTTATTGTTTAATTGGGAGGACAGAGCTAATAAGCATGAAACAACTGATTTATAAAGCTGTTTATAATGAAGCTTGGTTGTATTAGACATGCAACTCAAACCTAGGCCTTCCTGACTCTTCCTTTCTTGCTCTCCTATAGCACCCTGCCTGTCTGAGCTCAAGGACATGTATTCCCAGGCCCCCATACAATATTTTGAACATAGAAGGTGCTTTAAAAATATCTGGTGAACTGAATTTGGAAAACTAAATTGCTAGATTGTACAAAATAGACAATAAATTCTCCAGGAGCTCAGCAGCAGGGAGATCAGGGAAGGCCAGACTAATCAAGGAAAAGAGGGCTCCTGGAGGAAGTAGGGAGAGAGCTGGGCCTTGGAGCTCAGATAGAATTTAGTTATTTAGGCAATGAGGTCCTGGGATGAACAAAGAATAGGTAGTGAGGATGAACTTTTGGGTCAGTGAAAAAGCAGGCTTGACTAGAGGGAAAGGATCCTCTAGTTGGGAAGCAATGGAAATAAGGTTAGAGCCATAAAACAGGGCCAGATTATGAACACTCCTATGCACACCCTGCAGAAGGTATATGTTAGAGTTGCCACGGAGAAACTCCACCACCCATTCCATCTCCTCCTTGGACTTGTCCTCTAATAAACATGACCCCCCAACTCTAGTTGACATGTGAAAGGGCTCTTCTAGTCCCCACCTTGTAAGAGGTATTTTCCTTCCTATCACATCCACAGGCAATGCCATATGCATTTATTCTGCAGAAGATTGGGTGCAGACAACCAAGTCCAATGTAGCCAGATTCTGGTGATTGAGTCAGCTGGTCCAGAGGCAGAGTCCTGGGCTCTGAGCAGCTGCATCCAAACCTCTCCAGCATCACCAATACATCTTCCTGCTTATTCTCCCCACCCACATCCACCAGCTTCCCAACGGCAATACTCTGGCTGCCCATCCAGTTTAAGTCAAAGAGTACCTAGAGTTGGCCTGGAAGTAGGCAAAAGGGTAGGGGAAGTCACTTCTAACCCAGTCTTAATTCAAGGAAGTTCCTGATGTAGCTCAAATGAGGCTGGGGAAAAAAAAATGGGGAATTTCTAAAGAGCATCCAAGGCCTCCCTGAAGCTCCCAGGAGATTGGCATCTGGGTCTGAACTGTGTCTATCCTTGCAGGTTGAAAAGCAGGGTGATGTCATGGGACATCCCCAGACCTGCTACAGTCTTAACTTATTACTTTGGGTAAACTCTCTCCCTTCCTTCACGCCCTTCCTCCCTCCAATCCCTGGCTCACTTCACTTGCCCAATTTTAAACAACGATGATCCCTGCCCCCTCCCTTTTTAATAGAGTGTGGTATGGGGATAAATTGGAAGTGCTAGAGCTGCCAGCCCTTCAGAGAAAGGGTGTGGTCACTTTATTACTGTTAATCTTAATACCGACAATAACAATGACCTTGTTACTCAGCCTCTAAAAACAAAAGGTTTCTCCTCTCATGAACTGCCCTTTGTTCTTGTCAAGCAATTTAACTTTAAAAGGAGGTGTGTGTTCTTTGGAGGGTGAGAGGGACAGTTTGGCATCCTGTCTGCCTTGCCTAAAGAAAAAGTCATCCACTAATAAGAAGCAGTGTAGTATTATGGAAAGAACATTGAATTGGGAACCAGGGGGACCTGGGTTTGAATCCTGGTTCACCTACTTTGGGGAAGTCCCTCTGGGCCTCAGTTTCTATATCCATCTAATGAAAGGATTAAACTATAGGACATCTAAGGCTCCTTGCATTATTACTGAGACTTATGACAATGCTGCCCCTTCCCTCTGTCTCCTGTGCAAAGTACAAACTGGCTTCTCTGAGCTCAGGATTAAAATGGAGGATGTCAGGCTCCACAAGAGCTTTTCCCTCTCTACCTATAGCTTCCCAATGTTTTCATAGCCATGCCTACTGGCTCCTAACCACCAAACCCAAGATTTCCCAAAGGAGTTCTGTTTCCATGCCCCACCTTGAGAAAGCATCATAAACATCAGTCCATTGCCCTAAGTATTGCCCCCAGTGATGGTGCCTTGACTGTTAAGATCAAAATGGATCCCTCTTCCCACTATGTTCTCTTAACTTTGTGTTCTTCTGAGAATAAGAGGGACAGCTGTACATATACAGCTGTACATGAGAGGCTGCACCCTGCACATGCCATATTCGAATCTTTCCAATTAATTGTTAGTTTCTCAAGGGCAAGGACTGTGTATTTTCATCTCCATGATTTGAGGGAAGGAAAGAGAAGAGAGGGATGGAGGGAAGGAAGAGGAGAGAAAGAAAAGGGGGAGAGAGAAAGGGAAGAAGGAGGAGAGGGAAGGAGGAAGGAAGGAAGGAAGGGTTCTCACATAATCACAACCCTCTTATCTAGAGAATGCTATAGGTCCCTTAACATTTCCTAGACACACTCCTCTTTTGGAAACAATGTATAGCTCAGAAATTTGCCATTCAGATATAGAATCCGGCTGGGCTCTCTCATCATGGCTCCCTAATACTGATCAGGGAACAGGAAGGCAGGAAGGACTGTGACACAGAACATGGCCCAGCCCCCTATCCCATACATTCACACTATACTCACACCCAGCCTTTCCGCACAAACCACCTGAGCTAGGACTTCACGAGCCTGGACACTCTCAGATATGTTCTGGTTCTTACCTCTCTGTCTCCTTCGGTTCCCCTTCCCTCCCCCAGCCACTTCTACTATTCACTCTTTCCTCTCCTGAACATACTCCTGCATACAAGGGTATGTTTCTAACATCACACATTTAACACCATCCATAAGAATACATTAAGAAGCTTCTTAAAGAAATATAGGTACGAAGCTGTCCATCCCTACCACTTCAGACACACAGCTGTATTCCATCTTACTCCAAACTTTAAGAGAATAAAGGAATGAATGAATGAATGCTATGATGCATACCTTTCTGCCACTTCTACTTTCCTGAGCAGGAGAGACTATTCTGAAGCTCACAGCGTGTCAAAAGAGCTGCTACTTCAAGACTTTCCCAAGCCCCCCACCCCGAGTTGTTCTCCTTCCCCACTTCCAATTATCTTTGCCATCTTTCTTTCACCCTATACTCTTACTCCCCAAACTACCTTTCACCCAACATCCCCTCATTGTTTTGAGGTTAAGAAGCATACTCTAGTCTTACATAAATTACTTGGCAAGGGTGGATGACAAAAACAAGAGAATGTAATTCAAATTAAAGTCACCCTCTGGCTAAAATGATAGCTTATTAAATAAACGGTAGGGCTGCCAATCAACTTTGCTGGCAAGCACTCCTTTGACATTAATCTTTCCTGGTGTGATTTAGGGTCCACCTGGGCCCTTTGAGAAGATTCTCCAATCATTTCCTTCCCATCTCTCTGGATCAAGCTGCTGGGCTTGGCGCAGTTGACAAATTCCCCAAGTAATCCCTCAAAAGATTGGAGAAATGCTCCGAACGCTCCATTAAATTTATTTTCCATGCTTTAAGAGACCCAAAACTATGTCCAATAAATAAGTGTTCCCTGTGATTTACTGAAATGCTCCTCTGATTTAAAGTTATAGGGGGAAAAATATGGAGCCCCTGGGAACTGAGGACCAGCCTTGCAAGTGAGACCAGATGTGAGATTTCTGTCCCGGGGAGGGGAGGGGAGGGGAAAAAAAACAGCCCAACTGGTGGAGGTTTGAAAGTGACAATGTCTGAACCCTGGTTCTCGGCTTTAACATAAAAGGTCCCCAGTTGAGCGTTCTTTCTCACAAAATTTATTGTGGTTGTAGTTAGAGGGGGAACCATCAAAAGAGTAATTCTGGCCCTTGTTTTGCAGAACTCCTTTGATAAATATGATACTTAGAAATATGCCTCCCACTAGACAGAAAAGCCATATAGTTAAAATGAAGTAATCTGTCAGTAAACTCGCTAGAATCAAAGCCAAAATGAAACCTGTAAAAGCAAAAAGAGAGGGGGGAAAAAAACCTCTGCTCAGAAATGTTTGAGTCAAACTGGGGAGAAGGTAGAGATTAAGAATTGTCCTTTATTCAGATATTTTTATCTGCAGAGTTAAAAGGGGAGATTTATTTTTAAAGGGGACTATTTATGCTCCAACCTCCGGCAGATGGATCTGTGTCCCTGACTCTCTGATGTAGCAAAGGCAGGAAAAAGCCAAAGGAGCTCCTGTTTTCAACTGAAATGTACCCAAAAGGGGGTTGGAAGGGAGGAGGGGAATGGAAGCAAATGTCACCTCTGGAGCTCCAAGTCAGGAAATATTGAATCTACATTCACTACAGGGGCCTAGAGGTGCCAAAACCCAGAAACAAAGTGGAGATGGAGAAAACCCCTATGCAAACATTAAGGACAAAAGAAACCCCTAAATCAGATCACTTGAAGAGCAAGAAATCTCATGTTAGGAGATTGGAAGGGAGCGGGAGATGAGGAGTGACATCACTGTGGGTGAGGCGGGTGTTTGTCCCAGTTTCAAACTCTATTTTTCTGATGTCTACCTCACCCCTTTCTCCATCTGAGAATCATAGGATGTAGTTCTTAAAGGAACATTAGAGATCACCTAGAAATCTGCCCCTTATTTTGTAGGTAGTAAAAGGAAGTCCCAGAAATGTAACGTGATTTGCTTATGATCACACAAATAGTCAACCAGCCAGCATTTATTAAGTGCCTACTGTGTTCCAGGCACTGTACTAGGCAATAAGGAAGTAAAAAACAAAACAAAATCATCCCTACCTCTAATTATAAAACGTGAAAAAAGTAATTGGGGAGAATGAGGGGAATGGAATGATGATAAGGAGGGTGGTCTATAAAAGGTCTTCTGCCTTCCCTTCCTGCATCTTCCAGGGCTTCTCTTAGCCAGAGTGGTTTCTCCTGTATCCAGAGGGAAAACAAAATATATTATCTTCAGTTTTTTCATATTCTCCTTAATATAGTTTCCTCTGTCATTCATATCTCAGTGGCCTGGATCAGCCATGGCATCAGCCTTTCCTTGGCATGCTACACAACTCTACACCACTGTCTCACCCCCACCCAAACTGGAGACCTTCCACAGCTTTCCAGCTACATACCACTGCCTGAGCCTTGGGCCATTTTCACCCTGAGACCTTCTCCATTATGGCTGAGTTCCTGCCTAGAACCTCCATACTGTGAGAAGGCCCAGACTTCCCCATGCCCAAGAAAGAAGATAACCTTCCTTATATTATTCCTCAATGATTAGCATACTTCTAGCCCATCCTTTCCTCCCCACTCCAGTGAGCCTAACTTACCCTCCTGTTTCATTCTACAAACTAGTTTCCATCCCCTTAAACACTGCACCACCAAACAATGCACTCAAGATCTACTCACTCCTTCAGCTGTGCTCTCTGGAATGCATGATACATAGGTAACAAACTCTCATCTTAAACCTTTTCCTTTCTCACTCCTTCCATCTTCTTGCACACACTGAGATTTGGCTCATTCCTGATGGCAGAGCATCCTTGGACACCCATTCCAACACTGGCTGAACTTTCACTCACACCCGTCTCTCTCTACCATCATCATTCAGTAACTTCTCATCTTCAAGGTTCATTAAATCTCTATTTACCACATACTCAAGAGTCTGGTAACTGTTTTCTAACAAGGACATTCTCTAAGACATTCTTCTTTCCTCAATGAGTTCAGTGCCTGGCTCACAATCTTTCTCTCTTCCCCAGTTCCTACCCTTAGACTAGGGGACTTAAAAACACGTATTGATACTCTCTCAAACACCCTGACATCTCCACTCTTCAATCAATTTATTTCCTATGACCTATTCCTTCACCTCAACCTGCATGGCTTTGTCCTGAATTTAGTCTTGAGTAAGCTCCCAGTCCAGAAAGCTTATGATTTGTTATAATTTTAGTAATAATAAATAATAATGTTTCTATAGCTCTTTAAGGTTTTAGAAGAACCTCTCAGAGACAAAGCCCCATACTTTAATCCCTCTCCACAGGGGATTCAAAAATTCAGTTGCACAAGTACAGGTTGGTTAGACACACCAAAGCAAAAGTACTTCTGAGAAAAATCCAGGGGTCCTAGTAAACTGCAAGTATATTGATACTATTGCATAGCAGTACCACTACCCCCAAAAAAATCCATTTTAAGTGATATTAAGAGACTCTTTGTCTATAGCAAAGGTGGGGAACCTGTGGCTTCAAAGCCACATGTGGCCTTCTAGATCCTTGGGTATAGCCTTTTGACTGAGTTCAAGTTTTACAGAACAAATTCTTTTATTAGGGGGATTTGTTCTGTGAAGTTTGAATTCAGTCACAGGGCCACACTTGAGGACCTGGAGGGTCACATGTGGCCTCGAAGCCACAGGTTCCTGATCCCTGGTATAGCAAAGGAGAGGAGGGGGATAGGGCTGTATTCCTCTCTTGTCAGGTCACATCAGAAATATTGTGTCTAGTTCTGGGCTCTATGTGTTAGAAAAACTGGAATGTGTCCAGAATGAATGAATGAAAATGTATTTATTAAACACTTAACTATACACAAAGCACTATGTTAAGTGATGGACATACAAATACAAAAGTAAGAGAATCCCTGTCTTCAAGGAGTTCATATTCTTATGGGGGAAACAACACATATAGAAGAGGTTCACCTGAAAGACATCTCCCATAGTCTTTAGGGTATAGAGTTAAAGCAGAGAGTAATGCATCATCTTTAATGTTATTTTCTATTGGTAAAAATCAAATCAGTTTCTCATGCTGAACCATTTGACAGTACCAAGGATTTTGGTGGAGAGAATTGTCTTTCCTGGGTCTTCAGTAGCCTTGACTACCAAACCTGAAGCAATTGCCAGACCACATCTCCATGGGGGTTGCTTCCCAGGATGAAGACTGGCTGGAAGCAGGACTGGTGGTCTGGAAGGTGCTGTCACTCCTAGGGCTTTGGGGCTTACCTGTTGTGATAGGACCAGCATTTCCCAAATGCAACATTTTTCTTCCCATCCACAACAGAAGGAGGTTTCACCCAAAAGAAGACAAAGCTATCGCCAGGACATGATTGGCCCCAGCTTCCCTGACACAGTTTCCTGATCATCTAAAGACATTAAGAAGTCCCAGTTATATGGAGTCCAGCCCTCTCAGACTTAGCAGATCTCTGAAGACCATGCAAGTCACCATGTCCTTCACCATATTTTGCCCTAATTAAGATGCATCTCTATATGGAGACTAGGGGGACTGTATACAGATAATCTATGTGCCAGTGTAGACTCTTTGCATAACCTTGCTGTGTTAGGGCAAAGTAAACCTCCTCTTATTAACTATTCAATTTTATTAACTATTCAATGACTTCAGAGTGCTTCCTTTTGTCACAACATTAAACTTGAGGTATGAGATTGCTGGAATTAGAGCCGCCTCCAAAGTGTCCATGTGTGCCAATTGGTCAGCAGATGCTGTTGATTGTGTTGAGAAGGTTGGCCCCTTCTCCATAGTAATTTCATCATTGATGGCTGCAAGGCCCAGGATAAAAGCAAGACTAGTGGTCTTGGAGGGGGGTGGAGAATGTTATTCCCCTGACTTGGATTTAGGGTCCTGGGCTAATTCCATCAGGGTTTCTGGAGAGGGCAAAACTAGAATCAGTGGGTAGGAGCTGTAGAGGAGTAGATTTAAACTTCACCTAAGAAGGAAATTCTAACAATTCAAATGGACTAAAATGGGATAGGCTGCCTTGGAAAAAAATTAACTCTATCTCTATTAGTCATCAAGAGGTGGCACTGGAGGATCCCTTGCCAGAGAAGTTGCAGAGGAGATTCTTGTTGGGGTACAGTTTGGATAAGATAACCTTTGAGCTCCCTTCTAGCTATGAGAGTCTATGGTTCTATAAAGGTATTGATCAGAGCCATCCCCAAAGGGTTGGTCCAAATCATACATATCCACTTTATTCCCCAACAATTCTTATCCATGGAAAATATAATAAAATACAATAAAAATGAACATTAAATATGGCCCTGATTAGAAAAAGAAAGGGAAAACATATCATAGTGCTCAGCTTTCAGCCTGAGGGGCTGACAAAGAGTAGGGGGCAGGGAGGTAGCCCTTGCTTCATCAGTATTACCTTAGCAATGGCAGAGAAAGGATAGATGCATGACAATTCTATGTATGTCAGTTATTTGTTTTAGAACCAGAGAGTAGTACCATTTTCTTATGCCCCTAAATCAGCTTCTTGGTGCCCTTGGCAAATACCAATGTAGCAGGGAAGAGAAGGAGGAGTGGGGGGCACTGGGCTTCTTAAAGTCAGGGTGATTTCTCCATTGTGGGTGTTCCTTCTACTAACACAGATGGCAACCTCTACAGGCCTTGGTGGGTAATTTCTTTAGCTTCTGTGGCTGAAAAAATTCATCACCTTGGTGATCATCCTTATAGTGATGAGCCTTTCCCAAATAGCTGAATTGGTCCTTAGACATTAGACATATATGGTGCGTTACTAGGCCCATACTCAAAGAATTTCCAGCTTGCTAGGACCTGCCAGAGTTTTCCCTCCAAAGTATGGCCTTTGAAGATCGAGCAATTATACCATCAGAAGAATTTACCTTAAGTATTTGCTTTGTTCCACTCATTGTTCTAAGACTACAATGAGGATACAAATTTTGCACCCACTTTGTCCAGTTCACATTCACACTAGCAGGCCATCATCCCTAGAGGGTGATGACTACTACCCCTGAGGGTTTGGGGTTTCTAGTACTGCCATTCACACACATCCACCATTGTGTTCACCACTATTAATCAGAGTCAGTTAAATTCTGATGTGAAAAAGGAGGTAGCCCTTGTCTTATCAGCAAGATATTTAGAAAAAGGATTTACTAAGAGAGTAGAGAGGAGTAGTTTAAAAACAATTCTACCTCTCCCCACAAACCATACATATATCTTCCCTTTGTATCCACAAGATCCTTGGGGAGAGTGGACTCAAACTGAAAACTCAATGGTAATTAGATATTTGTAGAGAATCCTTGGAACAAGGGGGATACCTTCCAATTTCTGATCCTATAAGTCCTTCTCTCCCTCTGAAGATCCTTATGAGGTTCTCCTTGGATGATGCTCTCAGCTAGACTCTGAGAGTGAGTATCTTTTCAGAATCCATATCCAATATTTTCTCCATTAAAGCAGAGTCACAATCACTGAAGCCACCATTGTCCTCAGATGACCATATTTCCACATCAGCCTACATATGCTTCCTCTGTCTTTGGCCGTAACTGTTCTAGCAGCCACCACTAACTATTGCAATCTCTGATGGCTCCGATGGATCATCTGGGTATGTCCTCCTCAGAATACTCAGACATTTATGATCAAGAAAAAGATAAATACAAAAAGAAACCACCCCAAAGGTGAAGTATTCTCATGGACACATGTATTAACTGCCACAGATACGGGAAACCATCCTCCTCCCCCCAGCTATCCTTTCCTCATTCACCCCCAGGAAGGAAAAGATTCGGTGTTTGGCAGGGCATCTCTCTTGTAGGCAAACTCATTTCCAGGCAAAGAACCAGGCAGAAAAATATCTGCACATGCTCTGTGTAATCCACCAGGAAGGGCAAATCTAAGCATGGCTAAGAACTGAACCCTAGAAAGCCAATCTCCCTATTACACAAAGAAAAAGCATAAACTATCCCTGCCCTTGAGAAACTTCCCTTCTAATGGTGGAGACAACATGTGCATAAACCAGTATATACCAGAAACACATCGCGCATATGGAAGGGGTTCTTAAAGGCACTAGCAATCGGACAGACTAGGAAAGTAGAAGATGGTGAGGTGCTTAAGCTGAACCTCAAAGAAAGTCTGTGACTAAACAGGCAGAAGCTAGGAAGGGAGCATTCCAGTACTAGAATACAGCCAATACAAGGGTACAATGTGCAAAGTCTATATAAATAGGAGCTGGAGTAGTCTTTATACTATACACGCAAAGCAGCAAGTTGGCTAGGATAGCTGGACTACAGAGTGCATGGAAGGGAGTAATGCTTGCATAGACTGGAAATATAATATGAGGGCAAGTTGTGAAATAATTTAAATACATATAAGTTTTTATTTCATCCTAGAGGTAATAGGGAATCTATTACCGAGAGGTAAAATGGGAGACACTGGCACAGGACTGCTCATCATGAAGTGCCCACATCAGAAAGGGTGCTGTGGTCTATGAGTAAAACAGAATTGAGACAGCACAAAGTAAACATAGGATGCGCAAATTTGGAGTATCTACCTGAAAAATTCATACGGACTATCTGTGCCCAACCTGTGGCAGAGCATTCCCAGCTTGTCTTGGTCTGATCAGTCACAGTGGGACACACTGAAACTTCACTTAATCACGGTGATGTCATTTTGATCCTCTTCGAGAACAAAGGACAACAACCAACCAATAGGGAGTCACTGTTGAGGGTGGGGAAGAGTATAAAACTGATAAACATTAGGAGAAAAAGTTTCTCCATTCTCAATGAGGCATAAAAGTAGAAAACAGAAGGAACAGGGTGGGAGGGGAGGCATCCCCAAAGCTTTCTATGGAATTTTATAGCTTGCAAAGTGCAAAGTGCATCTCGTTTGGTGCCCACAACAAGCCAGTAGGGTGGGAAGTACAAGTATAATTGTTCCCATTTTATAGATAAGTAAACTGAACTCTCCAAGGTTAAATGAGTTGCTGGAGGTCACCCAGCTAATCAAACTGGTAGAACTGAGGTTTTAAATCCAGGTGTTCTGACATAGGAGACAGAACTCCTGTCTCCTGTCAACATGGTCAGGCCTCCTCACAAAATCAGGTCTCAAGATTATTGACATTACTTGCTGCTCCTAAGAAACTGTTCTGACTACTCCTGAGAAAAGCCTTAGTGAGTTTTCAGTGCCCCTGGACTCCAAAGAGAGAGAAAGACAGAGAAAGACAAAGAGAAAGGTGGCTGTGTTCTCCAATGTCTCTCCTCTGCCAGCATCACCCATGCCGGTCTGGACAGAGCTGAGAGTGAGCTGGGCTTATGCAACACCTGTGTTTACACTGTACAATCTGCAGTTTACTGTAATAAAATCATTTAATACAGTCATAATTTCTTTGGCAAAGGGCTGTGTTTATGGTGAGTGAGACAGAGAGAGAATGATTGACTGCAGGCTGATTAAAATGATAAATCAGAAAAAAAAAAAAAGAGGGGGCTCTATAGAGCACGAAGCAACACGCAAATCCAATTTAAGCCTTGAGTATTTGTGCCTTTGGCTGAGTCGACTCAAGCTGATGCTAGCCTAGTCAACAGGAGGGGGTTAGGACTTGGGTAGGGGAGAAGTAAGGGAGGATGATGTGCTGAAAAGCTTTCGTACACACTGACCCCAAATTTATCCCAACAGGTCTGATCTCCTTGGCATATGGAAATTCAAGAGGAAAAATCACATGAACTTTCCTTTTAGTATTGGTTCCCAGGACCTCTTGCATCAACTAGACCACAGACATCAGAGATCCCTGGGAGGTACAGGAATGTATTTGGGTATGTGTGCACGTGTGTATGTGAATTGTGTGTCATTGCATGTAGAACATTTGCAGAGTTGCCTCTGGGTAAAGCAAAACAGTTGAAAAGATTGGCACTGTATGAGAAGGCTACAACATGGCCATCGATAATTCATTTTGCCATCTGCAGATGGGGTTGACATAATACTAACAATTCACATTTATATAGCACTTCAAAGTTTAAAAAGTACTTGCCCAAAAACATCTCTCTGAGGTAGATGGTCCAAGCACCATTATCTGCATCTTACAGGTGGTGAAACAGTTTCAGAGAAGAAAGTTACTTGTCCCCAATCACATAGCTAAGGGTAGCCCCATGTTTTCTGACTCTGAGTTTAATGTTCTTTCATTAACACAGTAAGCATTTATTAAATGCCTACCGTGAAAAGTCCCTGTGCTAGAAACAGTCAGACAATAAGAATATTTCTCACCTGGCTGTATTACATCGAGACTTCTCTGAATGACTTCTCCACTACATCTCCTCTTCCTCCTGCCTCATCCATCACTCAGCTTTTTATTTTTTGTCTTCTTCCATTAAACTGTAGAAACTCGGGAACATGCACTGTTTTTCTTTTTCCATATTCGCATGCCCAGTGCTTAGCACAGTCCCTGGCACATGGTAGGTACCCTATAAATGTTTGTTGACTATTGAAAAATAGAACCTAAGAAAAGAAGTGTCACAGCAGGCAAGAGAGCATCCAGAAGGTGATGGATAACATCAAATGCTACGGAAAGGTCAGGAAAGATGAAGCCAGAGAAGAGCGCTTTAGATTATTACACTTGGCCATTAGGAGACCATCGGTAACTTTGGTGAGATCAGTTTCAATTGAATGATGGGTCTGGAAACCAGATTGCTGAGAGTTTGGAAAGTGAGGAGAGGAAGCAGAGGAACCAAGTACAGACAGCTTTTTTCAAAGAACTGAGCGGAGAAGGGCAGAGAAATAACTTACATACTTAGCACGTATGGTTGGATCAAAAGAGGGTTTTCTTTTTTAGGGTTGGAAGAGACATCCCCACGTTTGTAGGCAACAAAGAATAAACCTGCTCAGTAAGAAGAGAAAGAGAAAAGGACAACTGGAGAGTGGGGATGCTAGTCAGGAGAAGATGCAGGAATGGAATCAAGTGTACATAGAAATCAAGGAGGAAAGCCCCCTTTCCATCAGAAACTGGAGTGAAAGTAGAGATGGTGGGGGATGATGTCAGAGAGACAGATGTGAGAGGAGGAGGAGAGGGGAAAAAGGAGCTCTCTGAGAACAGCCTTTGTTTTGTTTTGTTTTGTGAAGTATAAGTTGAGGAATTTAGAAAGATAAGAACTCTGGCCCCCAGGCTTAGTTTTTTCCTCTGTGTCTTTCTCCCCACCCACTCATGTGCACCCGAGAGTGATAGAAAGGCTTTGGGAATTAATAAATTGGAAGACAAAGCCCTGGCAGTTTGTTGGGAATGCAGCCTCCATAAGAGCAGTTGATTGAGTATAGCCTAGCCCTTAGAAATAAATAGCCAGGCATAGGGAGTAACACCCCAAAGCTAGGAAGAAGAAAAAAAGAAAACCTTTATTGAATAATTGTTAAAGAATTTCCTGAGAGGAAAAAAAAAAGAAAAAGCCTGTTTTGTCCAAGCCTAAAAGGAAGAGACACCATGCTAGTAGCAACGTGACAGAGCTTAAAGATCAGCTTTAGAGTTAGAAGATCTGAAGCCAAATACTCCTTCTATAACATAGCATCTGGGAGACCTTAAGCAAGTCACTTGAACACCTCTGGGTATTGGTTTCCTCATTTATAAAATGAGTTGAGGGGGAAAGGTTAGGGAGGGGATGTTGTTTCCCTCTCAAGACCCCTTTGCCTTTAAATCTAAGAAGTCCTTCAATGAGGGGAAACCCAGTGCTTCCTGAATAAGTTCATTCTATTTTAGGAGAGTACTAATTGTTAGGAAGTTTTTTCTACTTCCACACATTCTTTTCCAAGCAAGTCAATGAAATTGTGGTGTAAAAGGGGGGAAAATTCACAATGTTACCATATTGTCTTCTTTCAGGGCAGCTAGGCAGCGAAGTGAATAGTGCATGGGTCTAGAGTTAAGACTGGAATTCAAATGTGACCTCAGATAGTTAGTTACTAGCTGTATGACCCTGGGCAAGTCACTTAACCTCTGTTTACTTCAGTTTCCTTATCTGTAAAGTGGAGACTAAAATAGTACCTACCTCCCAGGCTTGTTTTAAGGATCAAATGAGATAGCTCAGCCTAACTTAAATCCAGTTCATGAGCAAGTCAAGACATCACCCTCATGATATCATTGGTCTTCTCCAAGAACAATAACAATAAAGAACTTAGCACATAATAAACTCTTTATAAATGTTAGTTATTCTCATTCAAGAAAGCTGGGTAGCTACTGGTATAAGTATGATACAATGAGGGTCTTGGGATTTTAGACAATACATTTTCCCAAAGTAACCACTATACCATTAGTTGCAAAGTAGTCATTAGGGGGTGGATCTAGAGGTGGGGAAGGAGATCTACCAAAAGATCTTCAGGAATGAAAAAAAGAAAAAAGCAACCATAACCTCACAGGTAGAAAGGACCTCAGTGGCAATGGAATCCAATCTGATCATAATCCCCACTAGAATGCACATGTCCATCCGGCCTCTGGACGGACTTCTAATGAAGGGATCCTACTATATCCAGAGGCAGTCTAGTCCACTCTTGGATGGCTCTCATTTTCCCTACATGTAGTTTAACTCTTCCTCACCTCAGTTTCCATTCATTGCTCCTAATCCTGCTCTCAGAGCTAAGCAGAATAGACTATATGAATAGTCTTCAAATACTTGAAAACAGTCATCATGTGCCCCTTCCACATCAAGATCTCTACTCTCCAGATTAGACATCCCCAGTCTCTTTAATAGGTCCTTCTGCGTGGCATGATCTCCAATTGACAAGGTCCTTCCTAAAATGTGGCAATTCCAATGGAAAACAATCGTACAATTGTCCTTGGACAGAGGAACAAAACCCCCAAGATCATCACCTCTCTCATTCTCAGGTGATATTGTTAAGTACTTCAGTTCCAGATAGATGAATTAGCTATCAGCACTATTATTCTAAATAGTATTATACTAGAAAACTATTACTGTGCTACTTCAGCTACATTAAAGATGATATAGACTCATCGCACAGCCTGGGGATGTAATGACTACTTATGGCTGAAGGTTTTGCTCACTCTGTTTCTATTACTTCATTACTTTCTCTACAACTTCCCCTTTACCCTAACCCCATCACACACGTTCCCATCCAAGAATTCCTACTCATCCCGTGAAGCCCAACTCAGATATTAAGTTTCAGGAATTCTTCCCAGACTATCCCTTCCAAGTAAAAATGACCTCTCCCGCCTCAGAACTAACATAGAATTTTACTTGCAGATCTCTTGTGTTTTGGTAACCTGAGACTCAAGCCCATTTGCATGAGACAGTCTTCATTGATGTAGACTGATAACTCAATGCTCCATGGGTTGCGTGAGGGAAGGAGCTGTTAAAGCTTAAGAGAGGAGAGATCCTTGTTCTTCTGGCTTCTAACCTTGAGAAATGACACATGAGACTCCCGAGTTATCTTCAGGAAGATAACTGGATGGAGAAAAAGACTTCACCATGTAGCAGAGACAGCACCTTAATCATGTCTCTCTCCAGCTTGCCACACTAGCGACCATAGATAATTTCCCCTTAGGTGAGATAAGGCACTCATTCTTGGTTGAACTGAGATTTCTCACTCCCATTAGGAAAATGCATTCACTCTGTGTATTATGTAGTATATTCTAACCTGCATCACTTCTTTGATTTGTTTGCTATCAGCTTGGATAAATGATTGTATTTGCTTTGCAACATATGACTCTGTATAACTGGTATTTGGTGGGAATTAAATCAAAACTTTGGCTACATAACTTGGGGCGCTTCTTTCCTGTTAAGTGATAGCAATCAGGAAAGTGGTTTGAACCTAAAATTTATTTCTTTTAGACTAATACTATTTAGGAAGTGGATAGATATAATTCTATACTAGCATCTTCTCTCTGAAGAGAGCTAAGAGACCAGTCTTGTGGCACAAATCTTCTGACAGAAACCAAAGTTTTCCTTAGAGAGAGGTGATCAGAGGAAACTCTAATTATCCATTCATGCCACCCTACGAGCTGTATTTAGATAGACTTGTGTCAACACATATAGCATACAGGACAACACACAAAATACACACATGTCCTACATATTCAAATCTGGCCTCTTGCTTCGAGGACAGAAATGTACTAGCTCTGTGATCCTGGGCAAGTCACTTAACCACTGTTTACCTCAGTTTCTTGATCTATAAAATGGGGGTGATAATAGCGCCTCCTTCCCAGAGTTATTATAAGGATCAAATAAGATACTTAATTAAATGCTTTGCCAACCTTGAAGCACTATATAAATACTAGTAATTATTATAAATAGTGGTAATAGTAGCAATAATTTTGTGGCACAGTTATTTATCTCCAGAGGAGTAGAGATAAAATGAAAGAGAATCAATCAGGTTTTCTTGTTGGCAGAGATGCGTAACAAAGACAGAAATATAGCCTGGGGTGTGCGATGGTGCCAGCCTTGGTTCCTTCCGTGAACTTTTGCTCCAGCCCCTAGTTTCATGTGTTTGTCAATCAATGAAGGTCTTAGGGGTAAAAAGATTACCTTTTATTCTATGTGAAAGCTAAGTGCCCCAGTCTTAACACAACTCCTGTGGATTTGTTGTTGTTGTTGCTTTGTTTTGTTTTTTGTTAAGCAGAATCTGAAATAAGTTGAGGGATATAGGATCCCCAGTAGGTATATAATAGGAGTTGAAAGAAATTTCTTAACTCTAAGTCAAGTGGTTCTCTGAGATCAACTGCAAACAATGGCAGATATAAGCAGCTGAAAGAACTGACAATTATCAGCCTGGATCATAGTGGTAGCAATCTGGCTGGGTGTAGTTGCTTATTGTCTTCATCTACACAAAAAGACACACACACATACCCAGCTTCTGACCTCCTCATTCCACTGAAACTGCTTTCTCTAAAGTTACCAATGATCTCTTACTTGACAAATCCAATGGTCTTTTCTCAACCCTTATTCTCCTTGACCTCTCGGGAGCTTTTCACACTTGATCACTCTCTCCTCCTTGATACTCTCTCCTATCTAGGTTTTAAGGACATTACTCTTTCCTGGTTGTCATCCAACTTATCAAATAACTCCCCCTCAACCTCCTTTGCTGCATCCTCACCCACATCATGTCCTATAACTGTAGGTGTCCCACAGGGTCTGTCCTAGGCCTGTCCTCTTCTCTTCTCCCTCTAATACTACTTCACTTGGTGATTCCATCAGCTCTTACAAATTTAATCACCATTTCTATGCTGACAAGTCTCAAATCTATGCATCCTGACCTAACTTCTCTGCTGACTTCCAATCTCATATTTCCAACTGCCTTTCAAACACTTCAAACTGGATGTCCAGTAAACTTCTTAAACTCAAGTTACATGTTTCTAGTTCAGTCCTTTTTCAGTTATGTCCAACTCTTCCTGATCTCTTTTGACATTTTCTTGGCAAAGACACCGGAGTGATTTGTCATTTCCTTCTTCAGCTCACTTTACAGATGAGGAAACTGAGGTAAACAGGGTTAAATGATTCATCCAGGGTCACATAGCTGAGGTCTGAGGCCAGACTCAGGTCTTCCTGACTCCAGGTCCAGCAATCTATTCACTGTACCACCTAACTGTTCAACTTGTTTTATACACCTAAAATGGCACCTCACAAAACAGACATTTGGTTTTTCACTCCTTTAATTTTCACCTTAACTTCTGGCCCTAACAAGGTAATAAAACTTTGGACTTTCGGAAGGAATACTGTCTTTCTGAGACAAGTGGACAGGATGTGATTCTAAGACTTGTCCAACTTGATGAACGCTGCTTCCTCTGTAAATACCCAAGGGAATAAAAGGTGATGTCAGAAGAAACCTGGGAGAAATCTCAAGGGATTATGAAGCCTCAGAAAAAAAGCTTTGAAGGACTTGGAGGCACATTACTATATATAAATGAAAACAAGGACTTTGTATGAAAAAAGATGATAGAGGGAGTGAAAAATTATCTCAAAGATAGTGTCAGAGAACAGGTTTCGGTATTCTTCACTATGCTAGTCAGGTCCACAATTTCAAGGACCAGAAACAAAGTTTGACACTCAGTTTATCTGGCAAGGTTTATTGACTGTCTACTCAATCATACAGGAAGGGTCAAAGACAGGTGTTCCATAATTCACTGTCATCCTGAGCCACATCCAGTTTGGAAAAGTGAAACCACAAATAGCTACAACCCAGGCAATCAGCTCTATCTAGGCAATAGACCAGTTCTGAATAGGGCAAGTGTCTTAGGAAGGGGTATGTTTTTATAGAGGCTGACAAAAGATAAATGTACAAATTTTTTACAAATGTACAAATCTAGAGTAAGCAGATCTTAGGTACCTTGGATGGTGCTATTTGTGGCACAGTAGATAGAGTGCCTGACCTGGAGTCAGAAGTACCTGAGTTCAAATCTGGCCTCAGATACTTCCTGGCTGTGTGACCCTGGGCAAGTCATTTCACCCTGTTTGTGTCAGTTTCCTCATCTGGAAAATGAGCTGAAGAAGGAAATACCAAACCATTCTAGTATCTTTACCAAGAAAACCTCAGATAGGGTCATGAAGAGTGGTATATGACTGAAATAATTCCAATCTCTTTGCCAAGAAAACCCCAATTGGTGTCATGAAGACTCAGATATGACTGAGAAAAATGACTAAACAACAACAAAGAAAGCAAATCACAAAGGATATTAGAATTTCTCTATGGTTCGTGGCTACATTCATGGATGTTCTTTAGTTACTTTAGCTGTTTCTATCTTCATCTACTCTGTTAAAAAGGTGTCCAGTGTAACCAGCCTGCATCATTGTTGGATCATGTCATAGAGTTCAAAAATGATGGGCTCTTAGAGACAGATTGCATCTGACAAGAGCTGGAAAGAAGATCATATAGCCAGTATATGTCAGAGACAGGACTTGAACCCAGGTCTCCCTGCTTTGAAGTATACTTCCTATCCTCTATATATGGAGAGCAAAAGTGATGTCATAGAGAAAAGAGGAATTGAGAGAAAGCCCCACAATTTGCAGAGAATAATAACAAGAAAAGGGGCAAAAATTTCAACACACTAACAGATGTAACAACGTGAACTTGAGATCTTAACGTGAGGATGCAAACATATCCTGGATATCCCTTACTCGACGGGATGTGTCTCTTGTCTAGAATAGGGTTATAAAAAGACACACCTCGTTTAATAAGAACAGTCTAGACAAAAGGGTCAGTGAAGTTATATTTATATTTGGAATATCGTTCTCAATTCTGGACACCACATTTTTGAAAGGGCTTTGACAAGTCATGCTGCAACACTGATCTCTAGTTATTTGTAAGAGAATGACCAGGAAAGTGAGAGGGGCAAAAAAGCAACTCAAATGAGGAATCAGCACTTAATTAAATGTTTATTGATTGATTGATTCACTACTTGAAGGAATTATTGATATATAGTCAGGAGAAGAAAAGACTTAAGGTGAGGGGGTGGGGAATGGAGAGACACATCATCTCTCTTTTAAAATATTCTAACAATAGTCATATGGAAGAACATTGCTTGTGAAAGCCTACCTGTTTCCTGCAAATACTCTTATTGAAGATGCATTTGAAATGTGAATATTTGTAGAAGACTGTCATAAAGATTTTGAAGAGATGAGAAAATAAATACAGGTCAGTAGTTGCTCATGTTCTTTCCATCCCATTTTTTGCACTATTAATAAGTTTGAAGGTATTTTCCCCCTATGACTTTGCCTCTACTTCAGATAACTTGTGAATCAATCCCTCAATGGCCTCTCTGTGATGGAGAAGCTTTAGCACACAATCTCAGCTAAAAAGGGATGCTCTGTGGATAGTGAGATCCTCTAGCTTCTTTTAATAACAGATGACATGTGCTGCTTGCATTAAATCCCAGAATATTGCAAAACCTCCTGGAAAAGAACTGTTATCAATTAATCAGTAAGTATTTATTAAGCATTTACCACACGCAGGAACTGTGTTGAGCATTGGGAATACAGAGTAATAAGGGAACCAATCCTTGCCCTCAAAGAGCTTATATCACAATGGGAGGAGACAAAGGCCTTACATAAGAGATATAATGGATATAAAAACAGCAAGACTGGTGACTGATCAGATACGTCGAAGATGTGAGAGTGAGAAGTCAAGGATGACACCAAGGTTGTGAACTTGGTTGACTAGAAATATGGTAGTAAGAAAGTTCAGAAGAGAGCGTAAGTTTGGAAGGAAAATTGAATTTTGTTTTGAATATATTGAGTTTGAGATGTCTATGGAACATCTAACTTGAAATTCTGAATAAATAATTTGTGATGTAAGACCAGAATTCAGAAGCAAGACCAAGGCTATCTGGGAATCATTACCATAGACATGATAAGTGAACACGTGAGAGTTGATAAAGATCTCAATTGAGAGAATGTAGAAAGGAAAAAGGTCACAGGACAGAACTTTGAGGTGCACCAACAGTTAGTGGATACAACATAGTAGGAGAACTAAGAGAGAACAGTATCACTGAAACTTAGAGAGGAGAGAGAGTTCCAGGAAGACAAGGTGGTTAATCATATCAGTGATACAGAGAAATTAAAAAGGATGGAAAATAAGAAGAGGTCATCAGATTTGAAATTAAAGGATTACTGATAACTTCATAGAGAGCAGTTTCATTTAAGTGATGAAGTCAGAAACTAGAAGGAAAAGAGTTTAGAAGAAAAGAAGTGGAAGCAATGAATGTAGATGACTTTTTCAAGGAATTTGGTTGAAAAATGGAGGACAGATAAAAGAAAATACTTATGAAAAAAAGTAGGATCTGGTGAGAGCTTTTTAAGGGTGTGAAAGACTTGGGAGGGTATGGAAAGAACTTGTAAATAAGGAAAAATTGAGGAATGGAAGTTAGGATGATAGTTAAATCAATCTGCTGAAGAAAAGAAGAGAGCACAGGGTTGGCCTTGGCAAGAAGAAGAGCCACCTCTTCATAGGAAAGTAGAACAAAGTGGGGGCAGAGCCAAGATGGCAGAATAGAAAGATGCATATATTCTAACACTTCCCCACAGCCCACAAAATATCTGTAAAAAATGACTCAACAAATTCTAGAGCAGCAAAAGCCACAGAACAACAGAGTGAAAGAGGTTTCCAGCCAAAGGTAACCTGGAAAACAGACAAAGGTCTATCTCACAGGACACTGAGCAGAGCAGAACCCAGCCCTGGCCACATGGCCCTGGGAGGAACAGGACCTGAACAGACCTCTGGGGCAGAATTCCCAGCAGGGAGAGTCCCAGATCCCTCAACCCACAAGGGACAAAGAAAGCTCCAAAGGCAGCAGCAGCAGCAGGCAGTGGGCCTCTATAGTGGTTGCAGAAGTAGCCTGGGTCCATTGTCCAGGCAGCTCAGCTTAAAACCTCTGGGAAAATTGAGCAGCTGATCTGAACCTCAGCCCTCAGTGGTGGCCCTGCCCCCACCTAAAGCCCCTGGGGGAATTGAGCAGTTGATTTGAATCTCGCCTTGAGCATGTTACTGGGGGGGAGGAAGAGCACTAGACCCTCCTCTTGACAAAGGATTCAGAAGTCAAGTAACTAGCTGGGAAAATGCCCCCAAAAGGGGAAAAAAATAAGACCATAGAAAGTTACTTTCTCGGTGAACAAGTGTCTCCTTCCATCCTTTCAAATGAGGACGTCAAGGCTTCTACCTCCAGCACCTCCAAAATGAATATGAAACGGGTTCAACCCACAGAAGAGTTTGAAAAACGAGTCAGCAACTTGCTAAAGGAGAACCAAAAAAAAAAAAATGCTGAGGAAAATAACACCTTTAAAAGTTGGCTAACTCAATTGAAAAAAGAGGTCCAAAATGCCAATGAGGAGAAGGAGGCTTTAAAAAGCAGAATTAGTCAAATGGAAAAGAAGGTTCAAAAGCTCACTGAACAAAATAGTTCTTTAAAAAAGAGACTGGAGTTCAGGCAAGCTAATGACTATGAGATAAACCAAGAAGTTAAAAAACAAAACCAAAAGATTGAAAAAATTGAAGATAATGTGAAACATCTCATTGGAAAAACAACTGACCTGGAAAATAGATCCAAGAGAGACAATTTAAAAATTATGGGACTACCTAAAGCCATGATCAAAAAAAGTGCCTAGCCATTATCTTCCATGAAATTATTAAGGAAAACTGCCCTAACATTCTAGAACCAGAGGGCAAAATAAATATTGAAAGAATCCACAGATCACCTTCTGAAAGAGACCCAAAAAGAGAAACTCCTAGGAATATTGTGGCCAAATTTCAGAGTTCCCAGGTCAAGAAGAAAATATTGCAAGCAGTTAGAAAGAAACAACTTGAGTATTGTGAAAATACAATCAGGATAACACAAGATCTGGCAGCTTCTACATTAAGGGATCGAAGGACTTGGAATAGGATATTCCAGAAGTCAAAGGAACTAGGATCAAAACCAAGAATCACCTACCCAGCAAAATTGAGTATAATACTTCAAGGGAATAAATGTCATTCAATGATATAGAGGATTTTCAAGCATTCATAATAAAAAGACCAGAACTGAAGAGAAAATTTGACTTTCAAACATAAAAATCAAGAGAAGCATGAAAAGGTAAACAGGAAAGAGAAATCATAAAGGACTTTCTAAAAGCTGAATTGTTTACATTCCTACATGGAAAGATAATATTTGTAACTCTTGAGACTTTTCTCAGTATTTGAGTAGGTGGAGGAATTACACACATGCACACACACACACACACACACACACACACACACATACACACACAGCACAGGTTGAGTTGAATCAGAAGAAATGATATCCATTAAAAAAAATTAAATTAAATTAAGAGGTGAGAGAGGAAAATATTGGGAGGAGAAAGGGAGAAATGGAATGGGGCAGACTATCACTCACAAAAGAGATAAGAAAAATCTTGTTCAATGGAGGAGAAAAGGGAGCAGATGAGAGGGGAAAAGTGAAGCTTACTGTCTTCACATATGGCTTAAGGAGGGAATAACATGCTCACTAAATTTGGTATGTAAATCTATCTTACACTACAGGAAAGTAGCGAAGGGAACAAGTAGGGGTGAGGGGGATCATAGAAGGGAGGGCAAATAGGAGAAGGGAGTAACTAGAAGTAAACAGTTTTAGGAAGGGACAAGGTCAAAGGAGAGAATAGAAAAAAAGGGGGGGATGGAGGGTAATATAGTTAGTCCTACATAACGTGACTATTATGGAAGTCTTTTGCAAAATGACATATATATAGCCTCTATTGAATTGCTTGCCTTCTCAGTGGGGATAGGGAGGGAGGGAGGGAGAAAGAGAAGTTGGAATTCAAAGTATTAGAAATGAATGCTGAGAATTATTTTTGCACATAACTGGGAAATAAATACAGGTAATGGGGTATAGAAATTTACCTTGCCCTACAAGAAAAAGGAGAAGAAAGGGATAAGGGAAGGGTGGGGTGTGATGGAAGGGATTGAGGGAAGGAATAATCAGAATGCAAGGTATTATGAGGTGTGGGGAGAGGAGAGATGGGGAGAAAAATTGGAACTCAAAATTTTGTGGAAATGAATGTTAAAATCTAAAAATAAATAAATTTTAAAAAAGAAAGTAGAACAAAGGAGGAAATAATGGATAATAACTTTAAAAGATCATGAGATAAGGAAGAGGAGGAGAATAGGGAGTTACCTATGGCATTTGTTTTCCTAAGTAAAGAATAAAGGAAGAGCTTTAGCTGAGAGGGCAAGAAGAGGTGACACTGTGGGAGGATTGAAGAAAGAATGAAATCTATGGTAAGTGGAATGGAGAATCAACTAGAGAAAGTTGAAAAAAAAACAACAGCCTTGCCACATTGAGGGCCCAGGTGAGATTAAATAACACAAGTTTGTAGTGGATCCGGTCAGCTCTAGTTCTGTTCAGCATCACAAGAAGAGGAGTAGAGAGGGTAAATGAGAAGAGTAACCCCTGGTTGGGGTTTGGTCATTAATGTGCAGCAATAGGACAAAGAAGAAAGAGACTGGAGAGCAGAAGATAATGTGGGGTTGATCTTCCTAAAGCACAGTTGACTATATCACACATGCACACTCAATAAATTCCATTGGCTCCCTATTACCTCCAGGATCAAATATAAAATCCTTGAAACCGCAAGTTGGTGCAGTGGATCAAGTGAAAAGCCTAAAGTCAGGAAGACTCCTCTTCCTGAATTCAAATCTGGCTTCAGACACCTACTAGCTGTTTGACCCTGGGTAGGTCACTTAACCCTGTTTGCCTCAATTTCCTCATCTGTAAAGGGAGTCATGTCCTTTTGGACATGCAAACCACTCCACTATTTTTGCCAAGAAAACCCCAAATGAGATCACAAAGAATCAGACATGACCAAAATGACTGAACAACAACAATAATTTAGAATTTAAAGTCCTTTATATACTGGCCCCTCCCTCCTTCCTTTCCTGTCATCTTAAACCTTACTCTCTTCCACACACGCTGCAATCCAGTGACACTGGTTTCCTTGTATATGACATTCCGCCTTCAGGCTCTAGGCATTTTCATTGCCACATGTCTGGAACATTCTCCCTCTTCTTCTCTACCTCCTAGATTCCCTGGCTTCCTTCAAGTCTCAGCAAAAATCCTACCTTCTGCAGGAAGCCCTTCCCAATTCTCTTTTATCTTAATGCCTTTCCTCTGACATCACCCCCAATTTATCATATCTCTTCTCTTCTTTATACATAGTTATTTACACGATGTCTCCCCCATTAGAACTTGAGCACCTCCAGAGCTGAGACTGTGTTTTGCCTTTCTTTGTATCCTTAGCACAATGCCTGTCACATAGTAAGTATTAAATAAATGCTAATTGTCTTATTAAAATCAGGAAGAGAAGAGAGTACAGCCAGAGTAGGGGGTGATAACCTGGGAATGTACTCAAGTATGGAGGGCCTAGAGGTTATAGTGTGAATGATGAACAAGTTTAGGAGGATCAAGGCATGAAAGGGATGGTGTGATAGGAGATAATGATCAATTATAGGAATTTCAAGAGATCAAAACAGCTTGACCCGACCACGCTCACAGCAAAGGTCAAATGGATAAAGAATGTTTGCCAAATTATTGGTTGGTTGGTTGACTGTTTTCTTTGTTCTCTAAAAGGACCAAAATTATATTGCTATGTTGGGGTCAAGGTACAGTGTGTCCAGGTATGGCTGATCAGACCAATAGAGCTCAGACGACTTTACCACAGGTCAGACACAAATAGCCCACATGGACATTTGGAACGGAGATATCTCTATGCATCTCATGTTTGTTTGGAACTACTACAATTTTGCTTTGCTCATAGAACAACACATTCTTTGATGCAAGCACGGTTAGTCTGGGCAGTCTTGTACTAGTGTCTCCCATGTCTCATCATCCATTCCAAAATTCAAATTATAACATGTATTTAGATATACATATACATAATCTGTCCATCAAAATGTATATGTGGTATAGATGGTACATCTGGATGAATAGCACCCAGAATTCAATAAGAGGAGGGGGATGAGACAGATTGCATTCAGGAAATTACAAGTCTCCTTTAATAACACCAGGTTTCTTCCAGAAACAAAGGCCTGTCTTTTTAATAGCGTTATTCTACCAGTGTCATTGAATGACTGCAAGACAAGGTAGACACGGTAGTAGCTGAAGAATTAAAAATGAGTATCACACAGAAGGCAAGAGAGAAACACAGGATAGGTAACTAGATCAGGCTGCCAACTGCATAAAGAAATATGAAAAAGAAAAGAAATAAAAGAGGTCATTGGGGAAACATACTCTAGAAAAGAAGTTGGATTGGTCATATGGCAAGGGTATAAGATGACACATAGGCAGCCTGAGTGTCCCACCAGCAACCTTGAGATGTCATGAGAAAGTGAAGAAGACCTCCGTACATTGGGTGGGGAGATTATGGGACTAGAGCTGAATAGGATAGGAAGGGATGAATGGGTTGCCATTTGCAACACTGGAAGAAACCTCCAAATGCAGTGATTATAGATCCATTTGAGTATTTGACAGTCATGTGAAAGAAGCATTAGATTTAGTCTTCCTGGACTTGCAGACACAACTTAGACTAATGCATAGAATTACATGGAGGCAGATTTGGATTCAATAGAAGGAAATCTTAACAACTAACATAGTCCGGAAATAGAATGAGCTGTCTCATAAAGTGGTAAGTTCCAGGTCAGTGGAAATCTTTCAGTGGAGGACAAATGAGCAATTCTCAGAATCCTGCTGAAATATGGATTATACTAAATGACCTCTGAGGTCAACTCTCATCTTGGAGAGTCTGATTCTAGGACTTGGGAATAAAGTGAAGAAGTAGATCCCACCGCTCCAAACCCCAATATAGGATGGGGTTCAGCAGGGCTTAAAAAGGGCTCTCCTGGGATCTCCAAAAAAAAAAGGCTCTTATTTAGAATGGGGGTGGGGACAAATGGCTCATTTGGCAGAGGATGAAAGGTATTTGGTACTTAAGAAGAAAACTGAAATCAATAAACCAGCCTCAGAACAAACCACCCAACTCCCCCTCCAGGGTAACAAGCAATTTCTTTTTGGGAGAGTCCAAAAGACCCTTGATTTTAGTCATTTTGCTGCCAGCGTAGGGGCATGTGTGGGCAGGGAAAGCCTTGGTGTGGGTTGGCCAGGTGCGTTTATTTACAAAGTTGCCTTAAAGTCCAGAGGCCTTGGCTTTTCAAATCACATTTAAGAAAAAATCTTTTGGCTCTGGGACAGCCGTTTTTCCCTCTCCTCTTTTATGATCCTTACCCCTGGCCTCTGACCCAGGCACTGAAGAAGAAAGAGTTCAGGGAAAGGCAGTCATATGAAGGCCTTCTTCTCTAATGAGAGGAGAGACAACATTCATAGGAAATGCCAGGAAGAAAGTCCAAGAGCCCCAAAGAACTGTCGCCATGCACATGAACCAGAGAGATTTATGCCCCAAGCCAGGATGTGGACCTACCAATGAATTATCCACTTGGGCCAAAGTAAATCAGAGAGGGGAAAATGTGTGTCAAGGTAGAAATGTGGGTTTAGTTTTGAATCCTCTGAATACAGAGGGACAGACCTCTCTGGAGAGGCCTTTGCATATTTTCCCTTAGCCAGAATCTTCCCAGCCAATTACCCTTCCAGCCACCCTGCACTATAAAGAAAACTGACCAGCATTAAGGGGAGACTTTTTAAAAATGACTATGATTTTCTTTTCTCTTCTTCCCCTTTTGGCCAGGGCATGAGGACCCCAGGTCAGGACTGCACTCCCCATCTGAAGCCATCTCCAGCAGCCCTGAAATGAAACTAGATGAGAGAGAGTCAGGAAGAGCAGCGGACGTTGGAAACCACCAAGGGAGAAAACTGACCTTTAATGGTCCCTACTGGGGGACTGAAACAGTCCAGGGCAATTTGTCAAGCATGAAATGCTTCTGCCATTTTGTTTTTTCCAACTCAAAGGGGAAAACCAAGTCTTTACATGGAGAAGTGTCATAAAAGTTGTAAAAAGAGCACTGGTCTTGGAGTAAACAGATCTGAATCTGATTACTGAAACTGGGACTTATTGATTGTGTGATCTTGGACAAGTTATTTCTCCTCTGGATTTCATTTTCTCCATTTGTAAAATGAATGATATTCAAATTCTGGTGTCCCTTCCTGTTCTATCATTCTGTGACTCTCATTGATCACCAGGAAAGTTGTAAGTAAAAAAGGAATTCAGGTGCCTTGGATTCTTAGTTTGCTGTGCTGCTACTACTGAAAAAGAGATTTTCTTTTGATTCTGGTAATATAGGAGGAGAAGTGTCCATTATTCTCTGGATATTATTTCTATTCTTTCCAGAAAGATGAATGTCATGTCCTTAAAAAAAAGTAGTTTATTTAGAAAAAGAGGACCTGGATTCAGGCTCTATCATGTGCTTTCTATGTTAAGGTCTGGCACGTCATTGGAATCCCTCTGGGCTTCAGTTTCTCTGACTATAAAATGAGAGAATTAGACTGAATGACTTCGAAGGTCTCTTCCAGCACTAAATTCACAATCTTATGATTATATATATAAACATATATATGTATATGTATATATATATATATGCATATATACATACATATAAATATATATATAATTTTGAAATATTATGAGCAGTTATAAAGTAACAAATTACCAGGTACAAAATGACAATATTGGTATAATTAGATGGGGGGAGGTAGAAGAAATGAAGAGGAGGGGCCTAGGGAGTAGGTAGAATTCCCACCCAAATTGTCCATGAGCTGTTTAGAGGACCCAAAATGGACATAGATTTCCCTCAATTTCATTATGTGGGGAAGGATATTTCTACACATACCAAGTTAGAAGGGAGGGGGCAAAATATTGCTTTGTACAAGGACTTAAACCGAGGTTGATGTTTAGGCTTGTGTTTGAGGGGGGTTGGGAGGGTAGGGGTGGGAGGGAGGAAGAAACGTGTATATATTCCATTCCCTCTGTGCCAGTCCCTGTGCTAAAAGCTTTTTTATAAATGTTATCTCATTTAACCTTCACAGTGATCCCCATTTTAAGATAAAGAAACTGAGGCACATAGTAGTTAAGTGATTTGTCCAGAGTCACATAGCTAGTAAGTGTCCACGGCTAGATTTGAACTCAGATCTAGGTCCAGAGCTTTATCCATTTGCCACTCTGCAGAGGAGTGAGTCTGGGAGTCAGAGAGAACAGGGTCAAGGGACAGATAATACGAATGTCATATTTCTAAAGCACTTTTAAGGTTCCATTTTCTCATAACACCCTTGTGAGGCAGGTAGCACAGGTGTTTTTAGTCCTTTTTTACAGATGAGAAAACAGAGGCCCCCCAGACCAGAATTAAAAATCACATTACTTCATTCTGAGCCCAATATTTGTTTTCACTGGCTTTGGTGAACCCTGTGCAAGTTTTCATTTACTTTAAAAATGTCACCTGGTTTCTACAAGTGTCCTCCTCCCCCAGGATTCTTAACCTGATAGGTGATGGCTTTCTGTGTATCAAGACTGTGCATCCTGAGAGTTTCTCTGCAAAGGTGTTTTCTGTTTGTAGGTCACTGGCTTCTACATGTAAGTGATAAATGGAAATGGAATCTTCATTCTTTCCCTCAATTTCAGGTTGGAAGGGAGTTCCCTCATTTTTACAGAGGGGGAAACAGATCTGGAGAAGGGGAAGAACTCAAAATTATATGGGTCATGCAATAGCAAAGGTAGAATCTGATCCCAGGTCCTCTGACCTCAGCCAGCTCTTTCCACTACACCACAGTCAGAGCAACAGCCCCAGGCCAACCTGGAGGACTTTCCAGCCTAAAAGTGGCAGAGCTGATATAGTGTCATTTTTGTACAAGACCCTGAAGGTAGGCAAAGTGAGAGGATAGAAAGAGGACAGAAGATGCTAGTCACCTGCCCCAACCCTGTAGTCTGAAACTCCAGTTAAGAAATCAGCCTTAACATCCCTCCATCCCCACCATGAGAAGGCTGACAGGCAGCAAGGCCAGGATAAAGACCCTGTCAAAGGACGATTTATATTTTCACTGTCCTTGTAACTATTTAATTTAACAAGCATTCATTAAGCACCCACTACATACAGGCCAGGCACCTTACCAGGTATGAAAAATGCACAGACAGAAAAAGGAACCAATCCTTTGTCCTTGAAGAGTCTACATTTTAAAGGGAATATAACACATTCAAAGATAAGTAGATACAAGGTAATTTGAAGAGAAACAGAACAGCTGGAAAACCAGACTATGAAGAAAAAGCAGCACCAGGAAGATAAGGTTTCCGAAAGGCAGAGGTGAGGAAGGAGCGTGTTCTAGGTCCAGGAGGGGGAGGAAAAAGGGATGGAGACTGTGTGAATGTGCGGACCCACAATGGAATATTGCTTTGGGGAAACAGCTTGACTGGACCATAGGATTTATTCAAAGGAAGTGATATGAAACAGGACCAGAACACTGAAAGCCAATTATGCAGGGTTTTCAACCACAGATTGAGGGGGTTGAAGTTTTTCCTCTGGATATTTGAAAGCCCACTGCAGGTGTTTTCAACAACGAGGTAATAACATGGTTTATGATGTTTAAGGATTGGGATATTGGTTATCAGCCACTTTGGGGTTCCAGATTCAACCTCAGAGAGGATTTAGTGGGCCCCCAAAACACTGGACCTAGCAATTTTTACAAAGTCTGTGAAAATAGGCCATCGGGCTATGTGGTTTTGTCAAAAATAATAACTAACGATAACATTTCTATAACACTTACTACATGCCAGGTACTCCATTAAGTGTTTTAAAGTTACATCTTTCGGTCCTCATAACAATGCTGAGAGGTAGGGACTATTACCATCCCTATTTTACAGATGAGGAAACTGAGGAAGACAGAAGTGAGGTGATTTGCCCAAGGACAGATAGCTAATAAGTGTCTGAGGCTGGATTGGAATTCCAGTCTTCCTGACCCCAGGCCCAGTTCTCTATCCGGTGCACTTGCAGCTGTGTGCCTTCTCCTTCTCCCAGACTACTAGACGACTTTTCTTGTACCACATTGCCTTTTATGGCTGTCCAAGACTCTAACCTGTATCCTCTGACTCCTCCCAGCCTAATTAAGTTTCCATTGAACCATTTGTCATCTCTTACAACTCTGAGATAGGTGATGATCCTATAACTGGGGAAAACACTTTGGGTAAGTCAGGACAGGAGGTAGGTGGATTCTGAGCTGATGCTGTAAGATTTAGTTAGAGATGGAAGGTACCTTGGAGATTATCTAATCTAACTCCCTCATTTTCCAGAGGAGAAACTGATTCCCAGAGAGATGGCATTACTTGCCTAGGGTCACACAGGTATCTCAATAACAGACTAAGACTCAAGCCCAAGTCTTCTTCACATTCATCCTTTTCCCTTTCTGTGCGTCTGCCCTGGCCCTCTAAATGCTATCTGGGCACAGAATAGGGGAAGGTATATGCTCTCAACAGAGGCATCCCTTAAAGGGATGACAAGACTATTTGAGACAAATGTGAAGTAGACGAGAGGGAAATGGTGGGCATGAAAGGGGAGGAGATAAAGGGGGAAGGAAAACAAAAATAAAAAAGAGAAAAGGTAGGAAGGAAGGCAGAGAGGTGGGAGAAAGAGGTGAGGGGGTAAGTTAGAGTGAAGGCATATGTGTGTGACTGTTGAGAGAAACAGGATTCATGGTAATTTCCTGCCAGATGCCTGAACTTCTCCAGCTCACAGACATTTCACATGCTAAATATCAAAGGGTCCCCAATAACAAATGTACTTCCTGCCAATCCTCAGATCTGGCTCTTTTGCCAGCAAGGGAGCTTTGGAACTCTCAAGGAGGAGGGAGGGAGGAGGAATCTGTGTTTTTGCAAAGTGGTGTAAAGTTTTCTTGAGTTTATATATATGGTTACAGACCCATTCATCACATTAATGTAACCACAATTGCCCCCCTCTGCTATTCACGCCCCCCCCTCCCCCGCCCTGCCTCGAAGGTGGTCACGTGCTGATAGGATTGCTTCTGCAGAAATCTGGGAAATGTTAGCTCTTGTTGGTAGGATTTTTTGCACACACCCCCCCTTTTCCCTTTTCTTCAACAGGGCCTGGGCCTCCCACCTCCTTACACATATTGGTTCTGACAGCTCAAATTAATATGTCAGTTGCTGTGATCCGCATTGGCGACGGGCCTTTTGACCCTATCAGCACAATCTGCTTCCCTGATTGAAAATCTCTGTGTCTCAAATTGATTCAGAATTTTATAAACATCCTGCAGTCAGTCGTAGAAGGAGTCACCAATGAGCAACCTGGGGGAGCTGGGCTTGGCCCTACCCCCTCCCAACCAGCAAAGATAGGGAGAGGAGGAGGGGGGCCAAGCCAGGGAGAATTGACAGTGGAGTCCTCCAAAGGGCTTAAGGGACCCCCAAACTGGGCTTACCCCATTGCCCACACTCTTCATCCCAATACCCTACACACACACACACACACACACACACACACACACACACACACACACATACACACATACATACACACTCCCCCCAAGAGAACATTAAGTCACTGATTATGCAAGTCTTGAGAAGTGAGAAAGGAGGGGAGAGTTTCCTGAGTAAGGGAAGAAGAGGGTAGTGTTTTACACGTAATGGTTATATTATAATGCTTTTTGAATTGATTGTCATGAATCATATGGTGTTCCCCTTTGTAAAAGTGTAATGCTGTGCACATGGCAGATTCTTAATAAAATGTTTATTCAATTGAAGATGTCCTTTTCTTCATAATTTCTCAGTCAGGTTAAGATTGGAAAAGTTAGCGGTGGAAAAGGGACAGACAGAGTGCCTGAGAATTTTCATTCATATGATTGCAGGTTCTAGACTTTATGGAGAAGGGAACTTAGAAGTCATATGATTCAAACCCTCACATTTTATAAAGAAATTGAGGACAAAAAAAGTTACTCACTTTCATAGAGACAGTAAGAAGCAAAGTCACGATTCAGAACCAACTGTGCCACACAGCAAACATTTGTTGAGTGCCTATTACATGCAAAGAAATGTAGCAATGGATCTGTTTTCCATTAATTTATTATCACAGTTAAGATTTCAAAGGGCTGCACCTTGCTATTCCATGTAAGAATCTATTCAAGGCAAGATGAGCATCCAGATTTTACTTGAATAACTCTGGAAAAGGAGAACTAACCATAATCTAATTGGGGAAACAAGACAGACACATGTGAAAAGGGAGCCATATGAGTTACATAGCAGAAGAGGACAAAGAAAGGGATGTGACAAAACAGTAAGTAGCATCTTGTTGTGTTCATCCTTTGTTGCTGAAGAAGACCATGCCATCAGAGAAATGATGACATGACTTGCACTTGACTTTTTTTGAAGGAGGAAGCGCTATCCAGGTCACCAGCCTCACTTCTTCTCAGCGCATCTTTATATGCAAATATAGTACATGTAGTACATGTAAAGGGCTCATTGGAGGGAAAGACCAAAGCTGGAACTAGAGCAAGGCAAATAGGGCTTTGTCTTAGGTACTAAAATTTCAAGGGGTACCACTTCTTCCTTCAGCTGGTAAACACAGATAATTTAACTGCTGGCATAAGTTATAGAAACATCCAGATCACTAAAGGGATTATCCTTGTTTCCCAAACTTATTTGTCTAAAATAGGAGGGCCTTCTTCCCTCTTAACCCAAATTTATTCTGCTCCAAAAACCTCCTTAAACTATTTCCTCTATTCTAATGGTACATTTCAAAAAATGTAATTTTAAAAAATACAACAAATCTTTCTGGAGATAAAGCCTTACCAAACATATAACAACAATTCACTGCTATGTTACTAGTAACCCCTCCTAAAGATTCTACTCCAACCAATCAACTGGCAATCAGTCAATAAGCATTTATGAAGTGTTTACTATATTCCAGGCCCTAGGCTAAATGCTGAGGATGTAAATACAAAAGACAGCTCCTGCTTTAAAGGAGCTCCCAGACTGATTGGGCAGACAGGGGTGGGGAACTTGTGGCCTTGAGGCCACATATGGACCTTTAGGTCCTCAAGCCCCGACCCCTGGGGCAGACAATATGCAAATATGTATGCACAAATAATCTATTTTTGCTGTTCAGTGGTGTCTGACTCTTCTTGACCCCATGGACCAACCTGATGCTTTCTTACCACTGGAGGGGTTTGCATTTTCTTCTCCAGTTTTATGCAGACAGGGGTTAAGTGACTTGTCCAGGATCATGCAGCTACTAAGTATCTGAGGTCACATTTGAACTCTGGCCTTTCTGATTCTAGGCCCAGGTCTCTATCCACTGCACCACCTATCTGCCCCATCAACAATCTATAAACAAGATAAATTGAAGATATTCAACAGAAGAAAAATACCAGAATTAAGGGAGATCAGGGAAAGGATTCCTGCAGAAAGTGAGATTTTAGTTGGGATTTGAAGGAAGTCAGAAAGTAGATATGAGGAGGGACTGAATTCTAGGAACAGGAGGCAAACAGTAGAAATGTCTGAAGTGTCTTATTCAAGGAATAGTATGAAGGTCAACGTCAATGGATTACAGAGTAGGGAAGGGAGGGGAGAAGGGAAAAGGTGTAAGAAAACTAGAATGTGGGTGTAGGGCGGGTTATGCAGCACTTTGGATGGTAAACAGAGGATTTTTTATTGGATTCAGGAGATCATAGGAAGTCAATGGAATTTATTGAGTGGGAAGTGTGTGGCGAGGTGGGTGACATTAACAGACCTGCACTTTAGGAAGATCCCTTTAGCAGGTGAGTTGAGGAGGGACTAGAGTGCAGCGGGGAAGAGAGACCTGAGGAGGGAAGACCTAGCAACAAGCTATTGCAATTGTCTGGGTGTGAGATGATGAGGACCTGTACAGGGGGTGTCAGAGGAGAGAAGGGGACATATAGGAGAGATGCTCAGGCCTGGGCAACAGAAGGGATTCAGGGTAGTGATGAGGACATCTAAGTCTCGAGCTTGGATGACAAGTTGGACTGTAATAATTCACTAGTAACTAGGAAGTTAGGGAGAAGAGTCTGTGGCGAAGGTAATGAGTTTAGTGTTGGGCATGTCGAGTTTAAGCAATCTACAGAACATCCATTTTGAAATGTCCAACAGGAAACTGAAAACATGAGACTGGGAGTCAGTAGAGAAATGAAGGCTGGATAAGTAGATCAGAGAATCATCAGCACAGAGATGACCACCGAATTCATGGAAGCTGTTGAGATCACCGAGTGACACAGTAGAGTGGCAGAAGAGAAGAAGTCTCTTTGGAATGCTCGCAGTTAACAGGCATGACTTGGATGAACAAAGGAGACTGAGAAGGAGCAGTCAGAGCATTTATTAAGTAACTATCATCTATATGCCAGGCAGTTCTATGTCACAATGAATAGGCCTAGAATCAGGGTGACTGAGCTCAAATAAAGCCTCAAACATTCACTAGCTGTGTGACCCTGGACAAGTCACTTAGCCTCTGTTTGCCTCAGTTTCCTCATCTGGAAAAGGGGGCTAATAACAGCCCCTACCTCCCAGAGTTGTTGGGAGAAACGAATGAGATAACAATTGTGTAAAGTGCTTAGCACAGTTCTTGGCACATAGTAATTGCTATGTAAATGTTAATATCATTATTTATTGCTAGGGACTAGGAAAGCAGACAAAAATGAAACAGTCCTTGCTCTCAAAGAGCTTAGTTTCCAGCCTCATTCATCTTGTCAATTAGGCCTTTGCAAGTGAACTGGAAAGAAGCCATCTAAGGTATGAAAAACATCATTATATAAAGCACTCTGCCTCTGCTGCCAACCAACTCCAGGCAAGGCACTGGCTCCTGCTGCAAAAACCATCCCTTACAGGCACCCAAGTCCCAACATTCAAGGCAAAAGAAGAGAAAGCTTTCCAGAACTGCTTCAGAAACTTGAATATAAATGTTCTGCCTAAGACATCTCAGCAAGGCTAGGATTACCACAACCCCAGAGCAGGCCAAAGGAGACTGGCTCTAGAAAGAGAAAGCTAAAGGGGCTGAAATCTTAAGGCACACATTGAGAGACCCATCCTCCCAGCTGTCATCATCTCCCTGTGTCACCCCAACACCACCAGCCACAATCCCTAGCAACTGCCCTCACTCCCTCCCCTAGACCTAGCTCTCACCTGCTCCAGGACCTGGGGCTGGGAGACGCTCACCCTCACCAAACCCCAGGTTTAACGAAGACAATTAATGTACCTTCTCCCTACCCTTCATATCCTTCCAAGGAAGAAGGTTGCATGTCCTGGAGGGTTATCAACTACGATACAAGGGGCACAGGTTGGCTCATCAATGACTAGGTTACCTTGTCCCCGTGAGACTGTGTCCAGTGAAGAGTGGATCAGAGGAAAGTCACCTGGTATTCAATGAAAGTGAAAATTGACCTACGTTACAGATAGTATACTAAGGTCTTCCCAAACCCTGGGTAAGTTCCTCCCTATTCCGGCCCACCTTGCTCTGTTTCCAAGGCTATCATCTTATAAACACCAAGATACTTGATTACAACTCTGAAAAAAAGTTGTTGAGGGCTAGAAGAGTCAAAAAGGGCAGCGTGGCCATGTGGGACTTGAGCGGAGTTTTGAAGACTGGCAAGACCTTGGATGAACAAAGAAGAGAAAAGGCACATGAAATGACTTAAGTAAGTAGTATGGAGGATCAGCAGAATGAACATCAAATAGTCAATGCACACTTATTAAGCACCTACTGTGTGCTTGGCACTGTAGTGGGCTCTGGGATACAAATATAAAAATGGCACAATTCCTACTTTTTAGGGGGCAAAAGTGGAATGACCTGGTTAAAGTAGCAGGTTTGAGGAATAAGGTTAGGTGAAGAGTGTGGAAGACTTTGACTATCACTCATCAGACTTCTCATCAACACTGGACCTTGTTTTGATATCCATTACCTGGAATGGAAGGACGAGGAGAAGCAGAGACAGACACGTGCTCAATCAAAACTGTTTTAGTGACTTTTCTAGTGATAACTATGAAGGTCCCACAATGAAACAGGGTGTTGTAAATCAAAAGAGTCAACACAGATCATGATCTGCTACCTAACTAGCTAGTTTTGGAACCTTGAACAATGCCTTTAGCCTCACTGAACCTCAGTTTCCTCATCTGTAAAGTGGGGATTATTAATATGCTAACATCACTACCTCACAAAGTAAGAAAAACACTTTGTAAACTCGTGGTACTTTATACATGTGAAGCATTATTCTGAAGCACCTCCCTTCTCACTAATGATTTCTGACTTCCTTCTATTTCCCTCAGTCCTCTTTCTTCCTGCTTCCCATATGGCCCCAGCAAACATGTTTATTTTACATTCAACTGCAGGGTTTTTTGCTGACACAATCCTTCCCTTCTCCCAAAAGGTACTCCTGCCCTAGCTCGCTCATTTTCTCCAGCAATGTGGCTTCAGGGCCTTTGTCCCCATCAGCCCTGTCCACTTTCATCCCTCATCTCGCCCCCAACTGGAAACATCTCTGCATGTCTTCCTTCTTCCTGCTTCCCTGACACACACTTGCCCCACCCAACATACACACACACACAGAGCACACTGCTTACCAAGGGGTTATCACATCCCAGCTCAGAATTCACCCCTGTAACACACTAGAGTCCCTAGACTCAGTGGATGAACATTACATGCTGAGTCATACAAATTCCCCTCCTGCTGCCCCTCCCTTCTTTTCTCCAGCATCTGCCCCTCTCTTCAATATCTGTAACTCATTTCCCCAAGTACGTGTGACCCTGCTTGGCTGAGCTGATGGGAAGTTAATCTCCTCCCACAAATCCCAGGCCTGCCCATACCCTTGTTCCAAAGGGGTCTGCTTTGCCTCTGACCAGTTGAATCTTCTGTTACTAATTCTAACTCCTTCCCCAGGCTAGGTAGCAGGAACTTTCTTATTTTTTCTTCCTTTAAAAAGAAAGGGAAGAAGGGAGGAAGGGAGAAAAGAAGGAAGAAAGGAAGGAAGGAAGGAAGGAAGGAAGGGAGGGAGGGAGGGAGGGAGGGAAAGAAAGAAAAAGAAAAGCTCAGCCTCCAATATCACTTTAAGAACCTTTTCAACTGTCTTCTACTCCAGGGACTCCTTGGCCAGTCCTACACTTCCTTTCCTGAGAGCTCAGCCTTTCAGCATCCATTTGTCCTATGAGCTACCAGCATGGGGAGGGAAAGAGACAAGCAATAAGAAGTAGAGGAGTGAGAGGGACAGGAGGTAACAAGCTTTAAATTTAGCAGCAGGAGCACATGGTAAGATTCTTGCCAAACCAGAGCATGGCTTCCCTGGTCACTGCCTTGGTTATTTCAGAAGCTGGCAAGGCTCATGTGGCCTCCACAATTATAGCACTGCTGCATTGCTACTAATGACCTCATGAGAGTGGATGTAGGGAAAAAACCAACTTTCCCTAACCTTACTCCAGCCTTCACAACAAATCAATTCCTTCTCTGCTTCCCTGGCTTCCTTCTGTCTCAGCTAAAAGACCTTCTTTTGCAAGAAGTCCTTAATTTTAGTGCCTTCCCTCTGAGATTATCTCCACTTTAGCCTGTATATACCTTGTTTGTACGTAGATGTCTTCATATATCTGCCCCATCTCCCTGCTTCCCACACTTGCCTGCCTCTCGGAAATCACTGTTTTAAGAGCATCTAATCCAATGCACTCACTTTACAGATGACTATAACTGAGGCTGCCCCCGCCATCCCCATTTAGTGAGCCTTCTCTTATAACAAAGAAAAAGAAGCAAATGAAAGCAATGGGTATGACAAACATCTGACAGCACATGCCAAATTCCACACCCATAGCCTTCTACTCACCAATAAAGGAAGAGAGGCATATTTCTTCCTGCCTTCTCTGGGACCCTCATTGACTCATCTCCTACTTCTTCTTCTTCTTCTTCCTCTTCCCCTTTCCCTTCCCCTTCTCCTTCTCCTTCTTATCATTCTTCTCCTCCTCCTTCTTCTTGTTTTACCACAAAAAGTACAGGGGGATGTGACAAATACACAGGTTATCAATCAATCTAAAAGCATAAATGGAGGTGCCCCTGTATTAAACATTTACTGTGTCTAGCACTAGGTGCTAAGGATACAAAGGGGAAATTGAAATTGTCTTTGTCCTCAAGAGGCTTACATTTTATTAGGGAAAACAGAGTGTGTGTGTGTGTGTGTGTGTGTGTGTGTGTGTATACACAGATCCATATATATATATATATGGATATCTATCCATATACACACATATGTGTGTGTCTAGATAGATACACACACACAAATGAATGCAAGGTAATTGGAAAACAAAAGGCCCTAGGAACTGGGAAGATCAAGAAAGGCTTCACAGAAGGTGATGCTGGAGCCATGCCAAGAAAACAAAAGCCACTGAGAGGCAGGGAGGAGGAAGGATGCTCCAGGCATGAGAGACAATCTTGTATGAATAGCAGCAAGGAGGTCATTTTGGCCGGATAGCCATGTGAAAGGGAAAATATGTAATAAGCCTAGAAAGGTCAGTTGCAGTCAGGTTGTGGAGGGCTTTAGATGCCAAACAGAAGACTTTGTCTTTTATCCAAGAGGCACTGGAGAACTACTGGAGTTTATTACGTAGCAGAATGATAAGATCTACAGCTTTAGCAAAATCACAGTAACATATGCTCACGTAGTACAAGGAAGTAAATACAAGGTATTTACCTATAGGGGAGATTCAGGAGGTCTTCATGGAGGAGGCAGCCCTTTGATGTAGCCTTTAAAGAATAGGGAAGATTCCCAAAGATAAAAAGGGAAATGGAGGATGTTGCAAGCAGAGGGAACAGCTTGGGGGATGGGGGGGGATGGGGAAGGCTTAAACTCATGAAAATGAATACGATGATTGGGCCCAGGCTTTGTCCTGAGTCCTCACTGTCTTAACTGATGAGGACTTTATTTTGGCATTGATGATCTCTCTTTAATCAGATGTTAAATTCCCTTGCAAGGTTAATACTTTGATAAGGTATGAACTCCATGGGTCCTGGATACTCCTCTTGTCCCTTTAACACATTAAATATGATGGATTGACTGAAGGCCAGTTCACACACATGGGCCACACTCTTTTACTTGGAATTTAAAACGTCCAAATGGATGGAAAGAAGTGTAGTTAGTAAAAGGGGAAAAGGGCTACACAAAGACTTAGAGAACTCAATTATCTGAAAGGGAGGCCTGTACAGTCAGGTGGTCCCACCAGAGAATTATACAGTCCCTTCAGACAGCTAAAGGTATTAGAAAACCGCCTAACCTTCAGAAAAGGGGGGAATCATATAGTCTGAAAGATGACATAATGATGAAGCAGTAGCACTCAGCATGTTGGTTTTGGGTCACGCTAGAAACTGCAAACATATAAGCTAGCAACAATAACAAGAGAACAACGAAGTGATATAGAAAAGTCTGGACTCACAAGAGTTTCTGAACCAAGTTTTTTAAGACCCAGTAGAATAGTTCATGAACAACCCTGTTTGTAAGACCAGAACAGAAAGAATGATATTAAGATATGAAGGAGCAAAAACAGACATTGCCTTTCACTGGCATCGTGAATCGTTGTTGCTAGCAGTGGTAGTGGTGGTGGTGGTCTTTCTTTTCTAAGATGACTAATATTATCACAGGGTGATGTCTTGACTCTTGCATGAATTGTATGTAAGTGAGGCAGAGTTGCACAAAGTAATCAGTCTCACTCCCCCTTCCAGAGTCATGGACGTCCAGAGACAACACAAAAGTCAAGACGACTGTATGGGTTTGTGGGAAAGGAGTTGACTGGGCTTATAGATATAGGACTAAATGTCATCTGTGTAGGGATATGGAGGCCAAGGGAAAGTAAACGTCTTGTCCACGACTTCTGACTGCTGGGATCCAGTGATTGATGCCACAGGCATACCCAAGGCAACAGGGAAGAGCTAAGATTTTTTAACAGTGAATCTGAAATTTATTCAGTTGTTCAACAAGCACTTATTATGTGCCTACTGGGTGCCAGGTCCTATCACAGGAGCTAGGAATACAAAGGCAAAAACAAAACAATTGACATTGTGGGACAGTCAATAATTACCCAACCCTTGGTGGTTCTCTATGCCTATGCTCTGCAGTAGTTTTCAGCACAGAGGATTGTATAACACTTTCCTAAGGGCACACACAACATAGGGGAACAGGAATGCAAACCCATAGGGAAATCCAACCAGGTAAATATACTCCCCAGCATTGTACTATTCTGACAAGAAGAGATACCACCTACTCTTCTTGCTTTCCCTCCTGCAAAGCCATTCCCTCTACAACCACAATATAGAGTCAGTCTGGGTTAGCCCAGAGGCACAGATCTGTTGCCTATAGGTAGTCTCAGAGTAGGAGAAAGGCTGATGTCCTCATTAAGGTCTTTACAGCAGGTAGCTGCCCTATTGGTCCCACAACTCAACTGCTCTGCCTCCTTGATTGAGGTACATGGTACAAGTAACTTACTAGATGACTTAGTTATTTCATGTGTAAAATGTAGACATTAATTTTTGTACTATTTTCCTGACAGAACTGTTTGGAGAAAAACATTTCCCGAACCTGAAAACTATAGAAATGTGAGCCCTTCACACCTAGGACATGGAGATACATTGGCTGGGCATATGTACCAAGGTTGTCAAAGACAGAAAGGTACCATATATACAAAAATGTTGGAGAAGAAAATGGCAAACCACTCCAGTATCTCAACCAAGAGAATCCCAAATGAGGTCACATAGAGTCAGGTATGACTGAAAAATGACTGGACAGCAACATACCAAAACTTAGGGGCACTTTTTCTGTTAGCAAAAAACTAGAAACAAAATGAATACATCAGTTGGGGAATGGCTGAGCAAATCATGGTGTGTGTGTGTGTGTGTGTGTGTGTGTGTGTGTGTGTGTGTGTATAATACAATATTTTTCCCCACAAAAATAAGGAATATGAGAAATTCAGAAAACAATTTGGGAAGATTTGTATAAATTGATACAAAATGAAGTCAACAGAATCAGGAAAACAATATATTTGATGACCACAAAAAAAAAACCTTAACAAAAAAGACACTAAAACAAATTATAATGGTAATAGACAATCTTGGTCCCAGAAAAGAGAGAGGAAATACACCTTCCTTCTCTTATTAGTAAGGTAAGGAACTAGGTTTATGGAATGTGGTATATGCTGCCAGATATATTCATCATACTGGTTACTTTTGTTTTCTTTGTTAGAGGAGAGGGCTTGCTAAGTGGAGTTGAGGAGACATTCTCAGTTTTCCTTATCAGCAAAATGAACTTGTTGAACTAAATGTTAAGTTCATTTTCTACTTGATCCAGTGGTTCACAAAAAGACATAAACAAGAATGACATAAGCTATCTATAGTCATATGAAAAAATACTCTAAATCACTACTGATTAGAAAAATGCAAATCACGACAACTCTGAGGTACCATCTCACACTCATCAGATGGCTAATATGAGCAAAAAGGAAAATAATATATGTTGGACAACATGTGGGGAAATTGGAACACTAATGCATTGCTGGTGGAGTTGTGAACTGATTCAACTATTCTGGGGAGCAATTTGGAACTATGCCCAAAGGGCTATAAAACTGTGCATACCCTTTGATTCAGTAATAACACTAATAGCTCTGTATCCCAAACAGATCATAAAACATAGAAAAGGACCCACATGTACAAGAGTATTTATAGCAGCTCTTTTTGTAGTGGCAAGGAATTGGAAACTGAAGGGATGTCCATCAATTGGGGAATGGCTGAAAAAGTTGTGATATATGAATGTAATGGAATGCTATTGTACTATAAGAAATGATGAGCAGGCAGATTTCAGAAAAACCTGCAAAGACTTATATGAACTGATGCTGAGTGAAATGAGCAAGGACCAGGAGTACACTGTCTACAGTAACAGCAACATTGTGCAAGGATCAGCTTTGATAGACTTGGCTCTGCTCAACAATACAATGATCTAAGACAACTCTAAAGGACTCATGACAGAAAACACTGTTCACATCCAGAGAAAGAACTATGGATTCTGAATGCGGATTGAAGCATACTATTTTCTCTTCATTTTTGGTTTTCTTTGCTTTCTCTTTGGTTTTCTCTTTCTCATGGCTTTTCCCTTTGGTTCTGATTCTTCTTCTACAACATGTTAATATGGAAATATTTTAATATGATTGTACAAGTATAGCCTATATCAGATTGCGTGACATCTTGGGGAGTGGGGAGGAGAAGGGAGGATGAATTTTTGGAACTCAGAATTTTATAAAAGTGAAATGTTGAAAACTAAAAATAAATTTAAAAATTTTTTAAAGAATCAGAAAAAAGAAATTAAAAAAAAAAGAATGGCATAGAATGGGAAGTGAGAATGGGGCTGTAATGCATACTAATTAATAAAGAGACCACTCACACCAATAAGACATACAGATCCATCTAAGTCAGTATAACTACTACATGTTATCAAACTCACATCTCAACTTGTATCTGGTGGTTATATACAAAGGTCATAATGAATATCACCAAAAACTACATGCCAGCCCCAGGTTCCCCACCTTGCCTAGGTTCTTAAACATCCAGGAGAGTCCAGAGGGTTTTTCCTTCTTATCTGCCCTACTCCTGGGAAAATCACAAAAGACTTCTTCTAAGTAGTTGTTTATTTAAAGAGTTTTATTATACTAATCTCTACAGAGAAATACACAGAGAGTTAAAATAACAAACCAAGGAGAAACCTTATAAGATTATACAGGTCTTAATACCTAATGTATGGGGAAAGCAAGACAATCTTTAGTTCTCCTGCTCTTGCATTACTTGTTGGGCATAAATTACCAGTTTTTTTCTTGAACTCACCACCCCATCTTCCACCTCCCTGCACCCTCAGGCAGATTCTCATACCTAAAATGCACTCCGTCCTGACTGCTGCCTCTATGAGATTTTATTTCCTTTCAAGGATGAGTTCACAGAAACACAGAATCTCAGAGTTGAAAGAAGCATCAAAGGCCAGCTGGTCCATTCCATAGAGGAAAATGAATCCCTTCCACAGGATGCCTGACAAGTGGTCATCCACCCTCTGCTTGAAGATTTCCAATGAGGACAAGCATACTACTTCCCAGGGCAGCTGGAGTTGTTAGGAAAACATTTCCTTAAATCAAGGCAAAAAAATGCCACTTTGCTATTTCCATCCATTGATTCTACTTCTGCTTTCTGGAGCCAAGTAGAACAAATCTAATCCTTCTTCCAAATGACAACCTTGCAGATACTTGACAACAGAAATCCTGTTCCCTCCAAGTCTTTTAGCTTTTTCAGGCTAGCTAACCCAAGTTCCTTCAATTGGTTTTCATATAATATAATATGCTGAGTCCCTTCTCTGTCCTGGTTGCCCCCTCCAGATAGTCTCTAGCTTAACTAGTATCTTTCATGAAAGGCACGCTCCAGAACTGATAGGGTCTAACCAGGGCAGAATACAGTGATATTGTCATCTCCTTAGTTCTATACGCTTTGTCTCTGCCTATGTAGCCTAAGAATGCCCTAGCATTTCTGCAACACTGTTGACAGATGTTAAGCTCATAATTCTCCCAAACTTCCCTGAACCATAAAATGAGGATACAAATATTTGTACCACCTCCCCCTCAGGGTTGCTATGACATTATAAAACTTATAGTGCTATACAACTGACTCCTACCCACACTGATCTTTCCTTTCTCTGCCTTCCAAAGTCACTTTCTGTTGGTTATTCTTACTCAGTACTTGGGCTTAGTTTAGTGCTTGGTTCTTAGCTTAGACTGGCTTACTTTCATATTTAACTAAGTCATATATACTTGTCCTGCCTCATCATTGAATTTCTAGACAACAAGATGGGAGGCCCACCTTCTCAGCAGAGAGATAACATGAAGGTAGTAGATAGCAACATACTGGACTTGGAGATAGGAAGATGTGGTTGAATGCGTAACCCTGGGGAAATCTCTAAGCCTCAGTTTCCTATTTTAAAGATGATGATAATGACAGTGGTGATGGTAGTGATGGTGGTGGTGGTGGTGGTGGTGGTGGTGGTGATACCTAGAGTCAGCACCTCAAAGGATCTGTTATGTGGCTATAGTAAGAAATAAATATTAATCAATTGGTAAACATTTATTAAGTGCCTACGTATGTCAGATTTTGCAAACCCTAAAGTGCAATAAAAATACAGGTTGTTATTCAGTAACTACTTTGAACTCAATGGATGGGGATGAAGGAAATAGTCCCTTCTCAGAACACTTTTTTGTGAGCATCTCTGCTAAACTGGACATACTCAAATATTTACTAAGTGGTCATATGGGCAAGGCACTGTCTGATACATATTAGAGCACTTTTTTTTTTGGAGAAGGAGCTCTCATTGTGGAAATTCCCTCTACTCATGCAAGATTGGCAACTTATCTGTAATTTATAGTCTTAAAGAGTTGCCTATGGGCACTGGAAGACCAAGTAACCTGCCTCTGACTACAGAGCTAGAGCATGTCAGAAGTAGGACTCGAACCCAGATTTTCCTGACTCCTACAACAGTGTTCTCTCCACTATGCCACTGTGGGGCAATACATGTACAGAAGCAAAATCATGACTTACATTTCTATGTCTTTGAAGGTTTACGTTGTATTCACCTCACAAACTACCCTGCCAACTCAGACTGAAATGCATTATTTCTCCATTTATAGATAAAAGAATAGGGGCTGATGGAGCGCAAATTACTTACTCAAGGGTCTCACAGTACCAGACTCAGGATTGAAATCCAGGTTTTCTGAATCCAAATTTCAGAGTATCTTAATAATACTTGGAGAAAGAGGGGGAAATAAATGCAAATCTATTGTAGTTCTCTAGAAATATTTCCTCTACCCCTACCTCAAATTCATGCCCTTCCTATCCACTCCCATAAGCAGTACTCTGCATCCAGATAAAACATTTCAGTCATAAACATATCACAGGCAGAACAAAGTTTATTTCATTTTTAATAAGCTCTGTCAAGAAGGAGAGGAAAGCAACTTACATGTATCTTCTTTATCTTTTGTTTCCTGTGGAAATATTAGCCAGGATAAGGGACCTTAAAAAATCTTCTCATTAAACCCTTTAATTTTATAAATGATGGGCCTGAGGCCCAAGGACAGACAACATCTTGACCCAGGTCACACAGCTAATAAATGGCTGAACCAAGATTCCAACCCACATTTCCTAATACCAATTGCAGCCTTCTTTCAACTACCTCATGCGGCCTAACTTAATGTGCTTTTCATTCAGGTTTTATAGCTCTACCAGTTTGATTGGCTCTGTGTTGGCCTGAACATTCAGGAACCTACTGAAAGGATCTGAATTTGAGTCCAGACTCCTCTCCCTTTCTTATGTCTAAATAATCATCAAAACAGCAAATCAAATTCCGATTTGCACCATTTGCCAATTTCCATGGTGCAAATGTACACAGTGAAAATAGTTGGAGCTGGCTCCAGCACACCCCTGCTAACATACCTATTTCAAGAGCTTGTTATAAGGTTCAAATGAGATAATAGGGGTACTATGAACCTAAAATGAGATAATGTATGTAAAGTGCTTTCCAAACCTTAAAGTAAATAGCTGATTGCTGAAATCTCTTCCAGCTCTAAACCATGTAAACTATATTTTCCAGAGGCTTAGCCTCTCCCAAGAAATGTAGATTCTAATCCCAGCTTTTCCAGTCAGTCACTCATCAAACATTTATTAAACTATTATTAGGAACCAGACACAATATGTGCTAAGTGTTGGGGCAATGATGAAAGATTAAAAAAAACAGAGAAACTAAACCACTTGGACAAGTAGTTCTCCCTACCCCTTCCCTATGATTCTTAGGGTTCTCATCTCTAAAATAAAGGAGTTGGAGAAAAATAACCCCTTAGAGTCCTTCCCATTTATGCCACGCCTTGTGGTACTGGACTGGATAGTCCAGGATGCAGGAGATTCTCTGAATGTTCAGGATCATATTATCATAGGATTTAGAGCTAAGAGCAGCCTTAAAGGAAAACTAGTTCAAAACTTTTATTTTACAGAAGAGAAAATGCATGCCCCAAAAAGTTAAAAGACTTGTTTAAAATCATATAAGTAATGTATCTGGTCGAACCCAGGTCTTTTGACTCAATATCCAGGACCAATATACTATGCTAAACCCTATCACTTTGTAAAAAAACGTGTCACTGATTTTTTTTTTGATTGTGAGCTCCTGAGGGCAAAAACTGACTTTCACCTTTCTTTGTATCCCAAGTTCTTAGCAAAGTGCCTGACACATAGTAAGTGATTAGTAAATGTTTATTGACTTTTTTTCTTTTACATGGCTGATACTTTTCAGTGCTTCCTCCCACTATACTCCTATCCCCCTGCCATAAATAGCATAGTATATTTAAGAAAAACAAGTGAAAATATTAGCCATAGCCAACAATGGTAGGCATCATTCCTCACTTGCAGTCCACCTTGCACCCTTCCAAGAGATGGGTGATACATTTCACCAACAAGTCTCTAAAGTCCAGTTTGGCACCTGCATTGGTCAGAGCTCTCACATCTTTCATTATTGCATTTCTTGATGTTATTGAAGTATATGTGGTCACTGTTCTCCTGGACCTATTCAATTCTTCCTCCATCAGTTCCTCTATCCTCTCAGGTTACTTGAAATTCTTTATATTTGCTGTTTCTGATGATATGAAATAACCTTTCATTATGTTCATAGAATATGGTTTGCTCAGCCATTCCCCAATCAAGCTCCCCTCTCAATTTTGTTTATAGTTTTTGCTATCAGTAAAATGGTGCTATAAATATTTGTATCTATATGAGACTTTTCTCTCTGTCTCTGACCTCCTTAGGGTATATGTACTGTTGTATTTCACTATGTTAACGAGTAAACAGTTAAAGAGTTAAAGAGTTTAAAGACACTTAGAACATTCCCTAGTCATCAACGCTGATGACTCCCAATTCTGTTTCTCCATGTCTTACTTCCTGACCAAGTTCTAATCTCAAGTTATAATTTCCATGCAGCTATCCCAACAAAATTTCAAACCAAACACGTCCAGGACCAAACTCATCCTCCTCCCTCTCCAACCAAATAAGTCCTCTTGGTTTCCCTATTTCTTCAGGGGTTACACCCTCTCCCAGGCACCAAGGCACCAACCCTCTGACTCATCTTTCTCTCGCCTCCAAGAGCCAATCAGTCATCAAGTGTTATTGATTCTTTCACAACCCCTCTCCCATCTGTCTGTGCCTTTCCATTCACACTGACACCTCCCTAATGAATCATCTGATGCCTGGATGATGGCAATAGCCTCTTGGCCTCCCTCGGAGCCTCCATACTCCTGTAACACTCTGCCAAAGTGTTCATTTTATCTTCACAACAACCCTGGGGGGTAGGTGATATTAATGTTATTATCTTTTTTCTACATACGAGGAAACTAAGGCTGAGAAATGTGAAGTGACTTGCCCAAGGTCACACTGCCTGAGGCCAGATTGGAACTCAGGATTTTCTGACTCTAAGTCCAACGCTCTATCTAGCAAGACTGAGCCATAGATAGTGTTGAACCTAGAATCAGGAAGACATGAATTCTAATTTAACCTCAGATGCTTACTTAGCCTATATGATTTGCGGCAAGTCATTGAACCTGTTTATCTCAGTTTCCTCAACTGTGAAATGGGCATAATTATAGTACCTACCTCCCAAGGGATATAATATATTCATAAATATTCAAATACCTGGCACATAGTAAGGCAATGCTTATTTCCACTTTACTGCCTTGTTGAAGGAACGACCAAAGAGAACAAGGTGATGTGGTACAGTAAAACGAGTACAGTAGAGTCAGGGAACCTGAGTTCAAATGCTGCCTTTGATATTTATTTACTTTGTGTGGATTGGACCAAGCCGCAAGACTCCCCACGCCCCTGTTTTCTTATCTATAAAATTATGAGATTGGATGAAATGGTCTCTTGGGTTCCTCCCACCTCTAAATCTATGTTCCTAAGGAAGATCACTAAGTAGGGTAGGTGGCCCAATGGACAGAGCACCAGGCCTGGAGTAAGGAAGACCTGAATTCAAATGTGACTTCAGACACTTATTTAGCTGTGTGACCCTGGGCAAGTCACTTAACCCCATTTGCCTCTATTTTCTCATCTGTATAATAAGCTGAGAAATAAATGGCAAACCACTTTAGTATCTCTGCCAAGAATGCCCCAAATGGGGTCACAGAATTGGGCAGGACTGACAGCAATGAAGAACAACAAAGGACCTTAGAGATCATCTAGTCCTACTCCATCATTTTGCAGATGAAAAATAAAAGTCATGAAGAGCTTAAGTGATCCCTCCAAGTTTACAGATAGTAACATAGCTAGGATTCTCATACTGATCCCATGCTCTTTTCACTATCTACTTTGCCACTCTTCCACCTGAGTGTAGAATGCATGAACCCTGGAACTCTCACATAAAAGGATATTTTTCTTTTGCTGGTTTACTGTTAAGCATTTCAAACCTTTTTTGTGGAGCTAAAAGATTTATATTAGAAAGGGAGCCTAAAAACTACATTTGAAATCAGGAAACCTGGGTTCAAATCCCCCCTTCTACACTAGCTATGTGGCCTTGGGCAAGTCAAATCATGTCAGCTCAGTCATCTGTAAAGTGAGAAGGATACTATTTGCAATATTTGCTTCACAGGGCTATTGTGAGGAAAGTTTTGTAAACATACAAATGGGAGCTATTAATATTATATTCTCTCCCTTCTGACCATAAAGAAAACCAGAGGCTGGCTAATGATTCAGTGGTATATTATCCAGTGTCATCATTGGAACTCCATGCTTCTTAATCCATAATGAAGGTTCATGGGGAACCTCATCTATCTGAAGGGAGGAACCTTGGCTTGGAACATTTATTCTAACTCCCTATTCAAACTTAATCCTGTTTGCCTCAGTTTCCTCATCTGTAAAATAAACTGAAGAAGGAAATGGCAAACCACTCCAATACCTTTGTGAAGAAAACCTCAAATGGGGTCACAAAGAGTTGGACAGGACTGAAAATTACTGAACAAAAACAAAAATCCTCAGTTAGAATGCCTCATTACCATAAGCCTTGAGAGGGCTGAGTACATCTCCAAGGACTGGGTAGTTGCCAGTCTATGCACACCTTATTGAGGGTGAATTCCAGCTTTCGGCAGGGGCTTAGGGGAGGCAGAACATGATTTGGTTGCCTCAAGTGGATATGGATCAGAGCCACTGCTTTGTACTAGGTCTATAAAAGGAAATATGGAGTCTCCAGTTGAAGTTGGGTAATTAGGGCAAGAGAACCTCAGTTTAATTAAGAGCAGATGTGGGTTCCAGTCTTTGGGGAGAATCCTAGATATCCACACAGCCTCTCCTCGGAGTGATGCTATAATGGCAGCCTCAGCAAAGTAGGGCCAGAGATGTATTGTAATGGTTTAAGGCTCTACCACACAGAGTCCAGGCTCCTGGATAGAGGAGGAAAGATTTCTTAGAAAATGCCAAATACACAAACAATTCCCAAATTGAGTTTTCTACATAGAAGAGTGGGGATTTCCTCGATAATGACAGCTTCCTGGAGAGTTTGGCAACCCAACCTTCTAGAGGGAGAAAGTGGAGTACGCAAACAACGCCAGCCCCTTAGACAGAAAAGGATCCTCAGACCCACATGAGAGAAGTGGGTGGCAGACAGTGTGCATATCTTGGAGAGAGAAGGACTGATTTAATAATCCTAGAGCTGAAAGATCAATAAGGAACTGAACTACACTATGGAGGAACAAAAATCTGGATTTGGACCTCCACCACTAATACTAATTACTCTGACGGTATAGGTGTAATGAGAAAAAGCTACCTCTCTAGCAACCCCAATTTGTTATTCTTTTGGGTAGAATTGAAGACATTAGGCTAAGGGATTTCAGAGGGTCCATAGATTTGGATGGGGGGAAAAATTATATCTTTATTTTCACTAACCTCTAAGAAATTTAGCATTTTCTTCAATTATGAATTTTTTAAAAACACCTTATTCTAAGAACAAGGCATAAAAAAGGTTAAGAACCCGCCTTAGGGTGACACTGTAAATTTGAAGGCCTATCCAAGCATCCTTATATGCTTACTATTGCCTTCCCTACTAGAATGTAAGATTAGTAGAAACTATTTCATTCTTTGTGTATGTAGTCTTAGCTTTTGAACCTAGTAGGTGTTTTATGTTTGTTGATTCATTCATTAATTCACTGAAGATAGCAGGGAGGGTTTACTCTCTAGCAGTCCCAAGTTCATTTCCCTTTCAAGGGGAATCCAAACCCCTGGGGCCATTATTATAAGAATGAAGACCCTAGTTTGAAGATGAGACTCATTGGGATGTAAGGGGATTGGGGATGGTCTCTAGCAATTTCTTCAGGGTCGAGTTCAAACCTTTTAGGCTAGTCCGTCAGGTTGGAGGTCTGGGTTTGGGTAAAGCTGAGCTCATTGGAAATAAAGAGAATTATTTCCACTATTTATTAATTATTGTGAGTCCTTTGTCTGGTTTTGCATTTTCTTTGAGATGAAATAAAGATTGCCCTAGATCTAATATTGTTACCTTGAGTACTTGTCTAGAAAAGGGAGACCTTTGTTGTTTTACCATCAGTGGAGACTCAGGTGAAAGCCCTCTTCTAAGGGTCCCAGAGGACATTTTGAGTGGAGGCAAAACATGTCAAAGAGATAGGAGTTTTTGAGAGGCCCCAAAGATTGACCTTGATCTTAGAGTTCCCGAGGTTGGAGCACTGGTTCACAAGTTGCATTTAAAAGGACCTCTCTGAATTGTGACAGAATAGCAATGATGACCATAAGAATTCACATTGATATAAGATATTTATACTTTACAAAGTGCTTTCCTTAGGACAACTTTCTATATAGTAGATCATACTAAGATTTGTATCTCCAATGTACAGTTGAAGTGGAATAGCATGCTTAAAGTTATATGTAATAAAAACTAGGTGTTTCCTTCACAACTCCGTTAGGTAGTTTGTGTATTCCAGTTTTACAGGAGAGGAAACTGAGATTCTGTAAGGAAGTGACTTGCCCATGATCATTCAAGCCAATAAGTATCTAACCCCAGGTCCTCTGACTCCAAGTAGATACTTATTCTTGTCCACTCAGAATAAACTTCCTTCCAGTCCAAACTCTTTCCTCTCAAGGACCAGGACTCAGTCATAACTAGCAATTTTGACACCTGTGCCAAGAGGCTTGGTGAGGATAAAAGGGGTAGGAACAACCGGCTTTCAGGAGGAAGTCAAGGACATCATGAGGCCACAGGCTAGACAATCTTCCCTACAGCAACCCTCCTTGAAGAAGAAATTCCAAGCTATCTAATATAATTATTCCTGATAATTAGGTGTTAAACTTGAGGCAGCTGGGGGGGTCCACTGGATAAAGAGCAGTCAAAAAGACCTGAGTTCAAAACTGCCCTCAGACAATTTACTAGCTGGGTGACCCTGGGCAAGTCACTTAATCTTCATCTGCCTCAATTTCAACACCTATAAAATTGGGTGGGGGGGGGGGGGGTGGTGGAATGATAGCAATTATCTCCCAAAGTTATGAGACAGCTAGGTGGCACAGTAGAGCCCTGGGCCTGGAATTAGAAAGACCTGAGTTAAAAACTGCCCTCTGACACTAGCTATGTGAGCTGGAGCAAGTCACTAACCCTCCATTAGTCTCAATTTCCTCCACTGCAAAATGAGGACGATAACAGCACCTATCTTGCAAACCTTAAAGTTCTTTTAAAATGCTAGCTATTGTCATAGACTTAGTTGTTTCTACACTGCTCATGCATGACACTTGTCAGCCCCCTATAAATTCAGGGGTGACACTGACCTACTTTTTGCTCAGACTCCATTCAGAGCCTTCACAGAATCATTTCCCTGTGGATCCCACTGGGCTGAACCAAAGCCCTGGGGTTCTTTTTCTGATCAAGCTCCCAGCCCTTCCTGTGTGTCTGTCTCTCTCTCACAAAGGAACTGAAGCTTCCTCACTTGACTTAGAAGTAAAATAAACTCTAAAAACTACCAGGCTCCTAACACCCCACTCTAGATTGGAATTCAATAGAAGGCAATCTGGCCCTTTAATCCCTGACATTTGTATAGAGCTTTATGGCCATTATCCATTTGATCCTCACCAGCAGCCTATAAGGTAGGCAGGGCAGGAACAATTATCCTTTTTTTACAAGGGAAGCTAGTTCATAAGGCAGTCCCCAGGCTAGGTCAGGCACCCAATAACAATGCTTTAGCAAAGCTTCCTCCAAATGAGGGCCAAGAGCTTGTCCATAACTTTGAGTTGGGGCCTAGCCTTAAAAGGGTGGGAGACATAAGTTTTATGTCATCATCGATTTCCTGGTGTGTTTACAATGACAGGGCATTCAATCCCCGGGACAAGAGAAAGGGGAGGGGGAGAGGCGGGAGAGAGAAGGATACAGGCATTATTGGCTCATTACTGACAACATTGGCAGTTAGAAAATATTTTCATCACATAGAACAACAGATGGGCTGTAGAAATTGATCTGAAAGGAGCCAGAATTTAGTGGTATTTCAGGGGCTGCCAGGCCCCTGAAATTTTCCAAATTTCTTCTGACACCATAGAACCTCAGTCTACCCCAGGTGCCAAAAATCCCATTGCTATGATAGGCTGAAGGGTTTCTTAAGTAGGAGCTTGGCCAGTGCAAACTTTTAAAGATTGCTGTGTTGAATAACTTCCCTTACAGTCAATCAATCATCAGCAAGAACAGGCACACCCCCTCAAATATGTGTCATTGGTTCCAGGAAATCCAGGAATTTTTTTTTAAGGTGAGTATTTATTGAGTACTTGATCATGAAAGATGTTATTTTTATTCATCAAAGAATGAAACTAAGGCTTAATTAAATTTGATTTTTTAATTAACAACTAAACTTAGAAATACAAAATTTAAAAATAAGATGCAAAATACCAATTTTGTGGGGGGGAGACATTATGGCATGCCTGGGCATACACACTGTTTAAAAGCCTATGAGTCCAGGCAAGATTTAATGAGAGTCTAAATTAAGATGGTAGCAATGGAAATGAAGAGACACAGAGATATAAAAAAGTTATTTCAGGGAAGCTTAAGAATAATGGGGAGAGGGCTGGTTTGGAGTTAGGAAGATTTGGCTTCAACTCTAAGATTTATGAATTGACCTTGAGCAAGTCACTTAACATCTTTGTACCTCACCTTCCTCATCTATAAAATGGAGAAAATAATGCCTAAAGTACTGACCTCATTAGGTTGTTGTGAGGATGATATGGGACAGCAAATGATCCTTGATATTGAGGCTAAACAGGGCTCAGCAAAATGATTGGAATTTGGGGATAAGATGGAAGGAAGAATCCAAATGATGGATATGTTTCCCTCGCAGGCAATGGGGAGGATAGGAGTGCCACTGACCAAAATAACGAAGCATATGTTTGGAGGAAGATTGAGTTAGTGGTACCAACAAGACACCCAGATGAAAGTGTCTAGGTACCCTGATGGAAATCCAGATTTGGACTTCAAGAATGAGGTCCGGGAGAAGGAGATTTAGGAGAGGATGACACTAAGGGAGATCATCAATTAAAAGGGACCTTAAAGGTTGTCTAGTCCAACTCCCTCTTTTTCAGTTGAGGAAAAGTGGGACCCAGGAAATTTCAATGACGTACCTAAGGTCATTCAACTTGCTAAGGATAAATAAGCAGTAAAAGCTGAATTTAAACTCTGGTCCTCAAATTCCAGAACCAGTGCTGTGCTTTGCACAGAATCAGGGCACCTCCTTAAGGACTAAAGTATTTGTCCTTAGAAAGGAGTGATACTTTTTTTCAAGTCGTCAATAAACATTTGTTAAGTACTTGCTATGTGCCAGGCACTGAGCAAAAAGAAAGAGATGTCCTGCCCTTAGGAGCTTATGTTCTAGTGAGGGAATATAACATTAAAAAGAGAGTTTAAAGGTGGAGGGGAAGGTCCTGGAAGAGAGGAAAGGTAGCTGTAGAGGAGGACATACTGACAAGTGACAAGACAAGGAATTTACCAATAGGAGAAGGTGGCTTCGGGGATGAAGGCATATTCCAGGGTGAGATAACCAGAGGAGATGAGGGAACTTCTAGGGTGAAAAAATGGCTGACTTCTTCTTCTGAGTCAGGTTGGAAGGAGAAGATGATGGAGAATTATGTTATCCCCGAAGGTGTTCCAGCTAGAATAGATTACTAGGTTTTTCCCAAATGTAATATTCCACCTCCCTCCTCTGTGCATTCACACAAACTGTCCTGCCATGACCAAGATAGAAAATACAGAAGGAGTAGAGATTATGGCTAGGGAGAAAGGCAGATTTAATAGGTATGAGGGTGCAGGGAAAATGGGAATCTAGAAGGATAGAATCAGAAAAAGAAATTTCAGAGTTTAAAATCTTAGAGTAGAGCAGGTTCACATTGTGGTTGTTCAGGGGGGTAGCTGAAGTAAAGAGGTAATAAAGATCCCTAAAGGAGTTCAAGGAATGAAGAAACTAGAGTGTTAGAAGGGTCATTAAGATGGATGTTAAAACCACCAAGGGTCATCGTTAAGAGATGGTGGTAAAGAGTATACCAATCCCTCGGCCATACTATGACTAGCAGAATGAAGTCAGAGGAAATACTTCCATTGGAGCGAACTTTTAAAGAATTTTTAAAGAAATGATTTACTTTGTGACTTTGTGAGGCATTGTAAGGGTTACAAAAAAAAAAACAACAAGGTCAACTGGTTCAGTAAAACATTACCCATGGGGTTGGGTTGGTCAGTAGTTGGTTGGTCAGATGAGGTGACTCAACAGCAGAGTCAAAAATTATAATAACTCCTTGTTCTTCTCAAACCTGGGTTTACATGAACCAGCAGAAAGGTCTTACCCATGGCTGGTCATCAGCTTTGTGAAACCACTGGACTCAAGTTATATATGAGAATACTTGGTATTGAACCTAGATTTTCAATTATCCAATAAGACAGAAGAATTCATACAATGCTGCTTGTGTGGTTGAAGAAAGCCATCTCTTCTTCCCTTGGTATCTAAAGTTCATGTGATCAGCCCAGGATCGCTGGCTATTCTAAACAGCTCTTTTTCAGAAAGACTATCTAGCCATACCTCCCCCATTTTGTACTTGTCAAGTTGATCTTTTCAAAATGTGAGATTTTATATTTATCCCTATGAAATTTAATCTTTCTAGATTCAAGTCTATATTTTAGCTTGTCAAGATCTTTTGGGATCCTGTTATCTAGAATCTTACCTATCCCCCTCCCAGCTCTGTGTCATCTGAAAATCTAATAACCATGTCAAGTCACTGACAAAAATTTCACTTAAGCTATAAATAAATATTTTAACCTTCAAAGGGCCAAACATAGATCTTTGGGGGACCACCCTATACAACTCTTTCCAAAGTGGCATTGAACCACTAACTCCTAGAAACTGGTTATTCAAGAAAGCACTTTTCCCCATAGATAAATGGTCAAAGGATACCTTGGGCAGCTAGGTGAAAGAGTGGAGAGAGGGGCAGGTCTGGAGTCAGAAAGACTCTTCTATCTGAGTTCAATTCTTTCCTCAGACATGTATTAGCTATGTGACCTTGGGCAAGTCACTTAACCCTGTTTGCCTCAGTTTCCTCATCTGTCAAATGAGCTGGAGAAGGAAATGGCAAAACCCTCTAGTATCTTTGCCAAGAAAACCTCAAATGAAGGTCACAAAGAGCCAGACATGACTGAAACGAATGAATAACAACAAAAAGATATCTACAGACAGTTCTCAAAGGAAGAAATCCAAGTGATCAATAGTCCTATGAAAGAATGTTTCAAATCACTATTAATTAAAAAATTTCAAGTTTGAAATTCTGATGCTCTACCTTATATCTATCAGATTGGCAAAGATACCAAAAAAGGATAGAGATACATTAGTACATGATTAGTGGAGTAATTGGTCCAGATATTTTGGAAAACATTTTTGGAACTACATGCAATGAGTCATTAAATTATACATAATTTTTGACCCAGAGGTAATACTACTAGGCCTATATCTCCAAAGAGATCAAAGAAGAAGAAAAAAATACCCATATGTTCAAAACATTTATTGCAGCTTTTTTTGTTACAACAAAGGACTGAAAATAAAGAAATTGGAGAATACCTAAACAAGCTATAGTATATGAACATAATGGAATATTACTATACCATAAGAAATGATGAAAGGAAAAAATTGTACAGAAATCAAAGAAGAATTATATAAACTGATGCAGAGTAAAGTGAAGAGTTATAAAACAAATTAAATAGAAAAAGTGGCACCGTAAAGAAAAATAACTTGGAAAATCTTAAGAACTTTAATCAGTGCAATAACCAACCACAACTACATTGGATGGATGATGAAGTATGCTATACATTATGACTACAAGGTTCAGAATGAAACATACTTTCTGACATGCAAATGTGTAAATTGCTGCATTGGACTGTGTTCTTAAAAGGATTGTGTTTTTCTCTTTTTATTGAGGAGCGAGGATTTGGGAAAGGGGAAACCAGCAATAGAGTTGTCTTAAAAAGAAACAAAAGAGGTGCACTAAAACATCTTTTAAAATACAAAGAGGGAGCAGAAATAAATCTAGAAGGAAATTCATACAAACAGGGTAGCTTTGAAAGTAACATATTAAATTTATTACGTACTTTTTTAAAACAAGTATAAACATTATAGATATTTATTATTACACATATAATTTTCTTTTTTGGTTTCTTTTGTATATTGAAATGTTCCTTTTTAGTATACTTTAAGTTAATAATTTTAAAAAGTTAAAATAAAAAGAGAAAGATTTTGGTCATTCAGTCAACTCCAATTCCATCCTCTACAGTAGATGTACTAGCATCTAGCCCAATGGTCTCCAAAGGTAGTGTGCTGGGAGGGTAAGAGGGGGAGTTGTGACTCCTAGCTATGCGTAATCAATCAAAAAGAGGGTGGAAATGTTGTTATTTGTGATAGACAATTTAAGGCTTATCTCCATCATAACTACACCATCCCCTTATACATTGTAGCTCAATACTCCCCGACTGTGGCCTCTCGAACTCAGCGTTGATCACTCAGGGTGGTTGGTTATAAACTAACCAAAATTGTCACCTAAAGCTATGCAAGCAAAATCACCCCTTCCCCCAGTATCCCCAAACCCTATCCCTCAGATCCCTTCAGGTCTGCCACAAGTGCCCCTCAGTGGGTAGACTCTGATCTAAGTCAATAGGCAGTGAGACCCTTTCCCCATCGTCTCATTTTTCATTGGGAAAAAGTGGTACTAGCAAAGGATGAGCTTGGATGGATAGATTGTAAACTGAATAGCCAATTGCATTACTTTATCTTCCCCCTCCCCAAAATCCACCCCTCTTCCAAATCTCTTTATTTCCACTGAGAGAATCAATCCACTTTCCCAATTCTCAATTTCCTTGTTGCATTTGGTTCCTCACCCAATTGTAAGTGCTTCATTCTAAATTATCCATGATTTCTTAATAGTCATATCTGATGGTCTTTTCTCAGTCCTCATGCTTGTTGGCCTCTCTACAACATATACCATTTTCTCTGGTTACTTACCCTTTCCTCTCTAGGTTGTGAAAAAGAATAGCTCTCATATCTGTATAACTTAAAAACTTGAACCAGATTTTTAACCTCTTTAAAAATCTTTCCAAGAGAGAGCACTACCCCCAAGCCCAGTCAAATGCCTGTAAAAAATGGCTCTAAACAAATTCTGGACCTGCAGAACCCACAGAATGACAGAGTACAGCAAACCTCCAGCTCAAGAGTGCCTGGAAGGTCACTGGGAAGCTGGGAAGTACCAATCACACCACGCTGGGGGCAGGGCACAGTTCAGCATGGGCCAAGTCAGCACAGACAGGACTCGAGCAGGCCTTGGGGAGACTCTATCTCTTGCACCTATGGCAGTTGCCAGACTTCAGGATCCCAAAATGCTGATAGTAAATTGGAAGGTCAGTGGAAAAACCTGTGGAACCAGTGTGGGAGAGTGGGGTGATCTGGCCCCAGTCCCAGGGTGGCAGAGGTGCCAAAGCATCCATAGAAGCAGCAGGGGCAGAGACAGTGACCGTTTCTGGAGTTCTAGACCCACAAATTGTGTGGGAATTGAGCGGATAACAGTACACCCTTCACCCCAACTGGAAGCAGAGATCTACTTTGGCAAAGAGCTCAAAAGTCAAGTAAATGGCTGGGGAAATGAGCAAAAACTGAAAAAAGAATCAGACTATAGAATCTTACTTTGGTGACAAGGAAGACCAAAACATGCAAACAGAAGAAAACAAAGTCAAAGCTCCTCTATCCAAAGCCTCCAAGAAAAATATGCAATGGTCCCAGGTCATGGAAGAGCTCAAAAAGGATTTTGAAAATCAAGTAAGAGAAGAAGACCAAAAATTGGGAAGAGAAATGGGAGTGAGGCAAGAAAACTATGAAAAACAAGTCAGCTGCTTGCTAAAGGAGACCCAAAAAAATCCTGAAGAAAATAGCATTGTAAAAAATAGACTAACCCAAATGACAAAAGAGATCCAAAAAGCCAATGAAGAGAAGAATGCCCTAAAAAGCCGAATTGACCAGATGAAAAAGGGGGCCCAAAAGCTCATTGAAGAAAATAATTCCTTAAACATTAGAATAGAGCAGATGGAAGCTAATGACTTTATGAAAAAATCAAGAAATTATAAAACAAAACCAAAGGAATGAAAAAATAGTAGACAATGTGAAATATCTCATTGGAAAAACAACTGACCTGGGAAATAGATCCAAGAGAGGCAATTTAAAAATTATGGAACTACCTGAAAGCTATGATCAAAAAAAGAGCCTAGACATTATCTTTCATGAATTTATCAAGGAAAACTGCCCTGATATTCTAGAACTAGAGGGTAAAATAAATATTGAAAGAATCCACTGATGACCTCCTGAAAGAGATCTCAAAAAGAAAATTCCTAGGAATATTGTAGCCAAATTCCAGAGCTCTTAGGTCAAGGAGAAAATATTGCAAGCAGCCAGAAAGAAACAATTCAAGTATTGTGGAAATACAATCAGGATAACACAGTATCTGGCAGGTTCTACATTAAGGGATTGAAGGGCTTGTAATATGACATTCCAGAAGTCAAAAGAACAAGGATTAAAATCAAGAATCACCTACCCAGTATAATACTTCAGGAGAAAAAATGATCATTCAATGAAATAGAATTTCAAGCATTCTTGATGAAAAGAACAGAGCTGAATAGGAATTTTGATTTTCAAACACAAGAATTAAGAGAAGCATGAAAAGGTAAACAGGAAAGAGAAATCATAAGATATTTACTAAAGTTGAACTCTTTACATTTCTACATGGAAAGATAATATTTATAACTCTTAAGAGTTTTCTCAGTACTAGGGTAGTTGGAGGGATTGTATGAATATAGACAGAGGGCACAGGGTGAGTTGAATAGGAAGGGATGATATCTAAAAAAATAAAATTAAGGGGTGAGAGAGGAATATATTGGGAGAAGAAAGGAAAAAACAGAATGGGGCAAATTATCTCTGACTTAAAAGAGGCAAGAAAAAGCTTTTTCAATGGAAGGGAAGAGAAGGGAGGTGAAAGGGAAAAAGTGAAGCTTACTCTCATCATATATGGCTTAAAGAGGGAATAACATGCATACTCAATTTTCTATGAAACCCTATCTTACACTACAGGAAAGTAGGGGAGAAGAAGATAAGCAGCAGGGTGGGGAGATGATAGAAGAGAGGGCAAATGGGAGGGGGTGTAATTAGAAGTAAATACTTTTGAGGAGGGATAGGGTCAAAAGAGAGAATAGAATAAATGGGGAGGCAGGATAGAATGGAGGGAAATAGAGTTAGTCTTTCTAACTCTATGACTTTTATGGAAGTCTTTTGCATAGCTACATATGTATAACCCATATCAAATTGCTTGCCTTCTCAGTGGGGATGGGTGGGGAGGGAGGGAAGGAGAGAAGTTGGAACTCAAATTTTTAACAACTAATGTTAAAAATTGTTTTTACATGCAACTGAGAAATAAGATATACAGGCAACTGGGTATAGAAATCTGTCTTGTTCTCCAAGAAAATAGAAGGGATGGGGATAAGAGAAGGGAGGGGTATGATAGAAGGGAGGGCAGATTGGGGGAAAGGCTAATCAGAATGCATGGTGTATTGGGGTGGGGAAGGGGGAAAGATGGGGATAAAATTTGGAACTCAAAATCTTGTGGATAAAAAACTGAAAAATAAAAATAAATAAATAAATTAGAATTTTAAAGAAATCTTTCCAGGAAGGAGTTTCAGTGAATTTTAAACCCATCAGTTAAAAATATAAAAATAATGACGTTGCAACAACCAAAGGACAATGGGAAAGAAGAAAATTTACTAACTGAAGTTCAACAAAATTATTTGCATAATCAGTGGATGGGATTGAAAAATAACTGAAATTTAATAGATATAGTCCATGATGATATTCATTTGAATCTTTGTTTGGTAGTGTTTTCAGTTATGCAGCCATTAGAACCAAGTATCAAAATAAGCCAAGTATCAGATTACAACTAGACCTTTGAATGACTATCAGAAAGTGTCAAAATCAGATTTCAAAAATAATGATACCTATTCAATCACAATGTTCTCAGAAATATCATTAACAATATTCTAGTGAGAGCAAAATGAGTTTTGTATAATTAACAAAATATTTCATCATCTCATTTTTGAATTTCTATTTTTGTTCCTGTTTTATAACATATACATTAATATAGTAGTACATGTATATAACTTATAAATAGATAAATATGCATACATTGGGTGCATATTTGAATACATTTTAATAAAATGGTACATGATCAAAAAAGTTTGGAGACTATTGGTCTAGTTCACATCTCTGTCATAGACAGATAGGTAGATAAAGACTTTATTAAGCAATTATTACATGCCAGGCACTGTAACTATACAAGAATACATTTAAGGCTTTTCAAATATGTTGCTAAAATCTAGGCAAATTATGAATAGCTATTTGGTCTTTCAGTTAACTAAGCCTGTCAAAAAACGAAAATAAGATTATTCTGACATGACCTCTTCTTGATGAATCCATAATGGTTTCTTATAATTATTACCCTTTTCATAGTTCTCAAATTTTGCAAGGAAATTGAGTCACACTTGCTGGTCTAGGATTTGCAGATTTCCCTCTTCCTGTTTTGAAATTTGTCTATGTGTAAGACTGAGGTCCCCCTCCCATTATTCAGTCTTGTTGGATATTTTTGATGGTAGTTTCACAATTACATCTACCAACCCTTCTGGTGCTCTGACTCTGGGATAGGGCTCATCTAACGGGGCCAGGTCATTTGACTGGGTTTAGGGCAGCTAGATACTCTCACTATTTGTGTAACTTCCTGATACCTATTATTATTTTCTCCTTTATGATCCAAACATTATTCACCTTGCTAAAGAAAAGTGGACGCAAAATACAAGTTGAGTAACTCGACTTTCCCTCGTTTGCCCATTTTCCTTATCCTATTCAGCCTAGGCAACAGTCCTATCCTCTCTGTGACCCTCCTCTTTTCCCCAGCATAGTTAAGAAGACCTTTTACTGTCCCTAGTTTTCCTCATGAGCCTCAGCTTATTCTGAGTTTCACCACCACTAAACACAAGGCTTCCTCTAAGCACCCTTAATCCTTGACACTGCATGTCATGACATATAAAGGACTGACTGACATGTAAAACCTAACACTGGGGCTCCAAAAAAATAAATTTTGTGGTTTGTTTGGTTTTTGCAGGCAATCAGGGTTAGGTGACTTGCCAAGAATTACACATCTTGTAGGTGTCTGAAGCCACATTTGAACTCAGGTCCTCCTAACTCCAAGGCTGGTACTATAGCCATGGCACCATCTAGCTATATCACCCCCTCCAAAAAAAATTTCACAATACAAGATGAAGAAGACAAGTGCTAGATAGGAGTTTATCTGAAAACGATTTGTCCTAAGTCAGCAACTGATCATAGAGATTTTTTTGATCCTAGAGATTTTAGTGGACTGCAATCACAAATGAGTCAGCGGTAGGCTATGCAACCAAAAAAAAAAAAAAGACTGATGCAATCTTGAATTTGAATGAAGCAAAAGAGGTTATACTTATTGTATTCTGCCCTCATCAGACTGCCTGGGGGGTTATGTCCAGTTCTGGGTATCACATTTTAGGTGATCTGCAATGTGTCCAGAGGAGAATAACAGGATGAAGACCTCAAGATAATGCTGAATGAAAATTATTTGAAAGGACTCGGAATGTTTAGCCTGGAGCAGAGAAGACTTAAGGAAGAAATGATAGAAGCTTGGACTTTGGTATGGGAGAGGGATCAGATTTGTCCTTCTTGGGAAATTTCTTGAGCAGCACCAGCTTTGGGTAAAACATGTCTCATGAGTAAAACAAATTTAACAGTTCACAAGTTCAAGAGTTCCAGGATCAGACGTTCTAGAGAGAGAAGGGAATTCCCTGATACAGAATGCTCCCTAGAGAAAGGAAAGGATCATCGACATAGTTCTGCATAGTATCCTATTTGGAAGCAATGCCAAGGAACTACTCAGAGATAGGTCAAGCAGAAGGGAATTGCTTGTTCAGCAGCCCTCAAAATGTATTTTTATCTTCTAATAGGTGTTTAAAGCCAAAATTGGTACAACAGTCTTAGAAGGACCGTGTATGATCCAGCGAGAGAAGGATTTCATCTGAATGTCACAGTACTGTCCTGAGGGTAGATGATGGGATGTTTGAATGTTTTCTGTTTTCCTGTATTTGTTAATGAGCTCTTGCAATTTCTTTGTATTTTGTATATTTTCAGTAGAGGTGGGGGAAAAAGGGCTGTACCATTCCTGTTATGCATTGCATAATTTGAGTGCTTTTATAGGAAGGAGTTGGGAGCTCTGTTATCCAAATTGCGTGAAAACTAGGCATGAGCTATCCACAAGTACATTTAGAGATTTTCCTGGAGTATTCTGGATGGAAACAATGAGCCAAAGAGGAAAAAAAAATCACTTTTTGAGATTAGATTCCCGACACTCCCCACATACACTGCACTTCCAAGAACAGGGGGGGTGTCTGTGTCACATCTTGGGCCTATGTTGTATGTATCTTATATTAACTTACTTACTAGATGTTATATCCCAGCAAAAGAATATAAATTCCTTGAGGGTAGGGAGTATCTTCCTTTTGTCTTTGTATCCCCAGGGCTTATCATGGGGCCTGGCCATTGGCTGGTGCTTAATAAATGATTGCTGACTCTTTAGTAGATTGCTTGGTCCCATGGGGCCTGAACTAGAAACCATGAATAGAAGTTATAAGTGTAGATTTGGGTGTATAGGACATTGCCATTAGACAGGGCACCTACTCCCCCCATCTCCCATGACCTGGCTTACTCATTCAATTTACACTCACACAAATACAACTGAGGTTTTCTTTTCTCCAGGGCAGATCAGGAATGAGGGTCATCCATAGCCACCACACTGCTACAACTCACTGTCACAGTCCTACAGGTAACCCTAATGTGGTAGATTGACCCATACACTCACAACTACAGCTCCTGGGCCCTCTCTAGTTTCCCATTTAAATACTGTAAAACAGTCACACTATTGGTTCTTAATTATGAAACAAGATTTACTAACTTATAAAGTAAAAGCAAAAATAATAAATTTATACACAACTAGTAATAATCTTCAAGAAAAAAGAAATCCAGATACTTCAGTCAAATTGATACTCTGACCTCCAACTTTGATCTCTTTATATGGTCTATTACAAATATCGGAGAATAGCAATCCTTTTCTAAACTTCTCTTGTTGTATAAAGCTTCTTTTCTTCTCAGTTGGTTTCTCATAGTCCTAATTCAAGCACTGCCTCCAGATGAAAATTGATTCACCTCCAACTGACGGTGAAAAACCAAAATTCCACATCTCTACCAGGTATAACACAAATAGTTACTATTTAATATTCCCACAGTCCCAAAACAATATTTTGATGCAGAGTTTCTCAGTGATAACATCCAAAGTCCTGAAAACAATTATATTCAAATTAGCTGCTGGGAAACAATGTACTACAGTCATTGTTACAATCTGTCAGTGATCTTGCCTATGAGCTCCTTTCAAATGGTTCCTCTTGGTACATTTATCTTAGATCTTGTCAGGTCCTCAAAACTGTCTCATGCTGCTTTAACTTATTTTGTTGTTATTTTCCCCCTTCTAATAAATAAAATACCCACCTAATAAAGGGGCAATATCTTACACCAAAGAAAAAAAAAACCAGAAACTTAGGCTTTATTTAAGAGAAAACTTCCTACTAATTAGATCTGAGGGAAGCCTCCAAGCCAAAGCTGGATACACATGTCCAGTGGGTTGTAGACCAAATTATTGTTCAGGCATGGATTATACTCAGTAGCCCTATGGCCCCAATTCAGAGATTCTTTGGGACAGCAGAACCACCATCAGGTTGAAAATCTATATTGAGGCTCAGCCTGAAGGTTCAAAGGGATCTTCCCTCAAACATTTTACAATATTCTGAAGGCAACAAGATGAATGCACATGAAACATGCCCTGCCTTGGCATCTCTGAAACCTATTCATTGCATTATTTTCTCCCCCAATTCTCTATTTCATTTACAAAGACAAGTTTACCAGGGAGTCAGCATGTGATAGTGGATGGAAAGGCAGCCTTGGAGTCAGAAAAACCTAAATTCGTTCCAATTAACCTAAGAAGAGGGAAGCTAGGTGACACAAGGGATAGAGCACCTGGCCTGGAGTCTAGAAGACTCATCTTTTTAAGTTCAAATCTGGCCTCAGAAACTAGCTGTGTGACCCTGGATGAGTCACTTCTTTCTATTTGCCTGTTTTCTCATTTGTAAAATGAACTGGAGAAGGAAATGGCAAACTACTCCAGTGTCTTTGCCAGGAAAATACCGAAAAGGGTCATAAAGAGTCAGACAACAACAAAAACCTCAGAAGGAAATACAGGTTGTTTGACCACAGGAAAGTCACTTAACCTCTCAGTGTCGCCAAGAAATTTTCTGAGATAAATTTTAGAGGAGTTGCAAATTTGCATCTGTGGGCAGAGTTTCTGCACTGGGAAGGCCCTATACTGATGAAATCACAGATCCTGACCAAAATATATGTGATACAGAGATGGAAATGGGGATGTAGATAAAGATAGAGCTATGTTGTATGTATACATGTAGACATACATATATGTATATATACATATATAGTCACATATATATATAAAACATATACCTGTGCATATTTATATATGTACCTTATATACACATACCATCATCTTCACAGGGTTGTTTGGAAGAAAGCACTTTGTCAACCTATAATAAGTTCATATTTAGCTAATTTGTTAACCAGTTATCATGCATAGATCACTGTGTTTAGCTCTAGGGAAGATAAAATAAAACAGGAATCACTGCTGTTATGGAGCTGACTGTCTAGAAAGAGATATTACTTATACACAAGCCTGGGTAGCTGAGTAGCCCTTGACTCAGTCTAGATCACTGGTACTGCCTTGTCCAGAATCCCAAACTCTCTGGGTTGGAAGGGGAGGGACCTCACAGGAAGTCTGATCTGTTAGTTCAGCAACACGAAGACATTTTAATTCCTAATATAGTTAAGTTTCCATAAGTATATTGCACCTAAACAAAAGCTCCTTAGGAGGGCCTTTAAAATTTTTAAATTTAAGAGTATAATGGGGTCCTGAGACCAAAAAAAAAAAATTGAGAATTCACTCTCCTACTCTAACAACCACTGGAATAAGCATCACCTCTCTAATACCCCTTCAGGTGGCCCTTACACCATTCAGTGGCTGGGAGGTACTGAGCTTTCCCATAGTATTTTCTCCCTCAGGAAAGAGGCCACAATTCTGCTGCAAAGCAAGTACTTTAGCTCAGCTTCAGTGACTCATCGAGCAGGTAAAACAGAGGTAAGAGCCAGGCCAACCAGAAAAGGGGGCGGGAGGAGGAGGAGAATTCACAGAAAGAAAAAAAGAAAGAAAAAGAAAGAAAGAAAGAGCCATTTTAATCATAGGGTAATTGCCCTGTTTAGGATTACAATCTGCCAGCATTTCACTAAACTTTATGACACATGATGACAGGTTAATAAGCCAGGTATCTCACTGTGTGAGTTAAACAGATGCCCCAGTCTCCTTAGGCAGGGAGGTGATTCCACAGCCAAAAAAAAAAACAAAAAAACATCAAGGTGGAGGCCAGGGGGAGTGGGGAAACTGGTTCTTTCTGTTGTCAAATTGGCCCCAGCAATAAATCACCATTAATAATACTGTCATTTATCAAAGGAGTAACCCTATTTGGCAAAGCCTTTGAAGTAACAGCACCTATAATTTCCCACCTATAAAAGGTACCTTTCGTGCATATGTCATGCTCAGCTCTGACAAGACCAAGGCAGCAGGGAGTTCATCACTTCTCCACACCCATCGTAACAGGGGACCTACTAAACACACACAGACACTCTTTTGCCCTGAGATCTTTAGTCTGAGTTCAGATCTGTCTGGGCACACTTCCCTTACAGTTTGAAAGGGCCAAGTATTGTTTGGACTAAATGCTAAAAGAGTGCTGGGCTAGGGAATCAGTGGGCCACAGGGAAATTCCTTAATCCCTATTAGCTTCAGTTTCCTCACCTGGAAAATGGGATAATAACATCTATGCTATTGATGTCCAAAGGTCATTGAGCTAAGTATTTGATTCATCTCAAAGAGCAATGGTCTTGAACAAACTCTCTTCTCTAAGCTCTCTATTTTGTAGTGGCAAGAGGAGTGCCTCATTCTTAACCTGACAGGTTAAGACTCCTTTGGACCCCCATGAGACTTTGGGTGCCTTTTCTCATAGTTCATGATTTTAAAAACAAACAAAAATATATAGGATATTCTACTGGGGGAAAAAATGTTGTTATTTTGACTGTTTCGACTTCCTAAAAGGAAAACAGGCTCATCCTATTCTTTTATTTACAAGTTGTTTTTAACATTTTAATTTCTATTTGAAAGTTGAAATATAAAAACAAGTCATTAATGTGGCTGTTTTTATTTTTAGTGCATCACAAGGACTTGTAAAATCATAAAAGAAAAACAGGATTTAGAAAACACACCAAAAAATTACCCACGTAGCAATATTAAATTGAATGAAATAGTACTCCAACACACTCCAGTGGGGTTTTGAGATAGCAATGTGGGTATTTCTTCCAGTGATGTGGACCGAAAGCGGATCATGCATGTCCAGTCTGTGCAACTCTCCTGTCTTCCAGTGACACAGGGAATCCACCCCACGTGTTAGGGGCCGCCATCACTTTCTCATAACATCAAGAGGGTACTAGTGGAGCAAAGCATTTGTCAATCAGTCATCTCTCACTTTTGATGAATAACATCCCATCTCTTTTTCTCTTTGATTCTTGGATAACATCTTTCCTCAACTTTGTAAGTCCTTATTTATATACGTTAAATCCTACTGACATTCACCATGTGCCTCTCCACTATCTACTACTTGATATGCTTTTTCAGTTCTTCAGAGACCTGGCTCAGCAGGAAGTCATGAGCACATGGTTCTGCTGTTGCTTCTGTCCCCATTTTAAAGATGATAAAATTGAAGTCCAAAGAAATCAAGTGATTTGCCCAAGGCCCCACTGCTAAGAAATATAGCAGAGTTGGGTTTCCAATCCAGATCCTCAGAATTCTTTTCCATTGTATCACATGAAGTCCCTACCAAATCTGAGACTTTAGCACCACCAACCCGACCCAACACAATATAGTCACCCAAACGTGGAAGAGCACACACACAGGAAGTGGTTGGGGCAGGGTGAGCTGCCCTTTATGGAGGGTCACAACTGAGATAACATTTCCTCTCCTCTTATTCTCTAATTCTGTCCTGTCCTGTTCTCAGGCCTCCTTCTCCTCCCCAAATGCCACAAGTAGGAGTTTTCCAGGCCTGAGGAGTAGCCACTACCAGGAGCCATTCAGCAGGCTCCTTCTGGGTGGACGGTTTTTGGCAGGCCTGGGGGTGGGTGAAGGAAGCTGTTTTTTCCCCCTTAGGGGCCTAAGGGGCCTGCAGCCCTCTTCTTCAGCTGTTCTCTAGCCTGACAGGCACAGAAAGAGATTTACAACCTCCAGAGGCTTTGATCACTCCTCTTGATAAGCATCGAGAACAGCTCAGCCCAGAAGCTCTGAAAGGGAAGGTTTTATGGGCAAGAATGCTGTCTCCTGCAGGAAAGGGGTGGAGGAGATCTCAGGTTCACTGGGACCTGCTGAGCCATTAAAACCCTTTCATCAAAAGGAACCTCTCTGAGCTACCCTTGCCCTTTGAGAGGAAGGGAGAAGGACAAGGCGATTGGCCACCCCTATCCCTCCCCCACTCCATCCCCAAAGCCAGGAACAATGCTGTAAAGAGAAGAGAGTATTTGTCATGGGCTCTCAGAGTCCTCTTCCTGGTCACTTACCTGTTCTCCAGTGAGGTCTAACAGACTAGTAGTCTAACAGGACTAGCGTCAGTCAGAAAGCATATGTGCTGGGGGAGTAAGGAGATCTTGGTTTATTTTTGTGTCAGCAATGGGAAGAGACAAGGAGAGAGTTCTCAAAATTCCAGCTTAGATACGTTCCGAGTAATCTTGGACAATCTTAAACTCTCTGGATTCGTTTCCTCATCTGTAAAAAAATAGAAAATATAGTTGATCTCTAATCAAGTAATCATTTTAATTAAGAAATTTAACTTAATTCACCAAGCACCTACTATGTGCTAAGCACTAGGCACCCAGGAAATGTACACTTCTTGAAGGAAGAAGCAGTTTCATGTTTGTCTCTCTAGCACCCAGCAATGTCTGGCACAGATAGAGGCTTAATAAAATTCTTGGGGATTGAGTAATAGATCGATTTCTAGACTCTGGGAGGAAAAATGAAGCAGTTCCCAATTTCAAGGAGTTTACTTTCAGTCAGGGAAACAATATATACACATATATGTAGATGCAAAATGTACAAAGCAAATTCGAGATTATTTGGAGTAAAATGAAGTAGTAACTGGGGCAGTTAGGTGGCACAATAGATAGTGCTGAGCCTGAAGTCAAGAAGATTCACCTTTCTGAGTTCCAATCCAGCCTCAGACACTTACTAGCTGCATGACCCTGGACAAGTCACTTAATCTTGTTTGCCTCAGTTTCCTCATCTATATAATGGGCTGTAGATGGACCACTCCAGCATCTTTGCCAAGGAAACCCCAAATGGGGTCATAAAGGGTTGGACTCGACTGAATAACGCAAAGTAGTAACGATGGTATCAGAAAAACTTGCTGTGGGAGTTAGTCTGGAGGGGGGCTTTGAAGAAGCGTAAAGGTGGAAGTGAGAAAGGCTTATATGACAGGTGGGAGGGAAGGGTCTATGCAAAGATACAGAGACAGGAAATGATGGAGTGTGTGGGAGGGACAGCAGTGAGATCAGTTAGATGGATTTTGAAGTACATGGTGGAAATAATGTGTACTGAGTCTAGAAAGGTAATGCAGCAAGGTTGTGAAGAGCTTATAAATGTCAAAAAGAAGAGGTTTTCTTCCCCTTTTTTCCTCTATCCTAGATGATCTAGGGAGTCACTGGAGTTTCTTGAGCCCTTTTAGTCATGATCTGGTCAGAGCTGGACTTTAAGAATTTCACTCTGGCACCTGTATGGAGTATGTATGGGGAGGTGAGAGGCTGAGGGCAGGAAGATCAATCAGGAGGCTACTGAAATATTCCAGGTGACAGGTAGTAAGAGCCTAGACAAGAGTGGCAGTGATGTGAATAGAGAAAAGGGGAATGGATGGGAGAAATGCTGTAGAGGGAGAATCAGCACAAGTTGGCAACAGATTTTAGAGGGGTGGTGAGTGTCTCACCTCTCCCCCAGCTCTAAAACTTGTGATTCTTTAACTCTCAGTGTATCTAATACCAGCATCTGCCTTGAGTTACCTCCTCCCTCTGTCCTAAGGAATCTGGTCCAGGGTCAAACTGAACTGACACCCCTAAAACAGGCCTGGAAAAAAGCATCTTTGTGATTTCCTGCATGCACTCACTTCTGAAGCTTAAGGCCACAGGGAATCTAAGTTTTCCTCCTATAGAATCATCCGTGTGGGATGGGAAAAATTCCCCAAAACTAAACTCAAGAGGAGAAAAGAGTTCTAAACCTGTTTGGAGGCTGTGTGGTTGAGTAGAAGAACCCCATATTTGGAGTTAGGGACCTAGTGTTCAGGTCTTGCCTCTAATATTAGCTTTCTGTGTGATAGCATGTTGGGATAAGATGTTCCACCCTTCTTAGACTTAGTCTTCATCTGTAAAATGAGTGGATGGGAAGAGTCACCCCAGGAAGTCTCTTCTAGTTCTACATCTATGATTCTAATGTTCTTCCAACAATCCTAATATGAGCCCTTCCACGATTTGTTGCCTAAAATTTGAACATCAGCCCCTTCTTGAACATCATCCATAAAATCACTCTCCTCTCCACAAATAGGCCTACTAAGGGCAAGCAAAATCTACTAAGATTTAATGATCTGAATTCAGGAGAGACATAAGGTTCAAATCCTGGTTCTGACTTTAGCTTTGTGATCTTGAGCAACTTTCTTTCCCTCTATGGGTCTCAGTTTTCTCATTCATAAAATGAAGCTAACAATACTTACACAATTTATCTCTCAAAGTTATGGTGGAATGTTTACTTTGTGAACTTTAAAATATAACAGAAATGTGTCCTTATTCATCTCTCTCTTTTTGGAGAGCTATAGAAGGCACATTACAAAGTAAGTTAAAGAACAGAGTCCCTGACCTCTTAGAGGCTACAGAGTAATAAAAAAAAGTCAACAAATAAGCCATATTGGGCCAAAATTAGGTCCCAATTCTCCCCCCAAAAATCTGATTTCTATAAAATGTGGATATAGCCTGTAAACACAAAGTCATAAAGTGACTTCAGTCTTTGGTGTCTATCTTTTCCAACTCATGTCTGAAAGAGAACAACACCCTCAATCATTGGGATTCCAGCCACTACCTTCCAAAGCACCCCATTTTCCTTGGGATTGTGAAGAAGTTTTACCTGATATCAAGCCTAGATTTGTGTCCACCCATAGTGGGACCTAGTCCTGCCCTCTGGGACCCAGCAGAGCAAATCAAAACTCTCTTCCACTTGTCAGACCTTCAAACACTTGAGGATACCTTTCATATCCCTCCCACCTCCACCTAAAGCCTTCTTTCCTCCAAGTCCATGTTATCCATCCATGGCTAGGGCAGCTAGATGGTGCAGTGGATAGAGCACTAGTGCAGGAGCCAGGAGGACCTGAGTTCAAATCTGAACTCAGACACTTGATACTCACTAGCTGTGTGACCTTGGGCAAGTCACTTAACCCCAACTGCCTCATCCTGGGTCATCTCCAGTCATCCTGATGAATATCTGGTCACTAGATTCAGACGGCTCTGGAGGAGAAGTGAGGCTGCACAACAAAACAAAGTCAAGTGCAAGTCATGTCATCATTTCTCTGATGGCATGTTCTTCTTAGGCAATGAAGGACACACACAGGATCTGTCCATTGGTACCTAGACAGGTTTAAAAGAGATCTCATCAGTGGCATGCAGGCCTACTGCTGGGGACACTCTGTATTTGAATCAAAACCATGCATGTAAAGAAGACTCTTGCTCTCCTCAAAGCTTCCCAGTAGAAAATAGCAAACAAGGCAATGGCCTTAGCATTCTCCAATAAATACATATTTACTGCATGCACCAAAGTGGGGATAATAACCCTGGCCTGGCTCATAGGGGTCATCTTGAGAAATAGCTGATGTCAGATGATGAGAGTGAACAGCTGCTCTCCATTCACACTGAGAACTCAGCAAGAGGAAAGGGCCTTAAATTACAGCAGGAGGGATTAAGGTTAAACATTAACAACAGCTTCCTAGCTAGAGAGTTGTGAAACACTGTAATGGGGTCCCCAAGGGGCTGTTGAAGACATTCCTTTTTTTTCTTAGAGATTTTACAAAATAAAAGTGGATGCTTATCTGCCCAGGATGCTTCCAGGAAGGTGCTTCATTAGGTCATGGAGTTCATCCCCTTATGTTCTGGGCCTGAAACGCAGGCATCAACAGAAGTACCATATTTGTCTGGAAAGAAACTGTACATTTTCCCAAATGGAAAATCTGATTGCGACCTATAATTAGTGGGAGTTGTCCAGTGTATACATATATGCATACATCTCTGTATTGTTTATATGTGCACATACATATTTGGTTTGTGTGTTTACATGTATATACACATATTTGGCTTGGTGAAAAGAGAGACAGTCAGGGTCAGAAAGGCCTGGGTTCAGGTCCTGACTCATATATAATTGTTTGTGTGACCCTAGGTAAATCATTTATTTTCTCAGTACCCCCAGACAAATTTTTATGATTATAAACTTTAAAGTTCATCTAAATTCATAAAGGAAGTTCTTCACAAAGAACCTTATAGAATAACTTCATAGAACAAATCCCCTTAATAAAAGGATTTGTTCTGTAGACTTGTACTCCGTCAAAAGGTTGCACCCAAGAACCTAGAAAGCTGAATATGGCCTTGAGGCTTCAGGTCCCCATCCCTGCCTTATACCAATGAGTTTTGTGGGATGCATAAATACACTTATCTACATTTATATCTATGTATGTGTGTATGTATATATTTAATTTCTGAAAGATTTAGGAATGTAACCTATATTCTAAGCATACAGACTGTGTGACCATGGACAGATCCCTTAGGCTCTCTGGGCCCCAGTTTTCTCATTTATAAAATAAGAACAGTAATAATACTTGTACTAGATACTTCATTGTTGTTAACGGCGTTGTTGTCTGCTTTGCAAACCTTAATGCATGATACAAACATGAGCTGTTCTTACTGTCATAACCATTAATTATAAGCAATCTTCCCAGCCTATGCTTCTCTCAGTGACCTCTAAGGTCCCTCTCAGCTCAAAAAGTCAGGGATTCTGGAACAGTTCTTATAGAATAAGAGAGAGAGGGACAGAGACAGAGAGAGAGAGAGAGACAGAGACAGAGAGAGAGAGAGAGAGACAGAGACAGAGAGAGACAGAGACAGAGAGAGAGAGAGACAGAGAGAGAGAGAGAGAGAAAGAGAGATAGAGACAGACAGAGAGACAGAGACAGAGAGAGAGAGACAGAAACAGAGAGAGACAGAGAGAGAGAGACAGAGACAGGGAGAGACAGAGAGAGAGAGAGAGACAGACAGACACAGAGAGAGAGAGACAGACAGAGAGAGGGAGAGGGAGAGAGAGACAGAGACAGAGAGAAAGAGAGAGAGACAGAGAGACAGAGACAGTGAGAGAGAGAGAGACAGAGAGAGAGAGAGACAGAGAGAGACAGAGACAGAGAGAGAGAGACAGAGAGAGAAACAGACAGAGAGAGACAGAGAGACAGAGACAGAGAGAGACAGAGAAAGAGAAGCATATGGATTTGTTGTTCAGCTGCTCTCTCTTCAAGCCATGGAAAACATTCACCACCAGTGGAAAGAAAAATGATTTCCAAACCCTCTAGCTTCATTAGGACATCTTAGGAGATGACAGGAACTGTCTCGGGCCCATGACTAAGAGAGTTCCATCCACATTAGGGCTCCATTGTCTGGAATAAGCATGAGATAGGATAATGTGGTAGAAAAAAATTGTATTTTGGGATCAGAAGAACTGAATTCAATAATTAAGTGGATCTTCCTCTTAGTAGCTGGGGAGTCTTAGACATGTCACATGTCACGTGTATTTATTGAGTTTTAGTTTTCAACATTTGTTTTTATAAGATTTTCAGTTCTAAATGTTCCTCCCTCTTTCCACTTCCCCTCCCCAAGATGGCATGCAATCTGAAATAGGCTGCACATGGATGATCATATTAAACATATTTCCACATTAGTCAAGAATACATGATTTTTTTTAAGATCTCTTCCAACTATAAGGTTTTTGTGATTCTATATTCTCCACAAAACCAAGTAGGTCAAGCCACTATTGAGAATGGGGGAGAGGGAGCGAGGTTGGGGGGGAAGAAGGCAGCTCACTACCACTCCCTACTCCTCCCTCTCTCCACTCACCACTGGAAAAGAGGAAAGTTTCAAAATCCCCTACAGACCACCCAATTGCCTTCTGGGGTAGTCTAATCCACTAAGAAACTGAATGGAAGAGCCTACCTAGGCAAATCCTTTCCGAAAAGGGGAATGAATTAAAATAATAATATAATGATAACAGTAACATTTATATAATACTTTAAGCTTTGCAAAATACTTTACAAATAAATATCTCATTTGATCCTCACAATAATCCTGTAATCCAGGTAACACTAGCACACAGGAGGGTGGCTAGCACAGGTTCACTCTTGATCTGATCAAACAGGAAGACAGTTTCTGAGGGGTTAATAATCTTGCTTTATTCTAGTCTAGTCTTCTTAAAGGGTGTTGCTGATAATGGCAGCACCAACTCCCACAAAATTCCCTAATCGCCCTTCTTGCAAGGGCCAACAAGAAGGCAGGGCAACTACCCTACATCTCAATGGGGTCAGTCAAGACAGGCACAGCTTGGGCACTGCCCTAAATCCCCTCAAGCCTCAGGCAAACACACATTCCTCTCAAGTCTTGATGGAGGCAGGTCAAGGTACACACAGCATTCCAGCTTGTGCATTCAATCCTAAGGGTTCCCCACTCGCTGACCGGTGCCCACCTGCTTTATATGGAAACAGACAAAGTCATATTGTAAACTCACAAGTTTACATTATCTCACTGTTATATCCACTGCACAGTCACAGTGGATATTTACAATTTAAGCAGAAATGTTTATATTATTTATCATTATATAATGTTGCGCAAGTGTGGTGGAGACATTTTGAACCATAATGGTGAAAAAACTCATATCTAATGCCTGGGAACAAGAGATTGTTATGGCTATGGATCCTGGGAAACTAAACTCTACAAAAGAACAAAAATACACTTTACCCACGATAAAATCCACCTGACTTACACCTGATAACTATAACCCTCCTTTTACTGACTGACTTTAACTGAGGTTAACTGACTTGCTCAGGATCACACAGCAGTAAGTATCCGAGGCTGAATTAGAACTCAGGTCTTTCTGACTCCAGGCCCAGTGCTCTGTTCACAGTATCACATTGCCTCTCAAGGTAGGAGGAAGAAAGTATTTATTTTAAGAGACGTTATGGTATAATAAGTAAAGTCTTACGTTTTTAACCCATGGAGGTAGTGCCATGGGGAATGTGCTAGATTTGGAATAAAAAAAATTTAGGTTAGAATTCTGGAAGAACGACTTACTTACTATGCAACCATGGGAAAGTCACCTAAGCTCCTCATTCATAAGCTAAAGGGGTTAAACTATATGACTCCTAAGATCTCTTCCAACTCTGGGTCTATGAGGTTATAGTAAAAGGAGGTGGGGGGAGTGAACTGAATCAGTCAATCACCTTCCCCCACTTTGCTCTGATACCTTTTATCAGGTGAGAACATTTCCATGAAGGCAATAAATCAGAGGCATAAACCAAATGTGAATGAGGCCTAGACAGCTTTACTGAATTAATCAATCAAAAACTGTATGTAAGATTTAAAAAGTCCTTGATGAATTTTAAAGACCTTGAAAGCCACTGGATAAAATGAGATGATGCTAAGTAGGTAGTATACTTTGGTTGGTTGAGAAGACTTGGCCGTGTCCTGTGAAACTTTTATAATACCAGCAAGTTAGTTTGAAATTGGGGATATGAGCATCTGACAATTTAGTAGCAGGGATGGGGTCATCCAAACCCCTAGGAGGAATTACATAGGAGGAAGAGAGAAACTCAGCCTACTTCCATCAGTATTTTTACCAGAGGAGGACTTCGTGCCAGAGTATTTGAACATGTTCATCAACGTTAGCAATGTCCCCTGATCAGGAGTAAATAGGGACAGTGCCTGCTTTGGGTCCTGAGTATGAACTAGACTTACTAAGGAAACATAGTTCAAAGACTCTGGAAGGATCTCAGCAGTAAAGTTCCTCCATGTCTAATGACAATATATCTTGAAGTCTTCAGTAAAAGGACTTCCAGGAACTATGAGTTGCCCCTTTGCCATATGCACTCTAAGCTTGAGCCCACTTTCCCCTGGATTCTGTATGTACTGGTGGGAAAGTGTATTCCAGACTTTGGAGGTATTTTTATCAATTGTTCTTGTTATAGCACCTTAGTAATTACCCTTTTGAAACAATTCATTAAGTCTGGTTGACTAATTGCTATCAACGGATAATCAAGTGGGGGTTCATGAGCTATCATGCTAGAATGATATCCACCTGCCCTCCAACTCTCTTGTGCCACCCCCTAGAACTCTGAGGAGAGATGTAGCTTCTGCCCTGTAGGAATTCATACTGCTATCCAAATGGGAGGTGGAAGAGTAAACCTAGAGCATATACTATTCTATAATCCTATGACCTTGGTTCAAACCCTTGCTCCATAATCTACCATCTATGCAATCTTGAGCAAATAATCTCTCAGTTTCTTTATCTGTAAAATAAGGGGATAAGATAGTATTTAAGATTCTCCCTAGCTTTAAATTCTATGAACCTCAACCAATAGTCATGCAATTAATTATTTTAATATATTTCATTTATTTAATATTTAATTTAATATTTTAATTTTATTTATTGTGTTTATTTATTTACAGGTTATACCATAGGTATAATTAGATATATTACATATTATAATGTGTATTAATAATTAGGCAATACCTAATATTCCATCAAGGATACTAGAGAGGAACAGAGAATAGAGAGCATGCTGGAATTGTAGGTAGAAGCAAACATTAACTAGCACTTTACCAAAGGTTCTCATGGGCAGCTATATGCTCACAACCATCAGAGAACCAGTGTTCATCAATATGGGATTTAATTATATTTCCTTAATTTACACAAGGGAGCACAGTCCAGGTCCTTTTCTCCCCACTTTATTTGCATTTACAAACCATAATTCTGCCACATCACTCACACGACAAATCTGTTCTAGCTGCATATACAACTTGTAGTTACATCATTTCTTAATGATTGGCAGGAATTTACAGCTGCCCAGAGATTAACTAAATGAGCCTAGATATGCTGTTCAGAACGTAAGGGTAAGGAAGTACTTACCCACTTCTTTCATACACCATCCAGACAATAGTAAGTCAAATAATCAACGATTTGCTAAAAATTTCTCCTCTAATAATCTATTAATGAATTCAGCTATATTTTGCCACAAACACAGAAATAATTTTAATAAGCATACAAACTACAATAATTTTATTATTGATTATATTAACTGACCCTAGTTCTTCTACTGACCTTGGGCAAACCCCTCTAGGCTTCAACTTTATCATCTGTTAGATGATGGAGTTGGATTGAGCTGTATTGGCAGTTCTCAAAGTATGGTCTGGGGTCCCCTGGAAATCACCAAACTCCTTTCAGGGTATCCACAAGGTCAAAACTCTTTGGGGAGTAATACTAAGACGTTTTAATTCCTAATAAATCAATAGATAGAACTCCCATAAACAAAAGCTCTTTGGGCAGATAGGAATCCTGAGACCAAAAATTTTAAGAACTAATGGACTAGTTCAGGGGAACCTGCAACTTCAAGGCCACAGGTAGCCTTCTAGGTCCTTGGGGGTGGCCTTTTGACTGAGGCCAGTTTTACAGAACAAATCCTTTCATTGAGGGGATTTGTTCTGTGAAGTTTGGATTCAAGGGCCACACTTGAGGACCTAGACGGCCATATGTGGCCTCAAGTTCACAGGTTCCTCACCTCTGGACTAGATAATCTCCAAAGGCTGCTTCTAATGCTAAATCTATGATCCTGCAGATGAACTACCATGCTTTGGAGGATATGGGACAGCTATGATTCCATAGTAAGAAGGGAAAGGAAAGGGAAGGAATCAACATTTTTATAGTATCTACTGTGTGCCAGACACTGTGCTGAGCACTTTTTTATAACAAAAATTACCTCATTTGATCCTCAAAATGTGAAGTAGATGCTATTACTATCCCATTTTATAGCTGAGAAAACTGAGGCAAATAGAGGTTAGGTGACTTGCCCAGGGTCACACAGTGGAAACTGGTTTTTAACTCAGATCTTTCTGACTCTAGACCCAGTACTCTCTTTCACCAACTCGCCACTTCAATAATAACAATTTACTGTCTTTAACTTTAAGGTTTGCAAAGTAATTGTCCCACAATGCAGTTTGTGTCCTCATTTTATAGATTTGACCACTACGTGACATTGATAGCCATTCACCTGATCCTGTTCAGAAAAACAGTTCTGGATCTAGGGAGTCCTACACTTACCCTAGTAATTTGCGTATGTCCCATTGGAGCAGAAGTGTTGAATAAATTCTCTGTGATTCTCAGTAAATCATTCGCCTAGCCCTCAGCTCTGGTTCTCTCTATGGGACAGCCCTTTTGTGGACCGGAACAGTAAAGGAATTGGGGTAGCTTGTGTTAACTCCTACACTTTTATACCTTCAACTAATATCTCCTTGAGCCAAAACTTTATGGAGCAGAATGCAACAGTTCAAGTTAACTCTGCCCCCAAACAGAATGACCCTGGACCCAGCCATGAGTCCCTGGACAAGGAATACATAAAGGCAATTTTAGGACTTTGTTAGTGATTTTTTGAAATCTGAGGGAATTTCCTTGATGACTGCTTTTATCTCCTTGACAATGGTTTTAATAAGCTTTTACCTTCATATGGATCCTCCCTGTCAGGGAATTGAACTCCACATGACAGGCGGGTATACTCACCTCTACACTAACAAGGAAGGATCTTTGGTGTGATGGCTGCTGAGCCCTTTTGAGGGCTCTTTCCGGTTTGGGCGTCCACCTGCTCTGCCTCACTCTCACCTGTGTCTCCAAGAAGCTGCGGCATGCACAGCGGCCACACCCTGGTAAACTGTTTCGGCAGAGGGGCCAAACCAGGTTGAGGGTAACCAAGGGTTCTCAAACCTATTGGTGAGTTAGGGGGGTGTCTACCTCAAGCATATGAAGACTTTATCTGGTAGAATGGGCGGATGAGAACAATTTGTTTCAAAAGCCATGAAGGCAGATGAAGTAGATGACGTGGAGCACTTAGAGTTTGGTTAGACACCAAAGATGCCAAGATCATCCACTGCATCCTGAGCCATTGCCAGACATCTTGACTCTGCCCTGCCACTGGTCTATGATGACTCTGGAGGAGAGAGTGAGGTTGATGACTTCGTGCAACTCAACCTCACTTAAATCCAATTTACCCACAAATAAAAAGACATCACCCATACTATTTCACCACATGGGAGACACTGGCACAGGACCGCTCAACATGGCATGCCCACATAAGAAAAGGAGCTGTGCTCTTTGAGCAAAGCAGAATTGAGACAGCACAAAGTAAATGCAAGATGTGCAAATTTGGGATATTCACCCCAAATATTCACATGGACTATCTGTGCCCAACCTGTGGTAGAGCATTCTGAGCTCTTATTGGTATGATCAGCCATAGTCAGACATACTGAAATTTCACTTTACAATGGTGATGTCATTTTGGTCCTCTTCGAAGATGAAGGACAACAACCAACCAACCTTCATATGGACTTCTCTTTCTTTAATTTCTAAACCCCTTTTAAATTCTAAAACCCCTAAATTCTAGGGGTTAGAATATATTTTTATTAGGGAAGATATTTATCTGAACCCTTGGGATCTAGGTAATCCATTGTATTAGGCATGAAATCACAATCAGGACTTGAGCCAACTAATTGCCAAGAGGTTTGTCAATTTACCTTCTAATCTCATTCAGGTCCTGACTCTCTGTACTACTTTTCCCATCCCTGACCCAGCTGTCTTCTCACACTGGTGTGCCTCTATCTCCTAAAACTTTTTCCTCTGATTGGTGAGTTCCTCATCAGGGCCTCCATTTGGAGAAATACCTATACCAGCTATGCTCACCTCTAAAACAACTCAGCTTGACTCCCTTGACTACATTTCTACTTTCTTTCTTCCCTTTCCCCCATTTATGTTTCTAAGTTTTTTTTCCCATCAGAATATAAGTTCCTGGAGAACAAAGATAATGTTTCTTTTTTATCAAAATTGCATTCCCAGCACTAAGCAAGTAGTAACTGCTTAATAAATGCTTTATTTTTATCTACCCTATCAAAAACCATCTCTCAAGGACCATCTCTCAGTGACAAACCTTTCTTCTTTCTTAAGCTTGCTATATTTCAGTGAGTCTTGTCAGATAACCTTGGCAGAATGGATCTGCTTCTCAACAGAAGCAGAAAAACAAGTTTGCATATTGTATTCAGGGTTTATACCACATAAAATCAAGAAGCAAATAAAGAAGACATAATTTCAAGAATAGAGTATATCATAAAACATCTATCAAGGAGTGATAAGCCTACCATTCTCCTGGACCTGGAATTTCCAGGCATAAAAGCTGATTTGAACATAATATTCTAGGAAATTAAACAATCAGTAAACATTTATTAGGAACATAGTACATACTCGGTACTATATTAGATGCTGGGGATACAAAGACAAAAATTAAATAGCTCCTGCCCTCCAGAAGCTTGTATTATATTTAGGAAGACAACATGTATACAGATAAATATGTACAAATTAGCACAAGATAATTTTGAGAATGAGCAGTTGAAAGAATGAAGAAAGGTCTCATCCAGAAAGTGGGTTTGAAGGAAACTAGGAATTCTAATAGAGAAGGGAAGGGAAAAAAAGGAAAGAGAAAGGGAAGAGAAGAGAAGGAGAAACGGAAGGGGGAAGGAAGAGAGAAAGAGAAAGGGAAGGGAAGGTTCCTTTTCTTAAAGTTTGCATTCTACTCGGGGAGAAAATATGTGTCATATTATATGGAATATACGTATATACACAACAGGTATTTCTGGAAGATGGGCACAAGTAGCTGAGGGAATCAGAAAAGACCCCATGTAGGAGGTGGCATTTGATCGGAGCACTGAATGAAACTAGAGATTCTGAGAAGTGTAAGTAGGGAGGAAATGAATTCAAGACATCGGAGATAACCTATACAAAAGCAGGGAAATGGGAGATGGAATGTTGTATATGAGGAACCGTAAGGCCAGTTTGGTTGGATTAAAAATTACATTAGGAGGATTAAAGCATAATAACTGAAAGGTAGGTCAGGAACAGGTTGTAAAGGATTAAAATGCCAAATGGAGTTATTTGTTTTTTATCTTAGATGTATAAAGCAACCACTATGGTAAAATGTGCTTAGAAATCATTTAGGTAGTTATGTGGAGAATGATTTGGAGAGGGAAAACTCTTGAGGCAAGGATGCCATTTTTGCCATAGTCCAGGTTGGAAATGATGAGGGTTTGAACTGGTAGTGGCCATCTGAGTGGAGAGAAAGATACATATGCAAACATGTCCTGAAGGTAGAATCAACAGAATTTGGCAAATGGTTGGATATGTTGGATAAGAAGGAGTAGAGAGTTGAAGGCAACTCACAGTTGACCAACTTTTCTGAGCAGAGTGATAGTTGTCTCAATAGAAATGGGAAAGAATTGGGAAGAGGAGTTGTTGGGAGGTGGAAGAAGGGAAGAGAATAAGTTCTGTTTTGGATGTGCTAAGTTTGAAATGCCTCTGGGATGTCCAGTTTAAAATATCCAAGAGGAAATCAGTGATGTCAGACTAGAGCTCAGGATAGGCATTAGAGTTGGATATATAGATCTAGGAGACTTCTGGTAGAGATGATAACTGAACCCAGGGGAGCTAAGGATATCACCAAAAAAGGGAATGAGAAAGGAGAAGAGAAAAGGGCTAAAGTGGGAGCCTTCAGGCATATCCATAGTTAGAGTAGAATATATATCATGACCCAGTAAAGGAGACTGAGAAGGGCCAATCAGGAAGGCAGAAAGAGAGAAGGAAAATGTAACAAAAACCTAGAGGAGAGATTATCCAGGAGAGCGTGGGTCAATAGCATCAAATACAACAGAAAAGTCAAGGAGGTTAAGGACTAGGGGAAGTGGGAAGTCAGGCTAGCCAATTAAAAGATCATTGGTAACTTTGGCGAGAGCAGTTTCAGTTGAGTTAGTTATTGCTTCCATATTGAGGAGGTTAGGGATGCAATACCCCTACAACCTGGAAAATCTGTGTAAAAATTTTTGGCCCTCCCTTTGTAGCAGAGAAGTCTGAATTATTATGGAATTAAAAGATAAAATATATTGTTATTATACAATAATATCCATATAGTTTATGAATTTCTAAACTTTTTTCTGTGTCATCTGTGGCTTTTGCAAAACTCCCCCAAAAATTCCTATTTAATTTCTTAGGTTGACCCACAATATATCAAAACCTTAATGGGGAAAGTCATGATAAGGAAGGGATAACAGTATGAGGTTTTAACTCAAGTTCCAAGAAGTTAAAAAATGAATGAGGAAAGGAAGTAGAGGCCACTAGAACAGACATCTTTTTCTAGATGTTTGAGTGTGAAAAGGAGACAACATATAGAGATTGTAGTTTGAGCGAATAGTAGGTCCAAGTGAGTGTTTGTCAAAGATAGAGAAGATTCTTATGTGCTTATAGCTAGCAAGCAAAGAATGTATACATAGATAGAATGATGAAAATTAGGGGTGTGTGTGAAGGAAAATGGAGGCAGATTGATAGATACAAGTTGAATGGCTGACCTTGAAGAAAAGGGCCTTTCAGTAGAGACTGTAGTAATGGATAAGAGATTGGAGAATAATGTCAAGTGGTTTTGATGGGAGCAGAGAATTAATGATTAACTGTCTCTGTCTTCTCAGAAATTTACAAAGTAAGGTCTTCTGCTGAAAGGCAGTGGGATGAGAAGTTTGAGAAGAGATGAGTAGGTTTGGAACGGCTAGGGAGAGGTCAGTAGAGAATCAATTAAGGATGAGTAACAAGATTATTTTGTTGCTGTAAGATCCCAACTGAGATCAGAAAATATAAATGTGTAGTGGACCCAGTTAGTTTATTCTGTGATTTTTCTCCAGCTCTGTTAAGCAACATGTGAGTAGGATAAGAGGCAGACAGGGAAGTCATCCAGGGCTGGGTTTTGGCAAGACACAAACGTCAGTAGCACAAGGGGGTCAAGGGATTCAACAGTAGAGAACAGCATGCTATTGACCTTGTTAACAGGCAAGGTCTGTTGACTTTGACAAGATTGGAAAGGGAAGAAGGAAGTAAAGCCAAAGCAAGAGCAAGAGCTTGAGCGATGGGGAGACTGGTGGTAATGAGGAATACAGATAATAGATTTAGGAGAGCAGGGCACAAAGATGAAATGATAAGAGGCTATCCATAAAAGGAAGTGCAGAATTCTTAATTGTGGAAATGGGATGCTCCTGGATAATGGCAAGGCCAAGGGTATAACTATCCTTGTGTGTGACTGAAGTGGAATGAAAGAAGTTGAAGGGTTAAAGAAAGTGAAGAACTAGGGTGTTTGAGGGAACTTCCATATTAATGTTGAAATCCCCTAGTACAAGAAGTCACGGGCTAGGGCAGAGAGGAAAACTTTGAAGTAGATATTGAACTCTTCAAGAAAAGGAGAATGACCTGGCATCCAGTAGTTAACTCCCACCAGGATCAGGACTTGGTGATATGTCTGAATAGTGTAAACCTTCAAAGAGAGAACAGGTTGCTGGGCAATGGTGGCAAGGTGAGTGTCTGAAAGTGGCAACTGGAGCCAAGGGGTATTCTGTCTCCCCTTTCAGAACCAATATGTCAAGAGATATGAGAGAAAGCAAAGTCAGTACTGGAAAAGAAAGACCTGGAAGCAGTGTCATATGATTCTTGGGTAATACATTTACTTCTTCTTCCCCATGACAGCCCTGACACATGACCCGATTTTTATACCAGCTCTGGATTCCCTAAGATGGACAGGTGTCATTGACAGGTTTCTGCTTCGATGACTAATGCAAAACTGCTTGGCTCATTCCTCCCTTGCCCCCTGGCACCTTTCCTGTTCTCCTAGGCTATGTATAAGCATGTACTAGCCCAGAGAGGCAACCCCAGCTAGGGTAAGTATTCAAATCAGAGGGGATAATTCTAGGAAGTGAAGTAGAGAAATTTCTAAGAATGGCCTCCAGGACATGGAAAACAACATTCGATTCAGTTCAATTAAGCAAACATTTATTAAATGCCTATTAGGTGAAAGACAAGGCACTAGCTTCTGTGGGCACAAAGAAAAAACTAAACAGTCATTCCTCTTAAGGAGGACTGACTACTGTCAATCTAATAAATTTTATGATTGTAAATGTCCAATGACAAAGTCAAGAAAACACCATTACCAGGCCCTATTTCATCCATAGCTTAATAGGCTGTCACTTCCATGGTATGGTTTTAGAAGAACTAGGAAGTCCTTTGACAAAAATTATCTCATAAATCACAGAACCTCAGAGTTGAAGGGAACTTGGTAGGTCATTTTGTTTTGAACCTTGTCAATGAACTTATTTGTATTTAAGCTATCTGTGTCTTATCTCACTTCTAAAGAGTAAATGTCATTGGGACAGAGATAATGCCTTCTCTATATTTTGCACCATGAGAATGGAAGGAAAGAAGGATGGAGGAAGGAAGAAGAGAGGAAAGGAGAGAGGAAAGAAGGAATCTTTTCCAATGCCCTACCCAAAATATGAATCTCCTTTGCTGATACCTGAAATTCTACCATTAGGGATTTATACCTTTGGGTTTAAGTATTGCCTTTTTCTTCTATCTTCTTTTGAAATAACAATACCTCAATTCTATATATACACTTTTAAAGTGCTTTACAAACATTATCTCATTTGGTTCTCACAACAGCTCTGAGGTAGGTAGTTCAAATATTATCCATATTTTAGATGAGGGAACTAGAATTTGGGGACCATGGGACTTGATCAGGGTCACATGGCTAGTTGGTAGCAAAGCCATGACTTGAACATTACTCATGCTTTTATAACACTTTAAGGTAAGCAAAACATTTTCACTACCCAACTACCCTGTAAGGCAGACATTGCCTCTTTGTTTTCATTCTATTAAGTTCCATTCAACAATTATTTATTCACTGCTTGCTTTATGCCAAGCTCTGGGAATAAAAAGGCAAAGAAATGCAAAGAACAACTACCTTCAAAGAGCTTATATTCTACTGGAGACATTATATAGATGAAGAAACCCAATCAGAGAAATTCCCTAACTTTTCAGGATCATACAACTAACTGAGTGTCCGAATTAGGGCTTGAGTCCCAGTTTACCTGATTCTGGCTTCAATGGTCTTCCCATACTACCTACACTACTTACTCAAAGGGACTCCTCTTTCACTTGGACCTTCCAGAAGCACAACTGAGCTTGGCAGGTCCCTAGTTTTGCCATAAGAGTTAAACAAAAGGTTCTCTGATCAGCTCAGGGACTAGCACTGCATACATCAATAGCCTTGAAATCTAGCACTCGGCATCCTTCCTTCAGCATGGACCCTCAGCAGGCTAGAATAGATGCAGCCATAAACCCTGAGGATTCCTTCTACCTAGTGAGAAAGAAAGAGCTATCAGTGGGGACAGTCTACATGAAGATATTCCCACAGAAGTCAAACAGGACTTAAAGTCTGTTTTCCCCTCTGTAAATTGAGGGGGGTTGGGCTAGATATTTAAGACCCTTCTGGCTCAGATTCCATCACTTGGTGATCTTGAGAAGGTCTCTTCTATGTCCTCTCATATCTCAGTGGTCCTCTGCATCTCATCTATAAAATGAGAGAACTGGACTACTTCCCTTCCCTTCCCATTCTAACACTCTAGGTTCTAGATTTAAGTCCCTGTCAGTTCTACATTTTATATTCTAGGTTCTTATCCAGCTCTAACATTCTATAAAAATCATAGATTTCAAGCTAAAAGAACTTAAGAGTAAGGATTCTTAACCTAGGGTCCATGGACCATGGAGAGATTTCAGAGGTTTCATGAACTTGGGTTGGAAAGTAATTACACCTTTATTTTCACTAACCTCTAACTGAAATTTAGCATTTCCTTCCATTATGAATGTAGGGTTCTACGGCACCATAAAGGTTAAGAACCCCTGCCTTACAAGATAAGTCAAACCCTTGATTTTTACAGAAACTGAAAACTGAGGCCAAGAAAAGTTAAGTGACTTTCCCAAGGTCACACAGATAATAAATGACAGTTGGAATTTGAGCAAATATCCCCTGGTTCCAGGGTGAACACCCTCTGTTCCATACTATGCTAAGGTTCCTTCCACCTCTAACATCCTGTGATTCTCTTGTCTCTTACCCTAAGACTTCCTCCCTTTCTCTTGGGTAAGCTGAGCACCTGAACTGGCACAGGTCATACCATTACACAGATCCCTTGGGGCCTCCTCTTATGCCCCAGGGTTGGGGCCAAAGGATCATTTCTAAAGGATCACATGACCTTCCAGACAGAGGAGAGCGGAGAAGTTCTGAGATGTCAGCCTCAGGACTGAGGGGCAACAGAGTGGGAAGTGATACAGCATAGCCAGGCCTGTGCCCTACTCCCTCCCAGCCCCCGCAGCTTCCATACCCCGAGAGGCCCAGGTCTCTGGAGATGCACAGCTTTCTAAAAAAATGGTAGGAGGCCAAAAAAGACAAGAAAAGGAAACTTTTTTCTGTTGTGGGAGAACAATGGACATAAATGCTTTTCCTCGGCTGTGAGACGCTCCCAGACCGGGCTCTTTCCCCTCCCCGCCCCCAGCCCTTCGCTGGGGCCAAGCTAGGCCAATTGCTGCCTGGCTGGTTGCCAACCCTGAAGTGTTGCCTTCGGGGAGGAGAACTCAGCAACTCTCAGGTCCTGACCTTCCTCCTGGTGCAACAGAAAACACCTGTCAAGGGTGTAAGTGCTAATGACAGGCCTGAGTGAATGGCAGGAGGGTTAACACCTGCATTAGTGTCTCACCCTTTGAAGGTCAATGGTGCCTATTTAAATAGTCCTGGGGAGGGAGGGAGATGGGGGAGCCCCACCTGTCAATCCAGAGCTGGCTCCATTACTTAGACTAAAGCTCTCCCCAGTCATCCATGTAATTGAAATAACTCAGGGGATTTTCTCTCCCCCTGCCCTGGGGAAGGAGCACTAAGGGACTTGCCTTGAAGTGTGTGCCACTGGGACTGCTGCCCAGGGCTGGGTTTCTTATCAGACCCTGTCACTTCCAAATGCCACACTTCCTCCCATCCACCAAAAGTCCATGTTTCTCCTCTGTTAATAAACCATCCTACTGGGTCAGGTTCAAGTGTTCTGTCCACTTCTCACCTTATTGTATCTAGAGCTGGAAGGATCATAGCTCTAGAGCTAGAAGAACCCTTAAAAACCATCTAGCCTGACTCCCCCATTTTCCAAATGAGGATCTGAAGGCCAGCTAGGTTAGTGACCCAGACAGCAAACATCAAGGGCAAGATTTAACCCAAGAACCATGAATTTCAGAGAGGACTTTGGAGATCACCTAATCATAATATCTATATTTTGTATATATATATGTGCATATGTATATGTGTATACCTACTGTCTGAATGTATATGTACACATATATGTATAGACATGCATGTGTGTTTATAGTCTACTACTTCACTATACAGATGAGAAAACTGAGTCTAGAAAGAGGAAATAATTTAGTCAGCTCCAGGACTTGAACCCAGGTCCTGTGGCTCCAATTCCAGTGCTCCAGTCCCAAATCTGCTACTTAGTACTTTTGTGGACTTAAATCATTTAACTTTTTGAGGTCTTAGCTTCCTAATTTAAATGAACAAGTTGGACAAAATGTTCTCTGAGGTCTATTTTCACCTCTAAATCTATGATCCCATGGTTCTTTGACTTAGGCTTGAGCTTTCCCTAAAGCATAAATCATCACCAAAAAGCAAAATGCCTCCTAAAAAGCCAGCCAGCAAGTCAGACAGCAGGTCACATTAAGCTAAAGGAGGGAGGTAGTGGATGTGGGGAGAGGGTGGTGCAGTTAGCCTGCCCTTTAAGAAGAATAAATCCTGATGCCTTCTCTAACGCACGAGGATTTTATATTTGAAAAGGTTAGGGCTGGGTAGTGACTGTGGTACAATGGAAAGATTGCTAGATCTGGTGTTACAGGGCCTAACTTTGAATTCTGGCTCTGACACGTATCCATGTGAGCATGGACAAGTCACTTGAGGTCACTTGGCTCAGCTTCCTTCTCTATAAAGTAAAAATGTTCATGAAAATAATACTTGTGCTACCCATCCAACTAACTGTAGTGAATATAGCAAGGGAGGGAGGGAACAAGCATTTAATGAAACACCTACTACATGCCTGGCACTGTGCTAAGTGCTTTTTACAACTGTTATCTCATTTGATCTAGCACTTTAAGTTTACAGTTGAGAGGAAAGCCCTGATGAAAAGAATAAGGAGAATTCTAGACTCACCAAATTTCAGAGTTGGAAGAAGACTCCAAGACCATCTAGTAAAACCTAGGCTTGGATCTCTAAATCATTCAGTCAACAAGCATTAATTAAGCACCTACTAAGTGTGGGACCCTGAGTTGAGCACTGGGGATACACTACAAAGAATGAAACAATCCCTGCTCTCAAGAAGTTTACATTCAAATGGACAAACCAACATGTAAATAAGTTCTGTATATAATTACAAACAGAATAAATAAGCCTCCATGCAGCCCAAGATTAAAATCTGTCTTATTTGGTTCCCTTATCATCCTGTTGACCCATGCTGAGGTTGTTGTCTACTAAAACCACCAGATCTTCTCCCCATAAAGCTATCTTGCCATGTCTTTCCCAACCTACTTGTATAAAGTTGATTTTTAAAACTCAACTGTAGGACTTTATGTTTATCTCTATTAAATTTTACATTGGCAACATGGGACAGAGGTGTCAAACACACAGCACACAATACTCCCTAGTGCAGCCTGAACCAGATTAAAAAAACATAGTTCCTATCTTATTTTAACGTGTTGATATATTATTTTTTTAAATCTCATTTGGTTCAAGTTTCCTCTTCTCTAAAGTAGGAATGTTCGTGAAAATAATGCTTGTTTTACCCATATAACTCAGGGGACTATAGTTTAATAATAATGTTCTTATTAACTAGTTTTCTAAGTCAACATGAGATCTGTAGAGATTCTTACTTACGGTTTAGTGGCTTCCATTTCTATTCGAGTGTGACAGTACTAGTGGGAGATAGATAACCAGACCTTAGAGTTGGGACGAGGTAGATTCAAGAACTGCTCAGACCCATAATATTGGCTGTGGGACTATGGGCAAATTACTTAGCTCTTCAGCACCCCAGGCAACTCTTGAAGACAATAAGTTGCATTGCTTTTTTCTTATTTTCAAGGAATTATCCTCACCTGGAAGTCCATAAAAAACTGAAATTATAGTTTCAGGTCAAAACAAAATTCATTTTATTGGATCCATGCAACATTCAAAGAACCAGCAACAGGACTTTAGCATATTGGTTATATCTTCTAGGGAGTACCTATCAAAGACATAGACAAGAAGTAGAAGAGAGGAAGGTATGAAGGGGTTATTATCTGCACTAGTGAGGAAATGTCTCTACCGATGGTCAGAAATCCACTGAAGTATAGGTTACAGACCATTGCTCATATTTTGGATTTTGGAGCCCATCATCTTCAATGTTAGTTGCCCCTCCAATCTCTCATCATCAACAAATTGGATGCCATTGATTCTTTATTCTACATCACTCATTTTAAAAAATATTGATCAAAACAGTACCCAGAAGTACCCCACTAAAGACTTTCCCTGTACCAATGGCCTGAGAAAATAGGAAACCCCATAGAATTTTGACTTCCTTTGTATTCTGTATCACAGAAGGTCAAGATAAGGAATCCCCCAGTAACCTGCCCCAAATGTCTCAGCCCCAGGACTGAAGTGAGTTACTAAAGAGGTCCTAAACACAGAAAGAAATAATAATGAAGTCTCAAGTTTAAATTGTACCATCACCCAAACCATCTACCCCATCCCAGAATACTCTAAGTACACCTGCCTCATCTACTATTCTTACACTCTCCTAAGACAGATGATGAAGTAGAAGGAACAAGACGATTGTAGCTAGAGAACCTAGCTTCCAATTCTGGCTCTGCCATTTACTAGCTACCTATGGGCAAATCTTTTCACAAGCAGTGTGGGAAAAATACTGAATCTGGAGTTTGAAGTGGTTGTTGCTTCATTTCAGTTGTGTCTGAGTCTTCATGACCTCATCTGGGGTTTTCTCCACAAAGATACTGAAGTAGTTGGACATTTTCTTCTTCAGGTCATTTTACAGATGAGGAAAATGAGGTAAACAAGGTTCAGTGACTTGCCCAGGATCACACAGTTAGTAAGTATCTGAGACCAGATTTGAACTCAGCAAGATCAGTCTTCCTAACTCCAGATGTGGTGCTCTGTTCTATCCACTTCACCTCTAGAGGGCAGATGAGAAAGAAGAGCTTCTTAGTACTCTATGAGTGGATCTCCCATTTTGGTGGGGAAGAAAAATTATTTCACTCTTGTGAGCTTCAGTTTTCTCATCTAGAAAGAGGGAATTAAACCTTCAGTACCAGATCAGAAGACTGGGTTCAAATGCTTAATCCCTATGGGATCTTTGCCAAATCACTTAAGCTCGTTTGACCTCAGTTTCCTCATTTGTAAAATGGGGGAGGGCTAACTTGGTGCTATCTAAGCTTCCTTCCCACTCTGAATCTGTGATATATTGGGGTAAATTAGGACCCTAAAACCACATTTTTCAAATCTTAGCACAGTACCTGGCACACTGCATGTCCTTATTAAATGCTAGTTGACTGACTGGTTGATTGACTATGTTGGGGGGAGGGAAGGCTCTGAAAAGAAACTAGGTTCCCCTCAGCATTCCAGATGGAATATACACATTCAGCTTCGCTGGAAGCAGAGTACCAGATGAACAGAGTACAGATGAGCAGTTAGCAATGAAATCAGTGGGCAGATGGGAGAAAAGAGCTTCTTAATACTCCTATGAGTGGATCTCCCATTTTGGCAAGGGAAAAAAACTTCTCTCTTATGAGCTTTAGTTTCCTCATCTGGAAAGAGGGAATTAGACCTTTAGTACATACCACACAGGGTTGTTGTGAGAGTCAAATGAGGTGACATATGGAAAGCACTTTGAGTTACTTAAACTGCTGAATAAATTCCAGCTAATATCATTAGTCATTATCATCATCATGAACTATTAATGACTAAACCAGGCTTCAGGTGGGAGTCTTAAATCTTGAGAGCCGATTCCCCCAACCTTGCAAGGGGAGAAATAAGATAGACTGCTGCAGATGGGGAAAAAAGCACAGAATGAAAGGACAAAAGGCTCGGGTTCACGTCCCAGGGCAAGACATTAACCAGCTGTGTGACCTTGGGCAAGTCATTTAATCAGCCAATAAACATTTATTAAGTACCTGCTATTAGCAACTACTTATTAGGCACCTACTATTAAGGCAAAAGATAGTACCAGCTCTCTGGGAGGGAGGAAACATGCAAACAATATATACAAAGCAGACTGTATATAGGATAAATAGGAAATAATTAGAAAAGGGAAGGTATTGGAATTAAGAAGGTTTGAGGAAATGTAAAGTTAATTAGAGTTCAAGATCTTCCTGGGCCCATTAATAGATCTCAGGCACCTTTTGTTAATTTCTAATGAGGCACTGGGTCAGGAGAGTTGTGTCCTCTGGCTCTGAAAAATGTATATATACTCTGAGGTGCAGTTTTGCTTGGGGGACTTGGAAGAAGGTGTCTGTGCCAGGTGGGTCTCTGAGTAACTGTTAAGGGGCCTCCTGGCTTTGAAAATCCAGATGTTGGTGCTTCTCTCTCTGGTAACTGCATATGTACGCAATGGTCAGACAGTTGTATCTGTCTGTTGATCTGTGATGTAGGTATTGTTGATGGTCAGACAGTTAGAACCCCTGTCTGTTGGTCTTTATTTTTCTGTTTATATTTTCTCTGTTGGTGAATGTAATTACAGAAGATTGTTGACCCCTCAAAAGTTGCTTTCCTTTTAGAAGAGCAGATTTAAGAACCTGTGCAGCAGGCCCTCCTGTACATGCCGGGGGTGTTTGCTGTTACAGAAAGTTTTTCTAAAAAACAGGATTTTAGTGGGATTTAAAGGAAGCAAGAGAACCTCTCAGCCTCAGTTTCCTCATCTGCAAAATGGGGATTAGGAACAAATACACTCTCAACCTCATAGGGTGGCTAAGAGAAATGCGCTTTGTAAATCTAAACATTCTCTAGAAATGCGAATTTTAAAATGCACCAGGGGAGAGGCTGCATGGTACAGTGCTTTTCAAAATGCTCTGTAAACCTTAAAGCGCTATAGGAATGTGAGCAGCCATGTGTTACCAAGATCATCATTATCCCAGGAGTCACCAGAACAAAGAGCTAACACTAGCTTTTCCTCTGAGTTCTCCTGCTGAAAAGAGCCTGGGTTAGAAGAAAGGAAAGCAATAAAACTCCCCTTGCAACCCAAAACAGGTAACCACAGAGGAAACTCTTAAGGCCAGCAGCAATGTATCCCTTGATCCATATTTCATAGGAGAGAAAATAACAATTGGACATGTCACCCCCAAAAACCAGAAACTCAAAGCAATTTTAGATGAACTTTCAGAATGATGAAACAAATAGCCATGTTCGTGTTATACACCAAATAAATCACACCAAAATGATAGTTGTAATTCCCCAAAGTACACAGAGAATTGATTTTGCTATGACACTTACCATGATGAACGGGTATACCCCTACACAGGCACATCTTAAGTGGCTGTTACTTAACCCATTCCCACCCAGCCCACAAGCTCATCCCTGTGTGGTATAGTAGAAATAACTGATCTAGAATCAGAAGGCCTGGGTACAAATACCATGGAGTACCTAGGTAAGGAATCATTTTTTCTCTCTACGCCTCAGTTTCCTCATTTGCAAAATGATTGTTGATTGTGAAAGGAAGGGCTGATTGTTAAATTTTCAGCATGACAGCTATACCTCAGAAATAAGCAAATGCTACAAATCAGGGCTTGATCTATTGTTTTATTGATTGCCTAGCCTTAAGAAAGCAATGGAGAATATGTTAATCATGAATGTTAATAATAAACTTAAAAATGTATAGTGTACTTTTTCCCTCAAAGAGGGTCAGTTGTTAAACATTTATCAGCAGACCTCTCTAAAGTTTTTCCAGATATAAATCCTGTGATATTCTTGGACTCTCCAGACTTCAACTTGGGTAATGTCAAGTACTCCTCAAAGTCCACTTTCAACCCTGTGACCCATCCCTGTCAGTCTCAACTGGACTGGTCATCAGCAGAGGCCAGCATCCCCAAGTAAGACCTGCTATGTCCAGGACTGGGCTAAGCTATAGACAAACAATGCAAAGGGATTTGTTTGTCTTTCAAACTCCATCACTCAGTCTCCTATCTGTAGTATGAGGTGATTACTCATTATATTTAGTCCTGGGACCCTTTTTCTGCTCTCAGGATAACCCAGGGACTTATCTTTAGAGTGTAAAGATTCCACTTTCTTCTTCAGACCATAATTGGCACCGATTCTGCTGCCCAACCTGCCCATCAGTCTATTCTGGATTCCATTCCTGGGGTCTATCTTCTTGGTAAGAGGCCAGCTTATAATAGCTGATAAGGTGTGAAGCATTATCCTCACTATTACCTCCCAAGAATATCTGTATTTTAGGGGATCTGGTCAGGTCTCAGCTTTATTGCCTTTGGCCAAAGGTCCTTCCTTGCAAGCCGTATATACAAGGCAAGGATAATGGGAAATCCCATCTCTAAAATGCTGCTAAGGAAAGCATAAGAATAAATGGAGGTATCTATCTAAAACCAAGAACCAGTGTTATCTACAACTAGAATTAAACTTGAAGCCTTTCTAATAAGATCAGGGGTGAAACAAGAATGTCCATTATCACCATTATTATTCAATATTTTTAGAAATGCTAGCTACAGCACTAAGAGAAAAAAAAGAAATGGAATTAGAATAGGTGATGAGAAAACAAAATTATCACTCTTTTCAGATGATATGATGCTACACTTAGAGTACTCTAGAGAATATCAACTAAAAAACTAGTTGAAAACAATTAACTTTAGCAAAGTTGCATGATATAAAATAAACTTCCATAAATTATCAGTATTTCTACCTACTACCAATAAAACTCAGCAGGAAGAAATAAAAAGAGAAATTCCAGTTAAAATAACTGCCGACAGTATAAAATACTTGGGAATCAACCTGCCAAGACAAATTTAGGAAATACATGAACACAACTACAAAACACTTTTCACACAAATACAGATCTAACAAATTGGAGATATATATTAATTGCTTGTGGGTAAGCTAAACCAATATAATAAAAATAACAATTCTACCTAAGTTTAATTTACTTATTCAGTGCCATACCAATCAAACTACCAAAGAATTATTTCCTAGAGCTAAAAAAACCCAACAAATTCATCTGGAATGACAAAAGGTCAAGAATATCAAGGGATATTTTTAAAATGTGAAGGAAGGTAGCCTAGCAGTACCAGATTTCAAACTGTATTATAAAGTGGTAATCATGAAAACAATCTAGTACTGTCTAAGAAATAGATCAGTGGAACAGATTAGATACATAATACACAGTATTAATGACCATAGTAATCTATTATTTGATAAACCCAAAGATCTAACCTTTTGGGGTAAGAACTCACCATTTGATAGAAATTACTGGATAAACTGGAAAGTAGTTTGGAAGAAACTAGGTATAGACCAGTCTTACACTGTATACCAAAGTAAGGTCAAAACAGATAAATGATTCTCCAACATAAATGATAATATTAAAAGTGAATCAGAGGAGCATGGAAAAATGTAACTGCTAGATATATGGATAAGGAAAGAGTTTATGACTCAACAAGAGATAGAGAGGATGACCAAAAATAAAATGGATAATTTTGATTACATGAAATTTAAAAGCTTTTGTACACACAAAACTAATACAGCCAATATTAGAAGGAAAACAGAAAACTGGAAAAATGTATAGTATATTTCTCTGATAAAAGTCTTATTTCTGAAACGTATAGGGAAATGGGTAAAATTTTAAAAAAAAAGAATTCCATTTCCCAATTGATAAATGATCAAAGGACATGAATAGGCAGTTTTCAGATAAAGAAATCAAAGCTATCAATAACCGCATTAAAAATGCTCTAAATAACTATTGATTAGAGAAATGTAAATTAAAACAATTCTGAGATACCAACTCACATTTATCAGATTGGGTAATATGACAGAAAAGGAAAATGACAAATGCTGGAGGGGATATGAAAAAATTGAAGCACTGATATACTCTTGGTGGAGATGTGAACTAGTCCAATCATTCTAAAGAGCAATTTGTAAATGGTTGTAAAACTGTGCATACTCTTTGATGCAGAACCATCACTAATGGGTCTGAATCCCAAAGAGATCAAAGAAAATAGAAAGGGAACTATTTGTACAAAAATATTTATAGAAGCTCTTTTTCTGGTGACAAAGAATTGGAAATTTAGAGAATGCCCATCAACTGGGAATGGCCAAACAAGTTGTGGTATTTGTGATGTAATACCGTTGGACAATAATAAATGATGAGCAGGATTGGTTTTAGAAAAACCTGGGAAGAATTATATGAACTGATGCAAAGTGAAGCGAGCAGAACCAGGAAAACATTATACATAGTAACAGCCATCTGTAACCATAATCAACTGTGAAAGACGTAGCTACTCTGATCAACATAATGATCCAAGACAATTTTCACGATGAAAAGTCCTTTCTACCGCCAAGGAAAGAACTGATGGGTTTAGTGCGGGTTGAAGAAACATACTTTTTGAAACTTTTTTTTCTTGCGGGGGGGAGGTGTTGTATGTGTTTTCTTTTGAAACATGTCTAATATGAAAATGTCTTGTATGATTTCACATGGATAACTGATATCATATTGCTTGCCCTCTCAAGGCCTGGGGGAGAGGTTGTAGTGAGACAAATTTGGAACTCAATTTTTTAAATAAATATTTTTTTTAAATTAAAACATTTTAAATGCTGTGAAGGATAGCAATTTCACACATATGGGCATTTCTTCTACCTGTGCAACTCCCAATCCCACCCACCCCCATCCCTTAATAGATGGTCTTTTTGAGTGACTATGCATCACTTTCTAAGATCCATGTAAAATAGACATAAAATAAAATTTAACTGAACTGGCGGACATATAATCATTCACCAGGTCTTTCTATCTTGATAGTCCCAGGCAAAGCAGATACTCTGTAGAATAGCACCTAAGAAACCAGAGTCACTTTGATAACAAGATGAGAAATCAGAAGAAGGATCTTTGAAATAAGTTGATCAGGGCAAAACAGAGTGCTGTCCTACATATAATAGTAAGTAACATCCCAACACTTTATCTTTTTAAACTACTGTTTAAAATAACCTTAATTCTATTTTTTTGCCTAGATAATACAATTGGTTACATAAGCATCTTTGGTAGGGAGCATAACCCTGTATTCTATAGCTATCACACAATACTCCTCATCTCTGGTTTCATGATGTGTGATCTTTCCGGGAGGAGCAGTACTGACCGTTATTCAAGCACCTTTCTCATGAGCCTCCTTCTTGGAATCTGAATAGCCAGAGATGGTCTCCTTCGTACTTTGTTTAGCTTCAACATGAGATTATGTTTTGAAAAGTATTTTTCTATGTCATAGAATTTTCTCTCTCGTAATCAAGTCTTTCCTCAAGTAGTTCCACTGTCTCTAGCAGCTGCTCATATACAATCCACTATATTCTCATACTTCAGGTCAATCTTGAATTTTGGCCTGGTGGTATTCTATATAAAAGCAATTTGAAATTCCCCCCAAAACCCTTTTCCATTGTTCTAAATATACAGGATAGGGAAAACAGGAATAGAGAGGGTCCTCTAAGTAATGGTGCAAAGAAAAGGGAAGCAAGTGATAGGTTTCAGTTTCTTCTTCTGTAAAGTGATTAGTTGATCCCTGGATTCCTTACTAGCTCATGATCCTAGGACCCTCTGCCAGCCTTTGATCACGACTGTTGTCATGGTCTGAAAACATATGACCCTCAACAGTCTTTCTGAGTTAAAAAAAAAAAAAAAAGTAAGCCTGAGAAATTCAACTCAATTGAACAAACATTTATTAAATACTCATTGTACCTAAGGCCCTGTTGTAAATGGTAAGGACCATCAATCCATAAATAAGCATTTAATAAAGCCGCTACAATGTTCTAGGCATTTTGCTAGACACAAAACCAAAAATGAAATAATCCCTGTCCTGGAGGAACTAACATTTCAGGGGATGGGAGAAGGAATGGAGAGACAACAGTAACTCTAGAAATAGAGATAGCAATACAGATATAGATATATAAATATGGATATAGGTATATATATATATATATGGATTTAGATATAGATATGTCTATATATACACAAAATAAATGCAAGATCATTTGTCAGGGAGACATCAGAACTTTTATTTTAAAAGCTACAACACAGACCCTACTTTCAAATAACAAATATAATAGGAGGGAGAACTAACTGACCAGAGAAAGATAAACACAAGGGAGGTGACCAGGCAAAGTGCTATGAGATCTCTGAGGAAGGAGAGATCTTTCACTTGGGAAGAAGGTGGAGTCAGAGAAAGAAAGTTTCAAGATGAAAGTGGGACCTTGAGTGATTCCTTAAAGGAAGGAAGAGGCTTCTCCAAATGGAGAAAAGGCAGAAGGCCCCCCAAGAATGGAGGAAAGAGTGAGGGCCAAATCATGGAAGCTGGAAAAGAAAGGACAAGAATGGAGGACATGAACACCTCACAACTGAAAGGACTGTCTTGTCCAAGAGTTCTTAACCTTTTGTACGTGTTATGGACACTTTTGGAAATGTGGTGAAACATATGAACCTTTTCTCAGAGGAAATGCATGAAAGAAAATACATGAGACTACAAAAGAAAACAATTATATTGAAATAGTTACCTAAATATTTTTTAAAAGCAAGTTCATAAACCTCCTAAAATCTATCATCTCTGGACCCCAGTTTGAGAATCCTTACAATGGAGATATCTTTTTCAAATATTTCATACAGAATTACCAAAATCTATCTCCAAACCTTAGAGTTTCTTGAGTATGAGGTCCTCTGAATCCATGATAGAAGGCATGGTTGATCGTAAAGTAAGCCTTAGGTTTCTTTGGGGTCTGGGTTGACTTCTGCCCATTCTCATTTTCTTAAACTGGTCCAGTAGGTACCTGCCTCTTCCTAATCGATTCTGTATTCCCCATTCAAATATATCCAGTATACACACATCCATGTGTTCTATCGCTATCACAGAATACAGGTCTGTCTCTTTCTCATTGCTCTGCTGATGGTATTTCATGCTACCCTGATCTCTGGTTTCATGATCTGTGGTCTTTCTGGGAGGAGCAGTACTGAACATCACTCAGCACACTTCTCATGAGTCTCCTTCTTTGAATCTGAGTGACCAGAGATGGCTTCCCTCGTACGTTCTGTAACTTCCACATGAGAAAATGTTTTGGAAAGCATTTTTCTATATCATAGAATTTTCTCTCTCTGTAATCAAGTCTTTCCTCAAGTAGTTCCACTGTCTCCAGCAGCTGCTCATATACAATCCACTGTTTCTCACCTTTCAGGTCAGTCCACTGGGAGCTGCCTGTCATCCAACAATCCTTCACTTGCTGGGGACAGTATGACAGCATCGACATCTTCTGGATTTACTGCTCCTTTGAGTACTAAGGTCTATTTACCTACAGCATGACTTGGAGAATAAAAGATATTAAGGAACTGAGCATAGGCTTTTGATTTGCTAAATTGCTCCTTTCCCCTTTCCAAATACTCCAGTGCTGTGACTTTGGGGGCCCAGACTACATACAAGATTGAATGCTGACCCCTTGAGTTGCCATATCTTATCAATTCCATCTCTGCATCTCTCTCAGATCTATTTGCTTCTCTCCACTCATCCAGCCACCATATTTGTTCCGGTCTTTACCACCTCCAACCCGGATTATTAAAAGAGCATCACTATTACCCTCCCTGCCTCAAGGCTCTCCCCTCTCCAACCTATCCTCAATATGGTTGCTACAATGATTTGGGGGCATCTCCAGTTGTACTGACCTCTATCTGGCCTCTGGACCCAGATGACTCTGGGGGAGAAAGTGAGGCTGGTGATCTTGCAGAGCCCTGCCTCACTGTAATCCAACTCATCTGCACGTCATGGCATCACCTCCCTGATGTCATGGTTTTCTTAGAAAATGAAGAACAAGTAACAAAAGCTACAATGATATTTATAAAGCACAGATCTGACCATATCACTCTCCTGCTCAGTAACAGTCTATTTGCCAGATAATTTACATAAAATAGACAAGGTTAGGTCTTCTTCCTATCAATAAGTAAATATTTCATATATAACCCCCAAATATCCAGAGCACCACATAAGGTACTTTCAATGTCCTTATTTCTGAGGTCATGAAGCATTTCCTTAATTAGCAGTTCTTTGTGTGACTCTAGGTACATTGCCACACACTAATGCCCTAGAGCTATAATAACACGCTGACCCACAATAATATACAATGCAATAGTTATTTTAAAGCAGCTGGTCTGGCCTATAACATACTTTAATATTTTAAAATTGCCCTAAGACTTTTGGGACACCTTGTATAAGTGTGATGCATGTGTTGCATACATATGTGTATGTGACATACATACATATGTAGTCAGTTTAATGCTTGCTTTGAAAACACAAATTTTCTCTAATGGGTTTAAGATATGAGGAAACGTGTTGAGCATAGCTAGAATTTTGAGTTTGCTTATGTGTAATTTTTTCCACAAGAGCATAGAAAGCTAATTTATCAAAATAAGATCCATCACCCCACTGATAAATCATCAAAAGATATGAACAGCTTTCAGATGAAGTAATAGAAGCTATCTATAGCCATATGAGAAAATGCTCTAAATCACTATTGATTGGAGAAATGCAAATTAAAACAATTCTGAGGCAGTACCTCATACCTATAGATTGGTTAATAGGACAGAAAAGGAAAATGACAAATTTTAAAGGGAATGTGGGGAAAAAAATGAGACATTAATGCACTATTAGTAGAGTTGTGGACTGATCCAGCTACTCTGGAGAACAATTTGGAATGATGCCTAAAGGGCTATAAAACCATGCATACCCTTTGACCTAGCTACACCACTACTAGTCTGTATCCAGAAAGAGATTTTTTTTAAAAAGGAAAAGGACCTATATGTACAAAAATATTTATAGCAGCTCTTTTCTGATGGCAAAGAACTGGAAATTGAGGAGATATTGGGGAATGGCTAAACAAATTGTAGTTACATGATTTTAATGGAATACTATTGTGCTATAAGAAATGATGAGCAAATGCTCTCAAAACACCCTGAAAGACTTGCATGAGCTGATGCAAAGTGAAATGTACTGTGTAAAAAGTAACAGCATTATTGTAAGATGATGGGCTATGAATGACTTAGCTTTTCTCAGCAATGCAATGACCCATAACAAGAACTGATAGTGTCTGAATGCAGATTGAAGCATACTTTTTGCTTTCTTTATATAGATTTGGAGGGTGAATCTACATTTACTTTCACAACATGACTAATATGGAAATGTGTTTTGCATGACTATACATGTATAAGCTATATCATTTGCTTGCCTTTTCAATGAGGGGCATGGGGAGAGAGGAAGGGAAAGAATTTAGAAATCCAAGTTTTAAAAAACAAATGTAAAAATTGTTTTTCCATGTAATTGGGGAAAAATAAAATTCTAAATTTTTCAAAATCACAAATGGGGTCACGAAGAGTCCGATACGACTAAAACAATGGAACAACAAAAATTATGTAAGAGATTCTGCTAGGAACTGGGAATACAAACATATTTAATCACAATAATATGATAATAGCTGACGTTTATAGAGTACTTTTTGGCTTTCAGAACATTTTATATACTATTATCACATTTGATTCTACAATCCACATGTATGGCAGACTTTGTTCTCATTGAGAGTGCAATCTAATGAAAGGAAAGCTGTGTAGACAAATAATTATTGTAGCACCCAGAGCCTCCCCCATCTATGAGCTCTCCAGGAAGCTACCCTCAGTTCGAGGTATTTGCAGAGTCAGAATCCCCTCCAAGTCACAGCCAATAACTCCCAACTAATATCTTTTTTATCATTCAGCCATGGGACATTCATAGTTCATAATAAAGGCATTTATAAAAGTGGGAGGGGGGAATCATTAGCTACAATTCTTCTGATGGCCACTTCCATAAGCAAACCATATCTTTTTCAAGGTAAAGTGCCACATTTATTATATGTCTTCTAGTATAGTTGAATAGAAGCTGGGAGCACAAGAGGACTAGTCCGAATAAAACTCCACCCTCTCCTCCCATCCTTTTCCACTTTCTTCAATGGTACCCCATCTTCCTCAATTGCTACTGAAGCCACCCTCTTGCCAGCAGCCTGGGCCCCAAGGGAACATGGGGTACAGGGCAAGCAGGAGCCTGAGGCAGTAGACATTACCACTAGTTATTATAATGGTTGTGTATTTCTTAACCATCTAACATGTATAAGACTGTGCTACCACTTTTATTAGGTTCCTATTTTTTATGTGTTGCTGACAATGTTTTTGTGTGTTATACACCAGTTTTTCCTCTAAGTCCTGTAATTTTTATTGTATGATTTTGCATACAGCAGTAATTTTTAGAAATGCATATGTCACATTATAGCAGAATTGACTATACATATATATAGGTATATAAAAGCTCTGTATTTTAGATAATAGCTAATATATAATAAACATTTAAATAGCTTAAAATATTACTAAGACTTTTGGTATTAGAGACCAGCCCCTTAATTTTACAGTTAAGGAAGCTGATACCTAGAACGATTATATGACATGCCCACGGTCAAACGTATAGTAAGGATCAGAGGGGGAGTAAATAAAAACGTACTTTAAGATTTACTTAAAATAGCTTTGTGAGGTGGTGGTATGAATGTTATTCCTATTTTACAGATGTGGAAAACTGATATAAAGATCAAGTCATTTGCTCACGGATTACTAAACGATAAGTATAAGACTCCAGATCTGGTGCTCTTTCCACCGGACAACACTGCCTCTGAGACTAAGGCAATGGTTAAACATTTACAAAGCAATGAATCTATAAGCAAAGTATCTTACTGTCCTCCACTCCAGCCTCTCCCCACCCCCATCCCCAAACTACTGGGCATTTGGAAAACTCTCTCAAGAGGCAAACAGAAACAAGGACTGCTGAGAAAACCAACCTCATTAGAACTACAATGCTTGCATAGGATCCTACATTTAATCTTGGAAGAGAAGGAAAGAAGGAAATAAATATTTATTAAGCACCTACCATATGCCAAGCACTGGGCTAAATGCTTTACCAATATCTGATTTAATCCTCATACAACCCTGAGAGACAGGTGCTGTTATTAATCTTATCCTTATTTTACAGTTGAAGAAATTGAGGCAGTCAGAGGTTAAGTGACTTCCCCGGAGTCACACTGCCAATATCTGATGCTATATTTGAACTCAAGTCTTCATACTCGTGGCCCAGAGCCCTAGTCATTGCTCCCCATATAGCATTCTTTACACTATATCATCCTACTTTTTCCATTTCAAATCAGATTTTAAATATACATGTGCCCATAAATCCCTCTGTCAAGAACAGCTCAAGCCCTGTCATTCTTGCCTTTTATTTGTTTTGTTGCTGTTGTAGCAAAAAAAAAAAAAAAAGTATTGGCTTTTCAGTTAGTGATTACACATCACACACGCCCAATTTATAATACCATGCCCCAAAGAACAGATGTAATAAAGTAAGGGCAGGAAGTAGCAACCTTATAAAACAGAGCGGCCAACTTAAAAGTCTTTACATGTGTGCCGGAAAGAAAACAGTATATGAGCAAGGCCAGGGACCTTGCTTTGTGCAAAAGATTTCAGATGCTGTGTCAGGCTTGTGGGTGGTTAGGGAGAGAAGGAAGAAGGGAATAAATACTGAGTGCAGAGGGGCTCTAGATGACAGAATCTCCCCCTATGACAGTCCCCATCTGGATTATCACCAAGGCTTCCTCAGTCTTCCCCCTGCCCTCCAAGCCCTCCTTCGTGCACTGATGGACAAGTTTTTCCTAGAGTATAAACCTGGTTCTTTTGCTCAAAACTCATTCATTTAAATCAGCATTTTTAGGTGCCTACTATGTGTTAAGACATTTGTCCTAGTGAAAAAAAGAAAATCAACAAAATCCCTGGATTTCTATTGCCTAACAAGTAAAGTTCAGGTTCCTGAGTTTGTCCTTCAAGGCCCTCCCCTATGAAGCTTTTCAGCCTTCTCTCATAGTCCTATGCTCACATCCTCTCCACTCTGGCCAAATAAAACCGCCTGCTGTACTCCCTTCAGGATACAAAGATTACACTTTCTCACATCTATGCTTTTTTCTCATGCCGTTCCCTAAACTGGAATGTGATCCACCACCCCCACGTGCACTGACTGGTTTCCTACACACAAATATTTCAACATACAGTTATCTCTTCCACATTGTGACTTTCCCCATCACAGTTTCAATATATCATGGGTCAATATAAGAAATGAAATGGGAATTTGCGGGGAGTTTTGCAGAAGCTGCAGCCAATACTCAATGGCCAGCAAATGATACAGAAGAGGTTTAGGAACTCAGAAATGCATAAAGTATATGTATGGTATTGTATAATAACCCAAATTTTACAACAAGATACTATAAACATTTCAAAAAAGAAAAAAAATTCAGATTTCTTCCCTGGTACAAAAGGAGGGCCAAAAATTTTTACATGAATTTTCCAGATCACAAGGGTACTATGTCCCTAACCTCAGCATTGTATAAGGGATAAGTACACAAAGACCAGTAAAGACCAATAAATCCCCAGCTCACAACCTTTACATCCCAACTCTAATTATGCCTTATCCAGAAAGTCTTCCCTAGCACCTTATACACCACTGCCAGTCAGTAATGAGTTCCTAGTCCTCAGGACATTCCATATTCCTTTGTTTATATATTTATACACATCAAAGAACTACACATTATCTCCAAGTTTCAAGGGATTTCTAAGATCCTAATCCAACCTAGACCTGAACAAGAATTCTATCTACAATAGACAAGACAAGGGATCATCCAACCTTTACCCAGTCCTCCAGTGAAGCATAACTCCTTACCGCTCAAGGTATCCCTTTGAATAACGCTGATTAATAGAAAACTTCTCTATCCATCAAGTTTCTGCAACTTTCACTCCTTCACTGCCTAGTTCTAGACTCTGGAGTTAAGCAGAACAAGTCTGACTCCTCTCTTACCTTACAGCTCTTTAGAGTCTTGAAAAGAGTCATCTGTCCCCCTTAAGTCCTCTTTCTTACAAGTTAAACATTTCCAGTTCCTTCTATGCATCCTCATATGCCTGATCTCAAGGCCTTTCACAGTCCTGGTCATCTTCTTCTGGACAATCTACAATTTACCAGTGACCTTTCTAAAATGTGGCACTCAGAACTGAGTCCAAAGAGCTATCACAGTCCTAGACTACACATCAGGCCTTACTTAATACAACGAAGCCCAAAAGTGCTTGAGCTTGAGGGCTGCCATATCACATGGTTGACTCATACGGAGCTATCATTTGAGGAAATTTCAGATCCATAAAGTGTGTAAACCTGGGAAAGATAACAATGCTGACTGCTGCAAAAATTTCCTTCTGTTTGGGATTATTCACATGGGATGCCTTATATACTGTAGGTATTTATCTTGACTTTTCCTTTCCTGTTTCTTAAGCCATAATCTTAATTAGATTGAATATTATTTTCTACCCATATTCACTTAGCCCCAGAGAACCATCTGTGCTGAGATAAGTGATTAGTTTTGTACATAACCTTTCAAAACGTGTATTTTTTTTAAAGGGCCTTAGGCTCTTTGTCCCTTGGTCTACAATCACTTTAATGGGATCAAACTGACCTATAAAATAAAGGGAACCTGTAACCTGTGTCCAGTACTACAAGATTAACCTTTCTTAGACATCTGGCAGCAGGCTATCTTCTTTGCAGGTTAAGAGGACCCAAAGAAAATATGTACTGATAGTCATCTCTCTATTTCACAGAGGATCACCCATAGAGAACCCCTGAGCTGCTGAGAGGTCCATGTCTCAAGAAGACCTTGGTGACCAATGCCTTCCCTGGAAGGCTAAAGATACTCTGTAGGTTTCAGCTAATAGAGTCTACCTTTTTTCCTTCATTCAGGATGATCCTAAGATTGACCCCAAGTGCAAGAAGAAGATTCTGTTCCTGGCCCGATTCTGAACCCCCTTCAAAAAGGCATTAAGCCTTCCAAACCAAAGCCTATATTTTCCCCATTTATAAAACACATAGAGCATTCCCTATGGCCTGACTGTCTCACAGGTATACTACTAGACAAAATGAGACCACATATATGAAAGTGCTCTGCTTCTATTTAAACACAATTTATTGTTACCATTTCTAGTATGTCCTGACCCTCCGGCTCAGTCAGAACTCCAGGGAGGAAAGCTTCCCAATCTCAGTGCTTCCATATTTTTCATAAACTAGAGCTGGTAGTGAGTTATGTGTGCTTATGACATTTTGTACCATGTAATTGCAAAGCTGAATTTATGCTCCCGTCAAGACCTGGGAGAAATAAGCAATTGTCTCATCTATCTGGACACATCTTTCAATAGGTAAGGACCTGAGGGGTTGTTTGTGTCAAGGGTGTGGTCAGGCTGTTGGATACCATAGGCTAACTGGAAAGGAAAAGAGCTGAGGACTTTTAATTAGCAGCTTATAGTTACATGCTATTTTAAGGTTCACAATGCATATTCCCCATAATAACTATGTGAGTGAGCTAGGTAGTACAAGTGTTATTATTCCAGTTTTACAAATGGAGAAACTAAGGTTCAAAGAGACTAAGTATATCCTAGACACTCACAGCTAGTGTCAAAACCAAGATTCAAATTACAAAATTTATGCATCTTCCACATATATTCTGAATCCTCAACTTTTAACATTTTAAAATTTCTCCAGCCCTCACAAATGCTAGGAAATGGAGGCTGGCAGAAAACTGGAAAGAACAGGCAGTTGAACTGAACTTAAAAATTTAACCCTACCAAATTCAGAAGACCTGTGGAGTATTAAATCTTCTCAATTTACACCTGAAGCAACATGGGGCTTCACTAAATAGCTTTTTGGGTGACATAATCAAGGTCGCCTCCAGGGTCACACAGCTGATGAGCGTCTGAGGTTGGATTTGAACTCTGGTCCCCCTAGCTCCAGGGCCAGCACTCTATCCACTGCACCACCTAGCTGCCCCCACTAATTGGTTTCTCAAATCACTTTCAGTTCTGAATCTATGATCCTATGAAAGATTTTAAGGCTATGATTTGCCCCAGATCACAATAAATCTGTAGTTAGCCAAGGACTCAAACCAGGTCATGTGACTTAATAAATGAATGAATGAATAAATGAAGAATTTATTAAGCACTTGCTTTATGCAAAGCACTATTCTAAGTGCAAGGCATACAAATCAAAACATAAGACAGTTTCTGCTCACAAAAAGCTCACATTCTAATGGAGAGACAAAACATCTGGGAGGTTTTGTCTGCAAAGTCAATGGAAAGGTCCTTAGGGTGCAGCAGCAAAGCAGATGGTAACATCTCTTCTTTCATTCCACTTCCATCAACACAAATCATATCTGTTTCTGGCATTGAACCTTTGGACACTGGGCTGGAAGCATTGTTATTCCAAAAGCCCTTGGGTTCATTTTGTTTCCATAAAGAAACAAGGGGAGACAGTGGTCAAGATGGTGGCAGTGTTTTTTCTTGCTTGGCACATACTACCTCCTGTCTCTCCCTCAGGGTGCCCTGCTACTTCAGCTAGATTGATTTGCCTGCCCTCTGAGTGGTAGTTAGTTGGCAGTTGGTAGAGATGCCTTGTAATCATAAAATCATAGAAGCAAAACTGGAAGGAACTACAGAAGTCACCTAGAGCATGGATCGCACTTATATCTCTCCAATAAGTGGTTAACTAAACCCCATTTTAAGGATCTCAGTGATAAGGACTCAAGAACCTAAGAGACACCCAATTCCATATCTGAATTCTCTAAGTGAAAAAGTATAATGAAATGTTGGGCTGCATTGGAAGGCATAGCTAACAGGATTAATGAGGTCATAATTCTGACTAGCCAATTCATATCTAAAGTATTGTGTTCAGCTCTAGGCACCATGTTTTAGGAGGGATGTTGATAAGTTTAAGGTTATGAACAGAAAGTTGACCAGGATAGTTAAGGGGCTCAGGCTTATAATGTATGAGGATCAAGGAAATGGGGATAGTTAGCCTAAAGAAGCGATGATCTAAGGGGGACATGGAAGTTAGGTGTTCTCTTGATAGTTACCAATGATCTTAATGGTCCAATCTGATGCCTTTTTTTCAGTCCTCATTCTTCTTGACCCATCTTCTGTATTTGGTACCATTCATCAAGTACCTCTTCTCAGATGCTTTCTCCTCTTGGGTTTTCATCATTCTGCTCTCTCATATCACTGAGTGGTTAAAGGACTTACCCAGTCCTACCAGAAGTGGAAGAGCTGGGATTCAAGTCCATCTATAATCAGCTGATTCATCTCCCCCAGAGCAATTTAAGCTTGATGAGAGCAGGGATTGTTTTCACTTTGTTTTTATAATCCTACTGGCTATAGGGCACAGTGCCTGGCACATAATAAGTGCTAAATAAATATTTGTTGATTCACTGATTTTTAACAAACTTAAGTCCTCTTCATGCTCTGCCATGGTAAGTCAGTGGTATCATATGTTTTATATGTATAGATATTACTCGATTGTTGGATGGTGGGTATCAGGGGTTTTTTCCTTCATTTGCCTAAGAGGCACTAGTACTTTATAGGAGAAAAGTAAGGAATAATTGGAATGCCAGCTCTAGAGAGCTGGGTGTAGCCCATTTATGATGACAATTACCATAGGCAAGATAGACAGATACATCTCCTAAGAAGAGAAGAAAAAAGACCGCAAATATATTTAGAACTGTCAACTGACACTGACTGATGTTGAGACAAAGCTACAGTGTGCATTGGCCAAACTCAACATTCAATTCTTTTGCCTTGAATATTTAAGTCATTCTTGCAGGAACACCTCATCAGGAAGGCACTGAACCAAGATGGCACCCCTTCAAAACAGCCTCCCTGGACAGCTGCTAAGGAGCTGACCTCATGTCTGATATTATAGCCTTGGCAGGGGAAAAAGGTGTCATTGTTCCGTGGTCTGCTTGTTGGTTTGAGAACCCATTTGGTTTGACTTGAAACAAAAGTCAGAAAGGAAAAGAAAAGGCAGGAAGTATAAAGTCATTCTAAGCTAAGAAAGAATCAAGACTCAACTCATTGACTCACACCTGAACCTCATACTCCCTTAAGGATCTCAAGATTCTAACAAGGGAAAAACATGGAGATCCAAGAAGATTCTAACATACTCTTTTGTTTCCAGGGTAAATTATTTTTCCTCCCCAACCACAAATTGTGACTATACCACAAAACTACCCCCAAAATATTTATAAACCTTCAGGACCTAGAAACAGATAAGACCAAAAGAGATCAACTCAAAAGTAACTGTAAATCCAAAGTTCTGTTGTTTCTACACAAAACATTTAAAGCATTTTCGAGTCTACTAAGGTTGTATGAAACCTTGCATTTATCACAATAACCAGTTTAGTTAAACCCTCTAAACCATTACTAAGATTCCTTACTTAGCTTAAAGATGAAATTTGTAACCTTAAATAAATAACTTTACCTCTAGGGACCTCAATGTCCGCATCGGTAACATGAGGGTGATAATATCTGTCTGACATTATGGAGGACGAAATTAGATAATGTATGTAAAACATGCTAATATATTAACATTGTTACTATCTTCATCATCACTGTCATCTTGTTCTCATCTTTTTGATGGGGCTGTGATAGAAATAGCCTAAAGACATGTAACTATCCTACTACATGTAGATAAAATGATTGCTTTGGATAATTGTATTCTTGAGCCTTATGTTGTTAACTCATCTTCTATAGATTTACTGAAAATATCTTTGAACAATTCCAATGATAAACATGTATGCCTCATCCTGCGTTCTTATGACTTTAATTTCTTCTATGAGGTCTCCATGGTTTTAAGTCTTTTCATCCCATGTAGTCTGGAGATGATGAGTAGTTAGTAAGGAGTTATCTATTTTAAAAACTATTATACTTAACTATTCTTTTTATCATTATCAATATCAGTTGAAATGATGGCAGAGACTTTGAAGGGAAGAGTAGAAAAAAATTCAATAAAGATGTCCCACCATAGGACAACTGACCTTAGAACAGGAAAGGATTTTAAAGGTGATCTGATCTAACCCTCTCATGTTAACAACACTAACAATAACAATATTAATTAACACATATAACATTTACCATGTGTCAGGCATGGCATTAAGTGCTTGGAAATTACTATTTCATTTGACCCTTAAAACAATTCTGGGAGTTACATAAATTTATGTTTACTGACAAGAAAACGAGGCAAACAGGTTAAATGACTTGGTCAGGGTCACACAGCTAGTAAGTACCTGAGATCACATTTGAACTTGGGTCTTCCAGGCCCTTCAGTCTCTCCACTTCGCCTGCCTCTTCTCTGTAACTTATCTGTTACAGAAAAGGAAACTGAAACCCAGAGAGATTAAGTGACTTCCTTACCCAAGGTCATAGAGGTAGTAAGAAGCAGAGCAAAATTCCAATCCCAATGACGTCCCTTTGAGATCGCGTCCCTCCCTGCAGATTCACTGGGAGCAATGCCACCTGGACAGAATTTCCACGATCCAGATGAAAGATCACAGGCCCATAAGAACAAAGGAATTTCCTTAGGCTTACCCAAAAGCCTCTTGAGCAAGATCCCAAATAAAGACCCAGGAACCCAAACTCCTAGGGCCTCAGTCAAGAAAGCACCATACCCTGCTCCCCCTAATCTGAGAAAGAAGAGTCAAAGGCAGTTCATTAAGAGAAAGTGACATAGAGTCCTTACCCTCCCACTTACTCCCACCATTACCTCCTTCTTAGAGTTGCCAGGCTGTGGCCTTGATATTGTTTAGAAATTGATATTATGCAAATTGGTAAACTTAAAAACCAATTGCTTCTTAAAGGTCAGCTCTCCTGTTTGTAATCGGGACCAAAAAAAAAACAAAAAAGAAACTAATTGGATGCTTTGTGTGTGTGTGCACATGAGGAAAGAGAATTTGGAGAGCTCTCCTGAGTCCAGGAAATTGGAGTTTATGCACAGACTGGCCTGTCGGAAGGATTATCCTCTTTCCACAAGCAAATTGCCTTTTACCTTGAAAGATACCTCTGCACTACAGAATAATGGAAATTTGGGGAGGTTTAGCATTAGTGACAGATTTGAAACTCACGCCCCCAAAGCTGCGTTGGCAGAGTACCTGCATTGGCAGGGCCCCTGTGTTGGCAAAGCTCAAAGCACACCCTGGCAAGGATCCATACCCCAAGTAGCCACTCATTACCTTTGCCTCCCCAACTTTCCTGAAGCCTTGTCGAAGGAACCTCAGAGCTCCTAGACTCTTTCTGAAGGAAACATGGACTCCTCAAGCTGCCCCAGAATAGAGAGCCTTCCCTAACCAAGCAGGAAGGTGGCAGGGTAGTTACCTAGTAGAACAGACTCAAAGATTTATTGTGGTTATTATTGTTTTAATAAGATAGGAAACATCCAAAAGAGGTTGACAAGGATGATGTAGGGACAGAAGACCAAGTCACAGGAGGATCCATAAAAGGGAATGTAGATGTTTAGCCAAGAAAAATACGGGAAACATGAAAGAGCTGTCTTCAAATATTTGAAGAGGTTTTCTATGGAAAAGAGATCAAACTGGTTCTTCTTGGCCCCACAAGACAAGACTAATGACCAAGACAAGAGACAAATTCTCCCACGGAGGAGGAAATACTATTATTATAGAAAATATTTTTCAATTATAGAAAGCTCTCATTTTGTAGAAAATTGTCACCATAGCACAGAAGACTCATTTTATTCAATAGAGGGGACAACTTATCAATTAGAGCTGTCCAAAAGTAGAACAATCTTTCTTAATATAGGAATAGGCAGTGAGTCCTCTATCCCAAGAGGGGAGATGGAAGGAAACTCACATTTATTGTTGTCACATACGCTAACTCCTTTACAAATGAAGGCTTTGGAAAGGTAGATGAATTGTCCAAAGTCACACATGTACCAAATGACTGAGCAAGGCTCAGAACTCAGGGCCTTTGACTCCCAATTCACCTTTTCCACAGCATGTGAAAGTGCTTAAAAATTGTAGAAAGCGCAATGGAAATGTAAGAAACATTATTTGAAATCCAAACAATCTTTGAAAGAATCCTTTGCTCAAAATTTTCCCCATTGCCAGCAGACTTGCCATGTCAAGTATGCCTACAGGTCTTGTCCACTGTCTTTTAGTTTCAGCCTCAGGCTGTGCATTCCCTTCCTATATACTATTGGATTATTCCTCTCCCTGGGCAAGAAGACCTATTGTACTGTCCAACCATGTCCATCCAAATGAATTGAGGCAACAGCATTTACTATGCTTAAAGCAGAGTTCTTCCAAGAGGTACTTTCTCTAGCCTGTGTGATAAGATGGAAAGACCACTGGAATTTCAGTCCAGAGACTTGGGTTAAAATCTCGGTCATTTGTCAGACAGGATGACCATCAGCAAGTCTTTTACCTTTTATCAGGCTCAGTTTGCTCATCTGTGAAATGGGAATAATAACCCTGGCCCAGCCTATCCCCATCCAGGACTGTTGTGAAGCAATGCTTTGGAAAATTTAAAAGGATAAGAGTATCTAACCGTACCTTGGATCATCCCCAGTACACATCAGTGGGGTGGGTCAGGGAGGTGGAGGAAGGGGATGGGGGTGGGGGGGAGGCAGGGGGTGCAGTGTCCTAGGAGGGCTGAGGCTTGGGGCCTCCAACCCTCTCATGCTTAAGATGTGTTCAAGCAGCCAACTTTACAGCTCACCCTGGCCGTCAGGGCCTACTGTCACTCCAGCTGTTACTGGGCAATGGATTCCTGTTGCCAAGATATGGATTTGGTTTTAATAACAGTTAGTGCAAACACAGTAAATTTACTGCTGTGAGAGAGAGTTTTTGAAAACGTCCAGCCCTGGCTATAATTTTTCAGCCTCACCAGCTGTTTGTGCTCAGCTCATACCTGACATGGTGCTTTGAAATAGCAATCACTGTATTTATAAGAAGAGAAGGACTCATAAATATGTCACAAGTGGAATATACAACGCCATATTTCACCATTTTCTATTTTAAAATTGTGACTTATGGCTGCAGAAATGCACGCCCATTAAAGGTGATATGATGTATTTTCTGCCTTGTTCAGGAGTCCATCCATCAACGAGACAATAAAGAAAACCGCACTTACTTTCTCCCTGTCGTCTGTAATTTATGATCCCCCAAAAGCTGTAACCTTTTGGCAGGCTTTGCAGAAACCACTGCTCTGTTAGCAACTAAATAACCTTTTATAAGGTTTTAAATGTGTTGCTACAATCTCAATGCACTTGCTGTATTGATCCAGAAGATCTTGGAGGGGGAAAAAAGGTTGGGGTGGAGGGGGCCATGGAAGATGATCTATAACCAGATCGATAACAGCATATAGATTGTTGAAAGATGCTTCTAATGATTTTTGCCAGCCATCATCTTTCAGCACGCCGCTCCCTGTCTCTTAGGCTTCAGTCTCAGCTTGGAATTAATTGACCTTGTTGTTGGAGCGCTCTCTCTCTGTCTAGCTCAGCCAGACAGGGAGAGGCTGAATGTATTCACCACTGCAAAGATACTTGTAGAAATACTACTGGAGTTATAGCCCTGGAAGAGACCTCAGTGGCCAGGCCCCTCATTTTCCAGATGAGGAAATGGAGTGTCCAACTGGAGATGTGACTTGTCCAAGGTCACGCAGTCACAGAGGCAGCCCTCAGAGAATCTGTGTCTTGTGATAAAATAGATAGAGGACAGGACCTGGAATCAAGACAAATAAAGTTCAGCGTTGAATCCAGGCTTTAGCAATTACTGTGGTCCTATACGGGTAGTTTCCCCAATCTATGGTTCCATGTCCTTAACTGGAAAATAAGATTGCTGGACTCAGGGAAGTAAAGGTGGTACAATGAAAAGGAGTACTGGTCTTCATTCAAAGGACATTTCTTTGCATTAAATGTCAATATGCAGAATTCCTTCAAGAACTCTCTCTGTGACCTTGACCAAATCACTTCAATTCCCAGGGCTTCAGTCATCTGGAAAAAAAAAAAAGCTGGATTAGATGCTCCTTTTCATCTCTAGATTCAGCACCTTGTGACTCTAAAGCTTTTCAAGCTCTATGACACTAAGGTATTTCTATAGGTGTCTCAGGATAGTGAATATATCTTTCTCCCTAGGTCTCAGTTTCCTCACTAGTAAAATGAGAAAAATATTACTTGAATTATTTACTGTACAGGGTAGTTGTGAGGAAATCTTAGAAAATCTTAAGGTCTTATATAAATATTGATTGTAGTAGTAGTAGTAGTAGTAGTAGTAGTAGTAGTTGTAGTAGTATACAGTCGCTTCTAATGTGTGGCCAGGATCAACTGAGGGAAAATGGGGTAGTTAAACCATCTTGCTCACCCATTCTGCCTTCTGCCCCAGAATCCTCCCCACCCCAACTTCTAGACTCCCAACCTCCTCTCCACACCTCTCTAAAGTGCGCTTCGGAAGAAGGGGCAAAGGAAGAGCTATTTTATTAGTAAATCATTTAACTTCTCTCAGCCTCAGTTTCTTTACCAGTAAAAGTAGCATGATGATAGTACCCACCTCACAGAGTTGTTGTGACAATGAAATGAGTACTTGAACTTAAATTCTTGGCAAATCTTAGAGCCCTATATAAATACTAGCTTTTGCTTTACTATTTTATTATTATAGAAAACATTCTTATGGCTTGTAACTATTATTACAGAAAACATTTTCTACTATTATAGAAAACTCTCATACTTTAGAAAATGCTCACTATTATTACAGAAAACTCCTCACTTTATTCAATAAAGTTCACAGAGAAATGTTCCTGAGACAAGTTCCTGTCTTGTTATCTATCATTCTTTGCTATTTAACATTCTGCAAACTACTTCATAGGTAGATAAAAATGACTTTTTTGTAATTAAATAAAATATATTGGTAGATAAGCTCACTTTTTTTAGGCCCAGTGAAAGTACCCTCAGTAAAACTCTAGTACCAGACTGAATGAAGGGGATGATAAGAACCTTGTCTCATTCTCAACATTATTTTAATCTCAGCAAGGTCTCTGTGTTTTGAAAGCTTTGGGTCTGATGTGGCTAGAGACTACGAACATTGATCATTGCCAGCATCTATTAAAGATGTGATTCTTAAGTTTTTTTAATCAATGTTAGTCTGAGTGATTGGGGACAACAGTTCAGTCCGAGATCATTCTCTGGTTACAGTAAGGTTTATTGGCTAAGTTCTCTTGAGATTTCTATGTGTAGGTTATGCATTCATTGCTATTATTAAAAGTACTAATACTACCACTATTAGTATAGGTACCCTCCTACTCTGAAGATTCATTCTCAATTTAACCAACATTTATTAAGCATTCATTATGTGTATTCTGGTGATTTCAGGACCTCCAGGCTGAAAAGACTTGTTGGCATGGAGAACCTGCAGTCGTGAGGCCACATGTGGATTTTTAGGTCCTTGGGTGCTGCTTTTTGACTGACTCCAAGTTTTACAAAACAAACCCTTTTATTAAGCATACTTTTGCATGTTTGACACAATATCTCTCAGCCTGTTTTTCACTTGAGTACCACCAGTCTACTCAAGTTGGAAGAGACTCTTCATCAGGTTGGTCACAGGACAGTGTATTTTTCTATTATAGACTTTCAAGAAGACCATCTGTTAGTGACCTATTCAAGCAGCACCCAACGCCAGTAAATTCATAGACTCCCCAATCTACGTACACATTCCAAGTATCAGTTAACAGATAGCAATGAAAGCAGAGAAGCCCTTAGATGGGGAAATTTTTTTAAACATAATTCTTCTGTTCCTTAGCCTCCTTCAAGGCTCAGCCTAAGATGCACATTTTCCATGAAGCATTTCCTTATCCTCCTGATTGCTAGTGCCTTCCTCTTAAAATTATCTTGTAGCTATTTTGTATCTCTCCACAGATATTGATTATTTTATTTATTATTGCTTCCCCTCTATAGATTGTAAGCTCCCTGAGGCCAAAGAACTTTTGCACTTTTATCTGTGTGCTCTGTCTTCTGATTGGTGAGTTCTTCCTAGATCCTCAGTTTTGAGGAAGTATCCAGGCCAGTTATGGTCACTTTACTGCACTCCTGACACTCCAGACTTCTCTACCATGTCTCCTCATGGGTACCTTCTCCAACCTTTTCATCCTCCATTTCTATGTTATCCTGTCCAATGAGAATGTCCACTCCTTGAAGGTAGGGACTACCTTTCTTTTTGTTTGTATCTGTCTTCCCAGCATTCGGCACAATGCCTAGCACAGAGCAGATATTTCATAAATGCTTGCTGATTAATAACCCATAGGGCTACACTGAAAACAGCCTCATCCTCAGACTTACCTCATGCTCCAAACAAAAAAATGGAATGGGACCCTGACTGAAATAGAGAGTGGAGACTAGAGATTTGTGACCCTCTTTCTGAGGGTCTTGCCACAAGTAAGATGCTGTGCATTTGGGAACTTAACAAAAAACCTTGGGGAAATTATTTTCCCTCTAAGCCTCAATTTCCTCATCTGTAAAATGAAGGAGCTGAACTCCAGCTCTATTATTTTATGTCTCCCCTGCCTATTTCTGCCACAAGCACCCTCTAGTTAGGAACCGACCTCGTAGAAAAGGCTGGCAAAGCAGCCAGTAGGATAGAAAGGGGTCAGTGAGGGAAGGAAGGAAATCCTTGCTAATTGGTCTGACCCCTCCCAAACTGAGTTTTCTCTAAAACAGGACCAAGCTTTGAATTATTAATGGCAGACATTCAGGGGAGGCGATGTGAGGGGTGGGATGCAAGAAGGATAGTTTCAAGAGCATCCTGCAGCGCAGTCACAAGACAGAAGGCACCCTGGTTCACTGGGCCATTTGGACCAACACAAAAGAGAACATCTGAGCAGGGCCAACAAAGGCTCAGCTCTATTATCTGAAATGCCTTAGGAAAGCCTGCACCTGTCTGCAGGGAGACCCCCAGGGACCTTTCCACTCTGCATCGGGGCCTCTCCATGCTCTGCTCCTTCTTCCTTTTCATTCACATCCTCCCCCCCATTCTGGAGCAAGGCCCCCAAACCATTATTAACATTATAAATAAGGACAAGAGGCGAGGTATTAAACGTAAAATATGTGGAATTCCCCCTAGAACTCTCTGAGCAGTTCATAAATGTGACGGCTTAATTTTGTCTCCGATCCAGGCAGCCGGTGAAGCATTGCAGGCTTACCGGCTAATTGAAGTTGTTAACGAAGCTGGGTAGAGAGATGGTTATGGGGAGATGGAAACAGAGTCTCACCACCCTGCTGGAGGGAAGCTGAGGCAGAGCAATTCAGGGATGCGTGGTTGCTCCCCAATTCAGGAAGGAAAGGAATGCCCCTCTGTGGTACTCGACCACTCCATGTTGTTGCAGTTATTATTAGGTGATTAAGAAGAATTAATATGGCACTTTAGAGCCAATAAAAATCATTTCCTTTATGCTTTATGAGGTAGATGGGGCAAGGAGTGTTGCCTCTATTTTATAAGAGGGGAAATTGAGGTCCATAGTCAAGTACATGGCTACCAAAAGGCCAAGCCTAGACTTAAAAACCTGGTTCTTCTGACCCAAGGCCACATTGCCCTTTGACATCCCATATAGCCCTCCTGAATATATAACAGGGGTGACTGTGGTAACCTCTGATCAGTCAGATGAGTCCCCTGAGGAACATGGTGAGATGACAGGGCATGGACCTTTGTAAGAAGGGGGCACCATACACACAGTGTAGTTATACGTGGGCCCTAGCCCCTTGCTCAAAGGGTAAGCCTTTGCTTGACCTGAAAACCTTGAGTGGAGAGTTTTCCACCTCAAGTTCCTGGTAAGCTTCTTCTACTCTTCTATTTTTTCTTCTCTGAGTCCAGGCTAGAGACTAACAATCCTGAGAATGGATTCCAGCCTTGAGGTTACTCATGGAGAATCTTGAATTCAAAAGTTCCTGAGTGAAAGGATTCCATAGATCTAGAGTTCCTGCATTCTAGAACCTGGCACCAGCTTCTTAGAGGAAAATTTCCTCAAGGATGTGCTTTTTAAGAGGAGGAAAGAGAGCCATCAACAGGACTGCCTTATAACCAAAGGAAGAAAGCCATACCAGGAAGGCCCAGATATGGACCTTGCCAACTCTGGATATCAATTAATGAACTGATATTTTTACGGACCTACTTTATGCCAGGCATTGTGCTAAGTCATGTCATTGTGAATGGCTCACTTGGTGTAGGTCAGGGGTGGGGAATCTGGGGCCTCAAGGTCACATGTGGCCCTCTAGGTCCTCAAGTGCAGCCCTTTGACTGAATCTAAACTCACAGTCAAAGGGCCATACTTGAGGACCTAGAGGGTCACATTAGGCCACAAGTTCCTCACTTCTGTAGGTCCAAAGTGAATGAGAACTATTTGTTCAGTAGTCCCAAAAAGAGCCTTCACTTCCCAAGGAGATTATAATAAAGGAGCTAAACTCCAAGCTCTAACAACACGTTGGATTCCAGCCAAACTGACCTCTCCATTTCTTGTACCCAACCCTCCACCTCTCATCTCCTTGACCTTGCACTTGCTGTTTCATATATGTGGAATACATTCCCTTCGCTTCCTCTCCTCTTAAAAACTTGGCCCAAGAGACACTCTATACATAAAGACTTTCCTGATCCCCACCCCACCCTCTCCAGCTGTCAGTACTCTCCCCATCAAAATTACTTTGAATGTATTTTATAAATACATTTTGTCTATACCTAAATATACATGGAAGAAAGGAAGAATTTGGTCCCCCACACCCATATACATTTGGTGTCAAAGAAAGCAAAGAGAAGAGAAGGGAGGGAATGAGGTGCTAATGTAATGATAAGGTGTTAATGCCCAAACATTCCTCTTCAGAGTGTAAACACCTTTCTCTGAAAGTCTTACGGGAATAACTTCATTGTATGAGCAAAAACTGGACACCCTTTGACAGGGTTTGAAATAGCTAAAGGCTGGATGAGTTGTCAGACCCAGGTATATTTAGGAAAGATCCTTGTGCCTACAGCACAAGTCAGCAAAGGGGAAAGGAAAATTTTTATCCTCCCATACCACTGGTCATGTCATTTTTTATTAAAATGTATTTTTTCAGTGAACAAGCATTTATTTTCTATCCTACCACCTTTCCCCTTTCCCACTAGAAAAGAAATATGTAACAAATATGTATAACCAAGCAAAACAAATTCCTCCACTGTCCGTGTCCCAAGGTATGTGTCCTAATTTGCATATTTAGTCTATCACCTCTCTATCAGGAAATAGGTAGCATTCTTCAGCTTTAGCTCTCTGGAATCATGGTTGGCCATCATGTTGATTAAATTCTTGTCTTTCAAAGTTTTCAGTTTTATAATTGTTTACAAGTATAAATTGTTCTGTTGATTCTGCTTACTTTGTTTTGTATCAGTTCCCCTAAATTCATTCTATAAGTCTTCCAAAGTTTCTCTGAAACCATCCCCTTCCTCATTCCTTATGGTAGAATAGTATTCTATTACTTTCATATACCATCATTGTCTAACTGATGGATACTCCCTTAGTTTCCAGTTCCTTGCCACCACAAAAATAGCTGCTTTGAATATTTTTGTATATATAGGTCTTTTTCCTCTTTATTTAATCTCTTTCAGTTATGAACCTAATAATGATATTAGTGGCTCAGCTCAACGAGTAGTAAACATCACTTTCAGCAGTAGGAGAGAGTTTGAGGCATAATGAAGCTTTGTCCAGCAGGAAGCAGAGACAAACTCCAGACACATGCATGCAAAGAAGGAGTCATTCAAAAAAAAAAAATAGCTTTCAGGAGAAAAAAATCACTCAAGGACAGAGAGAGACAGACACATAGAAACAACTTTGTACTCAAGAGAAAGGCAGCCTTGGCAATTAAAGGGTACAGCTTTGGAAAACAATAAACTTCAGGAGCCCAGCTCAGGGACCCACTCAGCTGAGACATTGTACCCAGGAGCTAAAGAAGGACTCTACAAACAAAGGAAGAATTTCTAGGACCTAAGGTACCAAAGCAATGAGTAGTCTTGGTCATATATATTTTCTATATGTATTTCTCACTACCATTGTGGTCTGTGTGTGTGCCCATTCTTACTACAGATTCTGTGTGTGCATTCATGGAAGTATGCACTCCAAGATTAGTAGGGGAATATTTTACAGTCACTGTTCTTACTAGGCCACCTTATTAAATGCCTTTGCTAAGAGCTAATTGTGTCTAGTGAGTAATTGTTACTCAGAAATATACTGGTAGGGGCTCATGAGCTACAGTTTCAGAAATACCACCCTTTAGGATTTCCTTCCACAACCCAAAGTAGCAGCCATCCTCTGTGGACCTAACCCACAAGAGTGAGTGAAACTTGAGGGAGTAGCCCAAAGGGGCCTCGTATGTTCACATCGTCTCCTACCCCTCACCCCTCAATAGAATACAGACTCCTTAATAGAAAGGAGTTTATAAAACTTTTAGTTTTATAAACACTTGTTGATACATGGATAAATAGATGGATAGACAGATGGATGGATGGATGGATGGATGGATTGCTACATTAATAGACAATAGTTTATGTGGGGAATACATGAAGCCTTTAGTGAATAGCAAGTTCAATTTAAATAATAAGTATGATATAACAGCCAAAAATGCTAATGTGATCTCTAGGTACACAGGGTCCACATTGAAGAATATAGTTGTACTCCCCCCATCCCCATACTCTGTCTTGCTCAAACCACATGAGTAATATTTTCTTCAATTCTAAGCTTCACACTTTAGAGAAAACATTGCCAGTCTAAAGCCAGTCAGGATGGTATGGGGGATTCAAAATCATGCCAAACAAAAATCAACTAATAGAACTGCAGAAGTATAAACCATTGTCATCAGAGAAATATCTATTCCATGCAAGTAGCTTCCTGGCCACCTAAACCCAGCACAGAAGGAGTCAGATCCCTCCTCAGGCTTGACACACAATTTAGAGATGCCAATAGGGAAAGGGGGGGGGGGGGAGAGAGAGACAGAGAGACAGAGAGAGAGAGACAGAGAGAGAGAGAGAGAGAGAGAGACAGAGAGAGAGAGACAGAGAGAGAGAGAGAGAGAGAGAGAGAGAGAGAAAGAGAGAGAGAGAGAGCAGAGGGAGAGAAGAAAAACTGAAACCAACTGAATCAATACTGTGTCCTTGCTGAATACACTGTCCATGCTATAGCTAAATAAATTTCTTCTTTGTTAGATGGTCTATGGATGTCTCATTTCATTCCAATCCCAAATCTAAACCATCAGACTGACCTGAGTCAGGCCTGTCACAGAACACCTGGAGAAGAAAAGATTTAAGAAAGAAAATGATAGCTTCCTTCACATATTCAAAGGGCTGTCATAGGGAAGAAGGATTAGACTTATTTTTCTTAACCCCAGAGGACAGAACTAGCAGTAACAGAAGGAAGTTACAAAGATAGATTTCAGCTGAATGTAAGGAAGTTTTTCTTAGCAACTAGAGCTATCTAAAAGTGAAATGGGTTTCCATGGGAGATAAGGAAACTCCCCATCACTAAGAAGTCCTTAAGCAGAGGTGGATGCCCCCTGGTCAGGGTCATTGTAAAGAGTATTCCGGCTCTGGAATGGGTTGGGACTAACTGACTCTAAGTCCCTTCCCACTCTGTTTTTGAGTCTATGATTTTCTGCAGTTCACTGAACAGCTATATGCCACCATAAATTCTAAGCAGCATGAACTGAGGGTGATGAAACCAAAGGGACCGAAGTGTTTGTAAATTCCAAGAAAAGTGCCTATGTCTGGATCCAAGCCAACCTCCCTCTAACTCCCTCTCAGAAAGGAGAAGAGGAATGTCAGATGATGGACAAATCCCATGGCTCAGTTTAGGCAGTGTCAGAGTACCCAGCCTTAGCAGGTCTATTTATTGACAGGGTGGAGGCAGTCTTATCAAATTTATTTACATTTTCCCATAGGAGAGGCCATATTTCAAGGGCATAAATATGTGTACAAGGGTGGGATAGTTTATCTGCCGCCACGACTAATCCCCGTGTGGAGTTTAAGTAATAAAGTTTATTAGTGTCTCTGATTTAATATGACACATCTCTAGTGCAAATTACTATGAGATCATCATGTTCATAAAATATGACAGAAATCTTTTAAGTGTGAGCATAAGTTCTGAATTAATTTAATAACCTGCTTGGGGAAAGGCGCATCGTTTAAAAGATAACACCATATACGAAGGTGCCTACATTTCTTCCTGCGCTCATGCCTAGATCCCCGCCATTCATAAACAGTTCTAAGCCCATTCTGGAGGCTAAGCACTCTTTTCCCAAAAGCCTTGGCATCTTTTGCCTTCTTGTAGCCATAGCCTAGAATTGGCCGGTTTGTTGGCTGTTGTCCTTCATTCTCAAAGAGGGCCAAAATGACATTGCTATGTTGGGGTCAAGATACAGTGTGTCTGTACCAGACCAGTGTGAGCTTGGAAGGCTCTACCATAGATCAGACATAAATAGTCCATATCAACATTTGGAGTGGAAATGTCTCTAAATTTGTGCGTCTTGTGTTTCTTTGGAGCTACTGCAATTCTGCTATGCTCATAGTACGTAGTACCTTTGATACAGGCATTCCTCATTGAGCTGCTCTGTGCCAGTGTCTCCCATGTCTCACAAGTGATTCTAAAGTTCTTCAGAGAGACTTTGAGAGTGTCCTTGTATCTCTCCTTAAGACCCCTATGTGAACACTGCATTATAAAAGCAGTGAGTTCCACATTGTATATGGTCTTTAAGTAGAGGCTGGCTGATTTGGTAGTGGACAAAAGATTTAGAAATGGACAGGACCTTAGAGATCACCTAGTCTAACTGCTTCATTTTACTTAGAAGAAAACTGAGACTCAGTAATTCACCCAAGGTCATTCAGATAAATAAGTAGCAGAGTCAGAATTCCAAACCATGATCTCTATTTCCCAGTCCACTCTTCTTTCTCATTGTACCCCACTACCTCTGCTCTGCCAAAGACTAGACTAGCGGGGTAGCATATCACAGATTTTTAGACTTCTATAAACATTAACTTAGCTACTGGTTGTCTAAATATGAATCCCTTGTCCAAAAATCAATGGTTGGATTTATTACTGGAAGAAATGGTTGATATCAATCTCAACACTATCACTCTAAATTAAACCAGAAGATAACAGAAGTCACAGATCAATAAAATGATGCATAAGTTCTCCTTAGAGTCTTGCTTATAATCACCAGGCTTCTGGATCCAAGGGTATGAACTATAAACTTTTCTTGTATGATTCCAAATAGTGTTACAGATTGGTTCAATCAATTTGTATGAAATTGATAAAAGGCCTCCTGGCAGAGTGGCCCTTGAAGAAGGAAAATGAAGGAGTTGGAAAAGTCAGCTTTATTGTACGTTCAAGGGCTATAGGAAAAAACACTTCATGGACAATTAATGATATCTTACTGCAGTGCTCATGACTATCATTTACAAGATTACCACCATGAAAATAATTGCAGCTTGTGCACCAACATCCATTGTTGTGCATGAAGAAGAGAAAAGGGAAATTTTATAAAGACCTATGTAAGACTCTCCAAACTAAAACAGCATATACTTTAATATTTGGTGATGTCAATGCACAGGCTGACACAAAGACAAACAATGAAATAAATGCTGCAAAGTGTGGTTCAAGAATAAGAAAGAAAAGAGGATGAAGGTGAACTATAAAATTCTAAGCCTGTTTAATATGAATTATTTCTTTGAGAAGATATTTTGGAGGTGTTGAACATGACAGATTCCAAATAAAATTGTGAAAAGTGAGGTTGATTATATTTTATAGATTAAAAACAATTGATCATTCATGCGACAGTAATTTCTAAGTCAACTGTCTTTGTATAGATAGACCACCAAACTAGAAGAATGGGGATAGGGAATGGACCTGTGATATAGGAAATTCCAAAACGTGAAGGAGACTCCTTCTGTCAAAAAAAGGAAAGAATGAAAATTAGAAGACACAGTATGTGATTGAAGCACACCAAACTGACTTATTTAAATAAATACTTAATGCAAAAAAATGGAAGTAAATCAAAGAAAAGATATGAGTAGACTATCACATTTCATAAGAAAGTTTGACCATTATAAATCATCGACACAAGAATGTAACCAAAAGAGCTCAAGAATCACCTTTGTCAACAATTTTTTATTTATTTCCCTGCCAAGTAGAAAGACATGGAAGGTAAGGAGAACACTGATTCAGAGTATAAAGTTGCTTTTAAGATCTCACAAAGGAAGATAATAGAAGATTATGAGCAGCATCTCTTCATAAAAAAAGTTAAAGACTAGGATAATTTAAGAAAGATGAGAAAGAGACCCAATTTAACAAAATCATGTCAAGGGCATTTAGGGATGAAACTGAAAAGAAGATAACAAACATATAAAAGATGGAAAAGATCTATAAAGATGCTTTATATAAAATTCTTTATCAATTACAGTGGAGCCGTTATATTTGGACTCCATGATGTGCTACATGAGAACATAAAAATGGCATTGAAAAAAACAAAGACGGTAAGAAAAACTTGAACAGACCAAATAGAGAGAGAAGAGGTCTGTATTGGAGGTAATACAATTTTGAGGACATTAAAGGATCAATTCTCAAAGTACTTAGGGAGTTGAAGATATCAAAGACTTGGAAAAAATCTCAGACATCATTGTTACCAAAATAAATGTAACAGAGAATATTAATAACAACTGGCTTATATGCCACTTTCCTATCTCTACAAAAATTTTACAAGAATTATTTATTCATACATTGAGGGCATTGTTTAAGAAAATATGAAAAAGGAAGAAGCAAGTAAAAGCTACTTTAAAACAGACCACATCTTTACAGTATAATTAACTAAAAGATATGAAGAATACAAATCTCACTGTGGGTGTTGCCCTTACGGTTTAGTATTAATTCCTTCTAAATTTGGGGCATTATATTTGCCATACATTTGCCTTAAAGATTTTTCCCTACTTACTATATTATTTTACATTGGTAAAAAATCAGTTTTCATTATACAGAATTTTTATTTTTTAATAATAAAATCTATCTCCCTTGTCCTCAATTATTTTTTCCACTTATTTGATAGAGAAGAATGTATCTCCCCTTTATAAGTGAGACAAATATATTATTCCATTTTCTTCTACACTTTTATGGCTCTCTTCTGCTGTTTAACTCATTGATCCAGTGGGAATTTATTGTAGTATATGGTATGAAGTGAGGATCTAAATTTATGTTTTATTAGATTGCTATCCCATTTGCCCAATGACATTTATGCAATAAAGATTCCTTTCCTTTCTGTTTAATATCAATATGTTCATCAAACACTAACCTTTGTACACATTTTAATCTATTTTTGGTATCTCTACTTTCTGTGATTCTTTTCTTAAATTTTTATCAATATCCAACAGATTTGATAATTACTCCTCTATAATGTATGTTAAAGTCTGGCAAGACAAGTCCCTTTATCAATAAACAAGTATTTATGAAGGTCCTATTGTTATAGAGGCAGTGTGGGACAGTGGAAAGAGCACTGATGTTGAAAATACAGAAGCAGAGTTCAGTTACTACCAAATGATCCTGGGCAAGTCTCTTAACCACTCTGGGCCTCATGTTCCTCATCTGTAACATAAGGGACTTGAAGACATTCTAAATAATCTTTAAGGTCCGTTTCAGCTATAGATCATTGACCCTCTATGGCTTCCTATATCAGGAACTATGTTGAATAAGACAAAGACAAAAATGAAACAGTCCCTGACCTCAAAAAGGGGAAATACCATGTAAATATTTAAGTGTATATAAAGTAAATAAAAGGTCATTTTGTAGGGGAGTCACTGGCACTTGGGGTGATCATGAAAGACTCCATGTAGGAAGTAGTATTTGAGTCAAGATTTGAAGCTAGGGGTTTTAAAAGGTAGACAGTTACAAGAGAGAGTACATCCCAGCCATGAAGTGTAACCTGTACAAAGATAGAAATGGGAGATAGGAGGGAAGGAGTGGTATATGAGCAAGGGTATGGTGGTATTAACTTGTACTGGCTCATAAAAGCTAACTGCTAAATTTTCACTATAAACATCTACACCTCTAAAATTGGCAAATGTCACAAATCAGGGCCTGAACTATTGTTTTGATGATTTCTAGACCTAGGAAAATGATAGAGAAAATATTAATAAGGCAGATACCAAGTGTGTAAAGAACTGGTTGTTAAACATTTACCAGCACACCCTTGGTTAAGTGCCTTTATGTCTATTTCCATAAACAATTTGCATAATGTTGAAGCTCGTTGTTCTTTGACCATTTTTTTAAAAATTCATTTCTGAGTTCATCTGGAACTGTTTTTCCCCACTTTGGTAGTTCAATTATGATTATTCGATGAGCATGATTTGTTTAAGTTCTGTAATTCTTGTTCTGTTAAACTAGGTATTTTATATTTTATAAATATTCGGCTGCTTAATTTGTTTTTGGAACACAATTGGATGACATAATTTCCAACAATTTCCTTTATTTCCTCCTCACCTGCTGTGATTTTACTTGTTTCATTTTTTTATTTTCTTAATTTGAGTTATCTTTTTAAAATCAAATTAGCTATCGATCATTTCATTAGACTTTTTAAAAACTGCTCATTTATACTTATTTATCAAATCAGTAGGGTTTTTTGTTGTTTTACCTTTCTTTAAAATTTTCAGAATTTCTATTTTTGTGTTTACTTTAGGGGCTTGTTGATGAAAGTGCTTAGAAATACAAATCTTTCCCTAATGACATTCTTGGCTACATCTTAAAAGTTTGGTACATTGTTATCATTTTCTTTGATGAAATTATATATTGTTTCTATGATCTGCTCTTTAACAAACTCATTCTTTAGGATTAGATTAGATGATCTCCATTTAAACTTGGATCCTTTCTTCCAACTCCACTTACAGATTATAATTTTTATTATGTGTTGGCCAGTAAAGGATATATTTAATATTTCTTCCTTTCTACATATACTTGTGAGTTTTTGTACCCTAGAACATGGTTAGTTTTTGTAAAGGTTGAGTCTCTCCATCTAGTGTGGGAGCAACCCCTTTTTCCACACAATGTAATCTTGTTACTTTCATGACTCTTATCCACTTTGTTACCAATATCCATTGTTCTTTATTCTGCATCAATTTTCCTTCCCTCTCTCCTCTCTTCTCTGTCTCTGTCTCTCCTATCTCTGTTTCTCTCTTTCTCTACTCTCTCTTCTCCCTCTTTCCCTCTCCTTTTTCTCTCTTTACTTCTGTCTCTGTTTCTCCCCACTACCTGGTCCTTCTCCCTCTTTGCCTCTCTCCCTACCTGTCTGTCTTTCCTTCCTGCTCCTCTCTGTACTTTTCTTTGCCTGTGCTCTGTCTCTAACCCTCTCTCTCCCTCTGTCTCTTTCTATCTTTCTTCTCTCTCTCCTCTCATAGTAATGTCATTCATTAGGCAGTAGGACATAGTGGAAAGTGTACTAGACCAGGAGAACTAGGTCTGAGTCCCTTCTAAGACACTTCAGACACTTCTTAGCTGTGTGACCATTAGAAAGTCTCCACACAGAGCAGGGTTTCCTGTCTTTACGGGCAGAGGTATATTTACACTACCAGTTCGCAGAATTGCTGAGAGGAAACATTAGTGTTAGCATTACTACACACTCCTAAATCTCCAGTTAATCAACTTTCTGTAGATGATGCCCCAATCAAACTCCCCAGAATTAATGTTTTCCCTAAGCTCCAGCCTTGCCTTGACAACTGAACACTAAACATATCTGCCTACGTTTCTCATGGATAACTCAAACTCAACGTGTCTAAAAGCACTTTTTAAAAATATTCCTCTTCCCAACTGCCCTATTTCTGCTGTTTTTTCCTTCTAGTCCTCCCTGTGACCCACACTTAACACCTGGGCTGCTAGGTGGTACAGTGGATAGAACACTGAGCCTGGAGTCAGGAAGGCCTGGGTTCCAAGGTAGCTTCAGACATTTAATCTGTCACTTACAGGCAAGTTACTTAGCCTCTGATTGCCTTGGTTTCCACAACCATATTATGAGAATAATAAGAGCCCCTACCTCCCACAGTTGTTGTAAGGATCAAATTCGAGAAAATCTGTAAAAGGCTTAAGTACAAAGTACCTGGCACATAGTGGGTGCTTTAATAAACCCGTTTCCTTCCTTCCATATCTATAGGATAAAAACCCAAATTCTACCCTCCACAAGGGATGCCTATCCTCTCTGGACAGTTTTATCTAGTTTTATTCCCCTTCACTATCTGGTACTATTCCCCCTTTACATACTTTCCATTCCAGTCAAATCATGCCATTCATTGTTCCTAGTCTCAATCTTTCCTCTCCTACCTCTGGGTCTATTTGTATGCCTAAAATCTAAATCTGCTGACCTCTTTCCCAGCCTTCAAGGTATTACCTTAAAGCCTTCTTGGATTCCCTCCAGTTAAAAGTGATTGTTTCCTCCTTTCTCAAATATCTCCTGCCGTTCTGTTTAGACCTTCTTCTAGACATTTAACAAATTATATGGGATCATATTAGGATGATATGTGTTTTTCTTATCTTTCCAGCTAGGATGCTGGGAAGGAATGCCTTACAGAAAGAGTCACCACAATGGAGCTGAAGGATCCTTGGATTTGCAGACAGCCTGCTACTTACTACGTAGGTGACCTTGGCAACACAACTTGAAATTCCCTGGGTCTCAGTTTACTTATCTGTAAAATGAGAGGATTGGACTCAAAGTCCAATAACGTTCACTAAGGTCCTTTCTTGCCCTAAATCTTAAGATCCTAGACAAGTATCTTGCTTCATCTTTGTATGCCTACTACCAAACTCGGGACCTTGTGCATAGTAGACACCAAATAAAGGTTTACTAATTTAAGCTTCTGATTCTAATAATGTTTTTTACTTCTTTTATATTGTTTTCTATTTGTTTAATTGTTTTTGTCTCTTCCCTGAGTTCTTTGACAGAAGACATATTTTCCTTAATTTCCTTAGGGTATGTATCTTCTATCTATTCAAACCTCTCTCCCTTCCACCCCCCCTAGTCTCCCCCTCCCCACCCCCCACCCCTGCCCCCAGCATTTCTTGGGATGTTTCTGATACTGCTTCAGGATACATTTCCTCCGAAGTTTGTTCCTTGTTTCTCTACACATTTAAATGAATCCGTTTCCCTTCAATTTTCTCATTGTTTTTCATTGCAGGCTGAATGCTACTGCCATCCAGAAAGACCTGAGTCATCTTAATTCCATTTTGGTGTGACAAAAAGAATATTGGCTCTTGAATTAAAAAATCAGGTTGGAATCTGACCTCAACAACTTACTACCTATGACCTTGGGAATATCACTTTTTTTCTCTCAGGCTCAGTTCTGCTCTAAAAAATTAGGGGATGGAAGAGGCACACACTCCAAGGTACTTGTCTGCTTTAAATCCTTTGATGGGATGGATACCAAAGTATACAAACAACTATCTCCTCTCCACTCCGAGCTTCAGTGGCACAATACCACAGTACCATGCTTCTAAGAAAATAGCATCCATCCTGAACTCCCTTGCATCCTCTGTACCCACACCTGAAAATGTCACTCTTTCATCATCTTCCTTTCTTATGCTGGTTTTGGATGATGAAGTAGCCCTTCTTACTAAGACCAACCCCTGTGCCCTTTATCTGTTCCCATCCCATCTTCCTCAGAAGACTATCCCACACATCAGAGCTCTAAAACACAAACTTGTTTTATTTACATGTGTATGTATACATATGTATATACATGAATGTATATATATATATATATATATATGTAATGGTATGTAATTGGTTTCCTTTGTAATCTTAGGTAGTTTTTTTTTATAAATTTAAAATAATAAGTTTGATAATATAGAAATGTTTTACAACCTATATCTAATTGCTTGCTGTCTCAGGAAGAGGAGAGGGGAGGGAGGGATTGATAGAATTTGGAACTCAAAATTTTAAATAAAAATGTTAAAAATTGAAAATAAATAATTAGTCTGAGAAAGAGTACAGAAGTTTCACCCAGACTAATAGAATATTTTTGACCAAAAAAAAATGGTTGAGAAGCTCTGCCCTAGATCATTTCTTCTCTCTCAACTCCAGTATTTCCTCATCTACTGGGCAGTTAGGTGGTACAGTACATGGAGTACTAGGCTTGAAATCAGGAAGACTCATCTTCGTGAATTTAAATCTGGTCTCAGACGTTTACTAACTGTGCGACCCTGGTCAAGTCTCTGAACCCTGTTTGTCTTAGTTTCCTCAGCTGTAAATTAGCTGGAGAAGGACACTGACAAACCACTCTAGCATTTCTGCCACGAATACTTCAAATGGGGTCATGAAGAGTCAGACCCAATTGTAATGACTCTACACAAATTCAGCCCTCCCTATCTTTAAAAAGCTTTCAATCGACCTTGACACTTCCTCAAGCCATTATACTATGTCTCTCCTCCCTTTACTATTAGACTTCTAGAATGAGTCATCTGCACTGTCTCCATCAACTTTTCTACTCCCTTCTCAATATTGTGTGGTTTGGCTTCCAACACTACCACTCTACCAAAATGCTTTCTCAGAGGTGATCAATGATTTCTTCCTGGATTTCTAAATCCAGTGACCTTTTCTGTATCTTCCCTGACCTTTCTGAAACTTTCCACACTTTTGACCACCTCTCCACCCCTTCTTCTGGATATTCTTTGATTGGCTGCCATGACACTGCTCTCTATTGATTAAACTCCTACCTATCTGAATTCAGCCTCATTTGCCAAATCATCACATATCTCCTCTGTTCATTTCCTTCAAGACTCTATCCTTGACCTTCTTCCCTCTTTCTTTATATCCCTTCAGTGAACAGATTCAATTTTACACTGTCCTCTCTTGAATTCCTAACCCCCTTATAATTATAGTTTAGCTATAATTAGCTCTCCTCAGCAATGTAAGGTTCTAAGACAACTCCAAAAGGCTCATGATGGAAAATGCTATCCACATCCAGAGAAAGAACTGCTGAGTCTGAATGCAGATTGAAGCATGCTATTTGCTCTCTTTCTTTTTTTTTTGTTTTGTTTCTTCTTTCTTGTGATTCATCCCATTGGTTCTAATTCTTCTTTACAATATGACTAATATGAAAATATGTTTAATATGAACATATATGTAGAGCCTATATCAGATTGCACACTGTCTTGAAGAAGAAGGAGGGAAGGGAGGTGGAGAAAACTCAAAATCTTATGGAAGTAAATGCTGAAAACTAAAAATTAATTAGCTAATTATTAGAAAATAATGATAATTATAGACAATTACATCTGGCCAAGCCTTAACGTTGGGTCACTCCCACTATTTACCACCTTCACTTCTATATACATACTGCTGAAAGAATATGGAGAACATCACACAACCATCCCCACTAGATCTACTACAAATTTACATTATACAACCTCAAATGGGCCCTCACTATTACAAGGCAATCCAGTTATACCTCTCTTATCAGTTCACTATCCTGCTATCCAGAACTGTTCTTCTAAACCTTCTCATCTCTCCTCAAATCTCTCATGGTTTCCCCTCCCTCCATTCTCTCATATTTTAAAGAAAAAACTGAAGCTATGTTTTGTGAGGTCCCTTTTCTTCTCCCTTCCTCATCTTCTCTCATTCAGATACCTTCTAACATTATCATCCTTCATCCCTCACAGGTGGATAGGTGGAGTCAGTCTTTACCAAGACTAATCTCTCTACTTATTCAAGAGATCCTGTTCCAGTACTTCTCCTCCAACAGATTGCCCTTTCTGTCATTCCTATTCTTTTACTTATTTTCAATCTCTCCTTGTCTACTAGCTCATTCTCTACTGCCTACAAGCATACCCATTTCTATCTCATCCTGAAGAAATCCTCTCTTGATCATTCAATCCCTGATAACTATTGTCCTATATCAATTCTGCCCTTTGGGTTAAACTCTTCAAAAAGGTTATATACAATAGGAGTCTCCATTTTCTTTCCTCTCACTCTCTTCTTGATTTCTTACAGTTCGGCTTCTGACTGTTATCATTCCATCAAAACTATTCTCTTCAAAGTTACTGATGATCTCTTAGTTGCTAAATCCCATATTTTTTCTTACCTCATTCTCTTTGAGGTAAGAAGTTTTTGACACTATTGATCACTCTCTCCTCCTGGAAACTATCTTCTAAGTTTTTAGTACCACTTTCTCCAGTTTCTCCTCTTACCTGACTACCCTTCTCTGTCTCTTGGTTGGATTCTCTTCCAGATCATGCCCTCTAAAATCATGAGTGTCACTCAGAGTTCTATCCTGGTCCCTTTTCTCTTCTCCCTCTATACTACTTGGTGATTTCATGACCTCCCATGAATTTAATCACCATCTCTATGCTGAGGATTCTCAAATCTGCCTATCCTGCCCCAAACTTTCTGCTGATCTCCAATCTTGCATCTCTAACTTTCCTTCAGACAACTCAAAATGAATATCAAGTTTGCATCTTAAGCTCAATTTATTCAAAACAGAACTCATATCTTTCCCTTTAAATCCTCCCACCTACTTCCCTATTACCATCAAGGGTAACACCATCTTCCTAATCCCTGAGCCTCTCAATCTAGGAATCATCCTAGACTCCTTTCTATCTCTCATCCCCATCCAAGTTATTGTCAAGGACTGTCAATTTTACCTTTACAATATCTCTATGTCCTGTTCTTTCCTCTGGTGCAGGCTCTCATCATCTCATGCCAGAACTATTGCAATAGCCTCCTAGTGGGTCTGCCTGCTTCAAGTCTCTCCAACTCCAATCCATTCTCCATTCAGTCACCAGAGTGATTTTCCTAAATTACAGGTCTGATCACATCACCTCTCTGTTAAAAAAAAAAAAAAAAAACAAACTCCAGTGACTCCCTATTGCCTTCAGAAACAAATACAAAATGATCTGCTTGTTATTCAAAGCTCTTCATAAACTCCTACCTTTCCAGTATTCTTACACTTTATTCCTTGCCAAGTACTCTCTGATCCAGTGACACTGGATTCCTGGCTGTTCCAAGAGCAAGACGCTCCATCTCTCAGTTCAGAACATTTTCTCTGGCTATCCCCCAAGTCTGGAACATTCTCCCTCCCCCGCTCTAACTACTGACTTCCTTGGCTTCCTTTAAGTCCCAAATAAAATCCTACTTCTAGAGGAAGCCTTCCCAAAACCCTTTTCCTTTTAGTGCCTTTCCTCTGATAATTATTTCCTATTCATCCTATATAAGCTTACTTTGAATATATTTATTGGTGTGTAAGCTCCACCATTAAGGGCAGGGATTGTCTTTTGCCTCTTTTTGTATCTGTGCCTGGCACACAGTAGGTACATAACAAATATTGATTGATTGATTGATCATATTCTCCCTTGATGACCTATCTTATCAATTGCCATGGATCTAATTATAATGTCTATGCAAGTATCCTCATTAATTAATAATAATAAATAATAACTAACATTAATATAGCACTTTAAGGTTTACAAAGTACTTGACAAATATTATCTCATTTTATCATCACAATAATCCTGGAAGATAAAGTGATACTATTATCCCCATTTTACAAATAAGGAAACTGAGGCAAGCAGAGGTTAAATGATTTGCCCAGGGTCATGTTGTTAGTAAGTGTCTAAAGCAAACCTCAAATGAATACAAGTCTAGCACCTAGCTGTCTCAAAAGATTTTCAAGTAATAAGGTTGGGTGACAACCTCTATAACATCTCACTTTTTCCTACTCCACTGCCACAGGCCCTTGTTGCTACTCACCTAATTGGCATCTCTGTCACTGCTTTCTCCTTTTCAATCTCTATCTACCAAAATATTCTTCTTAAGGCATAAGTCTGAATATGTCACTTCATGGATCACATCTTCCATAGCCCCCTGTTGTCTCCAGAATACACTGAAAACCCCTTAGCCTAGCATTAAGATGTTTCACAATCTGACTCCAACCTCTGTGTGTCTCCAGGCTTATTTTCCACATCCTGCCCCTTCACACACTCTACATTCCAGCCCACATACCAGTATTTATTACCCCAAAATCTGATATGCAATCTCCCACCTACAGGCATTTGCAAAAGACAACTCCCCTGCCTAATACATACTTCCTCCTCAATTCTGCCTTTTCTTCCTTCAAGGTTCAACTCAGATGCCACCTCCTCAGAACAGCTTTCCCAAACACTCTAAGCTATTAATGCTCCCTCCCTTGTAAGATATATAAGGCTATAACATCTAGTTTCTCCCTTGCCCCTCTTCACTCTCTCCCCAGCAATGTCCTACTCTGTGTTCATGTTATGTCCTTTTAGTAAAATGTATTCTCCTTAAGGGAAAGTTCTTTCATTTTTTTTTTTTTACTGTTGTTCCTCCTTTTTCAAAGAGGACTGATGACATCATAGGGGATGTTTTGACTTGCTGGTGAATTGGATTTAAGTGAGGCATATCTCTGTGGCCAGAGTACCTAAACACAACAGGAACAGTTGTGTGTAGAAGTGGGTCAAGCACATCTGGTCACAACTATGATTGAAAACACTACATGCTTAATAAATGTTTGCTACAATTGTGCACAGAGTCCTACACATGCTTTCAGTGGGCTCAGAATTTTATTAGCCACCTCCATACTAGTTCCATAACTTTCAGGAAAAGCAGGTTCCAGAAATGTTAAACAAAGGCAGAAATAATCTAATATGCCCTTTCCCTACTCCACCAGTATTCCACTCAGTAATTCCCATGAATCCTCCCTTCCCTTTATTGTATGAAAAGAATGTTCAATACAAAGTCCCTTGGCCCAAACTATCCCTAACTACCCTGGGGTCTTCCCTTGCCCAACCCCATCTAGAGAGTAGAGGGGAAAGTCATGAATTAAATGAGGAAAAGTAAGTCAAGCTATTTGCAAACCTTAAATGATACCTATATTGCCCATATGACTTAGATAAATCACTTCCTTTCTCTGAGTTTCTTCATTTCCCAAATGAAGGACAGACTATGATCTCTTCAATTCCTTCTAGCTCTAAATCCTATGAGCCTACATATTCCAGAGAAATTTTAATTTCTCAGTTATGACTATAGATTTCTTTCTTTTTCTTTCTACCTTTCTTCTTTTCATTCACTCTCTTCTCTTTCTTCCTTCTTTCCTGAATTTTTTTCTTTCTTTTTTTTTCCTTTCCTTTTTCCTTCCTTTCTTCCTTTTTCCTTTCTTCCTTCCTTCCATTTTCTTTCCTTCTTTATTCCTTCTCTTTTTTCCTTCCTTCCTTCCTTTCTTCCATAGCTTTTAATGAAGAGATTAGGAGAAGTTAAATTTTTGGTATTTACTCATTGCCCCATATCCCAGCCACCTCCCTATTATGATTTTTCCTCCAAGGCGTAAGAGAGGGTTCCTAAATTTTTTTTTAAAAAAAACTAAAAATAAAAACACTTTTAATTGACTGTATAACCCAGAACCATAACATGTGCTTGTGCTGAAATCCCATAGGTGAGCAGGGTGGGGCAGGAAAGTTGAATAGGTGGAGTCAGAGAAGTTGAAATGAAAGCTCAAAATAATCCACCCAAGTACTTTCATTAGAACTTGAGCTCTGGTCACAAGAGGTGGAAAGCACTACCCAGAAGAATGGAACACCTTAAGGGCCAAGATATTCTTAGTTTTGTGGCCTCAACCCCTAGCATGGAACTTGGCAGACAGCAAGTGGTTTATAAATCCTTGATGGGAAGTGAATAAACATTTTGTAAGCCCTTACAGGCACTGTATAAGGACTTCACAAATATTACTTCATTTTATCCTGACAACAACCCTTTAAAGTAGGCACTAGTAGTATCATTCCCATTTTATAGTTTAAAAAAGTCAGAGAGATGCTAAATGACTTTGCCCAGGATCACACAGCAATTAAGAGTTTGAGGCTGCATTAGAACTCAGGTCTCTCTGGCTCCATGCCAGGTATTTTATCACTGTACTATCTAGTTACTCACTCTGAGTTGAACTAAATTCCTCCTTCTCTGTGTAAAGGATAGATTGTGTTGGTTGTTTTGTTTTTGGCTTTTTTTTTGTGACATGAACCTCTTCTCAGAATAATATTTTTAAGGTATAAAACAAAATATATAAGATTACAAAGGAAATCAATTATACTGAAATTCAGTACACAAGAAGTCTACAATCACATGAAAACTAGTGGTATATCTAACCACAGTAAATACAAGGTAATGATTAATATAAATTATATGTCCAGATATGTGCTACAACTGTAATATGATAGGGAACTATCTGTGGATTTTATTGGTGACAAAGTCACAAGTATTGCTAACACTCCTGTGGTTTGTTGCCTATATTTATAATTCAAAGAAATACTAAATTTCAGTTAGAGGCTGATGAAAACAAATATGTAATTTCTTTTGCCACCTAAGCTTATTGACCCTCCCCTCAAATGTATCTGTGGGGGTTCATGGACCCCATGATCTAGAGGAATAGAGATAGATTATTTGCAGAGGGGAAGCTCACTAGATAAAGCAACACTACTTTTTGACAGGTCTCTGTTGCAAACCATACTTTACCATACTGAGATGAAAATGGTCTGTGAGGATATCCTTAACGTGCTATCTGGGCTTCTCATTGCCTCTTGCCATTTTTTTTTTTTTGTAAATCAGAGAGTAATAAAATAAGGTGGGAAGAAGGATGACACTGGTAATTCCCATGGAGAGAATGGGGAAGGGGGTACAGTACATATATGTCACCATCTCCTTCAACCATTCACTCAGTCAACAAGCATTAATTTAATCCTTACTGTATGAAACGGACTATGCTAGATGTCAGGGGAAATAAAAACATAAATAAGACATGGTCATTTAGTAAAGATAATTTTTCAAGACCCTGTGATTACCTACATCAAAGTAGATCAAAACCTCTTTGGAGTCAGTCAGGAAATAAACATTTATTAAGTACCTACTCTGTTCCAGATACTGTGCAAAGGGCCAATCTAATAGAGAAGACATGCAAATAATTATGTATAGCCACGCTATATACAGAATGAATTGGAAATAATCAACAGAGGAAAGGCACTCCAATTAAGGGGGAGAAGGAAAGGTTTCCCATAAAAGATGGAATTTTAGGTGAGACTTGAAAGAAACGAGGGAAACAGGAAAGTGGAAATGAGGAGGAAGGATCGTTTATAAAACTTAGAAGATCTTAAGTTTCAGTGGTTAGGAAAAAAGTGCCTTCCTTCAGCCAACCTGGAAACTCTCTGAGTTTAGTTGTACTCGGATAACAGATCCACAGTGTGTCCCCAGGCCCATCTTGAAAGCCCTTAAGCCTTAGTGGCTAAAATTTGGCTGCACTGGCTTAATCTTTAAGAATTCGGGGTGATCACTGGCCAGTCTGGTAGTGAAGAAATAACAAATTTCATAATAATGACAAGTGAAATTTATAAAGAGTATTGCCTTTTACAAAGGAGTTTATATCTGTTATTTCATCTGATTCCCCACAATGGCCCTGTGAAGTTGGTAGCATTATGAGGAGTGGAAAGACTCTCTATTTCCATGCTGTGTGACCATGGGTGAGATTGTCACTTCATTTTTTAGTTTCCTCAATCTTAAAAAACATATCCTAATACTTACACTGCCTTCCTCACACTATGGTTATGATGAAAGCACTTTGTAAACTTTAAAGTGACAGTGGTATGCTGGAGATGCTGCACAGGCTCTACTGAAAACTGATTGTTATATTTTCAGTGTTAGCATTTACACCTAGGAAATCAACAAACACTACAAATCAGGGCTTGACTTATTGTGTTATTGACTGTGTAGACTTAAAGTGATTATGAAAATGTTAATAATGCAAATTAAACTCAAAAGTATGTCAAGCATACAATTTTTCCCTTTGGAAAGTCAGTTGTTAAATATTTACCAGCACACCTTTGACTATATAAAAATGATTGATGATCATGATGGTGGTGGTGGTGGTGGTGGTGGCTAGCTTCAGATGGGAATCTGAGGTTTAAAGTGGTTAAGGGACTTACTCAAGGTCATTCAGTGGTCAAGTGTCAAGGCTAGGAAACAAACACAAACAACTCAGGTTCCAAAACTAGCGTTTTATTTACTAAACAACTGCCCCCACCATGCCAGGTTAAAAAAAAAAAAAAACCTTCTAGTAAATGGGCCCATCTGCACATTGTCAAACAGAACATACCCAAACACAGATAAAAGACTTATCTGGAGCTTTAAAAAAAACAATGACCTTAATTTTGAAAATGTTTTTTACTGAATTTAAAACAGTGACTTTTAAGTTAGTCTTAAAACCCTCATTTTATTGACTTAATAGACTGAGAGAACAACGAAACTAATTAAAAACACACTCACTAAGTTTAAAAAAAAGCAGTGAAATTTTTATTAGCTTCATTGGTTTGGAATTCACTGTGTGGGTTTTTTTAAACAACCTAAGGTTTGTTGTTAGCCTTTTTATTAGTTTATGAACAGGGATGGGGAGGGGAGTTATGGAGAAGGAAGAAATAAAGTCTCCTGGTGTCCTGACAAGATCCCAAGTGTGTCAGGAATTGTAAAGGTCTGGGAGACTTAATGTTATAGTGCTGACCAGTCAACAACGGCATGTATACACACTCTAAAACGAAAATTAGATAGCTGTTGTGAATGATTCTGCCAGGTGACACAGCGGAGGGAGCTCTATGCCTGGAGTCAAGCTGATGCAAATCCAGCTTCAGACACAAACTGGGCAAGTAATTTAAGCTCTCTTTGCCTCAGTTTCCTCTTCTGCAAAACAGGTAAATAATAGCAACTACCTCCCGGGGTTGTTGTGAGGATCAGAGCTAATATTTGTATGCCAACCTCAAGACCACATGTAGCCTTCTAGGTCCTCGGGTGGAGTCCAAGCTGTACAGAGCAAGTCCTGTTATTAAGGGGAGTTGTGCTGTGAAGTTTGGATTCAGTCAAAAGGCCACACTTGAGGACCTAGAGGGTCGTGTGTGACCTCAAGGCCACAAGCTCCCCACCCCTGGGGGTGTAATAAGTGCCATCATCGTTATTATTGTTTTGGAAAATAGATAATCCAGGTGACTTGGGCATCTCTTTCCACTGCCCTCTCACTTCTCCTTCCCACCCTCCCAACACGTCCAAGTGGTTGGTTTCTTTATTTGTGGGACAGTGAGGTGAATTATCAAAACTAGTTATTTATATGAATCAAATTGGTGAAAGAACGGCTCAATCTCTACGCTAGTCACAGAGAGCAAAAAATGTAATTAATTCAAGTGTCTGAAAAGTGTAGTGAGGAAAGGAGTACTTAGGAGTTGTAGCTGGGAGAGCTCCAATGCCCTTACCCCAGTGCAAAAGAAAAAAAGGAAATTTCCCTTCTCCCCACATCGTTCCCCACCCCCCAAAAAAAGGAAATTCTGCCCTCCAGTGCCTTGGGGAACAGGTGGATTAAAAGGAAAGGGAAGGTCTAAAACACACAATGTATCACTTGACAGAGTAAACACTTCATGGACTGGGCTCTGATTGCATCCTGAGAGGTAGTCCTATCTCCTACATCTAGAACATAAACTGCTTGAGGGCATACTGCTCTCACTTCAAAACTTCAACTTCAAAGATCTGTGCTTTTATCACTATGCATAATCATCCCATGAACCTCTCCCTACCTCCAGAGATGGTTTTATGGCTTTTCCACCCCACCCCCCAAAAAATACATAATCTGCTATCTAGTGGTCAGACTTCTTATGAAAAGCTTTTCCATACATAACCTGGTCATCAGATAAGAGATTTCAATGAGTTCTAATTTCCAAATCAGCTACAGAATCACATAGTTGGAAGGGACTTCAGAAACATCTAATACAACCCAGACCTGAATAAATAATAACTGACATTTTTATAGAATACCCTTTACGCTACACCTTACAAGAGGCCAACCACTCTTAGTTTGGAAGTATCTAGTGAGGGGCCTTATAATGGGGCTTCCTCAATCCAGTTATCCTTGGTAATATCAGAGGTGATAACTGACACCTTCTAGCTATTTAAATGGGGTGACAATATAGAATAACTCTCCCCTTCTGTACTTGGTTCTAACCAATATGGGAATGGTTGCCAACATATTTATGACCTGGGAAAACTATTTATCATGAATATGGCAGGACCCCTTGGATTGAACATTATGATTCCCCAGGGAGCCTTATGGGACTGTATTGATCATATGGACCTTTCCATTCATTAAAAAAAAATGGGAACCCCTTGATTCAAAAATTATTCTTTCCTTAGAAAAAAGGACCTGGTCTCCATTGACAGGACCTTAGAAAGTAGATAATATATTGCTTCAGTGTAGGAATTGAGAAACAACCTTGGAATCTAACAAAAAGAAACATGACTAGAAGCATTTAGCCTAACTTGACCAGCAATAAATAGATTTAGGGTTTTGAGATGCAGGTCTTGAAGAGCATTTCTGTTCCTTCTCAGGCTTCCTCAAAGGCACCAGCTTCCTTCTTGCTTCTGCATCAAGCTCTGCTCCTTTTCCTCAGGGGACATGGAGCTTTCCCTCTGTTGAACCTCTCTTCACTTCTGGCACATGAGCATCCAGTAGTTCCATAACAGCCCTGTGGTAGGACTTGGACCAAAGGCTACTCTTCTGGCTGACAGAAAAGCAACCAAAACCCTCTGACTTTCCTTTTTGTCTTTCCACTAAGAGTTGGGAAATCCAACTGGCCTTATATATCCAGGCAAGTTTTCCACTACCCCTCAACTAGAAACTTGTCAAATGTTAACTCAGCCTCTTTTCAGGAATGTGTGTCTGGTTTCCTAAGGACTAAGAAGTAGCATCTATTAAGCATTTACTACATGCCAGGCACTGCGCTGATCCCTGGAATATACATACAAGCCAAAAGGAAGACAGTCCCTGGTCTCAAAGAGCTCATGTTCTATGCAGGAAGACAGAACCTAGAAGGAAATTGAGAGGAAAGCATCCCATGATTTGGGGGTAGAGGAAAGCATCCCAGAAGGCAATGAAAAGATGGCTAGTCTGGGTGTCCTCCTTAAATGGAAGCTCTGTGAGGAGTCTTCTACCTTCTAATCAGAAGGAGGGACCCTAGGGGCAGAGGATTATTGTTAAGGATTCTATTTTCATTATATAGGAATTATTTTTTATAGAATTGCATATTTGTACTAAGCCAGGAATTTCCCGTGTGCTTGATAGGTCTCAACTTAGACTAACTTTATGTTATTAAGCTAATAATAATTTTCCCTATAGTCTATGTGCTTTATAGTTCCCATTAAATACCTTTCATTCTTGAGCAAAACTATAGCATTATTTTGTGGAATTCTGCTTCCAGGCCAGGGACAAGAAGCTCTTGACATGTTTGGGGTACAAACAAACTCAGTAACAGAACTCATTTTCTCTGATTTGGGGGATGTTTTTTCTTAGAGAAAGAGAATGTAAGCTCCAGCAAAAGAAGCTAAGTTCTCCTAGGTCAAGAACTTGTCTTTTTGTCTTTTCATCCTTGGTACCAACCACAGGGCTTGGCACATAAGTGCTTAATAAATGCATGTTGAGTGACTGATTGATGACATGGTCCTCCATTTGCCTTTCGTTGGCTTCTGTCTATTGCCCCTAGTTCTGCCTTCTGAGATCAAATAGAATGAGTCTAATCCCTCTTCTAGAGGCAGCTTTTTGCTCAGTGGATACAGCCTGGAGTCAGGAAGACTTGAGTTCAAATCCAGTATCAGACACTTCCTAGCTGTGTGAACCTGGACAAGTCACTTAACCTCTGATTGCCTGACAAACTGAATCCACTAGCAAAGAAAATGGCAACCCACTCCAGTATCTTTGCTAAGAAAGTCTCAGGTGGAGTCACAGAGTGGGACATGACTGGAACAACTAAACAACCAAATCCCTTTCTTATAAAACAGCCGACCAAATCCTTGAATACAACTATAAATTTCTTCTCCTCTTCTCCATCCTTACAAGTCTCCTCTTCTCCAGAACAGACTTACACCAGTTTGAGGCCTTTTGCAATTGGACTAACCCTCTGGACCCTTTTCATCTTATCAAAGTCCTTCCCAAAATGAACACAATAATCCAGATGTAATCTGACTCAGGCAGAGCACAATAGAACTATCAACTCCCTAGTCCTGGACACTATGCTTCCCAATTCAGCAGAGGATCACATTACTGTATTTTTTTGGCTGCTATATCATACTGTTGACTCACATCAAACTTACAATCTGCTAAAACCCACAGATATTTTCCAGATGAACTGTCTAACCATTCTTCCTCCATCTTATACCTATATATTTTATTTTTTTTTAATTAAGACTTTACATTTATCCCTTTTAAACTTCTTATTAGATCTGGCCCAACATTTTAGCCCATCCAGATTTGAGATCCTAAATCTCTAATCTAACCTATTAGCTTTCCCTCCCAGCTTTGTGCCATCTGCAAATGCAAATAATCATATTTAAGCACTTATTTATGCAAGTCACTGGTTAAAGGATGAAACAGCCCAAGGTCAAGGACAAATTCCTAGGATACTCTGAAAGTAGAGACCTCCTTTCAAAGTGACATCAATCCTACTCTTTGGATACAACTGTACCAAATTCAACTGTGTTATCCTCAAGAATAGAATAAGAGACTTTGTCAAAGGCATTGCTAAAATCTAAGGAAATGTATCTGTAGCATCCCTCTGCTCTGCCTTTATGGCCCTCTCTAGCTATACCCCCACGAGAGAGAAGGGGTGGGAGGGAGAGAGGGAGAGAGAGGGAGAGACAGAGAGAGAGAGAGAGAGAGAGAGAGAGAGAGAGAGAGAGAGAGAAAGAGAGAGAGAGAACATTCTGTATTAATAAAATCATCTTGGCTATTTGTGATCCCTGCTTCCTTCTCAGAGCAGTTAAGTGGCATGGTAACTAGAACAATGGACCTGGAGTCAGGAAGACCTGAATTCACAGGCTGAATTTATGAGTTGGGTAGCCCTGGCCACGTCACTTAAACTCTCAGCCTCAGTTTCTCCTTCTGCCAAATGAGAATAAAAACAACATCTCCCTTACAAGGTTGTGATGATAGGATCAAATGGGATAATACATATAAAGCATTTTGCAAACCTTAAAGCACTATCTAAATACTAGCTTAAATTATTATTTACTCTATGTTCACTAATCTTCCCTTTAATAATAGTTTCTATAATGTCAGAAATGAAAGTCAAGTTCACTGGTTTATAATTTAAAGATTCCAATCTCTTTCTCGCCTCCTTTTTTTTTGGACATTCAGGACATTTCCCATACTCCAGTCCTACAGTACCTTTTGTGTTTTAAGACATATCTTAAATTAGTGACCAGAACATTAATCTCCAGGGGTTTCATTCTTTTGTCCACAAAAACTCATAAACAATCGACTAATAGGGTATAGAGAGTACAAAGGAAGGAGTACCCCCCAGAATAATTTCCAGATCTTTAGAAACACCTACATAATAGATAATTCGCCTTATTGCCATCTTTACTGCTATGACCTGGAAACACAGGAGGAGAGAGCCAAAGTATTGCCACAGCCAGGTGAAGCATTACGGGGTAACGCAAAGAGAGCTAGTACAGAAGACAAACCATTTTTTCTCCCTAAACCTCAGTTTATTCATCTGCAAAATATGAATAATAATACTTATAAAGAAAACATTTTGTATGTATTAAGGAACAAACCACTGAAGGGGACTCATTTAATTTGGGTTCAGCCCCCTCCATTTAAAGACGATGAAAACGATGTTCTGAGAGCTGAGGTGGCTTCCAGCTCCCCTTAGAGTTGTGATGTCATATGTTCATTGCTACCATTGTCAAATACAATCTATCTTGAAAGGTGAGATACCATTTTGTTTAGAGGCAAGATAAGCTGACCTGTGGCCCAGCATCTTGAACTATTTTTTCCAACACCTTGGATCTGGCTAACCCCCAAACGCATTTCACCCTAAGCTATTTCCCCCTTAATTTTAAAACCCATTGTAGATTTCAAAGGAAATAAAATCCATATGTTTCTGATTCATTTAAACTCGACTCATCAAATCCTAGTTTTGTAAGAGTTATTTGATGTCCAAGACAGCTTGCCTAAGCTTCTTGTGTTTGAAGCAAGATGGAATTCACCAAGATTAAAAGGAACCTGGAAAGTTCAAGCAGAGACTTAAACTCCAAACTAAGAGAAAAATGCATGTGGGCACTGTAGTTGGCCAGATCCTTCTCTGCCAGCCCCAGGGGCAAGTGAAGTATGTAAATCTGGGATTTTATCAGTGTAATCCCTGAATAACCCTCTAAACTTTGGTCATAGGTTGGTTTCCCACTCTCTGATATCCCAACCCTTTCTGTCCCCCTGGGGCTGACTGTTCCCTAAGTATCTCAAAATAAGTTTGCAAAAGGGAAAAGTATTTCAAAGTAAATAAATGAAAAGTAAAAGCCACGAAAGACATTTCCCCTCTAATAGAAAATCTAGTAGCTAAGTGTTATATAAAAGTGTGGCAATAAGCAAAGAAAGACTACTTGTGGATATCTGTTGACCGTAGGCTGAAAGTATTTTTCTCCAAATCTAGTAACATTCATCATGATGTTTTGTACACAGCATTTGTTCAATGAATGAGTGAATGAATCTTGTGTAGCTGCTAAGCTGTGGCATATCTATGATGAGTGATATCAGTCAATCAACAAGTATTAGCTAAGTACAAAAGTACTGTACTAAATTCTGGAAACATAAAAAAGCAGAAACGATCTCTGCCCTCAAGGAACCTACAATCTAGCAAATGAGAATGTATATGACATTCATAACATACAAGTCGATGTAACATAACCTTAGAGGTGATGTTATTAATGGCTGGGGGCGGGGGTGGGGACTAATAAATGCTTGTTGGGGGAGATGCTGCTTGAACAGAATCTTAAACAGAAGCCAGAGATTCTAGGAATCGGAGGGCGGGAGACGAAGCATTCTAGACATGATAAACAAGCAGTGAAAAGACAGAGAGATGAGGGCTGGAGTGTGGTATTTGAGGTAGGCAAGTAGGCCAATATGACTTGATCATAGAGTGCATGGAAAGGAGCAGAACACAACAACATCAGAAAGATAGGATGGGGTCAGGTTGTAAAGAGTTTAAATGCCAAACACTGGATGCTAGAAAGGAAGTGAAAGGGGGCCACTATTAGTTGTTTATTGAGTAGCGAAAATAACATGATCAGACCAATGCTGTAGGAACATCTCTTTAGAAGATACATGGAAGATGAATTGGTATAGAGAGAGATGTTAGGCAGGAGACCAATTACAAAACTATTAGTCCAACAGAGAGATGATGAGGGTGGTTGAACCAGAGTGGTGACTGAGTGAATACAGAAAAGGGGACATATCTGAGAGGTGTTTAGAGAAAGAAATTACAAGATTTGGAAATTGAATGGATATGTGGGAGGAACAAGACAGTTAGAGTCAAGGATGATAGTGAAGTCGTGAGGTTGGGTGACAAAAAAGATGGCGATGGCAGTGCCCTTGACAATAATAAAGAAGCTTAGAAAGGTGGAAAATTTGGGAGGCAGACATGTTCTATTTTGCACATATTGAGTTTGATATGTCTATAGGACACCTAGTTCAAAACCTCCAGTAGGTGACATTTGGTGACCAAAATGCAATTGGTGACATAGAACTAGAGCTCAACAGAGAGTTTTTCACTGGATAAGAAGTTCTGGAAACCATCTGCATAGAAATGATAACTGAACCCATGGGTTCTATTGAGATTACTAAGTGAGAGAGTATAAAGAGAAAAGGGAAGAGAATCCAGGGTACAGCTATGGGGAACATACACACTTAGCAGCAGCAATATAGACGAGTCAACAAAAGAGACTGAGAAGGAATGGTCCATCAGATAGGAAGAGAATGAAGCAGAGAAAAATCATGAACACCCAGAGTTGGAAAGAGGATCCAAAATGAGAAGATGGTCAACAGCATCAAATACTAGAGAGGGCAAAAAGCGTAAGGACTAAGACAAGGCCATTAATTCATTAAATTTGGCAATTGTGGAGTGAAGTAGATAGAGTGCTGGGCCTGGAGTCAGGAAGATGCATCTTCCTGAGTTCAAATCCAGCCTCAGACATTTACTATCTGTATGACCCTGGGCAAACCACCTCACCCTGTTTGCCTCAGTTTCCTCATCTGTAAAACGAGCTGGAGAAGAAAATGACAAACCACTCCAATCTCTTTGCCAAGAAAACCCCAAATGGGGCCATAGAGAATCAGATACAACTCAACAATAAACTTTAGAAAAAAGCAACTTCAATCAAAATACATCTGTAGATACATATATGTACAAACATATACATTTTTATATATTTTTCATGCTCTATTTCTATATATAATATATGAATATATATCTCACTCCCTACTGAACTATCTCCCCTATTCTCACTTTTACTGGCAAGTTTTGGGTTGAATCCCCCAAAGAGCAGCTACCTTCAGATTTAAGCTACTCTGTGCATATAGCATCCCAATCTGAGATAATGCCTCTTCATGAGCAGGATCCCCCAGAGAGCAGCTACCATCTCATTTTTAATGGTACTCTGTAGGTCCACACTAGGACAACCATAGCTCCAATGTCCCAAACTCATTATGGTAACAATAACATTTATATAGTACCTGCTATGTACCAGGCACCATGCTAAATACTTTACAAATATTTATCATTTGATCCTCGTATCCTCCTGATATCAACTTGGGGAGGTAGATACTAACATCCCTACTTTACAATCAAGGAAATTGAGGCAGTGGTTAAATGACTTGCCCAAAGTTACATAGCTAGTAAGTGTCTAAGACTGAATTTGAACTCAGGTCTCCCTGACTCCAGGCCCAGCACTCTCTCTCTCTACTTTGCCACCTTCCTCCCTCCCTCTCTCCATGTTCACTTACCTTTAATAGTGGCATATTAAGAACAATAGTTACAAAACACCCCCACACACCCCCACCCTCCATAAAGCTGGGATTCACTCTTCCACAAATTCATACAGCATCCATAGAAAAGGTAGGCAAAGATTTAAATAAAGTACATTTAAATAAAGCACATGAAATAAAGTACACTTAAATAAAGTACAGAAAGTATACAGTCTCAAGTCCTCCTTCCTACAAGAAGTTTTTCCTCATCTTCTCCATGTCCCCTCCCCATCTATGAGATCAAAGGTCTGGAGGTCAGTCTGGAGGATGCTTTTCCAGGTAGAAAGATGGTTCAGACAGATTTTTTTATTATTGTTAATGACAAGAGCACAATCATAGGCCACACTCAGATGGTAATAGGCCACAGGAGTGTGGCTTTGATTTGGTATGGCCTGGTCTAGCCCCTGTTGCTGATTAAGTGCAAAGAATCTCAATTCTTGAGTTCCAGACCCCAGCACTTTGTCTGACACATAATAGGTGCTTAATAAAACTAGTTAAAAAAAAATCTGTTTGAAAGGCAGTAGGGAACATGAGTGTAAGATGCCAAGGAGAGAGCAGAGTTGAAGGCTAAGTCCAAGCTTGGGACTGTATCTGGAATTCATTCTATAATAGACAAAAGGAAATCCTGGTATAACACACTGACAAGAGCTGACCAAGAGCAACAATAGATCTGTTAGACAAGAGTGACGGAATCATGGGAACTGTAAGGACTAGGAGAAGAATCTGGGTATCAGCTAGAGTGTAGGCACTGTTCCCTGAGGATTGCTAGGAGCCATCTGTTTTTCCAATTGCCTTCACCCAAATAGGGCTAATGGGTCTCAACTGGTACTGACAATTTTCATTCCAATAGGGAACATTCACGTGGTAGGACTATGTCATAGCATTTGTGTCAGGATAAGAAACACACTATATATAATAAAAATAATAGCTGACATTTATATAGTGATTTACAGCCACAACATTTTCTGAATGTGGGCAAGGCTAGCCCAGGGCCAAAGTGAGACAGATCAAGTCTATGATGCTAAGATTGCCTTCAGTGCCTTTCAAGCCTTCCAAGTTTTCCTTTGGGTATCTTTTCTCATCCCCACCCGGGTGCACCATGTCTTTTCTTGGATTGTTCCCTCAGGGCCTTCCCAGGTGATTGGCTAACCAGATTAACTCATCACAGGCTCTGGAATCCAGCTCAGGTGTTTATAGCTGAGAAAGGTTGAGCGTATGCCCCTTAAGCTGACATGTGCATTTTCCCTGGGCATTTGACAGCTATCACATAAGGATCTCATTTGATTCTTTAGCAGAAGGAGGGAAAATTATTATTTCCATTTCATGTATAAGAAAACTGAGAGAGTCTCCTATGGTCAAATTGGTAAGACTGGCAGAACCCGGAACCAGAAAGGGGTTTTCTGAATCTAAGTCCAGCATTTCCAAGGGGTAAATCTTTCTACTGCATCAGACTGGACTTATGAAATTAGTGATGTCTTATACAGCCTATATAACATTGCTTACCGTTTTAGGAAGAGGGGAGGGGAGAGAAAGAGAGGGAACATTTTGGAACTCAAAATTTTGTAAAAATGAATGTTAAAAATTGTCTTTACATATAATTGGAAAAAATACACATATCAGCAAGGGCAAAAAAAAAAAAGAAATTAGTGGTGTGGACATTTCAGACACCACAGAAGTTCTAGTACAACCGATATTGGAGCAAGAGGGTGCTGGCAAATGATTAACAACTGACTTGGAGTGGGGTGGGGAATGCATGTATGTCACATTTTCAAACTGCATTATTTTAAATCTGCATTATTCACATTTTCTTCATTCATTTTTCTTCAAGCCCCTACCCTAGCCCCTTTGTGCCCCTATTACAGAAAAGTAAACAGAAACATAGAGAAAGGAAACATGAAACTGTATTAAGATAGACAATCAGCAAAATAGTAAGTCAAGTTCTGATTTGTAACATCTGCACGCTGAAAACTTAACAATCCCCTCTGAAGAGGTGATTCCAGCTAGCTTGGGCACACTCCTGTATCTGAGGTAAAGGGGCGTTTTTAGTGGCCCTAAAGTAATCAGAGAATGAAAGATTGAGAGCTGGAAGGGAGCTGGGAAAGGGAAGGTTGGAAAGGTCATCTAGTCTAAGTCCTCCATTTTACAGATCAAGAAACTGAGGTCCAGAGAGGATAGGTGACTTTTCCAAATCAACACAGGTAATAAGCAGCAGTGAGGATCTGAACCTAGGTCTTCAGAGTGCAAATCTCCAAGTCTTTCCACTGCACCATGTTGCTTTCCTACATAACTCATATGGATAGATGGCTGCCCATTTCACCAGTGGGTGAGGTTGTTTCAATACTGACAACATGACTTGAACCTCACTCAGTGTGGTTAATTTTGTAAATCAGCAAAGCACCAGGGTTTGTTGTGTCTTTTTGTTTTGTGTTAACAGAAAGAGAAAAAAAAAAAGATGTTAGAAGGTGTTATCCAGGGGCATACTACCACTAGCTTGTACTATGATAAAGAGCCAGAGCTGATTGTTAAATTTTCAGTGTGGACATTTTCACCTTGGAAATCAATGAACCTAAAAATCAAGACTTGATTATTGATTCTCTAGAATTAAGAAAGTGATGGGGGTAACAAAAATATAGACTGAACTTAAAAATGTGTTGGTGGGTACCTTTTAAAAATTATTTTTAGACAGCCCCTTGTTAAAACATTTACCAGCACATCCCTGGCTATTAACTATTGGGCCCTGAGGAAGAAACATTTAGAAATAATCTAGGGCAAAGGTGTTACCATGAAGCCCATGAGAATCCAGAGGGCAGCTCTAACAAGGTTAAAATATAATTGGGAATGTTTAACAAAATAATAAAATATGCAATAAGCCACAGGTAATATTACAGTTTAGAACCAAGTGAATATGAGGTCCCAGAGATCTTTATGTGTGGTTTAGTGTCTCACACTTCTATTTGAGTTTTACATCATTGATCTAGGGGCAAATTCCTCTCCCTACCTTTGTCACAGAAGAAGAAGCAGAGAGAGAGAGGGCAAGCAAATCACTGAAGTCACACAAGAAGCAAGGAGCAGAGTCAAGATTAGAACCCAGGTCTTCTGACTTCAAATCCAGTGAGTACTCAAATATAATAGTGAAAGTGAAAGCAAAATTACCAGCCCCTTCTCCTGCATCTCCTCAGCTTCTGGCTGCTGGCTATCAGTTATCTCCATTTTCCTGAAGGATTTCTTTCTTCTGCTTATCCTACGGGGCAAAGAACATCCAAGCTTGAACTAGACCAGCTGATTTCTAATTGCTACAGTTGCTCCTACCTGATCTCTCTTCCCCCCACCTCCACGTAATCAAGATCTATATCTTTGGAGTATTCCTTCTGTCCACACATTGCCCCCACTCCAGCTATCCACCCTTGACATGTGCCCAGCCCAGCAAAGCATGCCGATGGGCTGCCAACATGGGACTACCTCAGGCTATGGTTTCATTTTGCCATCTGACATCAGCTCCAACAAACAGCTGATATAGATAGAACTATTCAAGAGGTTGGATAGGACACCTGAGACAGAAAAAAAGTCTTATACCTGTATCAATCAGTCACTCAGTTAAGTATTGAACAAGGATAAATATATACCATAACTTTCCTCCAAATTTGATTTGTTTAAGCTCCAAAGCCATCCTCTAATTGGGATTACTTTTCTATCTATTTCTCTCTCTTTCAAAGGGATCTCATTTTAGGGATGGGGCCTATGTTAGAGAGAGACATATTCAGACATGCTCTATTTATTATGTTTCCAACACTCCACCAGAGTCAAATCCCTACCCCTAAGGGGAAATGGGACCCAAACAAAGTAGTAATTAAAGGAATTTATTCATCCCCTAGAGAAGACCCATCAAAGGGGAAAAAGGTATGGTCCAAGGTATAATCTCTCCCCAGTGCTTAGCACAGTACCTGGCAAATAGGAGCACTTAATAAATGCCTGTTGATGAGTGACTAATTTATCTGATCTGAGAGAGAGAAAACAAGAAACCCTGCTATATTTGTCGTGAATGGCAAGTGAATAGATGAAGCAGGAAACAAGAGTCCAAAACAGTTGTTTAAAGCCAGGGCAGTCAGCTTTGATTCAGGTAGACTCCAGTTTTCAAGGACTTCCTTCTTAAAGGTATATGAGGATAATGTGCTCACAATCTACTTCTCCATTCTATGGCACTAGTGCTACCCATGAAATCAAGGAAGGCACACTTCATGGAAGAGGAGAGTCTTGAACTGGATCTAGCAGGCTGAGTTGGGATTAGATAGACAAAAAATTAATTTTTGTTGTGTTTTAACCATTTTTCAGTCATGTCAGATTCTTCATGTTCCCATTTGGGGCTTTCTTGGCAAAGATACTGGAGTGGTTGGCCATTTCCTTCTTCAGCTCATTTTATAAATGAGGAAACTGAGGTAAATAGGGTTAAATGACTCACCCAGGGCACACAGTTAATAAGTGTGGGAGGTCAGATTTGAGCCCATGAAGATGAGCCTTCTTGATTCCAAGCCCAGTACACTATTCCACCTAGCTGTCCTATCAACAGTGGCATGTCAATAAAATGTCCCAGGATAGAACTAAAGGTACATATTGGGAAATAGGGCAGGAGAAATTTGGATGGTGAGGTTAATCCAATTACCAAAGCCTTCAAAGTCCAACAAAAGATTACAGACTTGTACCTGGTAAGAATATAATTGGAGATTTTTGAAAAATCTAGATCAAGGGGACCCAAGGAAAGGAGTATTTTTGGAAGATTCGCTTTGGAAGAAAAGAGCATATGCAGAATGGACAGAGAGGAAGGACACTAGTATAGAGGCCAGAGGAGTAATATATAGGAAGCTGTACAAGGCCATTACTCTGTAGATCTTCAATGTGATTGGGGTTTTGATGGCATGTTAATACTATCATTACCTGCTAGTCTCCCCAAACCAGTTTTCTGTTTCTTAGCATATCAGTATATCATCTGTCAATGTACTAAAAGGGTGGCTGAATTCAGTGAAAGCATTGAGCTCCATATCTCTGATGAAGATCTTGAGCTGTGTGTGAATTTCCCTGGTGAAGGCTGATATGCCTCCATCTTCTTCTTGAGATTGACTGCCAATCAGTCATTCATTCCACAAACATTTATGTCTACCTAGGGCAAGCTGGAGCTCACACAAAAATAAACTGTTTTGTTACATGTAAGATAAAACACAAACTTCTCAGTCTGGCATTTAAAGGCCTTCAAAAATCTGGCTCTAATCTACCCCTTCAAGCCCCATTTTTATCTCACTGCTCCTCTTCACACACTCCATATTGACACTAAATTGGATGTACTCACTCTTCCCAATCTTGCTTTGCTTTCTCCCATCCCTGTGTATTTGCAGAAGCATCTCCCATTATTAAAATCCTCTTCCTATGCTATCTCCACCATGTAGTCTCCCATCATCCCTCCCCTTCCTCATTGTTCCTGGAATTCCTTTTATCTAGCCCTCTTCTTAACCCTTATCTCCTTCTATTCTTCTATCTAGTCAGGGCCTTCTTATGCTCCCCACCCCTTGAGCAAAAGCAGTATAACAGTCAGTCTCAAAGGTCTTCAAGATAGATCATCCAATCCAACTCTCTCACTTTATAGGTGGCCTAGAGATAGGATGAGATGTGCTTAAGGTCACAGTTAGAAAACTGAAGAGTCAGAATTTACACTCAAGTTGCCTTACTCCAAATCCAGGACTCTTTCCCATTGTCTGTGTTTGGATAGAGGGCCAGGCCTGGAGTCAGGAGCTCTTCCTGAGTTCAAATGTGGCCTCAGGTGCTTATTAACTGTGTGACTCTGGGCAAGTCACTTAACTCTGTTTGCCTCAGTTCCTCATCTGTCAAATAAGCTGGAGAAGAAAATGGCCAACTTTGCAAAGAAAACTGCAAGTGGGGTCACCAAGAGTCAGACATAACTGAAAATGGATTCACAACACCCATCTTCAGTGACTAACATAGAACATAGTACATAATAGGATGATTAAATCAGAAAGATCAGGTACATCAATTGACTAAAAAATCTGTTTGGTCCTTCAAAGTATTTTTAAACTCTGGTCCTTCTAGTTTAATTACCCTATTTCAATAAATAAGTGTCTTTTGATTTGATTTTAATTGAATAAAGAGTAAAATGTCTGTATACTATGAACCAAGAATTCTGTTGCTAGTCCCTATACCCTGATGAAGTCAGACAGAAAGATCCTGCTCATGCTAAGATACGTATGCACACATTATTGTGTAATAACACGATAGCAGAGAAGTGGGAATAAGTAGGTATCCAGGGATTGGAGAATAGCTAGACAAACCTGTGGTAGCTGAATGTAATAGAATATTATTACAATGTAAGAAATTCCAAACATAGAGAATTTAGAGAAGCATGGGAAGACTTTTAAGAACTGATGCAAGGCAAAGTTAGCAGGACCAAGAAAGCAGCATTCATAATGACAAAAGTTAAATAAAAGAACAAAAAACAATAAGAAAGTATAATCCTTCCCCAAGAAGGAGTTGAGAAAATGAACCTCCTTCCCTTCTTTGTAGGGGTGGGACACTATAGGTCTGGAATATCCAGCAGTAGGAGACCTTGAAAGTGCTCAGATTATGAGCACAGAATGGTAATTAACCTATATTATCGACTGAATCCAAGACAAGAGGAGCAGAGAAAATGACCTGAGGCCCTTGGGGCAGGGAGGGACCTCACCCTAACTAACCATTCCTTCTCAACCCCTTCTGTCTACCCAGGGAAAAAGTTTCTCCTGCTATCCGTCAACCTCCTCAAACTCCTACTTTTTCCCTTGTGCTAAATATAGCAGCTGGAATATGGGGAGGGGTACATTGGATTTCTGTAATATTTCACTTTCATTTCTGTGTTATCTAAAATGTTTATATAAATCTTAATGTCATCCATACTGAGCCAACTTTGCTATTGAATGCACAGCCTGAGAGAAAAAGTTTTCCCTTGAAAAAAGTGGGAGAAATAATTGCCTAGCACAGGCTGGTTTGGCAGGAGAGACAGATGGACACAGAGAAACAAAGACAGAGAGACAAATGGGGAAACAAAGGAACAGAGAGAGACATAAAGAGAAAAAAAGATAAGAGATGAAACAGAGAAAGAGACAAGAGACAAAGAGAGAGCATGTCTTGTGTGGTCCACATGAGCTCACAGTCACCCAGAGGTATCTAAAGCCAATAGAGGTCCCCCTAGACTATAAGCCTGAACAGCTGTGTACTGTGGTGTAGGGGAGAAAGTAGCCGCATGAGTTCAAAAGCTTTGGGCAGCTGGTTTCCATACACGATGGCTCAGGTGGAGAGAGAAAGCTTCAATGAGGTAGCAGACTTAAGACAAGTATAGTATCAAGCTTTATCAAGGCTCCCAGAGCCTAAAGCTGTCAGTACTTGGGACAGGAGGGCCCTGGCCTCCCTCATGAACTCCAATTGGCACTCAGACAGATGAAAGCATAGCGTCAGTAAGAAACTTGACCTACATCACCTAGCTAATAAATGTTCATGCCAGAGTACCACCTCCTGCCTCCTAACTCCAAAACCAAAGCTATGGTGGTTCCACTATAGCATGTAGCATGAGAGAACAAGTAGGCTTGGGGGGTCTTGATGAGTTTTTCCTTTAAAAAAAAATTGATGTTCTTTCTTAAAATTATTATCTCCCAAAGACCTACCCACTAAGAGAACCCTCCTTTGGTAACAAAGAAACAGTTCAAACAGATCAACACAATGGCCGTGTCTGGCAACATGCACCTCATTCCATACCTGTAATCCACTACCCTTTTGACAAGAGGCAGGAGGCATGCTTCTTTGTCAGTCATCTGAAGTCACAGCTGGAGACTGCACGGATCAGAGTTCTGAAGGCTTTCTGGGTTGTTTTCTTTTGTATCACTGAGGCAATCATGTGAATAGTTCTCCCAGGTCTGCTTGCTTTACTCTGCCTCAGATCATGTAAATGGATGGGTGTTGTTGGACTAGGTCTTCCACAGCAGGATGAAAGAAGGTAGCAAAGGTGAATGAATGCTGTGTGCGTGCAGGGGGGAGGGGGAGGGAGGAGTATGAGAATGGCTCCTGACCACTTCAGGATGTGACCTTGGGATACTTTCTATGGGGCATTTTACCTTTGCCTACTCATTTTTTGGCTAATCCTCCTGAGTCCAAACCCAGTACTCTATCCACTGTGCCACCTAGCTGCCCTCAAATTAACCTCACCTGCCTCCTCCTGGGTCTTCTCCAGTCATCCTGATGAATATCTGGTCACTGGATTCAGATGGCTCTGGAGAAGAAGTGAGGCTGGTGACCTGCACAGCCCTCCCTCACTCAAAACAAACTCAAGTGCAAGTCATGTCATCATTTCTCCGATGGCGTGGTGTTCTTCGGCAATGAAGGACAAACACACACACCCTTGGCTGATTGAAAGGGGAAAGTGGGAGCCATAGGGGAGTAGAAGAAAAGCTATTTCTAAGTTGATTTCCTTCAAGAATTTTCTCTTTCCAGATCAAAGTTTATTCGACCTTTAAGGTAAAAGAAAAATTATAGACTCAATAGAGAAAGAGACTTTCTGATGCCTCCTCTTCTCTGCTCCATCTCTTGTATTTGGAGGGATTAAAAGTTTGCTGCTCCCAGGCTCAAGCCACCTCTGCATCTAGAAAAAGAGAAGGCATGTGATGGCCCTTTCTTAACACGGAAAATCACAAGTTAGGGTTGGGCCTTGGGGCTCTTCTGGTATCAGGTCATACATAATTCTTTGGGCAAAGACTGCCTTTCCTTCTCTTAAAAAGCAAGCCTTGTTCTTTCAGATAAGGATACTTGACCTCTCTCCTCCCCCTTTTCTGCTCTGAGTCTAGGGTACTGCTTCCCTCACACCCCTTGCCCACCCTTTATGGGCTGTAGAGGGAGAAGCCAGCTTCCTGATCTCAGGGGCAGAAAGAACCTTCGAACTCCCAAAGCCTGGGAGAAATACCCTAGAACAAAGTGTTTCTTGTGAAACAAACTCAGTCAAGTAGCTGAACTTGACCCATCACTCAGCCTCTCATTTTTTACTAGAGAAAAAAAAAAGTTCATTTTCTAATAATTCCACACATTTCTATGGTGTTTTAAGGTTACAAAGCACTTCCTTATTAACTACTTCATGAGGTAGGTTCACAGAATTTTAAAAGGTTGTAGGCTTAAGAGTTGGAATAGACCTTGGAGATGATTCTAAGCCAACCCCTTAATTTTAGAGATGAAGAAAGGATCATAAGTAGCAAACAGTGGAGTCAGAATTTGAACTCAGATCCTTGGACTCCAAACTCAGAGTTCTTCAGATTACACCTCCCTAGTACAAGTATTATTAATCTCCACTTTATAAATAAAGATACCGCAGCTCCAGGAAATTTAAATGCCTTGCCCATGGTCACCCAGCTCATCTCAAAATGTGGAGCAAGACTCAGTTCTTGTCTTGAAGACCTGGACCCTTTCTACCTCTCCTGTCTGTCTGTCCCAGTCCCTCCCTCAGTTTTTTCACCGCCTGTTCTCTCTGTCACCATCTCTGTTCTCCCTGTTCTCTCCTGCTCGCTCTCTCTTTCTCTCCCTCTTTCAGAGAATGTCGTTGGACTGCTTTAATCCTGATCCAGGTGGCTGTGATCCAGGACAGGATTTACGGTGCCCTGACCCTGAGCTGTCAAGAAGGAACAGCCAGATTAATGGGGTGGGCGGGCTGGGGTAATAATCGTTTGTTTGATGTGACAAGGCTGATAGGCGTTGATTTACTTACAGACTGATGGGCTTTTAATTGAGCACCTCCATCCCAGTCACTTCAAAGGCAGGGGAAGTTGACAAGGGGCCCCTTTCACTGAGAGTTCCCAGTGACTGACAGGCCCAGGATGCTAAGGCTCCCAGGCTCGGCCAGGATTGGTCCAAGGCAACCCCTTGGAGTGGGAGGTGTGTCTTGCCCGGCATTTACCCAGGGCCCTCTGGCAAAGTGAAACATTTTCTGTACAACTCAGCAATGGCCTTTTGTCTGCTGCCAAGGGGGGCAAACCCAGCTCAGAAGGCCCCCACATCTCCCGGAGCGGGAGAAGGATGAAGACGAGGAGCAAAGGAAAGAGGCTAGGGCTGGGTCTGGGAGAAGGGGGAGGCAGTTTGGGAAAAGCAGCAGAGGGTCACACTGAAAGAAGATACTTTTAAAAAGCACCTCCTCTGCCTTCTTTTCCTTCTCTAACCCTGGTTTTTTTCTCCTCCTCCTCACCAACCTCCTTTTAATCCTTTGCCCCCTCAGTCTTTCTCTTGGCCTGGTCTGTCTCACTCCTCTTCCGGTGTAGTAGCATCCCCTCTCTAGAGGTTCCCTTTTTTCTTTCTCCCATCTCCCTCCTCCCAAAAGAAGGGTCACTTGAAGTCTAGGGCCCTGGTAACTCGGCCTCACTGACACCACCTAGAAATTCACTTCTCTTAAAGTTAGCCCCTGTCCTCTCAAACTTGACAGGCTTTGGTTTAAGAATGAATCACAACCCCTACACCCTAAACTGAGAGACCAGTTCTACACAGGACACTTCCCACCTCTCCCAAATAAAGTCTGAGAGCTAAAATCCCAAAGCATAGATTTTGTTCCCATTTTGACACAGTAAGTTTGTTCTATTTCAATCTTTTAAGGAACTGGAGATATCTTTTTTTCCATTCATTAGAGATGATAGAACATGGGTAGAGAATATCAGATATTCTTTCAGGAGAAGTCACTGTATCAGTTTTTCCTCAACTGTTTATCATTTTTTTTATTAGGGAAGGCTTTATGGTGGGATGATTGGAAGGTGATTATGAAGCAAGAGAAGATGATAATGACTAGAATTTATACAATCCTTTAAAGTTTACAAAGAGTTTCACATATATTAACTAAATGTGTAATGGGACTGACTCATTCGAAGAGTGGATTATTGTATCGATACAAATTCTTGATGATGGAAGGAAGGAAGGAAGGAAAGAAGGAAGGAAGGAGCCATATGCCTTATACCACACACCTTATACCACTTTTTATAAAAAAAAAGTTTTTTCAATTGGCTATAGAGATGAAACTAGAGGGAATTTCCAGAGGATTTGGTGGCCCAAGGCCCAGGTCATTCTCTTGTCTACTCTCTGAGTGGATCACAGTTCTTGGTTAGATTCGTTCACTAACAACATCCAGTAAATGATAGTGCCTTGGAGGAGTCCTTGGGCTTTTTCCCACCCCAAGACTGACAAGTGGTCCCTTGAAAATAAGTCTCAGTCCTTGATATTTGTTCCTCTGCTTTTAGGTGAAGGAGAATAATCTGGATGCTCTGACCTTGTGTCAGGTGAGCAAGCCCCCAAGATTCCATGCCAGGTTTTGCAGTTGGCTCAGCATCAGTGCCTAGAGGAATAAGAAGTGACCTCTAAGAGTGACCTTCAATACTGAGTCTAGTGATAACCAAAAGAGTCTACCCAGGAGTCTAGACATGAACTTGTTATGTGGAAATGTTAGGTGGATACTGTGCCAGGATTGAGCCCTTTTCTTGGTATGGGCAAGAGTGTGCCCAAGAGGTACTGGGGGGAGATGACTATACTTGTGTTATTGCTGTGTCTATGTAAAAACTAATTGATATTAAGTAGTTAAATAGAAATGGAGTTCTAGTCACTGTTAGCTGATAGTGGGGGAAACATAGCTAATGGGGGCTTGAGCTAATGGCAGTAGAACAGAGACACTTAAATCCTTCAGGGTATCTCTAGAACCCCAAAGGAGAGCCAGAGAAGCCTGGGATAGTGAGATCAAAACTATAAATGCATTGATAAAACATAAAAATAAAATAATGTATAACAATCAAATTCTATTAGAATTAGATCCCTAAGTATTAAGTATTTTTTTAAATGTCTTGTTCCATAGTTCACTGAAGAGATTACTATTTCATTTTGGTTCAGTTTAGGATTCAATAAATTTGTGTGACTCATTTGGAGTTTTGGTTCATAGTTCAGTCCAAGTGCCTGGATAAAAATATACAAAGCCTTGTCACCATCTCAGATTCCATCTAATGAGGTAGAGGTAGTATGAACAATAAGAAAAATATGGCAGCACTGTCCCTAAAACTTCAGTGGATAACTAGAATGAGATGCTTTGAGATTAGATCCTAAGCAATATTAATCTGATTTTCAAAAAGAGGAAGATGAGTCCATGACACCATAAACTGGTAAGTTTGACTTTAATTACTGACAAAATTCTAGAGTCTACCACTAAATATGTCCTTAAAAAGACAAGTGTGACAAATAAGACTATGGGTTCAAAAATAATCCATATCCTTTGATCCAGCAATACAATACCACTTCTAGGTCTGTGTCCTAAAGAGATCATTAAAAAATGGAAAAGGACTCACATGTACAAAAATATTTATTGTATCTCTTTTTGTGGTGGCAAATAATTGGCATTTCAGGGGATGATCATCAGTTGGGGAATGGCTGAACAATCATGGTACATAAATGTAATGAAATGCTATTGTGCGATAAGAACTGATGAGCAGGCATATGTCAGAAAAACCTGGAATGACTTACATCAACTGATGCTGAGTGAAGCGATCAGAACCAGGAGAATGCTGTACACAGTAACAGCCACATTGTGTGATGATCAACTTTGGTAGACTTAGCTCTTCTCAGCAATGCAAGGATCTAAAACAATTCCAAAACACTCATGAAGGAAAATGCTATCCACATCCAGAGAAAGAACTATGGAATCTGAATGCAGATCAAAGCCTACGATTTTCTTTTTTTTACTTCCCTGTAGGTTTCTCTTTTGTACTGATGCTTCTTACACAATATGACTAATGTGGAAATATGTTTAATATGACTGTACATATATAGCCTATATCAGATTGCTTGTCATCTTGGGGAGGGGTGAGAAAGAGAGGGAGAAAAAAATTTTGGAACTCAATGTTATAAAAGTAAATATTGAAAACTATCTTTACATGTAATTGGGGAAAAAATAAAATACTATTAAGTGGGAAAAAAATAAAAACACAAACTGGGAGGAAGAGGATAATTCTTGTCAAACCAACCTCAACACCTTTGGAAGATTCAATGAACTGCAATGCTATGTAATAAACATTTATTAAACATCTACTCTATGCAAAGCTCTTTGTTAGGTGCTGAGAAAGGTGCAAATATTAGCTAAAGGATGATCCCTCATGAAGATTATAGTCTAATAAACCCTTTTTTTGACAGAGTTACCAGACTGGTAAATCAGGAAGTGGAGGAAATGTAGTGAACTTGTATTTCAGCAAGGCATTTAACAAGTCTTTCACAATAATCTTGTGGTCAAGATGAAAAGATGTGGATTGAATGACATTACAGTTAGGTGGATTTGTAAGTGGTTGAAAAACCAGACCCAAAGAATAGTGATTAACATCAACGTAGAGGAAGGTATCTAGCCACAGCACTCTGTCATAGTATTACAGATTAAGCTTTGGAAAAGGGACTCAAAGGTCATCTAGTTAAACCCTTTCATTTGTCAGATGATGAACTACTCCCTGAGGAGGTAAAGTGACATGAAGTAAATGGTCTTTCAAAGAAAGGTAGAAAGCAAATATTTATTAAGCACCTACTATGCGCCAGGTACTGGGCTAAGGGTTTTATAGATATCTCATTTGATTCTCACAAGAGCTTTGGGAGGCAGCAGTGCTCTTATTATCCCCATTTTGCATTTGAGGAAACTGAGACAAACAGAGGTCAATTGACCTTCTCAGAGCCACATAGCCAGTATGTGTCTAAGGCTGGTTTTGAAGTCAGGGCTTCCTGGCTTCACTAGGTGGCACAGTGAATAGAGCACCAGGCCTGGATTCAGGAAAACCTGAATTCAAATCCTGCCTCAGACATTTACTAGTTGTGTGCCCCTGGACAAGTCACTTAACCATGTTTGCCACAATTTCCTCATCTGTAAAATGAACTGGAGAAGGAAACGGCAAACCACTCTATAATCTCTACCAAAAAAACCCCAGATGAGGTTGCAAAGAGTTGGATATAACCAATCAACTAAACAAGAATCACAAAAGTGAGAGAACTGAGATTTGTATTCAGGTTCTCTGACTCCAGAGCCAGTGACCCGTCTATTATACCACACTGCCTACACTTTGTTTTTGAGGCATTGGTGTTAAGTGACTTGCCCAAGGTCACACAGCTAGTACAAAGTCAAATGTCTAAGGTTGGATTTGAACTCAGGTCCTCCTGCCTCCAGGGCCAGTACTCTATCCACTGTGCCACCTAGCTGCCCCTCTGCCTCCACTTTGGCTACTTTTTAGTTCAATACTTTTAATCATTGATTTGGGTGAAAGAATATTTACAAATTCTGTGGATGGCATAAAGAGGGAAGTAAGAGTTACTATGTTAGATGACAGAATGAAAATCCAAAAGATCTTGACTGGCTAAAATGAAGGTCTGAACTTATGAAGATGAAATTTACTAAGCACGTGTCAATTCCTATATTTGGGTTCAAAAAATCAACTGCACAGTTATAGGATAAGGCATCAACAGTGTGATGTGGTAGGCAAAAATAAAAGCTTAGCATCTTAAGAATAGCAGACAAAATAAGGGACTCGCCTGTTAGAGAGCATTTGGAAACTGGGGTTCCAGATTTCAGGAAACACTTAAAGATCATATGGAAGATAGAAACCAGGGTGGTATGAGGACTAGGAAATGATGCTAGTGAGGATCATGGGAAGGGAAAGAGAATAATTTAACATGAAATAAGAAAAGACTTAGGAGGTGATGTGATTTCTGTTTTCAAACAAAGGATTTTCATGTGGAAAAAGAAACTGAATTTGTTTTTTCTTGGTTCCAAAGAGAAGGGATAAGAACACTGAGTGTATCAGGTAAGCATATTTTGGATCAATATAAGAAAAATCTTCCTAGCAATTTTTACAGTTCTGTCCTTTTTCAGTTATGTCTAACTCTTCAGATTACATTTGGAGTTTTTTGGCAAAGGCACTGGAGTGGTTTGCTATTTCCTTCTTCAGCTCTGTTTACAGAAGAGGAAACTGAGGCAGACAGGGTAAAGTGACTTGCCCAAGGTCACACAGCTAGAGTCTGAGGCCAGATTTGAACTCAGAGGAATCTTCCCAATTCCAGGCCCAGCCCTCTATCCACTGTACCACCTACTTGGCCCTAATCCTAGAAATTAGAGTTATTAAAAATGAAATTAGTTACCTCAAAAAGAAGTGAGTTCTCCATCACTGGAGATCTTAACTCGGAGGCTGGTTGGCCACTAGTTGGGAATGGTGTACAGAGGACTTTTCAGTTCCATTCCATCTCTGAAATTAAAGAATTCTGTTATTCCATGAAAAAGAATCACAGCCAGGCTCCAACTTGCCTTTTCAGGTTCAGCATACATTATTCCCCTTCTGTATTCTACAGTTCAGTCAGGCTGTCCTTCTTGCTGTCATACACTAAATTCCATCTGTCTCCCTGACTCAGCACAAGTTGTCTTACGTACCTAGAATGAACTCCCTCCTCACCTCTATCCCTTAGAATCCCTGGCTTCCTTCAAGGCTCAACTCATGCACAATTTCACATATCAGGTTTTTTCCGATCCTCTCAGGTATGGATACTTCACTCCAGTTGGCTTGTAGCATCCCTCAGGTTACTTCTCCAAAGTTGTACTCTACTCAAGTTGAGTCCCCAATTGGGTGGTCACCCAGAGGGTGGCAGCTACTCTTAAGTTCTAGAAACATCTTATAAGTGCTACTACTAAAACTATAAGTCATGAACCCCCACCAGTGTTCTTCCCATAACAGTAAGCCAGAAGGCACAATTAGTTCTTAGAAAAAGCATTTACTATGTAAAATAGTAAGAAGGCATAGTAAGTATAGGCATAGTAAGAAGAGTAACACAAAAGACCTCACTCCAAACCTGAAGCACATTCTCCCACAAATCATATACGACATCTATAGGAAGAGTACTAACAAAGAGAGAGTAATATAAGAGTGAGGCACACATGCAGGGAAAATATATGGGGAAAGAATCTCACGACTCCTTCTCTCTTCAGGGAGTCCTCTTTGCAACCCAACTCTGGACTGCCAGGGATAACTCTGCTGAGTCTATAATTGGCTCTTTTCTCTGCTGCCACTTATCCCACTCCTTGAAACAGCCTCTTTGTATCTGGGTCTGTCAGAAATATGTATCTCTGTTCCCTGCTGAATACAGTGTCTCCTACTGATTGAGTATATACACTTCAAAGAAATATGGCTTATTGGGGGAAAAGTAGAGAGAAATGCCAAGCTTCCTTCATGAGAGCAATTCCTTTTCAAGGGTCAAGGTCCTCTTACTTTTCCAACTCCTGGATGAATTCATCTGAACTTCTGAGGGGCCTTGTTATTTAAATTCCTGAAAAGGAGTGCCTAATTTTTACTCATCCTCCTAAGGGAGTTTGTTCCCTTAAATTCCATTTTAAAAAATTTACATGTCATGAAAAAATCACCTGGTGTTAACAATGTGTTAATACATTAAAAACATGATGCAGTGAATAGGGCACTGATCTTGAAGTCAAAAAGGCCTGAGTTTAAGTCTAGTCATAGACTATTTGACTTGTATGACCCTGAATAAGTCATTTAACCTCTGTTTGCCTCAATTTTCTCATCTGTGAAAAGGAAAATGCTGGCTTCTAAGATCCCTTTCAGGTCTATGATGCTATGATCTGAACACCTCTATCGTCTACTCTTTGCTGTCTGTTACTACTTCAACTCAGCTACTGAGGGAGAATGGAAAGAGAAGGAACCTAATCCCCCTGTATTATGCTAGTATTTACTTTTTATAATATATATGTATACTTATTATTTCCCTATAAAATATAAACTCCCTAAGGGCAGAAGTTGTTTTATTTTTGTCTTTCATGCCTATTCTCTAGCATAGCACCTAGTGAAATCCAGGCATCAGTCAGTTAAAAAATGATTATGCATTTACTCCTTCCAGGCACTATGTGACTAGACTAAACATTAGGAATATAAAGAAAGCAAAAATATGGTCTCTGCTCTTAAAGAGTTCAAATCCTAAAGGGGGAAACAACATGTCAAGAACCATGAGCATAAAGCTATAGAGAATGCAAATGGAAAGTAACCTTACAAGAAAGGAACCGGTGAGGAGGAATTTTGAGAAAAAGGTGAGAGGGGACCAGGGTAGGAGGAGTCAGAAGAAAGAAGAAAAAGCATTTCAAGCATGGAGACAACCAATAAAAATGCACCAAATCAGGTAATGGAATGCTGCATCTGAGGAACAGCTAGTGAGCCAGTGTAATGGGACCATAGAGTTCATGAAGGGGAGTAAAATGTAAGAAAACTGAAAAGATGGAAAGGGGACATTTCAGGACATTGACCCGCTGAAGAAGAAGGGCTGGATACTAGGAACTTAAGAAATGCTTTACTGGTTAATTAGCTAATTGAATCTTATAGAAGGAACTCCCAAACCCAAAGCTCTGGTGCAGTTAGTCACTGAGATCACTTAGCTAAAATATCACGCATAATACCAGAACTCTTAGTACCAGTCCAATTATAATAACTGTTGCAAGACCTTGGACAATCCACTTTCTCTCTCTTCTCTTCCCTCCACTTTGGTAGAGCTCGCTTATCAAGACACCTACCTAGGAAGTAATAATTTAGCAGAGGAGTAGCTTAGCACAAAAATGGTTAAGCTATCTCTTTTGAATCAAGATTTTTCTTCTTTAAAAGCTAATATTTAGCTTTGATTTTTTTTCTATTTCTGCTTCCTTTCTCTTCTTTATATAGAGTCTTGAGTGAGTCAAAGTAGATGGGTACTCTTTTACCTTACAGGCTTCTTTTATGTGTGTCCTGTACAGAATCTGACTGTTATACTCTATAGCACCAAAGAGAAACCATGACCACTTGTCTTTGAAGGCCAAGTGAAAAGTCTCTTCCTTTGTTTTCTGCCTCAAATCCAAAGTGACCCTTGAAAATTATGATTGTCTAGAATTACAGTGCATAGGAAAGAGTGCTAAACTGGAGACACAAGACCTAAGTTCAAACTCTTTCTCTGTCACTTACTACCTGTGTGACTTGAGTCATTTGGCATCTGTGGGTCTCAGTTTTCTCATCTGTGAAGTGGGAAGATTGAATTAGTGACTCATCCAGATCTAGACTTAGGATCCTAAATGATCTCTTAAGAACATCAAGTATATGTCTTGGAACCCAAATACATAAAGAGTGGTTTATTCCCTGGGCTAGATGGCTTCACCATAACAAGGAAAACAAATTCTCATATTTCCATGTGCTCTAATCTAGGCCTGACTCAAACTATGCCAGTGATTAAGACCTGAAGACAGAACAAAATGAGACACTCATAGATCATGTCATTTTTGAACAAAAGAAATTTACTCAGCAAAAGAATGAAAAGGATGTTCAGAAAAGATACAACTTTGGTTCAGTTGAGTTCATTGTCCCTTTCCTCTACATTTGCCACAGTAGTTAACTTGGTTAGAAGGACTTGTTGACCAGATTGGCAGCAGGAAATCTGTCAAACCAGAGGGGCATTGGCCACCCCTGCACTGGTCTTTTATACTTTAGATGTCCAAGAAGCTATATCAACAGTTCCAAATTCCCTGGACAAATTAAGCCTGGACATTTCATCACTTTCATGGAAAAATTAGCTTATGCCACAAAGACCTTTTGGATCTACTTCCATTGATCCCAACCAGATTAGGAGATATTACTCTTACCAAACCACATCACAAAGCAGACTTCCTAAAGTCTCGGATCTGAACTGCCTCATCCTCACCATGTACATGTAAGAATCAAATAAAGCCTATTTCATAGTGCTGGAGAATCATCTTTCTTTTTATAGAGATCTTGCATTTAGAACGCTAAAGATCATTTTGCAGATAAGGAAACTGAGGCTTAGAGAAGGGAAATGACTTGTTCAAGGTTATATAGAAAAAAGTGGCAGAGTCCAGAATTCAAACTCAGGTCCTCTGACAAGAGATCTGTCCACTGCCTCTGTATGAACCAGAGTAAGTCCTAAACTAATACTAATAAAAATGCGAAAAAAAAGTTAATGTTATCCTCTAGGCCATGGGATAAACATCCTCTGCCCTCTGTGGTTATCTGGCCATATCACCCTATTGACTTACACGGTCTTGTAATCTATTAAAACCCCCATATCTTTTTCAGAGGAATTGGGGATTGCCTTGTCATGCTTACTTTTACTTATGAAGCTGATTTTTTTTTAGAACAAATGTAAGACTTCACAGTATTTTGTTCCATTAGATTTCAACTAGTTAGATTTAGGCCTATCAACAAACACTTACTAAGGATCTAACATACACAGACATTAAGCACTGGATATAAGATAAAGACAACAAAGGTTCATACTTTCAAGGAGCTAACATTCTGCTGGAGGGATACAACGTGCCAATAGATGCATGCATATATGATGATTTTAGGAGGGACTCATGCCTAACTTGTGAGTTTAAGGATATCTGTCAACCTTTTCAGGTCCTACTAGGATGTCCCTTCATGTCCTGCATAATAAATATACTAAATAGACTTAAGAAGTTAATCTTTGTCCCTAAATTTCAAATTTATCATTAGCTTAGGCAAGGGAGAAAACTGAACTCAGCAGCTACAAATGAAGAATGTTTGAAATGGGTCACCAGATATACCACTATTGTTCCTATCAGGAAACAGAGGCTGCTAGAATGCTTTTAGTTTTTGTTTTCCTAAACTCCTATCCTCCCATCATCCCATTGGCAGGACAAGACACATGACTGTGATGGACCACAAAAAGGAATGTCAATTGGCCCTTCCTCCTCCTTTCCCCTTACCGCAGCCAAACTTCTGATGCTAATGTACTAAGATAATAAATAAAAGATGTTTTTGTTTTAATGAGAAGCCTGTACTGTTTCCCCCAGCCTCACCCCTGGGCAGGGCTTGTCAAGGGCTTTGAATGAGAGAAGTCCATAGAGCTGACTGAATCCTTGGGGTTTGAGAAATACGGCTGGGGCTGGGGCACGATGTGGGGGAAAGTCAGTGCAGAAAGAGGACTGGGAAAAAGCTCCTGTAAAAAGAGAGATCAAAATCATAGTGTGAACAAGCCAAGATTAAGAATTGGACAGAGTAGTCATTAGAGGAGGAGGCTAAAGATAGGAGATAGTGTCCAGGGTGGGAAGGGGGTCCAAACCAGGAACAGCAAGCATTATCTCAGAGGAAGCTGGGGAGAGGTAAAGTCTGGAGTTCAAGCTACGAGGGCCCAGTACCAGGGAAGTAACGAGTGTCCAGTTAGTCACAGATTCATCTCAAGGATTCTCAGAGTCATCACCAGATTCAAACGGTCTGTGGGCAGAGGCGTGCTCTGCTCAGAAGTGCCTGGTCACATCCTCCAGTTTCTTCTGAGGTCCCTTCAGTCTGAGACTTCCCACTACTGCTGCCTCATTGTTCTTAGTGAGAATTGTTAAACCCACGAGATGTCAGACAAAGCCAACATACAATGGTTGAATAGTTGCTTTTCAGAATTTCCTTCGGTTTCTCATGGAGAAATTGAGAGGGACTCATACACGGTAGCTAGGATGGTCTTTGCCCTAACCATTCCTTCTGTTGTCTCAACACCCTACCACTACCTTCTCCTTATCATCATTGGGCCTGTTAGTGTTTTCACAGGAAAAAGAAAGAGTTAAGGAGTATGGGGGAGGGGAGAGGAAATGAAGAAGAAAAAGGGAAGAGAAAAAATGGAAGAGAGCTAAGCAGGGAAGGAGCAAAGGGCTAGGAAATCCATACCATCTACCTCAGAAAAGAGCCACTGATCCTGCTTTGAGAAACGAATAAAGAGTTTGTTGGGCCCAGATCCACCCAGACAAAGAGAGATATATCAGCAAAGGAGGAAAAATGTGAAAGGGGGTGTAGGCTATTCATTCACACAGATGAGGTTTCAACTCCAAGGTTTCCAAGAAAGCAGTCGTACACCAAATCCCTTCCGATGCTGCCTGTATCAGAGGCTTCAGTGTGATAATCCTCTTAATGGAATATTTAAGAAATCGGATATAAATCACCCATCTTTTATCTCACTATAGAATGCACCATATATGCTAAGTGATGTATTTTGTATACATATACATATACTCTTGCATGTGTTTCCAGAGATGGAGGTTGGTACCATATTTTTAAGTTTGAGGTGATTCTTTTTTTTTTTTAATCTAAATTTTTTCAGGAGATATGAATGCACAGATGTAATTCTGAGTGATCTCAGAATACAGAAAATGAATGGTTTTTGAGGCCTTCAAAATTAAAACCCACATATATACACACCCCTCTGAAAACCCCTTTTGTCATTTGCAACCAATAAAAATGCCTATTGTTATGAAGCACTCATAAATAATCTGATTTTGGCATATGCTTTCATACCAAACAGAAAATGAATAAATTAAATTTGATTTACAGCCTTTTTCATTTTTATTAGTACTGCTCTAAAGAGTTTATGTAAGGGACGTGCCAAAGCAGTTATGCCAAATGTTTTAAGGCGTTGGTATTGATATTATATAAATTAAGGTGTTTTAATTTGCATGCTTTAATTAACTAAATACTGGCAGAAAAAGAAAACACAGGCAGCCCTGACTTATTGCCTCTATTAAACTGCTGACATCTCAGAAAAGATGCCTTGAGTAATCATAATCAATAGGGGAAAACATTTATTTTTCATCATTGGGTGAAAAATGTTAGGTTGTTCTGAGTTTTCCTGATGTTTATGATTTTGGTTTGAGAGTCTAGCCTGTTCCAAAAAGTTCTACATTCATGTCTCCAAAGGAGAACTTGACCAAGTAATTCAACTACTCCCTGCCTCCCCTATCCAGGAACAAGGCACAAGCCTCAGCTAAAAGGCAGCTTTGAAAATGGTATAGCCCAGCTCAATCCAACTCAACCCAGGTCTGCTATAGGAGTGAGTAACTCTTTAGTGCCAAGCACCAGGGCCGTCTGGGTAGGGCAGGGGGTGCCATGATTGCTTTCTATATCATGGTGACTCCACCCCCAGTTCTCATGGGTGAACCTTCTGCTAGGAAACAGGCTTACATGACACTTCTTGAAATTTCCTGTCCATGTCCCCTCCCTCTCCCTACTCCTCACCTTTTAAGCAAGCCTTTATGTGTTATATTCTGCATTAGAATATAAGCTCTTTGAGGGCAGACACTATCTGGTTTGCTTGCATTTGAATTCCCATCACTTAGTAAGCAATTAACAAATGTTGTATCTATCTATCTTCCTATCTTGCATTACCAGTTGGAACCATTCAGTGTGGCTTCATAGGAGCCTACCCAAGAGTACCTGCCACTCATATCTTCATCTTCTGTATCCACTGGAAACCAGGGAACAGCAAAGTTACAGAAGACTTTGGTCTGGCAGAAGCCAGGGCAAGAATGAGCCAAAGGCCCCCTTCAAGTCAGTTGACTGCTCCTGGGACTTCCCCTGAACTCAGTCACACTGAGATTTCCAAACCAAGAAGTCTGAATCAATTCACCATCAGAGAGAGCAGACAATATTCTTTTTCTTGTCCCAAGTATAATTTTTTCTTTTACCTTCTTGGTCTCCTTTCCTCTTCTCTTTTACCTGCTATTTTTCCTCTTTTATTTCCCCCTGAATCATCAAAGCAAGCAACCTGAGGAGGTCTCCTTTTCTGTTCCCTCCAGCCTCATGATCTTTATGGGGTCAAGGGAGAGAAGAAGTATAGATGGTCAGTTGCCATTTCAAAATACTGGAATCAGAGGCCTTTCCTTTTGGTCACAACAAAAGAAAAGGATCTTTTTAAGAGTCCACTTAGAGGTAATTTCAACAGAAAAACAAACTCCAAGTGCTCTTGTTTTAGCATATAGTCTGTGGCAAAATCCCCACCCACATTTTCCAGCTGAACTTATTTATTATTATTTATTTACTTGAGAGAGAAATATGAATTCCAACTTTCAGGGAAAAAACTGCTTTGCTTTGCCAGAACTCCACCAAAAAAAAAAAATAATAATCGCACTTCCTTGTCTTTTCCCATCTTGTAGCTCGTCAGTTGTTTTAAAACATGTCTCCTGTCATAAATCATGTCATCTTTATGCATTCATCCTGCAATGGTAAAAAATCACCCAGGATGAAGGGAGGACAAGGACTCAGAAGATGGGAAAAAAGTTCTTCTGTGGGAGGGGATTGGGACAGAAGAAAGAAAACCAAGAGAATCAACTCCCCAAATCCAATGGGGAAAACATTTTTTAAGGAAGTCAGGGGGTGGAGGGGAAAGGAAGGAAGACTGACAAAGAACAACCTGTACAAAAATTAAAATCCTAAATTCTCCAAGGTAGAAGAGACCTCGAAGGTGATGCATTCATAAATTGGGAAGAAACTCTGGGGTGGGATTAGGGGAGTGGATTCAAGTCTTACAGAAATATAAACAGGTATCCCACCTGCAACACCCCTGACAAGTGATTGGACAGCCACTGATAAAAGAACTTCAGTGATGGGCAACTCACTAAGTTCCCCATTCCCAAGGTGGAATATTCCATTTCTAGTCAGTTCTAATTTCTAGGGAGTTTTTCCTTAAATAGAGTCAAAAATTGCCTCTCTAGTTCTAGCCTCTAGAGACCAAGAAAATGGAATCTAATGCCTCCTCCACATGACGGTGCCTTTAAAACTTGAAGACAGCTATCATGCATTTCCTTATCCTACCCTCAAGATTTTTCCAGGCATCATTTCCAGTTCCCATAGCATTCTGCATGCCCTGTTCTCTTCCTTGGTGGTTTTGTCAATTCACATGGGCTTGATTATCATCTTGATGTAAATATGTCCCAAATCTCTATCTAATCACTTTCCTGAATTCTGATCCCTTAATAACCTATAGGTTCCCCAAACTCAATCTTCCATCTTCCAAATCTGTCACTCCTTCAAATTTCCCTTTTTGCAGAATATATAATTATTCTTTTAGTTCTCATTACACAAGCTTTACAGAGTTACCAAAATAATCTTTCTAAGGCATAAGTTTTTATCATGTCACTCAAAAATCTAATAAAAAAACTTTCCATGGCTCTCTACTGCCTCTAGGATAAAAAAAAAAAATTCTTTCGTTTAGAATGTAAGTTCCTTCTCAACCTACTTTTCCAGGCTTATTACAAAACATTCCCCCTTAAGAAAATATGTTACTGCTAAACTGTTACCTGAACTCAACATGCTACCTCTTACCTATATATATTGATTTAACCCCACCTCCACTTCCAATGCCTATGTAATACCACCACCAGTTGACCCAACTCACACTGGCACTGGCATTGGCAAGCTGGGCCCCCAGAATGGTGGATGCTATTATTTTCAAGGATCTAGGAGTAACCACTGATTATGAGCTAGCTTACAAGCCCCCACTACTATGCTTCCCTTTAACAGCCAAAAGACTCAGTTAATTGGCAAAGTTATAATTCAAATGACATACTAAAAATAATAGTTACAAAGTATTACTCCACAAACCAAAGACTCATTCTCACACAGATACCTTCAGAGCCTACAGAAGGAAGAATGAACACAAACTTAAGACACTTGGTTATTACTATAGACCCTCACAGGGTTGCTATTTCCCTGTATTGGACAAACCTTCCAAGATAGTGTCTAATGAATGGAGATAATGGGCTTCTCTTCTGGAAATTGCCAGACAGATCAATTTGTGAATATCTGGCTTGGCCAACAACTTCACTGTTGATCTCTTCTTAGAACACAGTAACTTTGATGAACAAATTAATCTGCTAGACTCTTCAATGGATAGCTAGATGATACTGTATTCTCTTTGACTATAGTATCATAGTCCTCTTTTTGGGTAGAGTGCTATAGTGCTCTTTAGGATCAGCAGACGTATCTTCTTAACTCCTTTAAAACCTCTTTTTGAGGTTTGTCATGTCCAAACAAGAGGCGAAGAGGACTAGTCTCTCCAGTTCAGAGAATCCTTCCTAGTTCAAAACCTCCTTCCTTTAGTAAGGCACCCCACCTTGCCTTAAGGTGATTAGTCCCAATTCAGTCAATTACACTCCTATGCTCTTTTAAGGGATCTTACTCAAATAATTGAGACAAAAGTACAAGTGTGCTCTAGAAATTAGTTCTTTGTCTCACTGGATTCTTCATATGCAATTGAACTATTCAAGCTTCATCTTACCCTAAGGTGAGGAATGTCTATTTTGCATCTAAAAAATTTTCCCCTTCGATTTCTATGTTTCTTTTAGGCCCTCCAAAATTTCAGCTTTTCCTGAAAACTCATGTGCCTTCCCAGACTTAGGATGTACTTCTTTCCCATCTCTCCCCCTTTAGTCTCCCTATTTTCCTTCAAGAGTGAATTCATCTCCTCAAGGAAATTTTCCACGATCTCCCTAGCTTCAGACTTTACATTATTTTCTTTATCTTTATTATTATATTATCTAAATTAGTATTATTTAGATGATGGTGATGATGACAATGATGACTTAGTGAGCGCTTCTTAAACTGTGGGTCACAACCCTGTATGGGGTCACAAAAAATTTGGTAACAATAAAAGGTTTCTGAAAGCACAAGGACCAAATATTAATTAAAAATAAAACATGTAACGAATCCAATGTGTTTCTGGCAGCTCTTGTCCACTTGGTTCTGAACACAAAGCAGATACACTTTGCACTGCATATGTCATCACACCACACAATGCCAATGAGCACTGCTGAAACACAAAAATGCATCTTGAGTGGAAAAATTTAAGAAGCCCTGATCTAGATTATTATATTTTCTAAATGTATGTTGTATCCTCCCCCATCTGAAGTACAATGTAAGCTTCTTGTTAATAAGGATAAGATTTTGTTTTGCTTTGATGTTGATTTTTTCTTTCTATTCCTAGCACCTTGCCTAGTGCCTTACATATGGTAGATACTTAACAAATGTTTGTTGAATTGAGTTGAATTAAACTCCTCATCAAGGAATGGGAATGATCCTGGGTTCCTGAAGGCCATGCAGGTAGAGGAAGGCAAGAGTTCAGTCATGTTCAATACTTGGTGACTCCATTTGGGGTTTTCTTGGCAAAGATAATGTAGTGGTTTGTCATTTCCCTCTCCAGCTCATCTGACAGATGAGGAAACCAAGACAAACAGGATTAAGTGACTTGCCCAGGATCATATAGCTAGTAAATGTCTGAGGCCACATTTGAACTCAGGTCTTCCTGACTCCAGGCCCGACACTTTATCCACTGTGACTCCTTGCTGCCTAACGTGGGGCAGGCCCTAACAAGAGAGAAAAGATTCAGGTATGAGCCCAACAAGAGATTATACTTCCATCCCAGGAGCAGCCTAGCTAGATGAGAACAGGCTTATCACCAGAAATGACCATAATGTAACGATTTCTTTTGTCCACAGGAACTCACAAGGACCCTTTACCCTTTACTAAGGACACAGTGAAGAATTAAAGAAGGACAGATTTAAAGCTGGACAGTCCCCTAGAGGTCATCTAGATCAACCTCCTCATTCTACTACTACCACTACTATGACAAATTATTAGTATTATCTAATCACTAATATTTACGTAGCTTTTTAAGATTTGCAAAGTACTTTACATAGGTAACACACTACATGTAAACGTATGATATGTAATAATTTAACATGCATGTTGTGCTTTAAAATTTGCAAAGTACTTATATATAGATAACATACTATATCTACTATATGATACATGATAGTAACTGCTCACATGTACATTATACTCTAAGATTTGCAGAGTACTTTATATATAAGTCTAACTTCATAATTCTCTAATATATCTTATTTATATATAAAGTACTCTATAAATCTTAAAGTGTACGTAAGTATTAGTCATTACTATTACCATATATAACCTACTTTACCTCCTTTAATCCTCACAACAACCTTGAAAGGCAGGTACTATTAGTATCTCCATGGTTATAGATAAGGAAATGAAGCAGGTCCAGAGAATTTAAATGACCTGCCCAAGGTCACTCACATAGTAAAAGACTGAAGCAAAGCCGAGATTGAAACCATGATCCTCTGATTCCAGATTTAAAACTATTTCCCTTATACCTCACTGTGCAGTTTGCATTAGTGGTGGGAATATCCATAACAAAGAAATTTCTTAAAATTAGTAAGAACAACACTGGCCTTGCATGTCACACGGCTAACTTGTAGTTCATTTAGAATCTCCAATCTTTTTTACATTAATTTTTGGATTCAACTTCTCCCCAATCTCCCCAATCCTGAGTTTTTGAGCCCATGTATAGGAATTTACATTTATCTACTAAATGCCATCTTATTAGATCTGGACCTTGTCAATTCTTTTAGTTCTATCAACCCATAAAATAGTCATCTCCCCATGTTTCAAGTCATCTGTAAATTTGATAGACAATGCCTTCATTTAAGCAGGAAGTTCTTAACCTGGGGTCTATAAATCTGGGCTTTTAAAAAAAATATTCTAATAACTGTATTTCAGCATGTTTTGTTTCTTTGTAATACTATGTATCTTATTTTACATATTTAAAAACATGATTCTGAGAAATAGGTTTCACCAGACTGCAAAAGGGGTCCATGACACAGAAAAGGCTATGGACCCCTAATCCAAGTCACTGACATCACCAATAGTATTTTAAACCTACCAATCACAGATTTTGAGGGAACTAAATGGAATTTACTGGGACTTATGTTAAGGTTGTTTCTGAACAGCAATGGTCTTACACAGGCTTCCTTTGCAAAGGATGCTTTTTAAAAAATTTAATTGGTCACTACTTTGGCCAACACAACCAGAACTTTCAGCAGCACTAATCACATTTATTAGGGAAGGGAAGGGAATAAGTGCTTATTAAGCTCCTACTATATGTCAGATACTGTGCTAAGGGTTTTACACATATTATCTCATTTTATCCCAGTATCCCAGGAATGAGGCAACAGGATTACTGCACTGGTAGACCAAGGGAATGTTATAAATGTAGCTTATCTAGATTTTAGCAAAACTTTGACAAAGCATCTCATCTACTTCTTCTGGAAGAGATGAAGGGATGTAAGTCAGACAATAGTACTCGGAACTTGTTGAAAGGCCATACCTCAAGCATAGTCCTTAACAGTCCCACAATATGATCTCTAGCAGAATGTCTCAGGGAATTATCTGTAGGCCTGAGCAGTTTAACATACTTATCAAAGACTTGAATGATGATATAAGTGGTAAAGATAACACTTAAGACACCAAGAGACACACTGAAAATTTGAGCCCAATTTAATAAAAAGAAAATGAATGAGGATAAATGTAAAATGTTGTGCTTGGGCTCAAAAAATCAATTTCACAAGTTCAGAACATAAAAAGCTTGGTTCACAGTGGAGTAAATGATATCTGGGATACCCTGCCAGCCCTGGTATTTTGCATCTTCTTTCCTTACAAGACCCTGGTGAGCTAACTGCTTTGTCAATCTTCAAGTGCTACTGAATTGTCCCTGGTCACTGTTGCTTTTCTGGTGTCCTATGATACTGTAGATAGCAGCTAAAATCCACAGGAAGGGGGTATTCAGTTGGATGGCATTCAAGCTTCCCTGAGTGGTATGCGCTGAATCAGGGAACCTTGCCAAGGTTGTAATTGCCAGTTACTGAAATATATTAAACACCAGAAAAAGGAAAACCAAAGTTCTCTGTGAGGCCGACTTTTCAGAGTTCTTGCAGTTTGTATAAAAAAATGTAAATAGTTACCTAGTGAGATATTATTTCGTGTTGCTGCCATTAGGGTCTGAGTGTTATGCAGAGAGAGGTAATCATTCAGGCAATTCTGCCTCAGCAAGGGCTTGAAACTATGCATTAACCCTACACAACAAATCTACCATCTCTAACACACAACCTGACTCAGGCATTTTTTTCCCAGGGTGGCAAATTTTATGTAAATAGGAATGGTGATGAGAAAAGAAAATTCATAAATATTTAGAATCTCCTGAAGGTCTTTCCATAGCAGTTTTGTTTTGAGGGGAGGGGACCCAGGCATATTTAAAAACCAACAAACAAACAAAAAAAAGAAAATAACTCATTTTGGATGGTTGTTTTGTGGATTGTTGCTTTAATATTCATGCTACTTTTGAAGCTCATGTCCTTGTAATAGGAGGTCTTCTTCAGTAGTAAATGGTTGGCCAGAATGGTTTCAAAAGAGACGATTTCCCACCAGTCTAATTTCATACCAAGTTCAGATGAGTAACTCTCACCTCTTCCTCCCGATATGATGATACCTGACTGATCTGCTTACTGCTCCCTCCACGAGATTCTATTTCCCATCTGTGTGCCTTTGTACAGGCTCTCTCCTAGTTCTGCCATGACCTCTCCTCTCACAGTCCTCTAAAGCATAGCTCAGATACCTCCTCCTTTCCTGCTCCCTCTCCCCAAATGGTGAGTACTCTCTTCTTTCACTGAAATCATTTCATATTTCATTTCAATATATTTGATGCACACACATCTGTACATGCTGTTTCCCCACTTTGTATCTCTAGTATCTCTAGTACCACAGTGCCTAGCACATAGTAGGCATGCAATAAATGCTTATTAACTGATGGACTGCTCAATAAATGCTCTGTGAATTGAATGAATTCCCAAGACAAAGCATACAGGAGTCACCCAGAAAGGAGCAGCCTGATACCATGATACTAGAGCAAAGTTTGTTAGACTTGGGTATCAGGAAGCCTAGTTACATGTTCCCATTTTGGTGGTAGCTAGCTAGGTGTCCACAAGCAAGTCACAACTCCTAAAAGCCTTAGTTTCTTCATGCATAAAATGCAAGGATTCTTAGTCAACCTACCTCATAAGGTTGTTGCAAGGAAATTGCTTAAATGTTATAAAAGAACTTTTGTAGAGTGACCCAGATAATTGTCTCTCTTCTCCTTGGGTCAAAAAGAACAGGAACTGTGCCTTTGCTGTTTTTCAAAGCAAGGACTGTAAAGTCCCATAGCTGGCATTTAATAAACATTGATCAGCTGACCATGGAGCCAGATCCTCCCAGCGGACAAATGTGACTTTGCCAGTTACTGGCTATGTGACTGGGTAAGTCAGCTTCCTTCTCTGGGCCTGTTCCCTCATTTGTAAAATAAAGGGGTCAGCCTGCGGATCTACAAATTCTCTTTCAATTCCAGCATTCTAAGTTCTAATGCCCATTCTAGCGCTAAAATGCTATGTTTTATGTTCTAATAATGTTTTTTCCAACCCTGACTGCTATGTCCTAAGAAACTGGTAACTGACTATGACTGCTTTCCAAGAAACAGCCTTAGCTAAGTATGAAGACGTTTACACTGGCCACCAAGTAATCAAGGCTTTGGTCAAGGCAACCTTGGTAGTTGGATGGGTGGAACTCTGGACTTAGAGTCAGGAAGACCAGAGTTCAGTTCCTTCCTCAGACACCTACTATTTCATGTCACCCCAAACAAGTCCTCAGCTCCAGTTTTCTTATATGTACAAAGGAAAAACAAAAAGGAAAATAATAGCACCTATTCTACAGGGTAGATGTTGTAAAGCTCAAATGAGATATGCAAGGCACTTTACAAACTTCAAAATGCTATATAAATATAGGATACTATTATTAAAAAATGAAAACCTCAAAACTGTCCTCATTCTATGCAACCTCCATCCATTTCTGTACTGATGGTGGCAAAGTAGTAGAAAAGAGAGGCAGAAGGTGATACATAGGCAAGAATTGTTCAGGATGGAAAGGTTTTGATATGTTACGATCTGCATCACTGGATTGAATACTTTCATGAGTGGGTCAGAGATCCTTGTGAATATTCGAACATAAGGTCTCTTCCATCTCTGACCTTGCATGAATCTATAAACTATCCCTTGCATTAAATTAAACCCATTTGGAAGTTGTATTTATTGTCAGGCTACTAGGGCACTGTGGAGGGTAACACGCTCTTGTTTCAGGTAAGTGAATGGTCCATGCTGATTGTAATAACCATTTGGTAAAGTTTTCATTTGCAAACCATTATGGCAGGAGGGCCTGGTCCATAGGGGTTCTTAACTTAGGATGCGTGAACTTTTTTTTTTAAAAAATATGTCGATAACTAATTCTATATAATTGAGCTCTTTGAAATTTCAGCATTTTACTTTATGCATTTAAAAACATTTTGTCTGAGAAGAGTCCATAGCCTTCTTCAGACTATCAAAGTGGCCCATGGCCCAAAAAAAGGTTTAAAAAACCCTGGCCCTAGTGGATAAAAGCTGACCTCAAAACCAGGAAGACCTTGACGCAAATCCTGACCCTTACACATACTGGTTGCATGACTCCAGGTCTAGCACTCTATCCACTGCTTCACCTGAGGGCCCTTGTGGTTAGTTGAGGGAATTTTCTCACCTGGGGGTGAGGGTGGGGAGATCACTATACCAATAAAATCATGGGTCCAGTCCCTCTCCCAAATATTTTAATTAGATTTCTGGCCTCCATGCACATGTCTTTCTAGTTTCTCTCCAACATTCTGGCTCACTCACTGATGGCAAAGAGCCCAGGGACCCTGAAGGGGAGCTGTACTTATGCTTTTCTGGATGTTATTTGATGGATCCAGGTGGCTTGCTTCATGGTGAAAAGGAAACAGCCCATGCCCCTGCCACTGCCTGAAAACTGAGATTGAAAATATAGTACAACACTCGTTGTTTCTAAGAATAATAATGAATAAATATTAATATTTATGATAGTAAAAAAAATGCTAGTTTATTGTTAGGAGCAAAACCCTTCCCCTCTCTGCAGGACTGCTTCCCGTCTTGTCTTCTTCTTCCTCTCTATTCCTCCCTTTTATTCCTCCTCTATTTCCTTTTATTTGTCTCCATCTCTCCTCTCTACCTCATTTTCTTCCTTCTTCCCTCCCTTTTCCTCTCTCCAACCCCAATTTATTCCCGACTAATTCCCCATTAATCATTCCTAACACACATCTGCTTGGATCCTAGAAGGATTTCTTGGCTCACCCGCGCAGCTGGGCTGGGTGCAGTAATCAAGAAATCTTTCATCTTTTACTGTCTCCTAAGGTCTTCCCTCTTCCCAGCTCCTCCTCCTACAGGGTTTCCATGAGGGCCAGCTCTTTTCTGCTCTATACTGGATTTTCTCTGGTATTCTTGACCCAGTGGAGCAGTTCTTCCCAAGGCCAGCCATACATTCATTCTTTTGAGTTTTGGCTCTATTTGAGGTTTTGGAAGGTGGTGATGGTGAGCAAATTAAAAGACAGTGAAGATACTTTTAACACTTAGGAGCACAGAATATCTCACTTGGAGTTTCCTTTTTTCCACTTTCAGTCCTCAGCATACATATTAACCAGGACATGATTCAGGCAGACCAGTACAGCAGTAAAATAATAGCTAATACTTTATAAAAAAAAAAAATCCCAGAGGCTCATGGTCCACTACTACCTTTTCCTCACCCCCGTCTTTTTCATAGAAACTAATATCTAGCTTTGTCTCCCCCATCTTTAAAACTAATTTTTAAAAAAAACCAGGACAGGTCTTTACAATTACAGCAATAAATTTGATCTTTTTTAGCCCACAACACCAGCCTGTCAAAATCTTTTTGCATCTTAATAATGTCTTGAAACTTAGTACTGATTCCTCCCAGCTTCATGTCATCCAAAAATTTAATTAATTATTTTCAATTATCAAGCATTTATTTTTTTTCCCTCCAACATCCCTCCCCCCAATCCAGTGGACAAAAAAAAGATAAAGAAAATCCTTGTAACAAACACACATTGTCAAGCAAAACAAATTCCCATATTGGCCATGTCCAAAAGAAAATGTGTAACTCATTCTCCATATTTAGTGAATTACTTCTGTTAGAAGTTAGGTAGCATTTGTCATCATGGGTTCTCTGGAATGACTGCTGCATTGTTGAGAGTTCTTAAATCTTTCAAGATTGTTTGTTTTTACAGGATTGTTATAGTGCCTATTGTTCTGATTCTCAACCACAAATGTGATAAGCTGACTATCTATACTTTCATTCAAGTCACTGATTTGGAACCAGAGGACCCAGCTCTGCCATTTACAACATGGGTGGTTCTGGTCAAATCTGGGCTTCAGTTCCTCAGGATCTGACCAGACTGACAACTAAAATGGCTTCCAGTTTTAAACCTATCATCCTATAAGCATGACCAAGGCAAAGTTTGGGACTGCTCCTCCCCCTCTTCTTTAAACCTGTCTTTTTTGTCCTTAAACTTTTCCTTCAAGGCTATTTTTGAGGCTCATTCTAATCTAATTTCTTTTTTATAGGAATGCTGGGTACTTACATAATAACTTTATCATATATTTACAAGGAATATAGTAAGTTGTACATAATAAATTTGCCTTTTCATGTGCAATCATCCTTTTTATTATACTATGTTATGGAAAAGTTTGTCTTAGTCCATAAATTAAAAATTAAATTAATGAAAAGGAAGAATGTTGGTGAGGGGACAAGTGGTTAAATCAGGCCCTCCTGGAAATGATCTCAGTTACCAGATATGACAGCCTATAAGAAGACGGTTCATAACCTCACAATCCTGGTACCTACACGTTTTATAGCACAGTATATCTAGAATGTGGCAGTTACACTTCTCTCTTCAGACCCTGTTTTCTTGTTTAGCTCATTAGGTCCCATGGGTTTACTTACTATCCCTGTTAGAGACATATAATCTGCCCTAGACTTTTTCCTAAATTCCATAGTACCAACTGTCTAATAGAAGTCTTTATTCAGGTGTCTCATAGGTATTTCAAATTCATCATCTCCATTGCCCCCCACAAACTTCTCTCTTTCCACTTTTCATCACCTTCTTGCAGTCACCCAAGTTGCCAACTTCAGGGTCAGCCTCTACTCTTTACTCTCCCTCAACCTCATCCTCTATATTCAAAAAGTTGCCAAATCTTTTTGGCTCTCCTTCCATGATAATTCATACTCGTTCTTTTCTCTCCACTCATGTAATCATGTCCTTACATCAAGCCCTCATAACTTCTTACCTGAATTACTGCAATAATTTCCTAATTCATCTCTCTGCTTTCAATCTCTCCCTCTTCTAATCCAATGAAAACATAACCTTCCTCTGCTTAAGATAGCTTTCTATTGCATCAAGGATAAAATGTAACCTCTCGGTTGGTATTGAAAGCCCTTCGTAGTTGTCTACACTCTAGTCTTCCAGAGCTACTTCACATTATTCTGCATTCTAGTCAGGCTGGGCTACTTGTTGCTCCCAGAACTTGCCTTTCCATCTCCTACCTCCTCGCCTTTGTCTTTGCATGCTGGAAGATACGCCCTCATCACCTTTAGGTCTTGAAATCCTTTAACTTACTTCATGGCTCAGCTCAGGTGCAATCTCCTACCTGGAGCTTCTACTCACCATATAGGGTGATCCAATGGTAAATAAAAGTTCTGGGTTTAGAGAGAGGATCTAAGTTCAAATACTGACTCTTATCTTTTCTTTCTATGTAAAGTCACTTTTGTGTTTGTAAAATATCTCATTTGTAAAATGAGAGGTTGGAGACCTCTAAGATCCCAGGTAGCTCTATATCTAGGATCCTAAGTTTATCCTTTAGTAGAAAGTAAGCTCCTAGCAGACAGGGACTGTTTTCTCTATCTTCAAATTCCCCACAGCTTATCCTAGTATCTTTAATAAATGGCCATTGAATTGAATTTCATTTAATACAAATAATTTTTATTGAATTTCATTTCATTTCATACAAATAATTTTTATAAGAGAAAGTCTCACAATGCTGTTGACCAACTATATTATAAAATCATATCATCCAACTCCAACTGGGCCCTCACTGAAGCAAGGCAGTCCTTTTATTCCTCCCTAATGGAATCCCTACCTCATTCTCTATTAAAAAAAATTTCAAATCTTCCCTTTCCTCTTCAAAGCCCTCCTCACTTCTCTTCCTCTCCCCTTTCTCTTTTCTTACTTTAATGGAAAAATAATTGAGGCCATTCAAAGCAAGCTCTCTTCTTTCCTTTTCCAAAATCCTTGACCTCATTTCCCCCAAACTCTAAGAGTCCAAGCCTTTCTTTGTCAAATTCCCCATTTATGTATATTTGATCCCTGTCCCTCCAGTTTTCTCCAGCAGATTGCAGATCTCTTAAAGCTTCCATAGCTTCCTATTAACTGATTTCCCTTCCTAATCCCTTCAAACATACCCTCCTCAAGCTATCTTCTGTATCTCTTCTCACAATCTCAGGCAAAAGAAAAGAAAAGAAAAAAAAGTTGTCTCCATTTGCTGTCTCTGCTTCTTTACCTTTCACTCACTCTTTAACCATCTGCAATCTGGCTTTTGACCTCATTATTCAACTAAGACTGCTCTCCTAATGTTATCAATAATCACTTAATGACTAAATCTCTTGGACTTTTTCAATCTTTCTCAACCTGTCCATCGTATTTGACATCGCTGACCAGCCATTCCACTTGAATACTCTTTCCTCTCTCGATTTTTATGGCCTGGTTTCTTCTCAATTTCTTGACTGGCTCATCATCCATATCCCCTTATATGTTCCCTGAAGTTCTGCCCTGGACATTCTTTTCTTACCTGTCTACTCTTTCTTAGGAACAGCATGAGCTCAAATGAGTTTAACTATCATCTCTGTGCAGATGACTCATGGATCTACATATCCAGCCTCAGTCTTCCCCTCCAGAGCTTCAGTCCCATTATGAAACATTTTCTAACCCCAAAGACATCTTAAATTCCACATATCTAAAATTCAGCTCATTATCTTTCCCTGTAAACTCTCCTTCTTTCAAATTTCCCTTTCTATCAAAGGCACCACAAACCTCAGATTTATAGTCTCAGCATTATCTTCAATTTCTCACTCTACATGTTCAAACAACTGCCAGATCTACCCTTTTCTGCCTTTACAATATCTCTTTAGCACTCTAATTCAGTCCCTCATCACCTCTCACTTAGATTACTGACACAGCCCCTTAATTGAAAGGGGGGAGAGAAAAAAAGGGGGAGAAAAAAGAAATTTACATGATAACTTTATTATATACTTTAAAAAAGTAGCAAATTGTGCATAATAGATTTGCACTTTTGTGTGCAATCTTTATTATACTATTTTATGTAAATGCTTGTTTTATTCCATAAATTTAAAAATTAATTTTAAAAATTAATCTCCTTGCCTCAAGTCTCCTTCCACTCCAATACTCCAGACAGCTGGCAAAATAATTTTCCTTAGGTGCAGATCTGACCATGTGACTCCTTTACTCAACTGTCAGTGACTTTCTATTGCCTATAGGATCAAGTAGAAACGCCTCTGTTTAGCTTTTAAGCCCTATAAAACCTGGCATCAAACTATCTTTCCATTCTCATTGGACATGACTCTCACTCCCACATTCTGAGATCTGGCCAAACTGGTTATCTCCCTTCTCCATGCTTTTGTACTAACTATGCATTAACCGAGCTTCTTCTGCATGAAGCCTTTCCTGAATCCCTCAACCGACAAAGGTCTACCTCCCAGATCACCTTTTAACTACTACATATGTTGTTGTTCAATTTTTATTCAGTCCTGTCAGACTCTTCATGACCCCATTTGAGAGATTTTCTTGGCAAAGATACTGGAGAGGGTTGCCATTTCCTTCTCCAGCTCATTTTGGGAACTGAGGCAAACAGGGCTAAATGACTTACCCAGGGTCACACAGCTAGGAAGTATCTGAGGCTAAATTTGAACTGAGTCTTCCTGACTCCAGGCTCAGTACTCTACCACTTCACCACCTAGCTGCCCCTCTGCGTGTACATATGTAAGCAGTATACTGATACGGATATTTATAAATACAAATATACTTATATTTCTATTTATGCTGTAAATTTTATACAGGGTATCCCAAAAGTCTTAATACAAATACACGTACTTATTGTATGTACTTATTGTCTTTGTCCTTTATAATGAAAGTTTGTTTCAATTAGTGATTGTTTAATTCTTTTGTACTTGTATCCTTAGTGCCTGGCACATAGTGTTTAATAAATACTTAACTGATTAATTGAAAAGTATTTCATTCCCTCCCTATTGTCTTATATCTAGAACTAAGTGATCTTTATTAAAGACTCTTTAAATTCCTCCCAGCTCTAAAATTCTATGATTTCAGAAATATATCTTGGTTGTTTAGGCTGAATCCGTGTGAACTAAGTCCTACAGAAGGGTGCATTTGGGGTTGGACTGGGACCCCTCACGAAATACTGTACAGCCAAAGTAACAGTTGTGGGAGGAAATGGTGTGGGGGAAGGGGAAAGAAAAAAAGGAAAAAAAGCAAGTTACATGATAACTTTATTATATATTTAAAAGCAATAGCAAGTTGTAAATAACAGATTTGCAATTTCCTGTACAACCATCTCTTTTTTTCTATTCTACTATGTTATGGAAATGCTTGTTTTATTTCTTAAGTTCAGAATTTTTTTTTAATGGAATGCCTGCTGGTGGCTGGTGGAGTAGCAGTACTTGGGGTAAGCATGTAATAGAACCTCCCCTCCAGTGGACCCTCCAGGAAGGACCAAGAAAAGGTATGTCTGTGCCTGGAGTTTTGAGGGGTGGTCCTAAGAACTGTATCTTGGCAATACCCCTCTGTGTTACATCTCTCTTCTCCAGTAACCCTCATTCAAAAACCCTGACCTAGCAACAACACCCCCCCCCAAAAAAACACCCTAAAACTAAAGCCTTGATTTGGAGAAATGATATATCAGATTAGGATATCCAGCTGGGTGTCAAAAATATAAAAACTAAAGAGTTTTGACCGTGAATGACTGTGGTGAATGCTGTCTGCACAGTAGGAAAGCATTTCTCCATTTTAGTGATCTTACGGGTTCCCACCTCTCTGTGGTTATATATATATATATATATATATATATATATATATATATATATATATATATATATATGATCGTAGTTAAGGAGGAACCTCCAACTCTACATATGTGGTAGCTGGTTCCCAGAAGTTATCGGGGCCTAGGTTAAGTGATTTGTCCCTAGTCACATAAGTAGTGGATCAGAGAAGGATTTGAACGTAGGTCTTCTGACCCCACAGAGGACTCTTTCCACACCGTTCCAAAATTTCCATATGCTTACTTCTATTTTAAAAAAACACATGCATACGGACATACATAACGGGGGAAAGTGTTTACACACATACCTACATGTATATAAATTCAAGTCTCTGTAACTGTGGAAGGAAAGAGGGGAGTAGGAGAGGGTGCCCAGCCCCATTTGGTGAGAAGCTTTTTCCTGGGATTCGGGTCTCACCAGTGCTTGGAACTCCATAAGAAGCAGCAAACAGCCGCCAGGCGTGGCAGTGAGGGAAAGAATTTTCTGCCTCTAGAGAGGACATGAAAGGAAACACGAAACACTTGAAATATCCGAGTCATAAATCAGCGTTCGCTTACAGAGCACCAGGCAGGCCAGGGCAAGGGAGAACGAGGTAGGCGAGCGTTACCCACGGGTAGAAGCCTCAGCTGGGCAGGAGAGGTAATGCCACGGCGATGACATCACCCCAGCGTGGGTCCTCTCCCTAACTTGCCTGCTTGGGACCTGACAGATCATTAGAGAGTACTTCAAGCTGACCGCTCGGCACCGCCCGCCAGGGGCCAGGAGGTGCCTCCGAGTCCAGGGCGCAGAGCTCTCTCTCTCTTCCCTCCGCTGCCAAGCGAGCTAACACTCCCAGGTCGGCTCCGAACGAAGACGTGGACACAAAAACGCGCCCCCGGCGGGGGGCACCGCGGCTCCCTCTCCGAATGACCCTGGGTGTTTTGGAGCCAGCATCCGAGAGAGGCTGGGGACCCGTTAGGGCGCCCACCCCCACTTGGGGCGCAGCTGCCCCCCAGAACCTCTTTGGACCCGCATGACATTCCCACTGTGCCAGGAGGGGAACGGGTGAGAACGCAGAGGGAGGAAGGAAGCAGCAGCAGAAATCCGCTGTTCTCCCGGCTCCTAGAGGCGCCCTGGTGCTTATAGGGACCCCCGAAGCAAGGGACGCCCAGCGGGGAGAGGGTAGGTGGAGGGCTGGGGAGTGGGGGGGAAGGGGAACCACCGCGGAATCCGGGAAGCTGAGGCGTCGGTGGAGGCGGCGCGGGGCTCCTTTAAGGATCTCCCCTCCCACCCGGCGAGGCCGGCCCCCCGCCTGCCCGCTCTCCCCGCCCCGGGGTCCCTGGGAGAGCAGCGATTGGGCGGGCGCGGCTATCCCTTTGAAGTGTGGCTGCCGATCGCGGCTATTTGACGTGTGGCTAGGGGAAGGGGAAGGTTTTTGTGCTCTTCGCCGGGGCCAGCAGCGGCGGTGCTGGCGGCGGCGGCGGCGGCGGCAGCGGAGGAGGGGAGGTGGAGGAGGAGCGGTTGGCCGCTGCACCCCGCTCGGCACTGCGGAGCGAGCTCGCCCGCCCCGGGAGCTCGCCTCCCCGGTGCTCCCCCTCCCCGCCCCCCCGTCCCCGCCCGTGGCGCTGCCTCCTCCAAATGAGCGATTCGCCCGCTGGATCTAACCCAAGGACACCGGAAAGCAGCAGCAGCGGCAGCGGCGGCGGCGGCGGCGGCAGCGGCGGCAGCAGCCAGAGCGGCGGCGGAGGGAAGAGACCAGCGGTCCCGGCGGCGGTGTCCCTCCTGCCTCCGGCGGACCCCCTGCGGCAGGCGAACCGACTCCCCATCAGGGTACTGAAGATGCTGAGCGCGCACACCGGCCACCTCTTGCACCCGGAATACCTGCAGCCGCTTTCCTCCACTCCAGTCAGCCCCATCGAGGTCAGTCTCTGCTCCGCGCACCCCCCCCATGCCACCCCGACTCCTCACGACCTATTCCTCCCAGGTCCTGCCTGAAACAGCCGCCCCATTCACCCAGGTCCTTATCCTTATGCCCTGGGACCTCGGAGCTCCGCTTAGCAGAACCGGGTCACTCTTGTGGACCGATGGTGGGGGTGTTCGGGCCAGTGATTGATACAGGAGCACGGTCACACCTCGGGGCTTATCCCTCCCAGCAGCAGGTTTTCCTGCCCAGTTTCTTTGCTCCCTGTTTCTCTTTCACTCTCTCCCTGGCCATAGCGGGGCCCAGATTCTGGAGTCCTAAAGGCGATCTTGTGGTGGGCTCAGGCCCCCCACCCCCACACCGCCCCACCTCTCACTCCTACTCCAAAGACACTTAAATGCTGTTCTGACCCCACTACCGCCGCCTTCCCTTTCCCCTTCCATAAACACCTCTCCGCCTTCAAGTCCCGTCTAGTCCACTCTCGGGGCTGCGTCCGAAACGCTGAAAACCCTCTCCACTTTGTTCTTGGGGCGCCCTCCCCTGGGGCGCTGCAGCGGGTGCACTAGCCGGCCCTGGCTGGGAATGCCATCCTCCACGCCCCCTATTCCAACGCCCCGAGGCGCCTCCAGTGACCTCCAGGTTCCGAAGTTCGCTTAACTGGGGGATAAGTTTTCCCCGGGACATGGAGTGTATGGAGGAAGGAAGAGCCAGAACCTTGCTCTCCTCATTTAGGAGGCAAAGAAAAGCTGGGTCCCTTCCGCAACTGGCTATTTTCTACCCTTTTATTCCTCTGCATTCCCTGCCTTAGAGGGGCGGTGGTGTTCTCATTCTCCTCTAGCCCAAGGTGCCAGGAACCCACCCCGGGCAATTCTGTTTAAGGTAGTCTCAAACAGGCCGGGAAAGTGACCCCTAAGGTGGCCTTTCCCCTTCCTCTTCCTCCAGGGCCTAAAAAATCTCGATTGCTAACTCCCGTGGCGGGAGGGAGAATTCGGGCCATCGCTCGCCCTGTTCCACCCTCCCCGTGGGCGCTTCTTGTCCCTAGCTCTCTCCCACTGTCCTCCCTAGCTCCCCGGGGCTCCCTCGAGCTCTACCCGCCTGGTCTCGCTGTCTCACGCTGTCCCTTTACTCCCTTTCTCTCCCTTCCCCCACCGCTGTCTCTCACAGCTGGACGCCAAGAAAAGCCCGCTGGCGCTGCTGGCCCAAACCTGCTCGCAGATCGGCAAACCTGATCCACCGCCCTCCTCCAAGCTCAACTCGGTGGCGGCGGCGGCGGCCAACGGGCTTGGGGCGGAGAAGGACTCTGGCCGCTCCTCCTCGGCCGCCTCCTCCGCTTCGGGGGCTCTCAAGCAGCTCGGGGACTCACCGACGGAAGACAAGTCCAGCTTCAAACCTTACTCCAAGGGATCCGGCGGGGATTCTCGCAAAGACGGAGGCTCTTCTACCACCTCCTCCTCCTCTTCGTCCTCCCCTGCAGACAAGGCAGGGTTTAGGGTGCCCAGCGCAGCCTGCCCGCCTTTCCCCCCTCACGGAGGTCCCGGCTCAGCTTCTTCCTCCTCCTCCTCCCCCGGCAACTCCCGGGGCGGCTCGCCGCACCACACGGACTGCAAGGGCAGCGGCGGCGGTGGAGGCGGCGGAGGCGGGGGCGGAGGGGACTTGGACAAGAAAGATCAAGAACCCAAAGTCAGCCCGGAGGCGGGGAGCGGGAGCCGAAGTGCCGAGCCCGCATCGCACAGCGGAGAGGCTGGGTCGTCGGGGCGCAAGTCCGAGCCGCCCCCGGCGCTGGTGGGCGCCGGCCACGTGGCACCGGTGTCTCCGTACAAGCCAGGACACTCCGTGTTCCCCCTGCCACCCTCCAGCATCGGCTACCATGGCTCCATCGTGGGCGCCTACGCCGGCTACCCGTCCCAGTTCGTGCCTGGTCTGGATCCTAGCAAATCCGGGCTGGTGGGGGGCCAGCTGTCCGGGGGGCTGGGCCTGCCTCCCGGCAAGCCTCCCAGCTCCAGCCCACTGACAGGAGCCTCGCCACCCTCATTCCTGCAGGGTTTATGCCGGGACCCCTATTGCCTGGGCGGTTACCACAGCGCCTCCTCACACCTGGGCGGTTCTAGCTGCTCCACTTGCAGTGCGCACGAACCCGCCGGGCCTAGCCTAAAGCCGGGGGGTTACCCGCTGGTTTACCCAGGCCATCCGCTCCAACCCGCAGCTCTCTCCTCCAGTGCAGCGCAGGCTGCGCTCCCGGGACATCCTCTCTACACCTACGGCTTCATGCTACAGAACGAACCGCTACCACACAGCTGCAACTGGGTGGCGGCCAGCGGGCCGTGTGACAAGCGCTTCGCCACCTCGGAGGAGTTGCTCAGCCACCTACGGACCCACACGGCCCTCCCCGGCGCTGAGAAACTACTAGCCGCTTACCCCGGGGGGTCAGGCCTGAGCAGCGCGGCCGCCGCTGCGGCTGCAGCCTCCTGTCACCTCCACCTCCCTCCACCCGCCGCTCCCGGCAGTCCCGGGTCTCTGTCCTTGCGGAGTCCACATACTTTGGGGTTAAGCCGGTACCACCCCTATGGCAAGAGCCACTTACCCACAGCTGGGGGCTTAGCTGTGCCATCCCTACCCACAGCCGGACCCTACTACTCGCCATACGCGCTCTACGGACAGAGATTAGCCTCAGCCTCCGCTCTTGGATACCAGTAACTACAGCCTCTTCTCCTCCCTGCCCTTACCCTTTGCCCAGCCTCCTCTTCCCCCTCCTCACTGGCCACCACCACCACCACCACCGGCAGCAGCCTCTACTACCACTCCTCCCTCCTAGCATTCCCCTTACTGACCCCACCCTCCCGGACTGTGTATTTATTTACTGTACTATTAGCTTACAAGCTGGGAATATAAGTGCATTAATGGCCCACGAGTCAATGTTATGCAAAAAGTCTGCGTCCCCCTAAATAATAATAGCAATGGTAATTATCACGTGAACAAAGACCCCCACACCTCTTCCTTTCTTCTTTCTCTTAGGTTTGGGTTTTAGAATTGCTTCTTCTCTACCCTCCCCCCCCTGTTTCTTTTTTTTTCTTTTGATTGGTTTGTTTTTATTGGGAGGAGGGGGAATTGGGGTTCTTGGATTCTTGGTTTTTTTGTTCCTTTTCTGGGAGTTTCTTGCATGATTCTTGACATTTGAAACGACATTGTTCCTTCTAGTCACCTTTTTCCTCTTATTTCCATTGGCATTTCCTTTTTTTTCCCCTTTGTACAGGTAACAGAGGTGTTTTTTTTGTTTGTTTTTTTTTTAATATAGTTGGAGGGAAAGGGAGTCAGGCCAGCCGAAAGTTTGACGGCAGTGCTGTCCTTTTGCTCCTGGGCTTTGCCTGCTCTTGCCTCCTTTGGCACTGTTTCTCCTTCCCTCCATGCTCCACTTCGAGGCACTGGGCCTGAAGGCACAGAAACTTTCCTTGACCGGCAGCCAAGGAGCCCCTCTGGGTCCCCGGCAGCAATTTCCCGATATTGAGTCCCAAACAGCTCAACTGAGCATTTCCATTCACCCTTACACCCCAAAAATACAAGGTCAGGATTCTCCCTGCCAAAAGGGATGGATAAATACAATGCCCTAGGGAACATAACCATCAGGGCCCACCTTAATTAAAAGTTCTAGATGGGCCTGTGGCGGCAAAGCCTGGCTCTTTCTAGTCTACCAAGTGCTTTATAATTCTTTCTTTCGTTCTTTAAATCCCCTATTGGGGCAGCAACCCTTGATGTATAGGAGAGAAAGGGGGACTCTCTCCTTAGACATCTCCAGATCAGGAGACCAGTCCAACATTTTAAAATCTCAATGACATCTTAATACATTTGAGAAAACAATTGGAGGGAGGGAGCAAACTAGATAGAAACCCTCATCTCCACAGGCCTCAAGTTTTCCGTCCTTAGCTGGTTCAGCTACCCGGGAGCGGGCAGGCAAGGGGGCAAGGCTTGCTAGGTGACCTAGGACACTCCCTCCCGCCTCCCCAGCCTGCTCCCCAACCCGTTCCATTCTTACCCTTACTCTCCCACAGTCTTGCGCAGCGCGGAGGCTGTGGGGCCAGTTTTGGATGAATAGAGCTCTCTCCGTTGGTAAGACTTATTTTGTTAATAAATGGAATACTTGGCTATATTCACACCGTGGTGTGTTCTCTCTTGCCTTCCTCATCGTCTGCCTCCGCCCTCTCCCTCCATAGCTACCCTTTTTATTGTTTAATTTTTTAAATGATTACCTCTTTAGATTCTTAGAGGTGAATTTATTGGAGTCCCAAAGAAGAGGGGAAGGTGGGGGGAGAAGTGAAGGGGAGTCCTTGCCCCAATGTGTTACAAATATTAAAAACATTTTTTATTTATTTTATTTAGTTCCCAACCTCACTTCAAAAGCCTTGGCATTTCCGGGGACCTGGGTGGAGGGCGTGTGTGAATGTGGACTGTACTGTGGACCAAATACGAGGTGAATGGGGCTGAGAAGGGAAAAGGGGGCTCCCCAAACTTCAAGCAGCTACACCTTCCAAGAGCTGGGCGAGGCGCAGCTGTGCCTGGAGATAACAAGCCTTTGGCGCCACCTAGCGGCATGTATCAGTGCAATAGGAAAAAAGCGAAAGAGGTCGATTTGAGCCCCGACGCACTTGGCCAATTTCTACTCCTTTAAATCTAGGATGATTCTCTTTCAGGTTTGGGGATGTTTCTCTTGTGCCTCGCCTGTCCCACAATTTCCCCAGCAAATTTCGTTAGCCAAGTGCTCAGAGAGGCTGCCTAGCAATGCTTCCACATTTCACTGAGCCAAGGCCGGGTTTTTTTAGCCTTGGGGAAATTTGCAAGGCCAGTGATTTTTTCAGAAACAGGTGCGGAGTCCTGGTATTGCTGTGCCGACGCTGCAGCTAAAAGTGAACTTGAAGCCATTTTCAGAAAGGAGAGGGCAGGCTACTCCGTTTCCTTTCTTGCTTGCCCATTTTCTCTAGTTTTCAAGATTGACGTTGGCTTCTCCTGGACTGGCCAGGAAGGATCCAAGTTGCAGTGCAATACTCAGATTGAGGTGTGGGAGCCAAGGGAGATAACACACTTTCAACCTTTCCTTAACCTTTTACCCAGAGAGCCAAGGGGAAGGCTCTGAGAAACCATGAATAACGAAAGAAGATAGGAAGTACCAGAAGAACAGAAGTTTCCACACCAGCCTCCAAGAAGAGTGTGACCAAAGAATCCAAGTTACAGATCTCAAACAGTCTCCATGCTCTTAATTTCAGCTTCTTTGCACCTGTACCTTTGTTTTCAGTTTTCTGGGTCCAGTCTCACCCGTTCTATGAAGAAAGAAGCCCCTCTCCTCACTGAGAGAAAGTATTTCCTTGGTAGTGACTGGGTACAGGCAGGTTGAGCTGATGGGAATCAGATTCACTAGATCCTTGACATAGCCTCCTTACTTTCCAAGGTTATGTTCTTGGCTCAACCATGAGCTGAGGTCGGTCTTTCTCAGCCTGTATGCTAAACCTGAATTGGGGTGGAGTGAGTGAATCAGTGCCAACAGACGCCAGGCCTGTTGTGGGGTTTGTAAGTGTAGTGAAAGACTTCCTTCGACCTTGAAAATGTAGAGCAGAAATTATTGCAGATTCAGCTGGGTAGGATGGAAGGTGTGGAGAATTTTACTGCTTAGTGAATGAAGAGGGGGAACCTCATGCTCCCCATTATCTCCAAGCAATACATTATCAGATAAATAGACAATTGTGGGCACTCAGTTTTGGCTGAAATATCTAAATATTGATGAAATGAGTCAGAAGGCATCAAGGGATATCTGGCTTGTTATGGATAATTGTTCCTCAATTAAACTTGCACGTGTTAACTGTGTTCCAAATGCCCATTTATGGCTTACTTGTCCAATGGGCCCTACTTGTGGACTGATGGGAAGGTTCCAACCTAGTCCTGATCCGTGAGTGAGGGTGGACTGAAAAGCCAAGGAAGTGAAGGGTGCCTTCCTTTCAATCATCCACTTTCTTTCTTTCACTTACAGTCCCTGCTTATCCAAGAAACAGGTCAGGGAAAAACCCAGGCTACTCAGGGTAAGTCCTGAACCCAGAGTGACACATCCCTTTCTTTCTTTCTTTTTTTTTTTTTTTGAAGGTGCCTTTGAAGGAGAAGGGAGAAAGGGACACATTGAGGACCAAGTAACCTAGCTTTCATCCCGGTCTGGGTGGAAAAAAGACAGAGCTACATTAAAGATTATGCCAGGCAGGAGCCTGCAAAACTGTTTCTTTCTCATTTGATCCAGATTCAACTCTTTCTGCAGATGACAAAATTTAAGCATGGAGTGGGGGAGGGTAAATGACTAATATTGAGTACACAAACAGCAGGGGAATTAATGAAGCCTACTCAGTTGATGACAGAACCTCTAACTCTTTCCACTACACCCCAATTGCACATCACTTTTCAAAAATGGTCATTTGAATCCATAGTGCTCCTATAATTTCACGGTAAATTATTTTTCTCCCTGACCCAGGTCCTGGAAATCGGGCAAAATTCAGTCCTTATGCCCTCAACAGAACACTGGAGTTTTTCTGCAGAAAAGGCTTCTCATTTCTATTAGAAAAGTTTATTATCTTTGGGAATAACTACTCTGTTTCTGAAGGATCACTAGAGCCTAGATTGATGGGAGTTGGTGATGCCACAGGGCAAGACTCAGAGAATCAAAGGGAGATGACTCAGGGAGAAGGTCCCAAGAGGACATCCAGCTCTCATCTCAGGATATTCCTAGGGAAAAAATATTGCCAGATTTCCCAGAGTTTAAATATGCTATCTAATGGAAGCTGAAATCTAACTGCTTCTCTCTACCCTCCCTCTGCCCAGCCCACTGGGATTCCCTTTTTTTCTCTCTCTTACTGGTTGTTTTTCTGAAAAAATACTCCCTCTTCCAAAATTATATTTTTGTTTCCTCAATTTTAAAGTAAGTTCATACATTGCTAGGGTTGGAAGGAACAATCTGGTTCCACATTCATTTTTTGTTCTTGTGATTGTTTGGTTAATTGGTTTGGATTTTTCTGGTTTGGGTGGGTTTTTTATTTGGTGTTTTGGTTTTTTTGACAATGAGAAAACTGAAGCGCAGAAAGTATGTGATTTTTCCAAGGTCACACAGACAGTTAATGATAATTATGCTATACTACATATGAATAGAACACTCCCACTTCTTGAATCAAAATGTGTGCTTTGAAGAAAGGATGGACTCAAAACCAAAAATTCTTTCATTATCCATGCAGTGAAAGGACTCCTTTTAAATAGTAACTCTGTTCAAGCCTTGGGTGTGAACATCAAAGTAAGTTGGTCAGTTCCCTTGGGTTTTCTCAATAAGACTGTCCTACTTAGGCATGGTACATAGAAAAGATGAGTCCTGGATGGAAGGGGCCACCCTCAAACTCCCATTCTGATACGTAGTGACTGGTGACATTGCCTGAATGTCTGACTTCAGGATGGGAAATGCCTGGTCTTCCTCCTAGCTAGTGAGTTGGTGATATATGTGAGCTGCTTTAATTAGACAGTGGGGAGTTTGCCACTTGCAGGAAGCTTAACTCTCATTAACAAAGTTGCCACTTTAATAGAGATGATACTCACTACCAACTGCATATCTGAGCTTTACTCTACAAAGACACTGAATCAACACCAATTAATTCTTCCAGCATCCCTTTGGAAGGGAGTCATCTCCTCCCTCCCTCTCTATCATTTCTTCCTCTTCCTCCTTTTCCCCTCCTTTCTCCTTCCACTTTTCCTTCCCTCTTCCCCTCCTTCCTTACCTTTTCTCCCCCTCTCCTCTCCCTCAGCAGGAGCCAGGAACTGGGGCTGATGTTCCCAAGGCACCAGGAAGGGAAAGACTTAGAACTTGAGACACAGGATGTTCCTGGCTCCTGGTCATATTCTCACACCTCCTGCCTGGTTATATTTGTGTCCTTGTGGGCAGCAGTTGGAGAGAGTCGGGTGGGGGTGGGGGTGAAGGGTGAGGAAGAAGGACTTAATAGGACTAATTTAATGAGTTAGGATCCAGATTTTTCGTGACCAGTCATCTGTGTCTCTTAAGGAAATCCATGGTCCAACTGGAAGAGAAGGGGATGCTGAACTCATCATCTTAGTACTGCCAGAGTCAAATGGGTTGGGCCAATACACTCTGATTTTATGTGAGGGGAATGGTAATGTCTCCAAATAGATGAAGTTAACTCCATTCCTGATGTAGAGCTTGGTTACTGTGGAATCTGCCTTACAATAATACCACTGCACTGCACTTTATTAATCATTCTGTAGGGGAATCTGCTCTCCAGTTTTCTGTTTGATTTGACTTCACCCTGTCTTCCTGCAGAATGGATGGCTGAGCGCATCCGATAATGTATGGTTTAATTTGGAGCACTATGGGTTTGAATTACCATTTTCATAATGTGCTGTGCATTAATGTGTTACATCATTTATAAAGAGAGATGTGCTGGGTTTCAAACTTTCTCCTGAAAGGCAAAGTCACCTAAAAGAAACAAACCTAGTCACAGCAGTCCATCTCCCCAAATTCTACCACCACCATTAAGGGGGAACAAAGCATTTCCCGAAGAACTTCATGATCCTCAATGAGAGTATTTTAGATTCAGATGGTGCAGGTGGGTGTCAAGATAGAGAGAGGAGGGAGAGAGAGAGAGACATACGACTATGAATAAGACCCAAATAAGCAGAGCAAAAGTGCCTTCGTTATTGCGTAACAACTGTTTTTCCATCCAGCCCCCATAGCAGGAGACCTCCAGTGGTTGACTCTCGGTCGACCCTAATCCCAGCACTCCCTCTCCAATGGCTGTAATAACACCAGCTGTCTGTTACTCAAACTCTGACTGAGGAGGAAAAAGCACTGATTATCCAAATACAGTCATTAAAGGGGAAATGTGTTTTTAGGACTGTCAGAGTGATTAATGAGGGCTAGCCGTCTTTGCAAATGCACTTGTTTAGTCTAACTGGCAGCTTCTATTTTCCTATTGATTTATTGCAGCAGTTGCCGGGGCCTTGGTGTGTGCAAAGTCAGGGCACTTCACAAACTGGGCGCTGTTTAAACAGGAAAAGCATGTACCATTTTGTCCAGGAGGGAAGGGGCAAGCTAAAGGCTCTCCCTTCAGCTCCCTCTCCAGGGGCTCCAACCAACAAAAGCCACATTAAAACCTGGGGCCAGGAGAGGGAAGGAAATTTCCCTCCCCTGAGTCTTCCCTAGTCATTGGATTCCAAGGTCAATGGGGACATACCATAGCCCTGGACAAAGTCAACCCCATTTTAAGGACTTGGCATGCCCACATTTTTTCCCCTTGTCCCAAATGGAGCTGATGAGGACCAAGTCGAAGGAGAGAAAATGGTTCTAGACTAGAAGGGGTAAAAGGACAAAGAACAAAAGTCATCACTACTAAGTAGTCCAAGTACAGCACTATCAAGTGGGTTTGGCAGGGAGACCACTCTTCATTTCAGTATTTTTAATATTTAAAAAAAAAAAAACCCAGCCTAGTGGACAACATTTACCTCTAGCTCTTTCCACATTTACAATTCATATCCTGACAATGATATATCTAGATGTCAAGGACAGGGAGAATTATTAGCTTAAAAATACAGTTCTTTCATTACAGGTTGTATTTTCAATTAGTCAATCAACACTCCATCAGCAAGAATTTATAGTCCCTCTATTGGGTGTTTCAATGTCCTTGAAGACACATGGGATGAGTGATGGAGAGACTGGATGCTACATTGCCTCCCTGGAGATATTGAAAGGGCTCTAGTGTGTCCAATGGAAACTCTGGAGGATTTCTAGAGAGGTATGAATAAGAACTGCATGGGGCAGAAAGTAGGGAGCTGCAAATCTGTACCAATGAAGGGTATCTAGCATCCAGCAAAGAATCTATGGCATGCTAAGTAATTTACTCAGTGCTGTGGGGACACAAAACCTTTACCAATGTCCTCCAGTGCTGCATAGTGGCCTGAAGTGACCACAGCAGTGAGACCCAAGACCTGGCAGGCCTTCCTGAAGCCTAGAAAGGCTTCAAGTAGAAGGCTTAGACATAGACTTTGTGTCCATCATCAGAGGATCAGTCTATCTAAGTATAGAGAGGCTTATCATTAGACAGCTGACCAACAGGGGATGATATTTTTTTTTTGACTGCAGTAGTTCATAAAAATTTTATATTAAAGAAAAGGAAGAAGAGATCTTTTGAAGTATTGAACTATGGGGTAGAAAACAGAAATGGTCTTTACCCCTTTACCACTCTGATTGAGAAGAAAGTCATATACTGATGAAACAAGACAGGATGATATAAAAAATCTAATTTTCTGCTGATATCACTAAGTGCTAAATTACATAGTTCAGGCAATCAGAGCAATATATAAAGTGATAATTGTTCTATTTAGGCAGTAGTGCAAGTAGCAATGCATTTGGAGTCAGGAGACCTGGCATATAAATGCAAACTCTAACACTAGCTCTATGAGTTCAAAGTCATTTCAGCTCCCTGAGCCTCAGCTTCCTCACTTGTAATTTGAAGATAATCATACTTGAATAAATAAATTAATGGAATGCTTTATTTTTCCCTTGTCATTAACTACAGATTGGCACTATAACACCAGTATGATTGTGGCCAGGAAATTGCCTTATAAACCTTAAAATTCTATGTAAATATATCACTAATATGATTAATAATAAAAGGCAACATGAGTTACATTATAGCCTAGTATTATCAAGAAGGGATTCACAGAGATTTTTAGACTTAACCTAAAGCAGGGATTCTTTTTTAAAAAAAATAATATGTTATGTTTTCCCAATTACATGTAAAGACAATTTTTCATATTCATTTTGAAAAATTTTGAACTGCAGATTCTCTTCCTTCTTCTTTGCCCCATCTCTGAGGTGGTAAGCAGTTTGCTATAGGTTATACATATACAGTCACGCAAAGTATGTTTCAATATTAGTCCTGGTTATAACAGAGATTCTTAATTTTTTATATTTTTGGTAAATAGTATTTTATTTTTTCCAATTACATTTCAAGATAGTTTTCAGCATTCTTTTTTATAAGGTTTTGAGCTTCAAATTTTTCTCCCATCCCCCTCGCCAAGATAGCAAACAATCTGATATAGGTTGTACATGTGCAATCATAGAAACATATTTCCACATTAGTCATGAAGAAACAGAACAAAAAGGAAAAGTCACACATACACACACACACACACACACACACACACACACAAAGTGAAAATAGTATGCTTCACTCTGAGAGTTCTTTTTCTGGATGTGGATAGCATTTTTTATCATTAGTCTTTGGAACTGTCTTGGATCATTGTATTACTAAGAAGAGCTAAGTCAGTCATAGTTCATCACTACACAATGTGGCTATCATTGGGTACAATGTACTTCAGGTTCTGCTCACTTCATTTAGCATCAGGTCATATAAGTCTTTCCAGGTTTTTCTAAAGTCTGCCTGCTTATCATTTTTATAGCACAATAGCATTCCATTACATTCATACACCACAATTTATTCAGCCATTCCCCAACTGATGGGCATTCCCTTAAATTTCTAATTCTTTGCCACCACACAAAGAACTGCTATAAATATTTTTGTACATAAAAGTTCTTTTCCCTTTTTTATGATCTTTTTGTAATACAGACCCAGTAGTGGTATGGCTGGATCAAAGGATATGCACAGTCTGATTGCCCTTTGGGCATAGTTTCAAATTGCTCTACATGATGGTCAGCTCAGTTCACAACTCCACTAACAATGCATTAGTATCCCAACTTTCCTAAATCTTCTCCAACATTTATCATTTTCCTTTTCTGTCATATTAGCCAATCTGATAGGTATGAGGTGGTACCTCAGAGTTGTTTTAATTTGCATTTCTCTAATTAGTAGTGATAGAGAGCACTTTTTTCATATGACTAGATAGTTTTAATTTCTTTATCTGAATACTGCCTGTTCATATTTTTGACCATTTATCAATTGGGAAATGACTTGTATTCTTATAAATTTGACTCTGTTCTCTATGTATTTGAGAAATGAAGCTTTTATCAGAGACACTGGTGGTAAAAGTTGTTTCCTGTCTTTCTGCTTTGAGCTGAAATTTAAAGGAAGCCTGAGAAAGCAAGAGGTGAAAAGGGAGAGCATTTCCAGCGTGGGGGACAACCAGTGAAAATGTAGTCAGGAAAGAATATCTTGTATGAGGAACAGCAAAGATGCCAGTGTCACTACTTGGAAGATTATGTGGAATATACAAAGTGCAGGAAGACTGGAAAGGTGGGTGGGAGAAGGAAGGTTGGGAAGGGTCTTAAAGCCCAGAGAATATCTACTGGATCCTAGAATTAAGAGAGAATTGCTGGAATTGATTAAATGGAAGTGGAGGAGGTGACATAGTCATACATGACAGTTTAGTGGAGGATGGACTAGAGTAGGGAGAGATTGTGGCAGGAAGACTAACCATAAAACAATTGCTGTGAGGTAATGAAGGCCTTTACAAGGATGATAGCAGTGTCAGAGGAAAGATGGGAACATATACAAGAGAGGTTCTGAAGGGGGAGAAAACAACTGATTAGATGGGGGGATGGGGGCAGAGATAGATGTGCTGAAGATGACACTGAGGTTTCAAGAGTGAGTGACTGGGATGTTAAGTGGTACCTTCAACTGTAACAAGGGCAGGTAGGTGGTAAAGTGGATAGAGTGCTGGGCCTGGAGTCAGGAAGACTCCTCTTTCTGAGTTCAAATTCAGCTCAGACACTACCTAAGTGACCTTGGGCAAGTCACTTAACCCTATTTGCCTCAGTTTCCCCATCTGTAAAATGAGCTGGAAAAAGAAATGCAAACCTCTCCAGTATCTTTGCCAAGAAAACCCCAAATAGGGTTACAAAGAATCAGGCAATACTGAATAACCACAATAGTAACAGAGAAGTTCATCTTAAAGAAGATAAAAGGCACATCATCAGATATTTTAAAAGAGTATCATATGGAATAATGATGATGATAATGAAAACTTACATTTTATAAGGTTCACAAAGATCTTTGTTCTTAACAACCCTGACAAATAGGTAGTGTAAATATTATCCCCAAGTTACTGAGGAGGAGCACGAAATTCTGAGAAATTTAATACCTTGCCCAAGGTCATAGAGCTTGGCCACCAAGACCACTTTCTCCTTCCTAGGACCTCTGCCATACAAGGTGGACATAAATGCTCATCCCATTTGGATGAGCAAGAAGTTACCCATTACAATACATCCAGTAAGAGGAGGGACCTCCAGGCTTTGCCATTTGCGTGTCTGCTTAGCCCTCCAAACCTTTGAGCATTACCATCTCACCTGCCAATGCATCCTGAGGATCCCTGGGTCTTGCTTGTTTTCATTGCCGCAGCCCCCTTAGGACTTTCACATGTTTCCATTACTGCAGCTATAAATGTTGTCTCTCCCAATTAGAGTATGGGCTCCTTGAAAGCAAGAAGTGTCTCCATTTCCTCTTTGTATCCCCAGTGTGTCTCACAGTGTCTGATACATAGTATACATGCTACTGTAGTCGAGACATTATAAAGGATAAGCCAAGAAGCTACCATAATGAATGGATTTCATAAATATATTTCATTTAATTAATACCTTTAATAAATACTTTTTTATTCATTCATTTATGGCTGATAAGTGTCTGAAATAGGATGTGAACCCAGAAGTTTTTATACTATAAGAAGTGGGAAGAGAGATTTGTCCCAGAGGGCAGAAATAGAAGCATTGGGTGAAAGTTGCAGAGGCGCAAATTTCAGCCCCATAAAAAGGAGAACTGCCTAATGATTAGAACTGCACAGAAGAGGAATGCACTCATTTGGGAAGTAGTGAGTTTGCATCACCAGGGATCTCCAAGTGCAGGCTGGATGACCCCTTGTTGGCGATGCTACAGAGGGATTAGATTTGATTCAATTCAAATCAACAAGCAGTTACTGAGCACTTACTGGGTAACAGTCATCAAAGATCTGAAGACCAAAGCAGTCCCTGCCCTTAGAGAACTTATATTTGAATAGGGAGATAAAGCGTGTACCAAGATAGATACATGCAAAATAATTTGAGGAAGAAAATGCTATTAACTGGGCATAGACAATAAGGAAAATCCTCCTTTAGAAGGTGGCACCTAGGCTTACCATTGAAGGAAGCCAAGAATTATAAGAATATGGAGATGAAAAAGGATGGCATCCCAGGCATGGAAGGTAAATTTGGTTAGAATATGAGGTGCAGGAGGAGAGAAATGTATGATTGATCTACAAATATCTATTGGAACCAAATTGTGAAGCCTCATTTGCAGTCACCATTGGAAGAGATACATGTGTATTCTATTTTCTCTTTTTAGATCTATAGTAATAACCTATCACCATGCCCTTTTGGAGGCCCTTTTCTATTTCTAGTGGCAAGATTAGCATGTCCAACATTTGCTACTTTTGTCTCTTTTTCTATGGCTCATGGTCAGCCAACATCTTCCCAGTATCAGCTATCCAAGGATCAATAAGCAGCTTTTTTGCATCAAAAAGTTGGGCAAACTTAATGTCTACTATTCTAATTCAGAAATCGGAAACCTTCAAGAGTCACAGGTCTAATCATGAAAGAACCATGTGGATTTCCAGACTGAGGTCTAAGTATCATTGCTTTTTAGGTATGGCACAGAGGAAAATGCATAGTAGTCCCTTGGATCCTTTCCCAAAGGAGACAGAGAAATTCTCTAGAAGGCTCAATGATGAGCAGAACAGACAGGCATGCTAAATTGAAAAAATTACTATAGTAGAAAAAGCCAAGTGAAGTTCCAATCCCCTCATCTTCTCACTCATATTCTAACTATTTCAACTATTTGCTCCAGGAAGATAGGAGAAATGTCTCACTCTTCTTTGCATTTTCCAGAGCACTTAAGGAAATGCTTTGCATATAAAAGATACTCAATAAATGTTGGGAGGATAGATGGATGGATGGATGGATGGATGGATGGATGAACAACTTCCCTCATCCTAGATCATTTCAGAACTAATAATTGCATGTTTCTGTGGTAGACTATCAAGTCAAACAACAAGTATTTATCAGTCAAGAAGCATTTATTAAGTGCCACTCTGTGCCAAGAATTGCATTAAGCACAGAAAGTATCAGGTCCCATCCTTCAAGGAGCTTGCAACATGGTGGAGGAGATAAGGTATACACTCAAGAAAAGATAACCAATAATAACAACAGCCTAGGCTAAGAGCCAAATTAATAGTAAAGACAATAAAAGCTACAAGAGAAGGCCACAGTCTGAAATGGTAAAGAAAAATTACACAGAAGTGGCACTTAACTGAGCCTAGAATTTAGGAGGGAAGGGGAAGAAATAAGCATGTATTAAGCACCTACTATATTCCAGGCAATACACTAAGCGCTTTAAAGATATTATCTCATTTGATCTTCACAACAACCATGTGAGGTAGGTGCTGTTATAATTCCCATTTTGCAATTGAGGAAACTGAGGCAGGTGGAGATTACGTGACTTGCCCAGAGTTAAACACATAGTATCTGAGGCTAGATTTGAACTAGACCTTCCTGACCCTAGACCCAGGACTTTTATCTGCTTTGCTACTTTGTATATAATACAAAATACATAAATAATATAGACAGAATGAAAAGGGAGGAAGACATTTTGGGTGATGTGAACAAGAACGAACTAGCCTGAATATGCCAGTTATGTCAGGGAGACAGTGGGCAGACCAAAGCTAGAGTGGAGGATTTGTACCTAAGAAGGCCGTCAAGGCCGGAAGAGTCTTGGGAAGAACACAGGAGGGTTAGCAGGGTTGTACCAAATATCCTAAAGACAGATGATGAAGGGTAGGGGAGCATAAACTGGTTGTTACGCCTTGTATTGAACTGCTCTTCCTAATGACTCCATTTGAGTCATGGAATATCAGATCTGGAAGGGACACTATTCTAAGACTCTCATATTAGTTACTGCCCAACATAGTCTAATGCATATTGGAATTCTCACAATATGTGTAGGAAAATATAAAGTTCAAGAAGGGTTTGGATAAATTCACAGATGACAGATCATAATATGTTGTTAAAGGGAAATCTTCCCTTTCATCCCAATGTCATGAAGATTATTGTTATGCTCTCTCATATACCAACTCAAGGTACCTGTCTGTCAGAGAGATAATTCAGATGAACCACATGTCTCTCCCAGGTGTGGCATTTATACCAGGCTATTTGACTGTATCTTTGTGGCATCATGAAAAAAGCACTTGATGAAGCATACAATTTCAAGTGTTGTCAGTATGTTGATTTGTTTTAATTGATAGTACTTTCTTCTTACAAGTGAGAATTTTGGGGGGAATCATTAAGGAATGAGTGATATTAAAAAATAAAAAGCATCAATAAAATTTTTTATATTAACATAAAAAAGAGCAAAAGAGATCCTACCTTTAAATTCCATCTAAGGCTCTTACTAACTTGAGTAAGACATCTCCTCTCTGGGTCTCAGGTTCTTTATCTGTAAAATGGGGATGACAGTTGTACTATCTATATCATAGGTTGTTGTGGGTATCAAATAATATTATGCATCTACACTGCAAATATAGGGGCAGCTAGGTGGTACAGTGGACAAAGCTCAAATCCAAATATAATGTCAGACACTTACTAGCTCTGTGACCATGGGCAAGTCACTTAACCTCTGCCTTCCACAGTTTCCTCATTGGTAAAATGGTGATAATAGCAACTACCTCCCAGGGTTGTTTTAAGGATCAAATGAAATAATAATTGTAAAGCACTTAGTATAGTGGCTGGCACATAGTAGATACTATATAAATGTTAGCTATTATTTTTATTATATAAGCTCATGGAGTTAAAGCAAGGATTCTGCTTTTTTAAAAAAATGTTGATAACTATATTTTAATATCATTTTTTTCCTTTGTAATCCTAAAAACTTTATGCATTTAAAATATTATTCTGAGAAATGGCCCATCCATAGGCTTCACCAGACTGCCAAAGAGGCCTATTTTAAAAACCCCTGATCTAAAGTAAACCTTGAAATGTTGTATAAATGCCAACTATATCATCATCATCATCATTATATCCATCCATGCAGCTCCAATATAATCATCATCTAGTGGCTCATCTTGACATCAAGTGGACCTTCAGTTCTCAAAAGTGATGCCCAGAGAGCAAGAGCACTGCCTACCCCTTTCTACCCCTAGCTTGAGTTACGGACCCAGTGATTGATTGTATATCTGTCATTTACAGAGCAACTTAGCGAAACTTGGAGAGAAAGGCTTATCGCCAGGTTGACTGCAGAGTAACTGACAATTCAGTTATAACAATTCTCTATCAGGGGTTCTTCACCTTAAAAAGATTAATCTTAAAAGCTAAGCTTCTTAAGGTTAACAACCCCTGTGCTAAATCATAGGGGAGTTCCTATCTGCATTGATGGAGGGAGTATATTACTGACAAAATCACAGATCCTTGACTCATTGAGCTATGAATCCATGCTGTTGCTTTCTAACTTGACACTATCCTAGATTGCGAACTTTCACAATTGGCTAATATATACAGTGGGACAGTGGGCACACACACATACATGTGTACACACACATATACATATACATATACATATATATATATATATATATATATATATATATATATATATATATATATACACATACACACAGGTATGTGGGCATACTCTTTAATGCAGATGATCCAAATGGTCACCAAGGTCACATGCTGTCAAACTAGATGATTTTTTGGCATGTTGGCATGACATGTTGGCACAAATGATCCTTCCAGAGGAAATCTAGAAAGTATTCCTAAAGATTATAGAGTCTTCAGCAGAAAAATGAAAGACTTAAAGGTGTTTCGATTCCTTATAAAATTCTAGAATGGATTATTAAAGAGATAGATAATGAACACCTAGAAAAGTAATCAGTGATCACTTGTCCATCTGGCTTCTTCAAGAAGAGGTCGTGACAGACTAACCTCATTTCCTTTACTGACAAGATTACTAGATTGTTAGATCAAGGGAATGCCATAGATACAGGTTAGCTGGATTTTAGCAGAATATTTGACTAAGCGTCTCATGCAATTCTTCGGGAAAAGATGAGCTAGATAATAAAACAGAGTTAGGTGAATTTTAGTGCTGATTGAATATAGTTGAAAATTATAACTCAATATTAGTCATGGTTCATGTTCATTTGGAATGGAGATCTAAAGCAGGGTGCCCCAGGGATCTGTCCTTGGCACTGTGCCATTTAACATTTTCATTGATACCTTGTATAAGCATAAATTTCATGATGTTTAAATTTTCAAATGATACAAATTTAGGAAGAATAGCTAATAAGTTGGATAACAGCAGGAGTAGTATGGTACTGTGGAAGTGGTGTGGCTCTGAAGTCAGAGGACCTGGGCTCAGGTCCCACCCCTGATAATTATCATCTGTATGACCATGGGCAAGTCATTTAACTTTCCTGGGTCCTCAGTTTCCTCATATGTAAAATGAGGGATTTGGACTATATTGGCATTTGAGGTTACTCCCAGTTCTAGACTTTTGACCATCTGACATCTTGATGGGCTTAAACATTGAGCTAAATCTTTTCAGGTGGAATTTAATAGGGTTAAATCTGAAGTCTTATACTTGGGTTCAAAACATCAACTTCACAAGTAAAATATGGGTGAGGCATGACAAGACAGCAGTTCCTCTGAAAAAGATCTGGGGGATTTACTAGACCACAAGCTCTGTATGTGTCAAGAGTGGGGGAAAATAGCAGCCAAAAAAGTTGAAAGGAGGAGCATCCAGAACAAGGGAGATGTCATCTACATCTGAAATACTGTGTTCTAGAGGCCACATTTTAGGAAGGAGATTGGTCAACTGAAGAACACACAGGGGAGAATGACCAGGATGGTAAAATATATAGAGATCATGCCACATGAGGAACCGTTGAAAGAACTGGTGATGGTCATTCTCGAGACAAGACTTGGGAGAGGGGGTGGAATCAAGATATGATAAATGTTTCCAAGTATTTGAAAGACTTACGTAAAGCAGGTTAGGCTTTTTCCAATGAATGAAAATTGAAAAAAAAAGGAAAATTTAAGTTTGAGGAATTGGACAAGAATCCATCCAGAAGACAATGGATCTTCAAGCAAAAACTAGGTAACCATGTGATTGCATGATCGTATAATTAGTGTAGTTACTGTCTGCATTGGCCCTATGGCACTTAGAATGCTGACCAAGGGAAGGAATAACTAGGGCCTTTCTTGAGGGGACTTTGGTCTAGGAGACCAGTCCTTTGCAAAATGTCACTTGAGGTACTGAAGTTTAAACTTCTACATATGCTATCTCTGACCATCTCGTATATATAGACCTCCTTTGACTTGTCCACATTCCTAAATAGACTAAAGTGTCAAAACTAGTCGATACCAAATAGAACAGAGGGTGGAGCAGAGGAAAGGGGCCAATGTGATCCCACATTTCAGAAGACAGACTATCCCATCTGGTGTCCATAGCCTTCACTCACCCTCACCCTCCTAAGACTCTTACTCCCACCCCCACTAATCTCTCTCACATATATACCCCATGTTCTGCCTGCTACTTGCTTGAGGTAAATGTAAGAGATAAGCATCCCTTCCACATCCCTCTCTCCTGAAGATTGCCCGTCTTCTCTGCCCCCTTACCCAAACCCCCACCTCCCCACACATGCACACACACACACACACACACACACACACACACACACACACACTTTAGTCCCTCTAGCCCCCAACCCCCACCTCTACCCCTTCCCCTCCATTTGTTTCAATGAACAGACCCTTTTATCTATTCTGTAGGTACAAATGAAGCTGTCAAATTTGATCAGGCGCTTGATATGACAGGCTGTGGGAGTCAAGACCCCTTGAACAGAGTGGGCCTTGTCTGTCACAGCCTGGCTGACACTTCCCATAATGCCCAGACTGATGAGATTCTGAGTAGGGCCCAGCACATTTTCAACTCTATTTTGGGTGAAAACCCTTCTTGAAAGATCTTGAAAGGAACTGGCAGTTCAGCCGCCCGGATGATTAATGAGGGTTGGCTTCACTGGATGGATTTCTCCTGGTGCCAACAGCCGTCCTCCCAACAGGCCAGAACGTGTGGCCATTGACTTCCTTCAGTATTTCTCCCCCACCCCACCACCATCTTTCCCACCAACCCCTCTTTAGCCCCCTCTCCACCTCTAGCCCCACTGCTCCCCTGTCACTACTCTCTTCCACCCACCCCTCCCCTCAACTTCTCCCTCAAGCAAGGGGCCGACCTAGCATATGGAAAAAGTTAAACGTCACTGCAGGGAGAGACCTGGCTTGGCTCAGCAAGGGCTGCTGGCTGGGTTTGCTGATTGGAGGGGGTGGGGAAGAATATGACTACAGGGCCCTGAGCCTCCTTAGTTGGAATGAACTGAATTGCACCTCTCCCTATGCTTATCCCCAGTCGTAAGGTTTTTGATTTGCCAAGGTATTTTCCACTATCAACTTGGAAAACTCTGGTGAGGAGGGTCTCTGGGTTCAGATCCTGCCCCTCACTTGTTTTATGACCTTGAGAAAGTCATTTACTTTATCTGGGATCAGTTTCCTCATTTTACAAATGAGGGGGTTGGACTGAAAGACCACCAGGTTTCCCTTGCAGTTCTAATTCCAAGATGCTTACACGATCACTACCATCAATTCCTTCTCACTGGCTGTGCCTCATGCTTGCAATGTTCTCCTAGCTCTGCTTCCTGACTCTTCCTTCAAGACTTAGCTCGAATCTCACCTTCTGCAGGAGGCCTTTACCAGTCTCTCCATTCCCCTACTCCCTACTATTCCTCTGAGAACAGCTTCCTGGAAAATGGCTGAAGGTCAGCTTTCTTGGATTTAAGACTGAGCTTGGGATAAGGCTGGTCTTACTCATAAGCAGAAGTTTGGTGTTCTCCTACATAGTATAATTTGAACATTTCCAGTCAAGGCCTCCCCAAAGTATTTCCCCCACCCTGATGGCACAATGCCTAAAATTCCACCATTAGTGATTCATCCCTTTGAGTTAAGAAACTGTCCTTCTCCCTTATATCTTGAAGGAAAAAAAAACAGCTTGTGAAATCACCATGTCCTTAGTATGAATAAGTTTTCAAGTGTTCTCCTCTAGTAACTGAGGAGAAGAGGACAGTATAAAAGTAATGGATACCTGGTAGGGAAGAGAGATGGAAAGGTGAGAAATCAGCATCAAAGAAGGGAGGCAGAAGGAGGGCACCAAAACTAAATTGACTAGTTCACAGCTTTGTCTGGGACCAGCCCTGCAGAGCTCAGCTCTAAGATCTGCACTACTTTCCCCTTGGTTCCCTATATATCCCTTCTCCCCTCATTCCTGCTCTGGGATCTCTTTCTTTGGTTCCTGGTAGACTGAGGCTGACCTGTGCCCTGAGCATAGTTCTGAATCTCAAAACTTTTTGTGTTTTTTAATACTCAGTTGCTTAACCTGGAATTCTTCAGGAGAAGGAGAAGCAGGGGTAATTGGGAGAGAGGAGTTTGAAGCTCATCATGAAGGGTCCTACATTTTCAATTCTAGCCCAGACTAAAGTAACCTAGTACTCTATCTATGGCTGATACCTCAGCATACTGACAACATTCCTTGAGTATTGTGGGAATGTTCCCATCTCAAAATATCTCTAGGAAGAAACTTTTAGCATGGCAGACCACTACTAATACCCCAACACACCTGCTTTTTCTTTCCTACCCTTAACTAAAGGGGAAAATACGCAAGTTTTTCTACCCATCCTCCTAATAGAGAGCAGATGATCAGCTACCACTGTGATGGATAGAATACTGGTTTTAGAATAAGATTTGAGTAGAAGTTTCAGTTTATATACTTCCTAGCTATGTGACCTTTCACCTCCTTATATCTCAGTTCCTTCATCTATAAAATGGGAATAGTATTTATACTACCTACCAGAAATGTAACTAGGATGGTGTTAACTGAGATTTAGTACCAGGGTTCCAAATGTAGCTATCTTCCAATATTTGAAGGACTATCTTGTAGGAAAATTGGACTTATTCTGCTTGGGACCAGAAGATGAAAGTGGGAGTTTAACGAAGTTGATAAAGCTGTTCTTGTGGAACAGATAGAAAAATATGGACTAGATGACAGTACAATTGGATGGTTTCACATCTTGCTGAATGGCTGTACCTAAAGAGTAATTATAAATGGTTAGAAGGAGGTCACCAATGGTGTGCCCCAGTGATATGTCCTTGGTACTATGCTATTTAACCTTTTTTGGGGTTTTTTTTATTTACATGAATGACTTGGATAAAAGTGTAGGAAGCATTCTTATCAGATCTGTAGAGATACAAAACCAAGTGGGATGACTAACATATAGGATGACAGTTGGGTTCCAAAAAGATCTGGATAGGCTAGAAGATTTAGACTATAGTTAATAAGATGAAATGTAATAGGATGTCTTCTTAAACATGGGTTCAAAAACAGATTTCACAAAGATAATATAGAGGAAGAATGGTTAAATAAAAGTTTGTCTGAAAAGGGTCTGGACTTTTTATTGAACTGAAAGCTCACTAGGAATCAACAGTGTGATATGGTAGTTCAAAAAGTTAACATGATTTGGTGATAATGAAGAGATAGAGCTTCCAGGGAAAAGGAGATGATAGTATCTTTGTACTCCATCATAGTCAGAGCATCTCCAGAATATCGTGTTCAGTTCTGGGTCTATGTTTTAGAAAGGATATTGATAAGCTGGAAAATATCCAGAGGAAGGTGACCAAGATGATGATGGATCAAAAGTTCATGCCAAATAATGAACAGTTTTAAAACACTGGGGATATTTAGACTGACGAACCAAGGACTCAGGGAGCACTTGATATTTGTCTTCAAGTGTCCAAATCCAATGACTTGAGAATAGAGTATAAACTCTTTGGTTTTATATTGAAAGCTCTTCCCAACCTAGCTTCTTCCTACTTTTCCAGTATTCTTAATATCCTTCCTCACATTCCATGTTCCAGACAAACTGGTCTTCTCTCTGTTCTTCCCACAAGACTTTCCATTTCCCATCTCCATACCTTTGCATTGTCTGTTCACCCATGCTTGGAATGCTCTCCCTCTTCACTTTCACCTCTCGGAATCCATGATTTCTTGCAAGACTCAGCTCAAAAGTCACCTTCCTCATGAAACTTTACCTGGTCCCCCAGATTCTAGGATAACCTCTCCCCAAAATACCTTATATTCACTTTGTGTGTATTATGTATATAGTTACAATCTCTATACAGTGAGGCAGCTAAGTGGTACAATGGATAGAACATTGGACCTGGAGTCAGGTAGATTTGAGTTGTAATCCAAACGTTCTTAGTAACCACGGGCAAGTCATTTAACCTTTGGCTACCTCAGTTTCTTCATCTCTAAAATGGGGATAATTAATAATAGTACATCCCTCCCAGGGATAAAATGAGATCATATCTGTAAAGAACTTTGCAAACCTCCATTATTACTATATGCGTTCATATAGTTTCCTCTTTTAGAATCTGAACTTTTTGTCTTTGTACCAGTGATTAATTAGCACAATGCCTTGCACTTTATAAATGATTGCAGACTGATTGGAAGAAGGACCAGACTTAGGTTCCCAAAGTTAAAAACAGGAGCACTGGGCAGACTTACTGTCAGGGGAAATTTCCCAACAATCCAAGTTATCCAAAAGTAGAAAAGGCTGGTAATGGGATCTCTCTTATTGGAGTTCCTTGGGCAGAGACTCTGTGATCCCACATCTGATGAGCTGCAGTGAGGATACTTTGGAAGTAAGAATTAGACTAGAGGACTTTGGAGGACCTTTCCAGCCCTGAAATCCTATGTGATTCCAATCCTATTTGGTTCAGACATTCAATGATTCCACAGTTGGTCTGGGTCACTAGCAACTTGGAGTGGGGAGGAGGCAGCCTTGCAGACTCACCAGAATGTGGCTCATTCTCTCCTCAGTAGAACAGGACCTCACCCCTAGGTTTCCCTAGGGAGAAAAGGAATTTTGGCAGAGCACCAAGACCAAAAGTAAAAACAGGGCTACGTAAAAGAATACACATGAGGGAAAAAAGAGTGAATGGAGGGCAGTCTAACTCTCCTTGTTTTGGGATGGGAAGACTTGCACTCTCATCCCCAATGAGAAAGAAGGGGAGAGGGGAGAAAAGCATAATGACCCTCTGCCCCCTTGCTGGGACAGAGGCCCTTATAGGCAGAGAGTCAAAGAAAACTTTTCCTAGAGTGATTACCAGGAGGGTAACTAGGTACATAGAGCACATGTGAACAGGCTCCTCGTTTCCAATTCAGTGCTGTCAGATGGTGATTAATGACTAACAGCCACAGAGAGGCCTTGATCGCCAAGCCGTATTGTTAGCCCTGACATTTAATGAGGCCGGACACAACTCCAGCACAATTCCACACCATCATCTGCAAATAGTGCTCGACGGATTTAATTGGTTAAGTGTGTGTGTGTGTGTGTGTGTGTGTGTGTGTGTGTGTGTGTAGCAGAGAGAGGGGGGGATAAAAAGGGAGCAGAGAAGAAGTGCAGGCAAAAGCTCATAGAGCTCATATTTATATAGGGTTTTACAGTTTCAAAGCTTTTTGTATCCATTATCTTACAAGGTCTTCCCACCAAACCTGTGAGATAGGAAGCAAAGGCTTTATTATTCCCATTTGGCAGAGGAGGAAACTAAAGGGCAGAGAAGGAAGTAATTTGCCTAGGCCAGGGGTGGGAAACTTTTGGACTCGAGGCCACATGTGGCCCTCCAGGTCCTCAAGTGGGGCCCTTTGGCTGAATCCAAGTTTGGTCAAGCCAAGTTCAGTTGAAGGACCCCATTTGAGGACCTAGAGGGCCACATGCAGCTTCAAGACCGAAGGTTCCCCACCCCTGTTCTAGGGTCACACCACTACTAAGGAGTGGGGGAAAAGATTCAAACCCAATTCTTCTGCACTTTCTGCTGCACTCCAAGAATAAAGGGAAGGTTCCCTTCTCTGAATTTGCCTGCATAGATGTATGTACGATTGTATGATTATGTATGATTATGCATGCAACAGAGGTAGCATTCAAGAATGGACACATCACCAAACCTAGAGTTAGGTCAACTGGGGCCAGAATCCTGCCTAGGACACTCACCAGTCGTGTGACAATGGCCAAGTCAATTTTATTCCTCAGCCTCACTTTCAAATAATCATATACATAGCACCTCACCCATAGGCTTCTCATGAAAAGCAATCGAGATTATGTTTATAAATATCTCTGCAAACTTTAAAGTTCTATTTAAAGTCAGTTATTATTGCTGCTGCTTTTTATTCTAGCAGATAATTTGTGTTGGTGTGAGTTAGTGTGGGTGTGTATGTCTATATGAGCATATATTGCACTTCAGCCCTGTACTGTGTCGGGGAAAGTTTGGAAAGTATTGTTAGACTCCTTTTTTCACCCCACTGTTCCTACTCACTCTTGCTGGCTAGACTAGCCAGCTGACCCTGAGGGGCAGCTGGGAGTTGGAATGTTTGTGAAGCTAAAACGCATGGGAGGAAGTGGGCCTGGGGCCAAGGCTCCTAAGAAGCCACTTTGTCACTGCTCTCAGATGAATGGCCCTTTGGCCAGCCCTGCAAGACAGCTAGCTTCTCCTTGTCCAAGGGGAACTTCTAGGTACCACCTCCCCTGCTGCCCGGAACTCAATTTACCCTTAGGAGACAAAACACGGCTAGCCTGATTCCGGCATTGGAGAAGGAGAGATGGGCTCCATGAGATCTCCAGGGCCAAGTGGGCCAAGTGACAAAACACCCGGGAAAGGGAAGGTTGGCTGCCCATAAATAGAGAGATTCAGGGCTGACTGGGCACCTACTCTGCGCGCACCAGGAGATAGAAAGAAAGATAAGCTGAGGCCCTGCCCTAAAAGAGTTGATACTCTGGTTTGAGACACAAACTGGACACGGGAAATAAGACACACAATGCAAGGCATGCATAAGCACCAAATGAGGGGTCCATTTATGCATGCTATACAACTTCAAAAGCAAAGAAGTCTCTGTGTCCTGAGTTAGGCTGAAGCCAGTCCACAAGCATTTATTATACAGCAGGCCCTGAGCTAAGCTTTGGAAATATTTAAAAAAAAAAAAGGAAAATAAATGCAGTTCCAGTCTTGAAGGAGTGTATACTCTAACAGTGGAGCTATAGGTATATAACTAGGTGAATATAAAATATATTCAGAGTGGATAAAGGTAGAACATAAGCTGGGTCAAAACCTATCACCTGTGTGAGTTTAGGTAAACAATTTTCCCTCTCTAGATCTCAGCTCTTTCACCTATAAAAAAAATGAAAGGGTTGTACTAGATCTTTATAAGGCCCTTCTTCTGATGGAGAAGGGGATTCCAAATGAGTGAAGTAGAATAAAAGAAGGCTTAGTTCCTGAAGACCTTTCCAAACCCCTTAAGAACTGTGTAATACAATGTATTTATTTGTATACTCACATCCCTACCTCTCCAAGTAACGATCATCTTTCCATTTTATGGTCATATAATTCACTTTTCACATGCAATGGCTCCTTTTAAATTCTTTTTGCCTTTCTGGGCAAACAAGTGGTGGATTATGGGGGCAGAATTACACATACATTTTCAAATATGACCTGTGCGTCAACTAGTTTTGCTTAGGTCTATCTATTTGTAATAATGTATTTGTTACAACAAATTGTTACATAATTTTTTATAAGAGAGGGATCAAAGAATGGGGAACATCATTAGGAAATAATATTAATGTCAGGAAAAGATTCTTAATTAGTTTTTCAAAAGAAATTCTCAGCTATTCAAGTCACTCTTTCTGAATCTCAGCCTGTAGTCCACCTGGACCTGTAAAGGAAAAGGGTTTGAAGTGAAGTCCTCCTTTTTACAAGCACTTAATTACTTCCTCCTTCTCCCAAGAATAACAGCTCCTATTTCTATAGAGCCTGAAGGTTTTCACCAAGATTTCCTCTCCTCTAGCCTGTGATTCAAGGCAGGAAGCACCAATAATACGATTTGGGGCAGGTAGGTGGAACAGTGCATAGAGTGCTGGACTTGGAGTCAGGAAGACCTGAGTTCAAATCCAGCCTCAGATACTTCCTAGCTATGAGTCCCTGAGTAAGTCATTTAACCTCTATCTGCTTCAGTTTCTTCAGCTGTAAAGCAGGGATAATAACAGTACAGAATTATTGTGAGATTCATATAGCAATATTTCTAAACCACTTAAAACAAGACCTAGTATACAGTAGATGCTTAATAGATGTTTATTCCCTCCTCCTTATTCCCATGTTATAGAGGAGGACACGGGCTCAGCATATTGAAGGGCCACACAAGTAATAGGTATCAGGACCAAAACTGACACTCTTTTACAGTCAAAGCACTCATCACCAGACCAGGTTTGGTCCCTTGCAAAAGATGTGAACCTACTGGTAACAACCTCAGAAAAAATACGTATATATGTATGTGTATGTATGAATGTATATGTATACGTATGTGCATGTGGGTATGTATAATGGGAGAAATGGCCAGCGAGGGTCTTGTCCTTACAACATACATGAACTTTGTGGTCACACAGAACATACATAATATTCTCTTCCTGCCATCCCAACAAGTGAAAATTTTGAGGAAGCTAGTTTTTTGTCATGAGTGACTGAGATCTAGTTATATCATTATTAAGTGTTTTCCATATGGCTGAGGAGTAGGAAGAACTAGTGACTCAGGAAAGGCTGAACTAGAACTGAGGATGCATACAAAAGGTTTAAATGTATAACCTCTTGCTTTCTTTTCTGGTAGTTTTTGAGGGAGAAGGATTGCAGTAAGTCATCAGGTAGGAAAACTATCATTGTCTCACACCCCACCACCATGTGTTCTGAGCGCATGGCATTTCTGCTACTTCTGTGCTGATTCTTTCCTGATCTTAGATTAATGAGTAGCAGGAAATAGAACAAAAGAGGTTATCTTTTAAGCTTGGGAAGGTCAGAATAGCCATCACAGGTCCTATTGGCAACGATCATTAGTGGTAGAAACCACTAGAGTTGGTAGTTACAGTAGATTATTCAGGTGAGGAGACATTCGGGGTGTTGAACAGTGAAGTAATGATGATGTATCTATCAGTGGAGAAGGATGATAGTTGGCCCATTTGAAGAACAGATTGCCATGGGGAGAAACTAGAAAGACCAAAAAAAAAACATTTGAAAGCTACTGTAATCTTTCATGTCACTAAAAGTGAGTACTTATACCAGAACCTATACTTAGTAGCAAGAAGAAAGAGGGGAAGCAATAATTTTAACAAAAGTTGGGGAGATAGAGTTAAAAGGTCATGATTACCAGTTGCGTGTGATAGGTTAGAGAGAGAGAAGATAGCATTATGATTTCTAAAGCGGACAAGATCAATGGTGGTACCACTGACAGAAATGGTGGAATCAGAAGAAGGAGGTTTGGAGGATTAGTTCCATTTTAACCATGGTGAGTTAGAGACATCATTAGAACATCCATTTATCTTATCTCTCCAAATGGGTTGTAAGTTTCTTTAAGACAGGGAAACTGTTTTGCACTACCCTCACACACCTCACTACACACACACACACACACACACACACACACATACACAATCTGACACTGCTCAGAAGCAGGTACTTAATAAGTATTGACTAATGAATTGGTTTTTGCTATATTGAAGTGGATCCTACATATGGGATACTTGAAAGCTATCTACATCTGCCTATTAGTTCTCTTTACCTGGTACTATCTGAGCTCCTCTCTCATTCTGGAAAAATGTCCCTATAGATCTAAACCAGGGGGGTGGAGAAGACTCTCAAAAGTCAAGCAACTGGCTGGGAAAATGCCCAGAAAAGGGAAAAAAACTAAGACCATAGATGGGTATTTTCTTGAGAAATTAATTCCACCATTCGTCTCTGACGACGATGAAGAGGTATGCTTACCATCAGGTACAGACATAGG
>CM053769.1:195282089-195370785 GCA_028658325.1 Potorous gilbertii
GGGGGAGAAAATTTTGGAACCCAAAATCTTGTGAAAATGAATGTAAAAAGTTAAATAAATTTATTTAAAAAAAAAATTAAAAAAAAACTACTATATTTAAAAAAAAAAATGTCCCTATAGAATGAGACCCTGACGACTTAGCTAGAAGCCTTTGGTTCTCCCAGACTGGTCAGTGGCCCAATATGCCTCATCCTGTGCCTTCTTTGAACCATTCTCTGCTACAGCCAGGATTGAAACATCTCAGAGAATCATAAAACATTTATAGAATTTCCTGTAGATTCACCTTATCAACCTACAAACAGCATTTATTAAACACTTACTATATACCAGGTCCTGTGCTAATGACTGGGGATAGAAATAAAAATAAATAATAAATAACATGTATTATTATTTATTTTATATTTTTATTATATGTTTATTTATCAATAATAAATACAATAAAAAGCAGAAACAGTGCCTGCTCTCAAGAAGCTTTCCTTCTAATGAAGGAGAAAACACGCTTAAATGAGGACATACAAGATAAATACAGAATAGGTATAAGGTCACATTACAGGTGATTTGCACAGCAGCTGGGGGTACCAGAAGAAGCTTCCTGTAGGAGCTGATGCTAATACTGAATCGAAAAGGAAGACTGGAATCTAAGAGTAGGAGGTTGAAAGGGAAAGCATATCAGACATGGGTAACAGCCAGTACAAAGGCATGGTGGTGGGAGGAATGGCAAGTAGACAATTATGGCTGGATCATAGAATATATAGAGGGCAGTAGAATATAAGACTGAAAATACAATAAGGAGCCAGATGGTGAAGAGCTTTGAATGCCAAACAAAGGATTTTATATTTGATTTTGCATGCTATAGGAAGCCACTGGAGTTTATTATGTAGGGGAATGGCATAGACAGGCTTAGGCTTTAGGAAAATCGCCTTGGGGAGGATGTATTAGTGTGGAGAAAGATTTGAGCCAGGGAATCCAAGTAGGATGCAATTGCAATGGTCTCAGTGATGATCCTGTGTAAGGAGAGAAGGGCTTATATGTGAGAGATGTAGAGAAGGAAATGAAGTGATTTGGTGTGTGATTATGTAGGTAGAATGAGTGGACACTGAGACTATGAACCTGGGTGCCTGGAAGGACGGGGGTGTCCTCCAGGAACACCTGGAAGATCAAAGGAGAGAAGGGTTTGGGGAGAAAGTCAATAAGTTCTGGTTCTTTATGACATGTTGAGTTTAAGATGCCTACAGGATATCCAACCCAAAATGTCCAGCAGGTAACATGATAATGTGAAACTGAAACTCAAGGGAGAGACTGGAGTTGTATTTATAGATCTGGGAGTCATCTGCATAGAGAGGATCCAGGAACACATGTTCCTCCTTCCATAAGGAGATCACCAAGGAGAGGGGTACAAACATTTATTAAGTGTCTACTATGTGCCAAGCATGGTGCCAAGTGCTTTACAAATATGCTCTCACTTGATCCTCACAACAGTCCGAAGAGATAAGCTATTGTTATCCCCATTTTACAGTGGAGGAAACTCAGGCAGACAGAGGGTCAGTTACTTGTTCAGGATTAGACAGTTAATAAGTGTCTGTGTCTGGATTTGAACTCAAGTCTTTTACTGCCTCCAGGCACTAAATGAGAGAAGAGAGAAAAAAGAGAAGGGGATCCAGGATAAAATGTTGGGGGACATCTGCAATTAGTAATCATGACATGGAAGAAGATCCAGCAAAAGACACTGAGAAGGCATTAGTCAGATAGGTAGAAGGAGAACCAAAAGACAACCTGGAGAAGAGTGAATATGCAGGAGGATCACTTCAGAGAAGTCGGGAAAGGTGAGAATTTAAAAAAAACAACAACATAAGGTTTGTAAATTAAGAGGACATTAGTTATTTTGGAGAGAGCCATTTAAACTGAAGGATAAATAATGAGCCACACTATAGAAAGTTTAGAAATGAGAGGGGAGGAAGTTGAGGCAAACTTGGAGTTGATTTTTTTCACTCATACTTCTTTTTTTTTGGAGGGGGGCAGAATTAGGAAAGGGGAGAGAAATAGAGAAGCAACAGTTAGTGCCCAGTGGTTTGATATCATGGAAATTTTCCTGACTTGTTTTATGGACATCATTCCTTTCTCTGCCTAACCATATTGTTTTTTGAAGGGTTAGTGTCAGAGGGCAAGGGCAGCCTCCCCATGCTGGGGTCTCTGACCCTCAAGACCCTATCTTTATTCCAGTCCACTGGCTTAGGACCTGAACATCCCATGCTGAGGAATGCAGCTCATTACCAAGACCTTATGCACTTACCACCCAGCCTGACAAAATTCCTCAAAGATATTCCAAGCTTCCCTACTGCCAGCTTTTGGGGAGGGGTCCTAATTGTGGGAGTGTCAGCCTAAGAAAGTGTTAATTAGGGGTTAGTGTTTCTTTTCATGACTCTGGATCTGGGGATGACCCTACAGTGCCCCATATTTCAAAACTTCTCTCTAAATCAGTGTCTCCCACTCACTAGTCCATCAGTCAGTAGCAATGTTTTTACCAAGCCACAAAATTGTTTTTATAACCAAAGACTTCTTTTTAAAATTTTTTAAAGTCTTTTGATAATTAATAACTAATTAATAATAATTTTTAAAATCCTTAACAAACACTAAATAAAATGAATAATGCCATATACAATGTAGAGCAGATAATGAGGACTGAATATGAAACAATAAATCTCTATTACATAGCCTTTGCTTTTTAATCAATATATAATAAATTCAATATGCTTCTTTCAATGCTATCTTTCTCCTAAGTTCCTTCTGAACTTTCTTCTATTTGCTTCTGTGCATTTTTAAAAATTACTTCAATGACCCTCTTCCTTTTTTTTTAAATGCTGTTTCCTAGTTTCCTCTCTCACCATTCCCCTTATTTAAAAAAAATCCATAAGCAAAATCCATAAAACATATGTTCGTAGAAAAGCAAATCTAGATTTTGACTATGTCCAAAAATATGTCTCATTTTTCACCTTGAGATCGTCAGCTTTCTATGAAGAGGTTGTTAATATGCTTCATCACTGATCCTCTGGAATTGTAGCTGGTGCTTTCATTGATCAAAGTTCTTAACTCTTTCAAATTTTCATCATATAATATTGCTGTTACGATGTCCAATTTCTTCTGGCTCTGCTCATTTCACTTTGCATCAGTTCATATAAGTCTTTGGAGCATTTTTTATATAACAGTTGATAGACTGGATTTCTTCTTTTGAGAACTTCTTGTTCATATACTTTAACCACTTATCTATTGGGAAATGACTTTTGTTTTATATTTGAATCAGTATGGTGTATTTCTTTTCTTTCTTTTTTTAAAAATTTATTTGTTTTCAGTTTTCAGCAATCACTTCCATAAGTTTTAAATTTTCTCCCCCTCCCTCTGTCCTTCTCCTCCAAGACGGCAATCCTACATGGGTTCTACACATACATTCATATTAAACACATTTTCACATTAGTTATGTTGCATAGAAGAATTAAAACGAATGGTAGGAACTATGAGAAAAAACAAAAGAAAACATAACACAAGAGAAAATAGTCTGCTTCATTCTGCGTTCCAATTCCATAGTTCTTTCTCTGGATATGGATGGCATTTTGTATGAAGAATCCTTTGGGATGTTTTAGGTCCTTGCATTGCTGGGCAGGGCTAAGTATATCAGAAACAGCCCTCACATACTATGGCTATTACTGTGTTCTGGTTCTGCTCATTTCACTCAGCATTATTTTGTATAAATCTTTCCAGGTTTTTCTGAAGTCCTCCTGTTGGTCATTTCTTGCAGCACAGTAGTATTCCATTACATTCATGTACCACAACTTGTTCAGCTGTTCCCCAATTGATGGGCATTCCCTTGATTTCCAGTTCTTGGCCACTACAAAAAGAGTTGCTTTGAATAGTTTTGCATATGTTGGACCTTTTCCCATTTTTATGATCTCTTTGGGAAACAGGCTTAGAAGCAATATTGCCAAGTCAAAGGGTGTGCACATTTTTGTAGTCCTTTGGGCATAGTTCCAAACTGCTCTCCAGAATGGTTGGATCAGCTCACAGCTCCACCAACAATTAGTGTTCCAACTTTCCCACATCTTCTCCAACATTTATCATCTTCCTGTTTTGTCATGTTAGCCACTCTAATAGGTGTGATGTGGCACTTCAGAGTTGTTTTGATTTGCATCTCTCTAATCAATAGTGATTACAGCATTTTTTCATATGACTATAGACAACTTTAATTTCTTCCTCTGAAAATTGCCTGTTCATATCCTTTGACCATTTATCTGTTGGGAAATGACTTGTATTCTTGTAAATTTGACTTAGTTCTCTATATATTTTTGAAATGAGACCTTTATCACAGGCACTAGTTGTAAAAATTCTTTCCCAATTTTCTGCTTCTCTCCTAATCTTGGTTGCATTGGCTTTGTACAAAAAAACTCTTCAATTTAATGTAATCAAAAATTTATCCATTCTGCATTTCATAATGTTCTTTATCTCTGGTTTGTCACAAATTTCTCCATTCTCAAATGGAGAAATAAATAAACAAATAAACTGTCCCTTGCTCCCCTAATTTGTTTATAGTATAAACCTTTATACCTAGATCATGTAAGTAGGGTGTATTTCTTAAAGATCAGATCTTTATCAGAGAAATATGCTGCAAAGATTTTTCCCCCAGTTAGCTGCTTCTCCTCTCGTTTTAACTGAATTGGTTTTGTTTGTGCAAAACTTCAATTTTATGTAATCAAAATTGTCCATTTTATGTTCTTCAATAAATACTCTGTGATCCTTATTTGATCATAAATTCTTTCCTAATCATAACTTCAAGAGGCATTTCTTTCCATATTCTTTTAACTTCTTTATGATGATACCTTTTATACCTAAATCATGTATCCACTTAGAGCTCATCTTAGCATATAGTGGTTTTACTCTAATTTCTATCATGTTACTTTCCAGTTATCTTGGCAGTGTTTGTCCAACAGTAAGCTCTTACCTCAGTAGTCAGAGTATTTGTATTATATTCAAGACTATAATCATACTTGTTTACTTCTGTATGTTGTGTACCTCGTGTTCCACTGACTGACTTTTCTACAAAGTTTTGATTATTACTACTTTGCAGATTAGTTTGGGTTCTGGTGCTGGAGACCCCTTTCCTTCCCACTTTTTTTATATTATTTTTTTCATTATTTTTCATGAGCACCACAACCTTTTGTTCCACTAGATGAATTATGTTATTATTATTTTTTCCTAGCTCTCTAAAATAATTCTTTGGTAGATTGCTTGATTTAACACTGAATAAGTAAATCTTAATTTAGATAGTATTGTCATTTTTATTATATTGGCATGGCCCAACAATGAGAAATTGATATCTTCACAACTGTTTAGATCTATTTTTATTTCTGCAAAGAATGCTTTGTAGCAGTTCTCATTTTGTGTCTTGGTAGGTGAACTCCTAGATATTTTATGTTTTGTAGTTATTTTGAATGAAGGGGAATTTCACTTTATATGTTTTCCTATGTATAGAATTGATTTATATGGATTAATTTTATATCCCACTCCTATATCAAATAATAGTGGTTACAGTGGATATCCTTATTTTCCCTTGTTCTTATTGGAAATGCCTCTAGCATTTCACTATTACATAAAAAGTTGGCCTTTGATTTTAGATACTGTTTTGCAGTAGATAAAGTTTATCTATTCTCTTAATATTCTTCCCTCAAAAAAAACCTCCTAGTTTTATTTATCAGTTCAATGTTAATTTTATTTTCAATTGTGTTAATTCCTTTCTTTGTTTTTCAAAATTTCTGTGTTGGTGTTGTCAGGATTTTTCAATTTGTTGCTTTTTTCTAGTTTTTATTAAGTCATGTACCAATTCATTGATTTGTTCTTTCTCTCTTTTGTTGAATTAATTTAGTGATATATATTTTTCCCTACGTACTGCTTTCTTTCTTTTTTTTTTACCTCAAAGTTTTCATATATTGTCTCATTGTTTCATTTTCTCTTGATGAAATTATATATTATTTCTATTTCTTCTTTGACCCACCAATTCTTTTTGATTAAATTATTTCATCTCCAATTATTCTTTTCTTCAATAACTTTTTGTTGAATATGATTTTATTGTGTTATAGTCAAAAAAGGATGTGCTTAATATTTCTGCTTTTCTGTATTCGTTTGTGAGCTTTTATGTCCCATACATGGTCAATTTTTGTAAAGATGCCATACTCCCAGTGAGGTAATGCCCTTTATCATTACAAATAAAGCAACTGCTCTAAAATTTATATTCTTCAAGAGTTGTCTCGCAACACTAAAAGTTTAAGTTAATTTACCCAGGGACATATAGCCAGTGTGTATCAGAGGCAAAACTTAAACTCAAATCCTCCTGACACCAAAGTTCTCTCTCTTGCTCTGTTATGTAGAAATACCTCTAGCCCAAAGGTAGGTAGCACAGTGCATAGAGCTCTTGGCCTAGAGTCAGGAAGACTTGATCTCAGACACTAACTAAATGTGTGACCCTGGGCAAGTTGCTTAACTCTGTATGTCTCAGTTTCCTCTCTATAAAATGAGTTGGAAAAGGAAATGGCAAACCACTCTAGTATCTTTGCCAAGAAAACCCAAAATGTGGTTACAAAGAGTTGAACACAACTGAAAAATGACTGAACAACTACAAAAGGCCAAGATTCAAATTAAATTCCTCTAACTTTAAATCTGGTGAAGTCTTACTTGTGGTAAAGAGACGACTTGTCCATGGTCACATAACTCTTAAATATGAGAACTGATACTCAACCCAAATATTCTAATTCCAAATCCATCATCACATAGTACCAGACCTTTAGTCATGATAGTTGGAAAGGAGGTTCACTCTAAGCTTTCATAAGGTTTCTTATATTGAACCCAGGGAATATCTATTGTGTGCTTAAAGAACCATCTCCCTTATAATCCAATGACCAGCGGTGGGGAACCAATGACCTTGAGGCCACATGAGGCCCTCTAGGTCTTCAAGGGCTATTCTTTGACAGAGTCCAAATTTTGTCTGTGAAGTTCAGTGACTTAGAAATTCTGTGACTGAGAAGTCAAGATCTAGAAAACTTTGTGGGTAGAGGAATATTCAAAACACAAGCCTAGAGGAATTGAATAACTCCACAAAGATTGTAAATAGAGCTTCAGATAAAGGTATTGTTTAACTACAAGGTCTATTAGGATTCCTGGAAGAGATAAAACAGGAGATTAAAAGGTATATTATAAATGAAGTGAGAGCTCTAGAAGAAAGAACTGGGAGGACAATATAAGTGAGAGCTACTACAATGATGATGATGATGATTAGCAGCTAGGTAGTTGTAGTGCCAATGTGATATTCATGGTGTCTACAGCAGCCATGAATATCCAGAAGCAATTCTGAAATTGTGTGAAATACAACAGACTCTCCACATGGAAGACAGAACCAAAACATTTTTTCAGACATCAGAAAGCCAAATCCATCATAGTAACAAAGGTATCCATGCACGACAACAATGCAGATGACAACACCCTCCCCAAGTCCTCCCTCTATTAGACTTCCCACAAACCAGCTCCCTTAAACAAATCACAAACAAGCTCTCTCACTCACAGGCAGCTGCTTGCTTGCCTGCATCCTTCCCAGCTCTGATTGCTCTCATGATTAACTTCCTCTCAGCTCTGCTCTAACTCCAGCCCTTCCTATTCTACCCATTCATCAAGCTCCTCCCACCACAGGCTCCATGTGACTCAGACTCTGGGTGACTCGACTTTCCTGCCTTCTAAAAGGCAGGTCACATGGGCCTATTAATAGATGGGAAAGATCTTCCCATTAAGAAACAAAACTACATTAACAGTAAGCAAAAATACATTACCAATACAGCAGTACAATGGATAGAGCAGGACCCTAGAGTTAGACCTGAATTCCAATCTGGTCTTGAACCCTTCCTACCAACGTGACCCTGGGCAAGTCACTGCTTGCCTCAATTTCTTCATATGGAAAATGGGGATAATAATAGTAACTATTTCCCAGGGTTATTATACAGATCAAATGAGTTCATAATTACGAAGTTTTTACTTAGTGCCAGACGCATAGCAAGCACTGTAGAAATAATAAGTATTATGTTATAGTTCTTCAAAATTTACAAAGCATTTCATGTATATTGTTTCACTGGATCCTTACAACAACCTGGTGAAGTTTGTTTTGGTCTGGACCTAAGTTTTCATCAACGTGGAGGCTGATGTGCAAAATACTTCCACTGAAGGAGATGGGAAATTCCTTTGTAACTTCTAACTTACAGTCTCAAATTGTTGCCCAAGGCATCGCTTTGTTTATGGTCAACCAGTGGGCATATGTCAAGGGTGGGACTTAGACTCAGGTCTTTTAACACCAAGGCAGGCCCTCAAGCCAACCATTCCATACTGCCGTTCATAGCACACAGTACATGTGCATAGTACAAATGTTATTATGTCCATATTACAGATAAACTTAGAAAAGTTAAGTGATTTGCTCAAGGTGCAGAGTTAATAAGTGACAGAGCCCAGATTTGAATTTGGGCATCCTATATTTTTTCTACTATATTACACTCTCTTCCAGACAGCTGATCCTGTGCTAAATTATTCCTCACAGGCTACAATTCTATAGCACTTATTGCCTGTGCCAAATAATTTAGCAATTAATTAGATATTTAGGGATATTGCTCTCTATTGTTTCATGAATGTTCAAAGTACCCAGACTATCATAATGCCAGGCAGCTAATGACATTAACATAGTTAATACATACTTGTTAATAGACTAATCAGTAGCTCTTTAGGGGGGAAGTAGATACACAACAAACTTGTAAGTTTAATCTGCATTATTAATATTTTCTCCAACACTCTCTTAAATCTAGACAATCACCAAAACAATAAATCAAGCCCTGATTTGTAGTGCTTGCTGATTTCCAAGGTGTAATTGTTCACAATGAAAATTTAACAATCAGCTCTCTGGAACACTGATTACAAAACACTATTGCAACAAGTAGAGAGGAAAGATAGCTTGGTATGGTATGAAGCAAAAGAGTGATGCACTTAAAGTGAAATGATCTGAGTTCAAATTCCAGCTTTGCCAATTCCTACCTCTTTTGACCATGCACACACTGAACCTTCAGTGTCCTCAGTCTGTAAAATGTAGAAGACTAGATGACCTCACTTCTAACTCTATGATCAATGATCCTATGAGAGCATTGTAAGTCTTCAAAGGGAGGAAAGTCATTGACAACAAATCAGTGGAACCGGGAGTATTTAACCAGAAGAGAGAAATCTGGAGAAGGAAAAGAGGGGAGGACAGGATAGAAAATTTTTGCCATCTTTATGTATTTGAGGAACTATCATGTAGAAGAAAGACGAGGTTTGTTCTGCTTGTCCCTGGAAGTCTGAACTAGGAGAAATGAGTAAAAATTGCAGAGAGGTAGATTTATACTTGATATAAGGAAGTGTTACATAAATAGAACAAGCTGCAGCAGGAGATAATGAGCTCTCCATCACTGGAGGGCTTCAGTAAAGACTCAACCACCATTTGCTCAAGATGTTATATGGGAGATTCCTTGTCAAGCACAGGTAAGACTTGAAGGAAAAGTCCCTTCCAACTCTGAGGTTCTAAAAATCAACAGATTATATTAAAGGATTTTAAAGAGAAACCAAGGTCTAAAGGAATCAAGAAGAAGATCTTGGAGGTGGGGGTAACTATTCAAGTATTTTGTCGTTCAGTTGTTTCAGACTCTTCGTGACCCCATTTGAGGTTTTCTTAGCAAAGATACTGGAGTGTTTTGCCATTTCCTTCTCATTTTTCAGATGGGGAAACTGAGGCAAAAAGGGTTAAGTGACTTGCTCAGCATCACACAGCTAGTAAGTTAGAGGCCAGATTTGAACTTGGGAAGATGAGTCTTCCTGACTTTAACCCAGGCACTCTATCCACTGCCCTACCTAGCTACCTGTTCAAGTAGGCATTCAAGTATACCCTCACCCTTTAATTTTCTTTTAATTTGATTTTCAAAAGAGTATGTGATTGCACAGATCAGATGCAGGCAGACACTTGTGTTTGTTTCCCTAATCACATAGGGCACTGGGATAACTAGATGGTACAGTGACCTGGAGTCAGGAAGACACATCTCCCTAAGTTCAAACCTGGCCTCAGATACTTACTAGCTGTATGTCTGAACAAATCACTTCATCTTGTTTGCCTCAGTTTCCTCATCTGTAAAATGAGCTGGAGAAGGAAACAGCAAGCCACTCTAGTATTTTTGCCAAAAAAACCTCAAATGAGGTCACAAAGAGTTGGACGTGACTGAAAAACAATTGAATAGCAATCACATAGAGAATATGAAGATGAGAAGATCACTGTGACTAGAAAGAACAGTCAATGCAGATGAGGTCAAAACCAATTTTTCATGGACTGGAGAGCAGATTTTTTTTTTCTTTTCTGGATACTTCCTGCAAGGCTGCATTAAGATTTCCTTCCCTCCCAACCCATCAGCATTCCATCCACTCTTCAATTCTTCCTACCATATGGACAACTGTGAGCAAAGGGGGCACCATGTGAATACCACCTGCAGGGCTGATTCAGAAATTCCTGGCTGAGTTTCCCCTGCCCTTCCTCTCTTCATCACTTACAAAAATGAGACAAAAGTAGATCCTCTCTTTCTACGAGGTACCCCAGCTCCAGAAGGCTTGAGCAGCTACATGAAAATGGAAGGGCTCTGAATTCTCCTCTCCTTTTGATCTGTGGCTTGCTCAGGAGTCTACTACCTACCTTCTCTGGTCTCTTAACTACATACTTAACTATAAAGTAGAAAGACAGGCACCAACTAACCAGGGTCACAGTTTGGGGTCACTGCAACTAAACTCATTGGTGAAGCCCTTTGTATCTGTACACACTACTACAGACATGATCAGCTACAATAACAGAGAAAAGAAGGCTAATCGCAGTGCAGGGCACTGTGAAAGAAAGCACTAAGAAAGGATTTGAAGATGAGGGTGAGCTAAAGTTGTGGATGCCAGTCACCCCAAAACAGGTATGTTACCAGTGTTGTAAAGTGGTTATATTAGCCTTGTGTGTTACATAAACAGGAATTTTTATCATATCCTCCATGATACATATCAGCCAAGCAACCTTGGGTAAGTGATAACCTCTCTGAACCTTCATTTTCTCGTCTATAAAATAGGGATAATGATGGGCAGTTGTGCAGGAAGCATTTCATTCATTCTAAAATGTTATAGAAATATGAGTTGTTGTTATTGTTATACCCTGTATCACCTTCCCCATGGCTTGATACTATGATTTCGTGGATACCCAGAAAAGAACTCTTCTCACCCATCCAAAATCACCTACCTCCCTACTTACAGACCCTGAAATTCTGCCACTAAGGATGAAACTTAAAACAGATGGAATTCTTTGGCTTAAATTCATACTCTCAGGTAAGTGACTGATATTCAGTCCTTTCCCTAGAGTAATTCTGATAGGGGCATTTCTCTTTCCTGAAAGCAGGAAAGGGTAATCTATAGCTAAAAAGGTAAAAAGGAGAAAAGTGAATAGGGAATGGGTGTAGAAAGGAAAGGAAAAGAAAGGAAACTCTAAAAATAAACTGCCTGCTTCGAAATTCTGTCATGGGCAGGACCTAGCAAAGGAATCTGGATGTGTAAAAGTCTGAGGTTGCTCTTTGAATTGCCTCCTGCTTGGGGAAATGGGAAGGGAAGAGTAGGAGATCATTTAAGGAGCAGTCATAATGTCACAGAATTGGAAAAGAGCTTACAGAATATTTTATCCAACCTTTCACATCTTACAAATAAGGACAGGTAGCAAGTAGAAGTCACTACATAAATCCAGGTATTTTCTAACTCCAAACCAGTACTCTGCACATTGATGAAGGTAGCGTTACACTGTAGCCCTACACCACAGCTCTCTGATCTTGAGAACAGGAAAATGGGCGGGATGTGAATCAGACTAAATGAGCTCCAAACAATGTATCTGGGGGGGAAGGGAAAGGACTCATTCCAAGTTTTCCAGCTAATCTAGCTATTCAATTCAACAGCTAATTATTAGAATCATAGGTTTTAAAACTGGAAGGAGGGCCCTTTGAGATCTTCAATTCAGGATTTTTCTTTTACAGATGAGGAAACTGAGGCCCAGAAAGGTGATTTAGAGTTCATGTGTCAGGGCACTGTGAGCTAGTCACTGGGGAAGAAAAACATGAAAAATGACAAGAGTCTGGCTCCTGAGAAGCTCCTGATCTGGCAGGGAGACCAGACCTCTTACCCCCAAAGTGGCCAGATCGATGCCTCGAGGAAACTGCAGTTCCCACTTCTCAGCTCCTGCCCCTACAAAGTTCTTCTCTTTACTGCCAAGTTCTGGGCCACCCAGGCTGGGTGCACCATCCCCACCCCCTGCTCCCATCACTCTTGGGCACATGGAGGAGGGGTGGCCCAGGGGAACAGGACAACAACACAAAAAGCCATACGAACCGCATATACCCATGGAGGTAACTCTAAACGTTAGCGCCTGGGTAGGAGAAGGGGGCGGGGGTGGTGGAAAGGGATGAGGTTTTTCCAGCGCCATTCGAAACTGTCAGGCGAGTGATTAATGACCAACAGGTTTGGAATCGCCTTTATTGCCAGATCAGTATTGTTGCCCGTGACAGCTAATGAGGTTGGACAGGCTTCTCCACAGTGAGCTTTATGGGCCCCCGCTCCCTCCCCTGCAGAGCTCACGAGCCCTGCCAGCTTTTGTGCACAAGAATGCTGGAGCCCCCCAACCCCCAACTGACGACCCAAGGCCACCTCCCCAGCGCCACCGGCTGCAGTTGCCCAAGGCAGTGGCACCTGGGAACAAAGGCCCGGAGCAAAGGTCTCCTTGCCCTGGGCCACCTCACCCAACATGAAGGCATTGCCCCAGTCAGGGGCCAGGGAACTTGACCAGGAGGCCAGGCCTGGTGGGAGGGAGAAGGGACTGGGAGATGTATACAAAAACTGTGAGAAGAGCAAGACTGAAGGGAACCCCCTTCTCCTTGGATTTAAAAGCGACGAAAGGCTCCTGGACTCCCCTTCTGGCCAGTCTGACTGACTACAGGCAATCTGCCTTAATGAGCCCATTCCAAAGAGAACCAGTAAAAGTCAAAGAGGATTTTTATACACTCACCGCTTCAATCAAGCAGGGGGCAGGGAGAGAGAGCAGAAAAGGGTAGGAAAGGAAGGTAGTACTTCAGAATAAGGGGAGGTGAGAGAGAATTTAGGGAAGAGGGATAATGAAAGTTAATTAATATATAATAACAATACTAATCTTTTCCTTTAAGATTACTATAATAAAAAAAATTAAAAAATTATTATAAAATAAACAAAAACAAACCCCTCTGCCTTTAGCAGTGTTAAACCATGTCCAGAAGGTTTCTGTGCAGAAATGCTGTCTGGCTCCGGTGGAAAACTTTGCAAAGCACAGGCTTTGTTTTCCCGGCTCTTACAAATAATATTTACCTTTGTGCAGTTTCACATCTTTATATGGTTAAGCACGTGTTTGCCCGTGGTTTAATATTTGAAGGAACCAGAGCAACATAATAAGCAAACGACGCAGAAAAGCCCCAGAAAAACCCCACTGCTTAAAAATCTATTACTTTTCAATGTGATATAAATGTATTTTGCTTCTGCTCAGAGCAATTTCCTAGTTTATTCTTATTAAACTGGGAGACGGCTTCCCAGCGTTCCTTGATTTATGAAACACATACTAGATTCATTAAAACCTTAAAAGATTTAATACATTTTATCAGGACATTAAATCTGTGCCGGCTTTTTAAATCAAATACCTGCCATATTTCATCTCCCACACCCTGCACACTTATTTAAGAACAGTAAAATGTGGCCTGACAAACATTATGGCTGTTTCGGGCCTGATTTTTTTAAGTGGCATGAAAGTCCTTCTCAGTTGGATTTACAGCAAGGTCCCCTCCCTAAATCTGTCCTTCCAGAGAATAAGTGATTCCCTTCTTTGTGAGCCAATCCATTAGGATGAGTTCATGGTCCCCAAACTTTTTCTTTCAAAAAGTGTAACATAGCAAAGAGGCATTTAGATCAACTCCTTCATTTTTCAGACAAGGAAACTGAGGTGGAGGAGGGTGCATGGTTTGCCTCAGGCCACATAGCTAATTACAAGTCAGAGCCTCCGCTCAAAACCAACTTTCCTGACTTTCACCCCAATATTCTTTATATTACACCGTACTACACATCTTTCCATTAAATAGGAATGAAACCATCTAGCCCCAGCAGGAGATGAAATAAAAAGTCTTCTCTTCCTAAGGTTTCTGACAATTTTATTTTTGCAGACCCAAGCACCAGATTACAATGTATAAAGAATGAGTAAGAATTATGATTGCTTTGAACCATAGTCTATTGTGGGCATTTCTGATTTAGCCACTTTATAATATGACATTCACTCTAAGGATTATAGGCTCTCAATCATAGATTTGGAGTTGGAAGGGACTTCAGAGGTCATCCAATCTAATCCCCTCTTTTTACAGATGGGAAACCAACTCCCATAAAGGTTAAGTGACCTGTATAAGGACATACAGTCAGCAAGCAGCAAAATCAGAATTTGAACTCAGCTCCTCAGACTGAACCTGGCACTCTTTCTACTGTACCATGTTAAAATCTAGAAATCACTCTGAGCTTTCTGTGGTGGAATAAGAAGAGATATGTTACAATCACTACTCTCAACTTCCTAAACAAATGATCCTGTTTTCTATGAAACTGCTCCCTCCAGGATTACCAACAAATGTCTTCTTGCCTAAAACCAGTGACCTTCTACTGGCCTCCATCAGGTGGTGAAATGAATAGAGCGCTGAGACTCATCTTCCTGAGTTCAAATGTGACCTCAAACACTAGCTGTGTGACCCTGAGCAAATCATTTAATCCTATTTGTTCAGTTCCCTCTTCTATAAATGAGCTGGAGAAGGAAATGGCAAACCACTCCAGCATATTTGCCAAGAAAACCCTAAATGAGGCCATGAAGAGTTGGGTCTGACTTGACAACAACAACAAAATTCTTCTTAACTTCTCTTCAGCTCTTAGGCTTTGTAGGATACCCTCCTTTTCCACAATGTTCTCTTGTCTCTTCGATTTTGTAGAACTGCTGTTTCCTCCTACTTGTCTTACCGCTTCTTCTCAGTCTTCTCTGCCTGATCATGGGTCTCTAATTTCTACGCCCAGGATAAATGGGAGTTTCCCCCATGACAGTCCTAAGTTCCTTCCTCATCCCTTCTAGGCACCCTCTTTCTAGGCATCCACAGGTATAGCATTTATTTCCATTTTTCTTCTTCTCTCCAATTTTGTATCTTGGACATAACAAAATACTTATAAAAACCGAAGATGTAAGACCCTTCTTTCCCTTTGCAGACACTTTGCCACAACTGAGAATGAAAGAAGAGATGGGACACTGTCCTCCTCAGACTACACCTGGAGTGCTACATTGAGTTCAGAACTCAAGATTCAGTAGGAAGGAAACTATCAGGCTAAAGAACCAGGGAAAGGGAGCTGAACAGAGAACAGATGGATGGGAAGATGTCACGTAGGGATCTGTTCAAGTAACTGAGGATGCTGAGCCTAGAGAATATTTAGGGGAGGCATTATATCTATACAGCTGTCATGTGGAACAGAGATTAAACCGGTTTTGCTAGGCTCCAGGGGAAAGAACTAGGTATAATGAGTAGATAGATGATAGATAGATAGATGGATGGAATTAGCAGACATAGATACATGGGTAAACAACAAATACATAGAGTATTTATTAAACACTAAGCATAGAGATATAAATAAGAGCATGCTAGACAGTCTCTGCCCTCAAGGGTCTTACATTCTAATGTGGAATGGAATCTATAAAAGAGATCTGCACAAGGAGAGAGTGTAGAGAGGGGAATACATTTATCATGGAGGTATCTGGGAATGCCATAAAGCCCTAGAATTGAGCAAAACAAGGTCAATGTTGACCAAAAGCCAAAGGAGGTTCCAAGGGAATAGAGTCCAGTTTTCCAGCAGGAAAAGAGTGGAAATGATGGCCGGAGTGAAGATTTGCAATGGCTAGAGATAATGGCAGAGAGGCAGATTTAAACTCCACAGAAGGAACAGCTCCTTCTTAATCACTAGAGCTAGCCAATGGTACAAGAAGCTACCCTGATGTCCATCACTGGAGATCTTTAAGGGGAGGCTAGATCATTTGTTGAAAACAGCAAGATATGGTGCAAAGTGCACTAAACTAGAAGTAAGGAAAGACCTACATTTGAAATCCATCTCTGACCCTTGACAAGTCACTTATTTCTGTTTGCCTCAGTTTCCTCATTGTAAAATGGACATAATAATAGCACTCACCTCACAGGGTTATTGTAAAGGATCAAAAGAAATAATATTTGTAAAGCTCTCAGCGCAATGCCTGGCACATATTAAGTACTATTTATATGTTACCTATTTTTACTTAACCTTCTTCAGTCTTGATTTCCACTTGCATGTCCACAAGTCAAGTCAATAATCATTTATTAAGCTATTACTCTGATCCATTCACCTGGCAGGATAAGATACCAGACAATGAAGTCCTTGCTTGAGCTGAACTGCCAAGTATTCAAACTATGCTTCAGAGAGTGCAACTCCAACGGGCTGGCCATGTTGTTCAAATGCCAAATGTATGCTTGCCAAAAATACTATTTTATGGAGAACTTGCATGGGGCAGGCAATCACATGGTGGCCAAAAGAAACGATATAAGGACACTCCCAAGGTCTCTCTCAAGAACTTTGGATTTGACTGTGCAACATGGGAGACCCTGGCATAGGACCACTCAGCATGGCATGACCGCATAAGAAAAGGTGCTTTTGAGCAAAGCAGAATTGAGACAGCACAAAGTAAATGCAGGATGTGCAAATTTGGGATAATCACCCCAAGTACTCACATGGACGCTCTGTGCCCAACCTGTGGTAGAGCATTCCGAGCTCCTATTGATCTGTCAGCCACAGTCAGACACACTGAAATTTCACTTTACAATGGTGATGTCGTTTCGGTCCTCTTCGAAGATGAAGGACAACAATCAACTTTCATATGGATTTCTCGTTAATTTCTAAACCCCCTTTAAATTCTAAAATCATCTAGGCCAACCCAGGTCCTCTGACCCCATAACCAGTATTCTTCCCAGAAGCAGCTAGCAGATAGAGGACTGGAGTCAGGAACACCTGAGTTCAAATCCTCCCTCAAATACTACCTCTGAGACCCTTCACCCCTGTCTGCCTCAGTTTCCTCAACAGTAAATGAGGATAACAGCAGCACCTACTTCCCAAGGTTGTGAAGCTTGAATGACAATATTGTAAAGCATTTAGCACTTAGCACAGTGACTGGCACATCATGGGCACTTGACGCTTAGTCTCTTTTCTTTCTACTTTCCCATCTATCATTTGTCACTCTTGACTCTGTGGCCAACTCTCTACGTGTTGTGTCCTACCACCTCACTCATCTCTGGAGAGAAGAAAACTTGAGTGTCAGAGAAGTAAAGTGACCCCTCTAAACTCTCACAGCTGACGTCATCCCCAGGTTTTCCAGGGCTAAGACCGGCAAGAGTGGAACATGCCCTTTCTACCAGGACACTTGCTGAGACATGCGCATCGGCCAAGCATTGGGCAGGGTATGCCAGTCAGAGGACCCCCACAATGAAAAGGGAAGCATCATTTGTAAACAAACCACAGCGGAATTCATCGCTTTTGCCGTTCTGAATTCCTAGAGATGCACCCTCGGAAGGACCCTAAAGACACCTTAAAGATGGGACCTGAGGAGGTCATAATCTGTCTAATGATAACCTCATAGAGTCATCTCTCTTCCCATCCTACAGCAATTGAAAAAGCATTGGCTTTGAGGTCAGAAGGGCTGGGTTCGAATCCCGATTCCACAACTTTCTCTGGGGTTCCCCCCACAATTCGATGGCTCCTTATTTCGGGAGCTCCTGCCGTGCCAGGCCGCGTGGGCACCTTGGTCTGTATCCCCGGGCAGGTGGCTCAGTCTACGCCCTGAGCCAGTGACTCCTTCCACCCGGCGGGGCCCAGGCCGCCTCCCCGCCCCCGCTCCCGCGCACACCCCGCTGCCCGGGCCTCGCCCGCTTCCCTCCCAGGCCCTCTGCCTGTCTCCCTAAAACTTTCGTTTCCCGTGCTTTCGCCTTAAAGACATGAACCCAGGTTCCCTGTCTGTGAAATGGGGAGACTTGATCCCTGCATCCTGGGCTAGGGAAGGAGGGCAAGACCGACCTCCTGCCCCTTTCGCCCTCACCCCCACCTCCACGACTTTGTATTCGCCTCTCTGCCCACCCCATGGGTGTCCATCCATGCATTCCCTGCCCAGGCCCTCGCGGGGGCCGGTGGGACCGAGGGATGGGCGCCCCCTTGTGGCCGATCGGGCCGGGTGAAGGCGGCCGGCGGCAGAGGCGCGGTGGGGGCGGGGCAGGGAAAGAAGGCTCGGAGAGAGGGAGACACAGGAATTCTGCCCCCCGCGCCTCCTGATGACGTTTCACGGCGGCGACGGACCCGGAAGGAGGAAACGTGCTGTGCTGAGCGGAGTGGCAGCGGCTCCCCGGGGAGGGAGCTCGGACAGGTACTGAGCGCCAGGAGGGAGAGCCTTAGACGCCGCCCCGTCCCGCTCCCCCAACTCTCTCCCCTCGTCCTCCTCCCTCCTGGGGCCTCCCCCGCCCCCCGCCCCCCAGCTCGGGCTCCCACCCTCCGGGGCGGGGGTCTGCGAGCCCACCGCCTTCTCCCGACTCCTGCCACCTCTGGGCCTCAGTTTCCTCGTCTGTCCGCGGAGGGGGAGGGGGGCCGGACTCAAGGGTCCCCAAAGCCCCTTCCGCGCCTGACCCTCGGTGTTCCACGGCCCCCTTCCCGCCACTCGCTGCCCCCCGACGTTGCTTGGTCCGCCCCGCCGTGGCCGGACGTGAGGCCCGAGGACCACGCCAACGACCTGGGCAGCTTTTGTGTTGTGAGGGATGAAGGCCCAGCCTCGGACTTTGACCGTCGGAAGCCGCCCATTTCCGAGATGACCAAGCTGAGGCCCCGGGAGGTGCCGTGGCCCAGAGGTGGTCCGGGCGCTGCCTCGGTGGCTGCCCCAGCACAGCAGGGGTGATAGCAAGCGCCCCCTCCCAGGGCTGTGGTGAGGGTAGCTAGAGGGCAGCCGAATGGCCCGGCCTAGGGGCAGGAAGACTCCCCAGCCCGTGACCCCTGGGCAAGCCCCGTGACCCTGCTTTCCTCATCTGTAAAGTGAGAAGGGGAAGGAAATGGCAAACGCTTCAGGATCTTTGCCAAGAAAACCCCCACTGGGGTCACGGAGGAATCGAACACAACTGAAAAAGCGACTTAACAGTAAACTAGATAAAAATGCTAGCTAGTATAAAGTTCGTTGCAAAACTTTAAAGCACTGTGTTAATGCTAGGGAGGGCGAAGTGCATTGCAAGTCTTAGAGCACTATATCAATGCTAGTTAGTATAAAGTTCTTCACAACATAAAAGCACCATTTAAATGCTACCTAATATTAAATTGAAGAGCCAACCTTCAAACCTGCATCTGCTGGCTCCCAATCCAGAGTACTTTCCACCTCAACAAGATGCCTCTTTGTCCCTGAAGTGGAACTTGATCCAGCCCCACCTTTATCCATGGCACACTTTGACCTCTCTGTTGCACCAGCTTTTGATCCAGTCTGGTGGCATATAGGGACTGTTGAATCCAGAGACCGCAATCTTGGCTTTTTTGCAAGTGTAAGCTAATGCTTTGAGGATACCTGCTATCTATTTCTTTTCCCATTCTCATGCCCACCTTCTGTTGAAGGACAAGAAGGTAAAATTCCCTGATATGGACTCAAGGCAGAGAACTAACCAGCTACTGACGGATAATATTTCCAAATTTTATCCCTTCAGCCCTTACAAGTATAGTTACAGTGACTTTGTTTTCCAAATTAAAAATCATTACACATGGTTGGACAAAAGGTATTTTTTTCTTCAAGGCCTCTTTCAAAGTATTCTTTCCTGATTGGAAAACTGAATAGTCCTGGAAAATCTAAGAAGTGGCTGCCACAGCAGTAGTATGTGCACCCTCTCAAAAAGAGCTTATTTTGTTCCAACAGTACAATGACACGAAAAATGGTCTTTGCAGTAAATCTTGGGTGCTAAGGGCCCATAGGAGTTAAAGTTGTCCCTTATTATTCAAAGGCCATTGCCAAAAAATAAATGCAGTAATAACTTCTCTAAAGCTTTCTGATATCTAAGCCCAGCTGGATATTCATGGCCAGACTCAAGACTTCTGAGCCCTTTTTGCCTGTCTCAACAGATATCCTTGGGGAATAATCAGCTATAAAGTGTTATTCAAGTACCATGTATAAAACAGTGCTGTGGATTCAGTCATTTTCCCAAGTGACAAGTCCCTACCCTATTAAGGGCCAAATGAATAATGGAGCAAAGGAGAGAGGAGGAGGTACTCTCTAGAAAATCCTGCCCTGGAACCCTGCTGTGCATATACTGTCTATCACCCTAGCATGTGAAAAGAGTAAATAACAGTTTCCTTTGAAATACCCTGCAATTAGCATTGGGTGGCTCTGGCTGGAATTACATAGCCATAGTCTCCTGTTCGTTTGACATCCTGTATAATTTGGTCAGTCAGCACTTGCAGCTGGCCTGTTCCCCCTTGACAAATATATGTCACTTCAGACTGTACCATTGAAAGATCAGTTAGTTGAGAGCCTGAGGGTGTTTAGCCAAAGGAGAAATGTAGGAAGGACATGATCACAGTTTTCCAGTTTTTCAAGGACTGTCAATAGGAATTGGGATTATACTTATTTTGCTTGGTCCCAGAAGGCAGAAGCTGCGGGACAGCAAGTTTCAGCTCAATACAAGAAACAGCTTCCTAACAATTATACCTATGCCAAAAATGGGATGGGCTGCTTTGGGAAGGGGAGCCTTCTCAATCACTACAAGCCTTCAAATGGAGCCTGAATGATGACTTGTTATTGTGGTAGGAGGAGTGATGCCTCTAAAATCCTCTCTAACTCATGAGATCCTAGGTTGTTTGGTATCTCCAGGGCTCTCAAGAAGAAAAGGATTAATCTGAATTCTACCCTATGCTCGCCCTTGGATTATAGCTGTATCTGAAACCTGCCCCGGTTTAGGGGCCTGTGGAGATAGAAATGTTGTTCAAGAGTTTTCCTTCTCCTGATCCTTAAGGGACAATCCTTGGGACCACATAAGACAACACTCTGGGTAAAGAGCAACAGAATTTGAGGCAGTATAAAACCCATAAAGACTCTGGAGAGGTTTTGTAGTAAGATGGTTAGTTGTTATCCTTCGTTCTAGAAGAGGACCAAAATGACATCACCGTGACAGTGAAGTTTCAATGTGTATGACTGGCTGATCATACCAATATGAGCTCAGAATGCCCTACCACAGATTGGGCACAGATAATCCTTGTGAACATTTGGGGTGGTTGCTCCAGATTTATACATCCTGCATTTCCTTTGTGCCATTTTCAATTCTCCTTTGCTCAGAGAGCACAGCACCTTTTCTGATGTGGGCATGCTTTGCGGAGTGGTCCTGTGCCAGTGTCTCCTATGTCGCACAATCAAATCCAGAGTTTGAGAGTGTCTTTGTATCGTTTCTTCTGAACACCATGTGATCACCTACCCCATGCAAGTTTTCCATAAAATAGTCTTTTTAGCAAGCATACATTTTGCATTCAAACAACATGGCCAGCCCATCAGAGTTGCACTCTGAAGCAGAGTTTGAATGCTTGCCAGGCATTCAAACTCAGCTTCAGAGAGTGAGGATGTTATACTATAGATGAAGTGACAGTTTGGATCCCACTAGATCCAGTCAGTGAGGCTGAAGGCTCAAGTCGAGCAATTCAGGGGTCTGGCTATTCTGGCAAGAATAAAAGCTGCAGTCCTGGGATCATGTGATTTCTCATGCTCAGAGAATCTGCATTTGCACTGGTGACTCCAAGAGACAGATTCAGATGCAAAATGTATAGAGAAGAGAACAAGCCCTTGCAAAGAGGTATCTGCCTTCTTGAATTTGCTCAAAGAGATCCTCTTAGCATACCTTGCATTTAACAAATTCTAATATTTGATGTTTCTCCTTATTTTTGAGAACATGTACTTCCTTGATTTTTTTCTATTAGAATTTGCTGTGCTGCTCCCCCCCAAAAAATCCGGTGAAAGTAATTGCAAATTTAGTTTTATGTTCCACTGGCATTAGGACAGGAACAAATCTGAGTAGTCAGCTATGCATGATGCAAGGTATGCATGATGGTGAAATAGTGTTGTGGCTTTTCTCCTGGGTCCTAACCATTACATGTTTCCCTGTACTCTTTTCTCTAGAGTAAAAGCTTCCCAATGGCGCAAGTAGGGGCAGTGGTGGCTGTGGCGACTAGTTTCTTCTGTGCAGCCCTCTTCTCTGCTGTGCACAAAATTGAAGAAGGGCACATTGGGGTATACTACAGGTAAGAGGAAGGAGCAGGGCTGCAGAGACTTCCAGCTCTCTGAGATTCAGGATGGTTCTTTGCTTTCCTGCAAGCCAGTGCTCAGTTCTGGTTTTGTTGGTTTCGTTTGCCTGGGGGACGGGAGCATTCTATTACACTGCTGCTGTATAGTAACAACTACTTATAGATCTGTTTATATGTGCAGGGTGTCCCAGAACTCTCAATGCAGTTTAGAGCTTTAATAGCTTAAAACTGTGTTAAAACTGGGCTACTCTGTCTAGCCACATTCAGGTGACACTACTGATGACAGGTGACAATATTAGTCACTGCCAAACAAAGGAATTTCCTTACGATAACCTTGTGGAGTGGGTAGCTCGAGGGAATAGCATTCCCATTTTGCAGATGAAGTAGCTAAGGATCAGAGAATTTACCCAGCGTCACATGGCTGTAACTGGAACCCAGACCTTTTCTCTCAATCTGTGCTGGTTCAGAGGCAAAATGACAAGGTTTGAGAATGGTTCTGGAAGTCAGTTTTCTGTTCATTTGACCTAAAAGGCTTCCTGCTTGCTCCTGAAGAAGTCAACTTAGATACCTGCCCTTGATGACAACAGAAAAGGGCAGTGTTCCTTCCTTGTCTAATTAAAACACCAATGACTTTGGGGCCTTTCTTAAAAATTAGGTCCTCTGTTTGTACCCAGTGGAGGAGAGGGAGGTTTCTGAGAGGTTTCTGTTGGAATGAATAAGCCACCCGATTATTTTCACTTTTAGCACTGTTGTCTAAAAGATTTAGTCTTTGAGTCTACCTCATCATGGTGGGGAGGTGACTCTGGATTCTCAGAGAGTATCTACTGACTATACTCTGGAAGGTCCTGCCAAGCTGAAGGGGCCTTGGGTATGGTCTGGGGATTTGTGAACCAGCCTCACTATTTGCCCAGAGGCTCATCACAGAAAGTTTGTTGCCAAGTGACATTTTTTGTGACATAGTCCCCCTTTCTGGTGAAGCCTACAAACCCTTCTCAGAATCATGTTTTTAAATACACAAAATAAAATACATGGGAAACCAATTATATTGAAATACTGTTAGCAAGAAACAGATTTTTTTAAAGTTGACAAATCTCAAGTAAAGAACCCCTACACTATGGAATGGAGGGAGTGCAGCCTTGGTCAAAGGAGGGAGTTTTTGCACTAACAAAATCACATATCCTTGGAGTAAATCTTTGATTTTAGAGTTAAAATGTGGCCATGTTACTGAGCCCTGTGGCCTTCCTTTTGTGAACTGAGCTGTAGGAGTCATCAGTCAGTGAGTGAGAACTTATTGAGCAGTGCTTAGCAGCATCTTTGTCAACAGTCCACACCTGATTTTTAGTGTTTAGATTGACTTCCCTTTCCCCGACATACTCTTATCCCACTTCCCTTCACCATCAAATTAAGGGAAAGAAACTAATTCTGATATCCATTTATATACCACAAAATGGGGAGAGTAAATCTATTACCCAAGAAATAGCCTGACTGTATTACAAACCACATAGAAAATGGGTTTTTTTGATTGGCCACATCCCTCCTCCCCAACATCATTAAGTGTTAACCTGAATTCCTGCTTTCAGCTTCCATAATGGATTGCCACCTCCTAGCTAGTCACTTGAGTACCACTTGTGGCAAAGCAAAACCAACTTCTACTCTTAGCTCAACTTGAAATGGAGACTTTTTGCCTCATTCCAGATAGCATGTGTGTACACTTCATTCCTAACAAAGGCATGGCTCACTGGTCAGTTTGAGACCAACCATTAAGAGTGTCAATGCTGCCTAGTACAAAAATATTGAGTTGAAGGAAGGGTTGGGGAAGAGAAAGATACCAGAGGAAGCAGAGTTGCCAAGAAGAAAGCTTATGGCACTCTGTAGAACATTTGTACATGCAGTGTCTGTGGTGTTTCTGAGTTCTCAGGCCCCTTTTAGGAGCCTTTGGCTTTAACTCAGCCTGCCTTTCTCTTCCTTTCCTGCAGAGGTGGTGCTCTGTTGACCTCCACCAGTGGCCCTGGTTTCCATCTCATGCTACCTTTCATCACGTCATATAAGTCTGTGCAGGTACTTTGGCTTTTGTGTTGTGATGCTTACTTTAGTGACTACTTTGGGGAACTTTTTTCTTGACATTAGGTGGAAAAAAAATACCTCTTTGGAAACTAAGTCATAGGACTTTGATATCCAAAAAATACAAGAATCTTGTAGACATTCACCTCGAGTCTTCTCTGTTGCTAGTAATTGCTACTTGGGACTACTTGCCCTGGCCCACCTGTTCTTCCTGTCTTGTCAGTTTAGGGCCATCTCCACAGCAGCCATCTTCTGGCATATCCCAAGCTGAGAGTTCTTATTTTACAGCAAGGTAAACCCACGCAAAAAATCTGAAGTGAAAGTGGAAAGGAGACTTGCCCTTTACTTCCAAGGAAACCTTGGAGGAGAGAAGTCTGAGATAGGTTTTGCTTAATTAGGATTCAGTCTCAGAGAACTGCTCTTGTACTCACAAGGTGCTGAAGGTTCCTTGGACTAAGTAACTAGATCAGCTATCTCAGGCAACCTGGTATGTTTTTTCTCTTAGAATAGTACAGTAAAAGTGACACAGAATTGAGTTAGAGAAAAGATTAGATGGGGGTTGGGAGCGGGGGTGGAATCAGGGAGCCCAGGAAGCATATCCTAAAGTAGAGCTCAGTTGATCACTATGATATGATGAGGCTGAGCTAAATCAAAATGGCCTTTGCTTGAAGGGACACTCCCCATTCTCTGGGTGTATCCCAGAGTCACAGAATGTTTGAACTACAAAAAAACCTTCAAAATTAGTCCAACCTCCTCATTTTACAGAAGGGGGAACTGGGGAACTGAGACCTAGAGGGAGGAAGCATCTTGCCCAAGTCACACTGAATTAGCAGCAGAGTTGGAACTCTGACCTAGGTCTCTTGACTCCCCGCATAATGTTCTTCAGGTAAGGAGAATGAAAATGCTAAGAGAATGGTGGGTTCCTAGCACCTTCCTTACTACCAGTACTACCGAGGTGGGGGAAATGTCCTGAACAGCTTTCTCAGGGTTTCCCCAAGGAGTATCCATGGCCACATCCAATAGGGTTCTAACAGCTCATTCATAGGGTACCTTTCTTCCTGTAAGGTCACTGACCCAGAATATGCCCTATCATGTAGGGGAGGGTCTACAGTCTCGCTGCTGATTTGTGGATACAGAGAATTGTCCCAGGATGAGACATTGGAGGTGACAAGAAGGAAGATGGTGCTCTTGGCTTCCCCCCTTTAAAACCTTTTATTTCCTCTCTGCAGACCACACTCCAGACAGATGAAGTGAAGAATGTGCCTTGTGGAACAAGGTGAGAAGCCAAGAGTGAAACCCTTGGGCCTCAAGAAGTAACAAAACAGGTTTCTAGTGGCAATGGTTTGTCTTTTTTTTAATGCCTGCATGATTCTTTTCCTCCTCTTATCTTCCTGCACTTTGCCCTGCTTGCTTACCTTACCTGGTTTCCTCAATGCAATAAGCAAAGGATAAGTCAATAAATCCTTTTCAGAATGCTGGTTGTGTGTGCAGGACTACAGGAATATTATGATAATAGCTTGCCGTTACACAGCTCTTTTTTTTAATGCCCTTTTACACGCGGGATCTCATTTGATCCTCACAGCGATCATCTTAGGTAAGTGATGTGGTGACATCATTTGAGGAAACCAAGACTCAGAGAGGGCAAGGGACTGGCCCAAGGTCACACAAGCTAGTATGTCCAAAGTGGGACTCAATCTCAAGTCTTTCTGACTACATTTAGAGTTGCTATATCTATTATGCTATGGTGCCTAGTGTTATGGTTCCTGCTCTCAGGTTGCCCATAATCTAATTATGGAGACAAAGTACACATAAATGAAAACTGAAAATCATTCCCTTGCATCCTTGCTCAGCATTTTAGTAGTCTTTGTAATCTTGGGCCTCATTATTTCCCCCTCTCTGAGCCTCATTTTCCTCATCTGGAAAACAGAGAGAATTACAGTTTTACAGCCTAGCTCCCAAATACATTGTGAAAAAACTGTTTTGGTGAGCCTTGAAATTATACATCAGTCAATTAAAAATGATTTATTAAATAAGCCCATACTCTGTGCCAGGCTCTGTCCTAGATACCAGGTGTACAAAGAAAGAAATCAAATAATCCTAGCTATCAAGGAACTTAATTTTTTATGGGGGAGAAATGTATGTAGATATATACAAAATAGATAACCAGTTGAGGAGAAGGCACTGGTGGCTGGGGGACATCAGGAGATGCTTCATGTAGAGCATGGCATTTGAGCTGACTTTTGAAGGAAATAGGATTCTAAGAAGCAAAGATATAGAGAGTATCCTGTGGGAGAAACAGCTGGAAGGCCAGTCTGGGCAGACCTCAGAGTTTGGTATAGCAAGGTTAGAAAGGTAGCTTGGGGCCAGCTTACAAAGGACTGTAAGTATCAAACAAGGGTTTATATTTTACCTTAGAGGTAATAAGGAGTCATTAGAGTTTATTGAATAAAGGAATGAAATGTTCAGATCAGTGCTTGAAGAGTATTACTTTAGCAACCCTGTGGAGGAGCCAGGAAAGATAGGAGACCAGTGAGGGGGGCCTGATAGTAGTCTAGCTGAGATAATGACATGGGAGAGATGGAAATAACAAGATTTTCTACTGGTTGGATATGATAGCTAGAATAAGGGAGAGTGAAGAGTAGAGGTCTCAAACTTGGGTGTGTGGAAGGTGCTCTTGACAAAAATAGGGAATTTGTGAGGGAAAGAAGGTGAATTTGGAGAGAAAGGTAATCTAGATATGTTGAGTGTGAAGTGACTGCAAGACATCTGAAGCACCAGAAGGACAAACAGCTACTCATACTTAGTTAACTCCACAAACTCATCCTCTGTCTCTGCTCAAGTTTTTGGAATGATACAGCTTCCTTCTCAACCTCCATCTCACTCATGCCTTCTTCCAGCGTATTCAGTGATAAACCTTGTGCTGAACGTTTTAAAAAATGTGGCATGCCCCCGCCCTGGGGTCTATGTCTAAGTTGCTTCCAGGGAGCAGTTTGGCCTCTGGGGCTCTCTTCTCTTTTTTTCTGGAAAGAGTTTGAAGCTACTCATGTTAGCAAAAAAAGTGCTGCTTACCCAGGAACAGATCCCCTCCAGTTCTCTGTCTTGCCATCAGACTACTTTTTTCCCACTGCCCTAGGGTTTCTTGACCAAGTTGAGACAGCATTGTGTGGGGTGGAAGGCACTGGACTTAGAGTCAATGGAATGAGGCTGTGTCCAGCCCATATAGCTCTGTTATCTCAAGTATATCAGTTCATTTCTCATGAACCTCATTTTCCTGATCTGCAAAACGGTTGTTAATGTACTATCTGCTTCATGGGAAGGTTGAAGAGAAAATACTTTGCAGATTTTAAAGCAATATGCCGATATGAACCCTAGTTGTGGTAGCTGTTATTAGGCACTGTCAACTAACACTTTTTCAGTGTTAAGGTGTTTCTTATAAGCTTGGAGGAACACTTTATTTGGGAGCCCAGAGATGATAAGCCATTTGAGTACATGCAGTTCAGAATTGGCTTCTACCTTGTTCCCTCTGATGTCTTCGTTTAGATTTTTTTCCCTGCTCTTCCACTGCCAAGTCACTTAACTTACGCCATATCTCAGGAGGTTTTCCTAGATCCTCGAATCTCTCTGTGACACCTGTGTACTTTCTCCTTCCAACAGTGGTGGTGTGATGATTTACTTCGACAGAATTGAGGTGGTAAACTTCCTGATACCAAATGCTGGTGAGTTCTCCCTCTGTTCATGCTCTCCAGAAAACCTAGCTGGTTCTCCTGAGTGTGGGATTCTTCTGATTTCGTGGCCCTCCCATGCCAGGACCACTCCTGGTCTCTGGAAGGCTGTGTCTCCTGTGACCCTGCCCTTTTCAACTTCAACGTCTTTCCTTCCCTCCTTCAGTATATGACATAGTGAAGAACTACACGGCTGACTATGACAAGGCCCTCATCTTCAACAAGATCCACCATGAGCTGAACCAGTTCTGCAGTGTACATACTCTCCAAGAGGTCTACATTGAACTCTTTGGTAAGAGTCTTTTTAATGAAGCTTCCTCTTTTTACTATCTGACTCCAGCTTCTCAGTTCCTAATTCAGAACCCTGTACTTGGGACTGTATACGGGGTGGAAAAAGTTAGACCCTCCATTTTGTAGGTCCTGCTCACAAGGTGGGTTCCTGAGTTCTGTTTTGGACCACAAGAAGAGTCTGGAGTAGAAGAAACAGCAAGCAGCAAGATTTCCTGCCTCTGTCCAGGAAAAAACAATCTATTCCTTCTCTTCCTGGAACTCTGGGAGGCCAGGAGGTATCTCATCTCTGGGCTCAGTGACTCCCTAACACCTCATACCTGCCCAAGGAACTTAGTGGATTTGGGGCAGGGTGGGGATAATTTTCCCATTCATTTGGAAGAGATCTTTTTCTGATCAGCAAAAGCTTGCTTTTTTAAACTGGCTTCAGGGAATGTACCCTACTTTCAGCTGCAATGCAGGAAATACTTAACCCAAGGCATTGCTTTTTGGAGAATTTGGTATCCTGTTAAGCCTCTTCCCTAACTGCTGATAGGTTTCTGCAGATTGTGTTTAGGGTTGATGTTGGTAAAATAACTCACAAGGGTGTTGCACAGCCTGCAAATAGGTCGCTGGTACAAGATAGTGATGCCCTTGAGAGAAGTGATGAAACTTTCTAGTCAGTTGTAGAAGACTCGCCATCAGAGTCATTTAGAACCAGGATTGCAAGAGTATTGCCAGATGATCTTACAGGCTTTAGTGACACAGAACTAAAGAAGATACAATGGCTCTCTCTTTTCCCAAACTTGAATGATCAGTTCTTTCGTTGGCATGGTGTTTTCCCTCTTGCTGTAATAGCTTCCAATCACTCCCTTTTCACTGATGCTTAAAGGGACCTTGATTTCGTTGTTGTGTCCACTGAGACAAAACCCATTTTCCCCACACCCTAGTAGATGGTTTTTATGAGTTTCTGTGACCAAAAATTGATCATCACCTAGTGACTTAATCTTCACCCCCCATCCTTATTGCTGTTTTTTGTTTTTATATCCCCTACATTTCCTCATATATCCCACCCCCTTCTCTCTTTCCTAGAGCCATCTCTTAGAACAATAAATAACAGAGAGAAAAGTTCTGCAAGCCATCCAGAATATTACCTGAGTCCAATATTATTTCCACCCCTCTAGCTAGGACCACTACCTCCTCAAAGAAAGGAGGTAGATTCATGATTATCTCTCTTCTTCAAGCTTGTCTTTATCATTTGTCAGCATTCTGTGTTGATTGTCTCATGGTAATCTTTCCATTCACATTGTTTTAAGTCATTGTGTGTATTGTTTTCTTGATTCTATGTATTTGACTTTCCATCAGTTCATATAATGAACTTGTTTGGTAACTTTTATATTTATCACATCCCTTATGCCTTGCAATGTAGTACTATTCTATGCACTCGTGTACCATAATTTGTTTAGCTGTACCTCAACTGTTGAGAATTTATTTTGCTTCTAATTTTCTGTAACCACAAACAGTGCTGCAGTAAAAATTTTAGTGGCCATGGGACCTTTTTGTCATGGAGCAGCTAGCCTTCTGGTGAAGAGCATTCTTCAGACTTAGCCAGTTGGACCCATGGTTAACATTGAATGGTTCTTCAAAGCTTTTGGTTTTGCTAGAACTGGCCAAATCACACAGGTCCCTGGCATAATCTTTGAGAACGTAGGGACACCCTACCCCAGGGTGATGCATCAGAGGAGAACTTTAGTGGGGAGTTGTTTAATTAGACTCATACATAAGAGGACAGATGAGGTAAGGAGTAGGCAGTCCTATGATACTCGTGTGTCACGAGTATGTAGTTATGATGCTTGGAGCTCAGCAGTCAGAGTGGATTCTGAAATATACACACATACGCAGACACATATGTATACATACATATGCACACAGACACATATACATGATATAAATTATATATGGATATGTGTTTAGTGACAATAAGAATGGATATGTGAAATATTCCATTGAATCTCAGGGTTTAAAACAGGTTCTTAATCTAAGGTTTGTGGATCCCTAAAGGGTCTATAGATTGATTTCAGGGGATTCGTGAATTTGAGTGGGGGAAATACATTACATTTTTTTTTTTTTTACTAATCTCTAATAGAAATCTAGCATTTCCTTCAGTTATAAGCAACAAACATTGTTATGGAAAGTCTGGCTTCACCAGATTTCCAAAGGAATCTAGAGCACAATTTTAGGCTTCATGTATGTATGTTTTTTTGTCCAAACCTGTGACTTGATCAGTGTGGGGAGCTACCAGTATGGAGATGCTCTCCACCAACACAGATCAGAAATTCGTCTTGAATCTAGTCACTCATCCAACAAATATTTATCAATAAATATTGACTTACTGTGTGCTAGGCTAAGCAACAGGGCTGAAAAGGCAAAAATAATCATTTTTGCCCTCAAGGAACTAACCTCCTAATGGGGGAGACAACATGCAAAAAATTGTACATAAAAATGTGTATTGATTTTTTTAAATATGTATGTACATACATATGTGTGTGTAGTAAATGGAGTGTGATCTCAGAGGGAAGGGACTAGCAGAGGCCTGCAGAAAGTTAGATTTGAGCTGAGTCTTAGAGGAGCCAAGAGACATGAGAGTTGACCTGTGAAGACACAGATGGGAGATGGAAACAGCAAGAGGACATCTTCATTGGATTATAGAATACACAGAAGGGAATATAATTTAAGAAGATTAAAAAGTTAGGGAAGGGGCTAGATTGTGAAGGGTTTAAATGAAACAGCATTTTATATATTGGTAGTGAATCACTGAAGTTTATTGAGTAGGTCAGTAAACATGGTCAGATCTGCACTTCAGGAAAATCACTTTGACATACAGCATATTGATGATTTTTATAGGGGCCCTGAGAATTCAAGTGATTTGTCCATGGTTCATTTCCAGTATGTTGTAGAGACTAGACTTGAACCCAGGGCTGCCACATTCCAAGACCAGACTTCTCTCTAGTATTCCATACTGCACCTGTTTAATAGAAATGTGATATCCTAGACAAGGGAGGTATACATATTGTCTCCTCCTCTAGTCAGAGCACATTTAGTGTATAGGTTTTCACTTGGGGTTACCACATTTTAGAAGAGACAAGGGACTTAGAGGTTGATCAGGATGTTGAGAGAACTCAAAGCCCCATGATTATAAGATGTTTAGAAAGAACTATGTACTGTCAACCTGGAAAAGAGATTGAAGACAGGGCAGTGGAATCGAGTGATGGCTGTCTTCAGATATATGGAGGTCTGTCATGGAAGAAGGATTAAATTTGTTCAGTTGGGCCCCAGAGGACAGAACTAAGATTAATGAGTGAAAGTTGAAGGGAGGCAGGTTTCATCTCAGTACAAGGAAGAATTTGTGTATACCCTGGGCATTTGATTGCATACATGGTAACAATTTGGTCTTACATGAAATGGGCTTCCTTGGGAGGTAGTAGGCTCCTGTCACTACTAGCATTCTGCAAGCAGAGCCAGGATGCTCACTTGTCTGAGATGTTGGAGAGAGCATCCCTGCTTCAGATATAAAATAGACAAAAAGTGAAAGTGGAGTCTTGTGATTCAATTTGAAGGGCTTGGTTTTGTTGAAAAACCTCTTTCTCTGCTTCCTTCTACAGTCTGGATGAGGGTCATTCAAGTGGAAGATTGAGGGGGACTATAAAACCATCTGGAAAGGGTCCAGGCCATAGAAAACAACCCTTGGTGCTGGTTCTCCATGACCACATCTGGAAGCAGGTGCAGGAAACTGATTACAGCTGTTTCCTACACTCCTCTCTGAACCACAGCTCACATGTGAATTCCAGACGAGGGAGCAGAGACCAAAGCAAATAACCAACCAAATGAGTTGGGATCATTTTCAGAGCTATAAATTTTAATTTCCCCCCTGTGCTGCTTGATGAAGATTCCAGTGGAAACAGAGCCTTCCTTAGGGCTTTCAGAGCAGCCAAAGCCTTTGTTTTCCTTTTAGACATTTCACAGCAGTGTTGAGTTTCGCATGTTCTGCTGAAAGATTTTCTTGCTTCTTTCAAAACCATTCCCCCACTTCTTCCTCCTTGGCCTTTTGGTTCACTCTCCTGTTTCATGTGTCACCAGCTGAAGATGAGCATGCTGAGCATGCTGTCACTTCTTTGAGAACTGCTTCTCAAATCTAGATAAATCTCATTTTTACTTAAGTCAGACCTCCATCTAAGGTGAAGTTGAGGTTTGTTGTTGAGTCATTTTAGTCATGTCTGACTCTTCATGACCGCATTTGGGGTTCCCTTGGGAAAAATACTGGAGTGGTTTGCCATTTTTTTCTCGCTCATTTTACAGATGGGAAACTGAGGCAAACAAAGTGACTTGCACAGGGTCACACAACTAGTGTCTGAGGGCAGATTTGAACTCAGGCCTTCCTGACTCCAGGCTCCCTATTCACTATACCGTTGAGATTAAGCCACTCAGACTAAAAAACAGCTTATCTTGTGGCAATAAACAAAGCAAAATGTTCTTACCTCAAAGGATGGGTTGTTTGGATGGGCTCTTCTAGTTCTATCTTTTCTGAAAGCTTCTGAAATTTTTCAGAGTGTTTTGTTCTCAAGAATTCTGTGGGGTCAGTTGGGCAAACTTATTATTCTTGTCTTACAATTGAGGAAACTGAGATTCAGAAGGTAGAGTGATTCACCCTGGCACAAATGACTGGTAATGGCTGGAACTAGGATTTGAACCTGGGTCTGGGAGGGAAAGAGATGTGACTTCTTTTTTTCCTGCTTGATGCCAGAGGAGAGAATCAGGAATGGAGAGTAGAAGTAGTGGAAAAGCCCATTGTCGCTTAACATCAGGAAGAGCTTGTTAACAATTAGAGCTTCCCCAGAATGATGACCTGCCTCTTGTAGTAGCAGGTTCTACAAAACGAGAGACTGCAGGCCAAGAGTAGACTCCCACCCATAGGGCATGTGGTAGAGAAAAGTATGGACCAGATGACCCATGATATCCCTATGAGCCTGTGACCCCCAAGTCTAGCACTCTTTCCACTATACCAACATTTTACCCTCAGTGTTCATTTTTTTAGCTGATCTAATAACCTGAATTGAAACTATCTCTGTCTAAATGTTTAATTATCCTGTTTTCTTTTCACTACTCTTCAGATCAGATTGATGAAAATCTCAAACTAGCTTTGCAACAAGACCTGACCTCCATGGCCCCTGGACTTGTCATTCAGGTAAGGCAGGGCACTGGCATGGGATTCTGATGATGACTGAGTTCCTTGCTATCATCTGTACAGTGACCATTGGGATCCTTACCACCCCATCCCTTTTTGCCCTCCTCCAGGCTGTGCGGGTCACAAAGCCTAACATTCCTGAGGCAATCCGGAGAAACTATGAACTGATGTGAGTATCCTTAGGCCTGAGCCTCTCTCTGCCACTGCCCAATAAAAAGCTGGATACCCCTGCCCAAGATGAGCAGTCAGTTCTGCCTAGAGTCTTTGTTCCCCATCTCTAAAAAAAAGTCAAAGCAGTCTCTTTCACTGTGGTAGAGAAGTAGGCACATTGGGGCTGTCACCTGGGCTGTTGGACTGCGATGGAAAGCCATAGGAGCAGTCTTTGGAAAGCATTCATGATCTGGAAGGGGTCCTGTGGGCCTTGTTTGTGTTTAATGGTTCATACCATAGGTAGGAGGGAAATAGCATCGAGGGGGCAGGTGAGTTTATTTTCCTAAAAGTAAATTATGTTTTATTTCCCACAAATGAGTTATTGTGAGTGAAAGGAGAACCACCTTAATATCTGAAACAGGTCAGCTCTTACCTGGGACATTGAGCAGAAGCCACCAGAGAGAATGTGACACGGGCAGTTTGCTTCTGCCCATTCAGTGAGTTTGTTGTCTCAGAGGGACGGCAGACCCCTCTCCATCTTTGCCAAAACAGCCTTTCATAACAACTGGATGATTTTTTCCCCCTTTAGGGAAAGTGAGAAGACGAAACTCCTTATTGCAGCACAGAAACAGAAGGTGGTGGAAAAGGAAGCAGAAACAGAGCGGAAGAAGGCTCTCATTGGTCTGGATACGGTTCCTGGGCAGAAAAATGGGAGGGAGGGGAATGGAAGTGGGAGGTACAAAGGATGCTCAGGTACCTGTTGGGGAGGCTGCCTTGGCTTCCTCACATCTCCCCTTGGAGTATGAGTTGACTCAGAGCTAAGTTAGTGTAGGTCATAAGTATAAAGGCTTTTACTAGGCCATGGGAGTACCCCTGGGGAGAGATATGGCCAGGCATCTGTGTGACTCTGCCACCCAAAAAGCTAATGTGGTTTTAGGCCAGAGATGGGGAACCTTTGGCCTTGAAGCTACATGTGGCCCTCTAGATCCTCAAGTGTGGCCCTTTGACTGAATCCAAACACCGCACAACAAATCCCCTTAATAAAAGGATATGTTCTGTAAAACTTGGACTTGGGTACAGCCTTTTAACTGAGTCCAAGTTTTACAGAACAAATCTTTTATTAAGGGGATTCGTTGTGTGGAGTTTGGATTTAGTCAAAGGGCCGTACTTGAGGACCAGGAGGGCCACATAGGACCTTGAGGCTACAGATTCCCTGTCCTTATCTTAGGCCAAAGTAATAGAAACATCATATCTAAAACCAGAAAAATGACATGCCCTGGTCAGACCAGAAAAGGAGTACTGTGTCCAGGTCACATTTTTGAGTCAGGGCATTGACAAGCTGAAAGTTGCCCAGAAGAGAGTGAGGAGTCAGCAGAATGGGGAAGCATCTGGAGACCTTCCTTCTCCATCTCCTCCCCTCAACTTCACTCTCCCCACATACACAAAGAGTGCAAGGAACTGAGCTGTTTAGTCTGGAGAGGAAAAGACTTTAGAGATGGGAGGGAGGGAGGGAGGAGGAAGGATGGCCTTAAGTGGATCATGAAACTTAGGTTGGAAACAGCATGGTCCAGCCCCTTTGGTTATCAGGTGAGGAAGCAGACTCACACAGGTACTACGTAAAGCCAGCATTTGAGCTCATATCTCAGTCTAGAACTTGTTCTAGAACTTCTACCTTCATGTGAAGGAAGGATCAGACTTGATTTACTTGGCCTCAAAGGGCAGGAGTAAGAGCAATGCATGGGTTTTCCCTTTTGTTCTTATTCTTCTTTCACATCATGACTAGTAGATGTATGTTTAATATGATGGTACACATATAGCCTTTATCAGATTGTATCCTGTCTTGGGGAGGGGGGAGGAATTCAGAATTCAAAATCTTGAAAAGTAAATGTTGAAAACTAGTAATAAATTTTTTTAAAAATGTAAGAGCAATAGGTAGAAGTTGCAGACAGGCAAGCATTAGCTTAATATAACAATAGTGATAATGTTGATACTAGCATTTATATAACATTTCAAGGTTTGCAAATATCACGTTATTCTCACAGTAACCCTTGGAAGTAGCTGCTTTTTTATCCTTACTTTACACATGAGGAAACTGAGGCAAACAGAGTTAAGTGACTTACCCAGAGTCACACAGCTTGTAAGTGTCTTAAGGGTGGATTTGAACTCAGGTCTTCTTGACTCCAGGCTCAGTGCTCCATTTTGCCATCAGGAAAGAGAAACCTACAACAGTGGGTCTCTATCAGGCTGTTGGGTGTCAGGAGGGGAAGAGAGGGCGAGCACATAGTTAGTTTCCATACCACTGGGAGCATCAGGCAGAAGCCAGGTGATCATTAGTTAGGGAGGATATAACTGTATTCATGGGTGGATTGACCTAGATGATGGACAAGTTCTCTTCCAATTCTTCATTTCTAAAAACCAGAGGAGCCTCCTCTGGACTTTGAATGGGTGCCTGCTAAGTTCTGATGTGTTGGGGAGGAAGTGGAGGATCGTGAAAGAAAATATTTCTTCCAAACCAAGGCTCTTGTGGGGGAAGGGTGACAGAGGCTGGTTGTTACAGACTGGGCAGAGTTGAGGTCAGTTCTACAGTCTCCCTCTGAGCTGACTGAATCTCTCAGGCCCACCTGCCTTGTGGCAGAAGCCCCTCAGTTACCGCTGTCATCTAGCCCAGTGGGACTAAGATGTGTGTAACTCCTAGAGCTTTCTATCTCCTGCTGGGACCCTGACTCCAGCTTGAGGTTTAGAACCGTTTCTGGCCCAGGTTTTTATTCACGTTTGCTCTATACATTGCGTACCATGGGCATGCCCTTAAAAGTGAAGAGGGAACTGAGGTACCAACCAGATCTATTTATACCAACTTCTGAGATTGGAAACTACTCAGTTATTTTGTTGGGGTTTTTTAATTTAAATTTTATTGATACCTTTTGGTTTCATACTGTAGTTATTTCTGGGTTAGAGACTTTTTTTTTAATAAAGGGGTGGGGGAAAGTTAAAACTAACATCTCAGGTAGCATTCCACATACCTGATCTCCCACTCACTGAGATCTTTTTTAACTTTATTTAGAGGCAGAAAAAGTGGCTCAGGTTGCAGAAATCACATATGGGCAAAAAGTTATGGAGAAAGAAACAGAGAAGAAGATTTCAGAAATTGAAGGTGAGTATACAGGAGCAGTAAATGGGACTTTTCATCACATTTTGGGGTGGGGGGTGGGGTGAGGGCAAGGCAGACAAGGGTTAAGTCGTTCAGTCTCAGTGTTTGCCCTCTGTTCAAGCAAGTGTCTGTACTTCCTAGTATTTCCTTTCCTCCTTTGGGCATACTCAGTGTTTCAGGGAAATCATTTTGGCTATTTTTGTATCAGTTTCCTGTTTCTGCATAAGTAACTGTGCTTGAAATATCAAGAGCCAGTAGCTTCTCCTCCAAGGACTATTCTCAGATGAGTGTCCTGAGACAATTTTTCTTTTCTCACTCAAACTGCCCTACTCAGTGACAGTCACCAAAAAATGACTAGGTACAAATGTTTTCTTGGCTGTTTTTTTTACATCATTATTTGCCATCATCTCCCTGCCCCTATAATCACCACCCTTCCCACCCCCCACCTCTGGCCCCCATGTAGTGCCCTGTGTCAGGCAAATTCCAGGACAAAAACAGGACTTTGAGTCCCAGGCTTCAAGCTACAAGGCGCTGTGTCCAATTACATTCATTACGGGGCCTGTCAGGCTTTGCAGGGGCCCATTGAGGAGCCAATTAGGATTTTACAGATCAGCGGCTCCTCATTAAGGAGTTCCCAGCAGAACGACAATAAGTTTTTATTTCTTATAAATACATGTCACCAGGTGCCAAGGCCAGCTGAGTCGGCTACATGGCAGCCAGAAGCCTGGCCATTCTGCAGTCTCCCCTCACACTGCTGCCTCCCATCCCCATGGTATGCTGGCTGTATGTATTGAGAACCCACCCATCCACAAAATGACCTTTCTTCTCAGGATTTTGGCTACAGATATTACCCATGGTCCTGGCTAGGTTCCCAGGGCAGGGAAGTAAAGCTCACCGGGGTTTTAGAATCCACTTGATGCTCACAGTTAGGTTAGGGAGATGCACTGCTTACAGATGGGAAGCTGAACCACTCTTAATTCAGGCAGGAGTAGTCCGAACAAGGGCATGTTAACCTCATTTAAAGATTGTGGCTTCCACTAAAGGTCCTTCTCTGATGTCTCATAATGGCTTGGAGGTGACCCTATGTTTTCCAAAACTGTGACAATAGGGCACAAGCTGTGGCAGGGCCTACCAAAGTAGCATGGCCTCAGGTTTAGGCCCAGTGACCGTATGTGCGTTGTCGTTCTGAGGATCAGCCTGGCTGGGTTTGGGAAGGTTTGTCACCTGAAGGACAGCCACCAGAGAACGAGTTTTTTCAGCAACCACATGAAGACCCTATTAAGGTGTGAAGGAGTTCTCTTCCACCTCAGTACAGGGGAATGCCCATTTAAGTTAATTCATGCAATCTTGAAGGATTGGTTATACTAGTGCTTTCATGTTCATGAGAGGCCTTTCCAGAAGACAGACAGGAATGACCAGTGAAATAAAAATAAGGAAAACAGGGAGATGGGAAGTTACTGAGCTACTCCATACTCCCTTTATCTTTATCATCATCATAATCATCATTGTTGTCTCTGGTGTACAGCAATGGGGGCCATGGATCTGTCTCTGGCTTTATACCAAGCCTGTCCTGGGCTTTTGGTGGATGGGAGGATTAGGGAAGTCAAGTCCTAGAACTGAGTACTGCTGTCCTCCTTCCAACTAGGAGTTTAAAAGGAGTTAAATGTGAGGAGCCGGGCTTGATTGCCCAGTAACACAGTTTGCATTTTGACTGCTCGTGCCTAGTTTGGGGTAGATCTTATCATATGGTTATAAATATAGACTTATGTGTATTTAAAATAAAATGAGAAGTGGATAAAGTTGGCTTCAAACCATGGGTTTGAACCTGGGTTCAAGTACTTTTGACATCTTGACTGGATTGACCTGGCAAGTGATTTTAATCTCTTGAAGCTCCAGGAACCTCCTAAGACGGGCTGCAGAGAAGATATTGAACCATGTTGGTTGAGGAAATTTCCTTCTCAGAAACTCACTAACCCAAGAAAATCACAGGTCAAGTCTCCATCTACATACAAACTCACCAAATTGGTGAGCTAAGTAGAGAAGGTGCCACTCATCCTAATTTCACAGGATTATTGAGATACAAAGGGTTAAAGGGACTTGCATGAGGTTGCAAAGTTAGTTAACGCAGGACTAGACCTCAAAACCAGATTTTGTCATTTATAGCCCAAACTCTCCATCAGACCCCGCCTCCTTGCCTTTAATTCACAGTATTTCTTTCCTGGCAGATGCTGCATTCCTAGCTCGAGAGAAGGCAAAAGCTGATGCTGAGTGCTACACAGCCCTGAAAATAGCTGAAGCAAATAAGGTAACAGGCTTACTGCAGGTAGATAGAGGAAATTTGGAAGTTCCTTGTATGTAAGTCACCTGGAAACCCGTTGTAGCCAGAGCCAGACCTCTCCTCATTAGTGCCTTGATAGAAATTGATTTTGGTGAATATAGGGCCTCTCAGAGTTCTTACACCTCTGGCACTGGAACTTTGAGGTTCTCTTTCTCAAATTCCAGGTGTTAAAGTCTATAGAGATGGGAGATAATGGGGAAAGGGCTATTAAACTTTTGAGTCTGTCCCCTATTTATCAGTCAAAGGGTGTCACTTTAGGTTTCAGAGCTTTGTGGACTTGATCAGGTTTTGTGGATCAGGAAGAAAAGTTCAGAGGATGGTCTCCAATTTAAACTTATGGGAAGGGATTACCCTTAACAACAAGAACAAGTTAATTACCAGTACTTTACTGCCTTTTTCTCAGTTGGCTGAGATAGATTTGCCTTTCTAAGCACTCCCAGCCAGAAGAATCATCATACTGGTCCTGGGATTCACAACCTTAAACATGGTTGCTGCAATGGAAATTGAATTTCAAATAAACAAACCCTTTTAAGATTGGCAATGTGGGCATCAGTGCCTAGGGACTTGGCTTCACAGGGGAGTGTATGTGGCACCCTTGTCCCATGTGATCCAGGGGGCTGCCCACCTCCCAAACATTCCAGAGCCAGCACAAAGCAAGGGTAGTGCTTTGGGGTTTTTGTTTTCTTAAATACAGCACCTTAAACTGAAAACAGTACAGAGGTACACAGATAAGACCTGACATCTCAACATAAAGCACAAATCCCCCAGAAGAAAGGCTACTACCATGTGCCCCTCATGTCTCCAGAGACACAAGCCCTGTTTTGCCCCAAGCTTTCTCTGATCAATCCTCAGGATACCATCTTCTTTCTGCACAGCTGAAGTTGACCCCAGAATACCTACAGCTGATGAAATACAAGGCAATTGCTTCCAACAGCAAGATTTACTTTGGCAAAGATATCCCCAACATGTTCATGGACACCGCAGGCAATCTGGCCAAGCAGTTTGAGGGGCAGGCTGAGGATCTGGGTTCTGACCTCGAGGACAGCTGGGGGGCAACCACGGAGGAGCAGTGAGCACAACATTTTATACAGCCTTGAAGGACACCAAAAAGAAATCTTTCTATTTATTTTTCAAAGATGAAACAATGTCCTTTCCCCAGAACTACCTTCTTGGACTCTCTTCTAATACTGTGATGAAGTGGAAAAAAAAGACTTAAACCCTCACTTGCTCTGGGGACTTGTGATCTGGAGCTTGATACAGGTGGGTTAGAACTGACAAATCTGAAAAGCATTGGTTTCCTCTAAACCCTTTGACTTCAAGTTCCAGGTTTGGCCTCTTTGAAGCTTGGCTTAATTGGGGATGGTGTCGTTAAAGAGCAGGAAAATTCAGGGTGTTTCTGCTAGGTGATTTGACTCTTCTGTTTTATGGAGAAGTATAATCTAGTTCTCTCACCCCTGCCTGCAAGGTAGGAGGCTTTGAGGTGAAGCCCAGCAACTGAGCAAAGCATGTTTCCAAGGCTTGCCAGTGGATTTATGGAAAAACATCTGCAGAAAGTCAATTTTTTTTTACTGGCATTTCTTTTATCACCTCACCTATATGTATTGTTTTAGGGATACATTTTCTTTGAGCCCTTGTTTTAAAATATATAATAACGGTGCTAGGCTTTGCAAGGTTTTCTTCATGTTCTTTGCCCTGCCCCAGGGTGTAGAGGCTGGGCAGAATCTTATTACACATTTCCAGGACCAGTATGTGGTCACTGTACAGGTTTCAGAAACTTTTTTTTCACCTTCTTAACATTCTGTGGATTTTCCCTAAACATATAAACTAGCCACAGAAGTAAGCAAGCACCACTTTCTGGTTTTACTCAGCATCAAGAAGACAGGAACACTCACCAGGTCTCTAAAGTCACTAAGGAAACACCCTCACCCCACCCAGAAAGTGATGTCTTTGCCTTGAAAATATGTCCCTCTGTTACTCAAGGGAACAAAGGAGAAGCCCCATATCATGGGGAACATAAAATGGCCCTGATGTGGTTTTTCTGAAGATCTCTTCCTGGGCTCATTTTTAATGTTTTCATGGGCAATTAAGTATCCTCTGGTTTACCTGAGACAAAAAAAGCCTATTCCTTAAGCAGTGTGTTTTTATGTTTTGTTTTTAATTGCAGAAGTCACTTAAGTCGCTAAATAAGCTGGTAGAATGTTATTAAGCCTCTTGGAGTAGCTTTGGAAATAGAATTCAAAGCACTTGCCCAGGATCTCTAGAACGGAACTCTTGGACCAAGAGTTTCAAATGCAGAACACTACTTTAAAATAGAACACTGCTTTGGAAAGTTTTGAGCTATCTTGGAAGATTCTAATAATTTGTTTTTAGAGAGACTTCTTTAATAATTCTGTGAAATGGGAGTGTTACAGCCCACAGGAGTGGGCTAAGTCCAGCTTGCTTTATCTTGGGAAGTCAAGAGAGCTGTTTGGATACATTCAGCCGTTCTCCTGCACCAGCCCTGACTGTCTTTGGTTACTCTACTTCCCAGGGAATGAGAGCATTAATTACTTGGGCTTAGATCTAGGCCTCATACCTAGACCTAGACCTAGACCTCAGCAACTGACTTGGCGGGATGGGGGTTAGGGAGAGTTGGAGGGAGAAGGGAATTCACTGGAGACTTAATCCCAAAACAGGATATGCCTTGGCCTCCCAGAGCTTCAGACTTTTTTTAGAAGTTTGGAGGAAAAGGAGGGAAAGGTCTGGGGCTTATAGAGGTAATTGGCTCTTCCTGTTGTAAACCTTGTCCCCATTCTAAAGCCTAAAACTAAACTTCGCAGACCACTGCCCAGCCTCCTCTTTGAGCTGCTCCGCCTCATGTATTATTGAAGAAGCAAAATCCACACGTAGCAATGAGGGATGCATTCTTCATGTGGCTTCTTGAAACTCCACATTTAAACTGGCCACATCCCTTCCTCACTATCACTCCCCTGCCCCATCATAACATCTCTTTCTTTATAGAACCTCTTCCTTTAGAATATTCAGAGACTCCAGTGGATCTGTGATCTTATCAATATGGGTATTCCCTTGAACAGTGCAGATCACAGCGTATCTATGCCTACCCATCTTCTGACTCTTCCTTTGGAATGCAGTCAGTTGATACCAATTTCTTGGCAAATTCATCTTCAGTGATTTACCTGTTTATAAGCTTCATTGTGCCCTATGGGGGCAAATGTTTGCTCTCTATTCCTTATTCTTTGGTCTCAAATCATTTTGCAATTGATTGACACTTTCTTTGGGATTCATCCTCCAACCTGTGGTTATTACCATGGCCAAGATGGAAAGGGCCAAGGGGGACATTTAGCTTCCTGTGCCATCTTGTTCCTTGCACCAGCAACACTTTGACATCAGGAAAATGTGTTGAAGCCGAAACCTGCTATATATCACAACCCTGTCAGTGTTAATCCCACATTCACTTTAAGTAATGCAAATCTGTGAGTTTCTGCTTTCACAGATCCAATGTGTGTTCCGTAACGGGATGAAAATGGGAGAGCTGGCCTATCGGTCTATTTTGGAGATGTGTTTATCCATCTTTGTTTTTTAGCTCTTACTGGAAAACCTGTTCTTTAAACCATGTTTGAATTCTGAACATGGAAATAAAACAATAGTAGCTTGCATTTGAACAGGCAATAAAGTCATGGCTGCTATTTAAAAACTTCTTGAATAGCAAAATAAGTAACAATATTTTTAGAATTCAAAGTTTTTGTAGGCTTTTCCAAAGTCAAGTCATTTTTGATGAATGTTGCTTGCTGATTAAGATTTGCAACAACTAATTCACACATTATCATTCGCTATTTTTTTTTTAACTTTAGCAAATGAGACTTGCAAGGGAGCCAAAGTTCTTCATCATCATTTTTATTAGTTTTTATGTAATATGTCTACTCTTATAACATAAGAAGGCAATCATATAGTAAGGGGTCAGTGCCCCCCATTGATTCTAATGACAGGAAAGGTTTGTAGTTAATATTACTACCTTATATTTGTCTAGCGCCTTATAGTTCCATGAAGCATTTTCATATATATTATCCTACTTGAACCTCTCATCAAACTAATGAGGTTTAAACAGGGTTGGGGTGTGGGAAGGGGGGAAAATGAACTGAAGGGGAATCACAGTTCCTAACTGCATCATTTTGGATTTGTGTTCAGTTGAAAATATTGACCAAAAGAATCCCTTAGTAACAATGCCATTTTAAAACCAATAAATGATTTTTTTTTTTGTTAACAAATCTGACATTTCCCCTTAGGGTCTTGGCATCAAAACTGTTCTTCAGGATTTTCTGCCATTGGTAAACCTTAAACAGCGAATGCGTTCTAGTCACAATTACTGACTTCACCCTTTAATTGCTATTTTATATTAACAAGAAGGTTTCATAACATGTTCCCATATTTGGGCTAGTAGCTACTCCATATCGATATATCTTACCCACCTCTTCTTGACTTCTAGGATTCCTTTGATATCACAACTCCTTCCATTTCTCTCTTCTACCTCTTCTATTATTTCTTTGTAAACAAAGTAACGACAGCCAACCAGCAGTCTGTTCCTTTTCTTCTCTTTTTTTTAATGAGCAGGTGTTGAATGTCCCAAATGATTGTTTTCCAAAGGGCCCAGAAGAATAGGTGACCCTTTATGCTGGAGAAATTAGTATGTGGTATTATTGATTCTATAGATGATGCAGCTAAAGTTGATTGATTGTATTACATTGCTATCTGGAAGGGGGAATTTTTTTTGGACCACATGGGGTCCTATGTGAATGTAAAAGGTCTTTGGGTTTTGTTATTCATTCTTTCAATAAAAATGGGTTTTTGGTTTCGGTTGGCCTTTTTAGGGGAATCGGGGCATCTTAAATGGGATTTTGGAAATAACTACAATGCTTCAACAGTGTTAATGTTCCAGCAGTGGGAATGGACCAAAACCTGACGTTAACATTTACCTACCATGTGACCCCGGGCCAGTCATTTAACCTCTAAATTTCAGTTTTCTAACCTGTAAAATAGGATTGATAATTTTGCACTAATCACTAAAGAGGGTGATTGTGAAGAAAATGCTTTGTGAAATTTAAAGCACTTCCATGAGTATGAAATGCTATTATGTGGTTATCTAATGGATGCATGATTCCATGCCTGAGAGTATAGCCTTCACCTGTGCCGGTTGGCTTCTCATCCTATGCATTTCATAATACCCTTCTGAAAAAGTTCTGTTGATACTTTTTTCCTGTTACATGCATTGATTTTATATAGAAAGCTGTACCCATTATACATATCTTAAATGTAATTAACAGCATGTACATGGTAAATTATTTTATTTTGATTTCCTGGCATAATCCTAGACCATTCCTCAACTGTTTTTCCTGATAGTGCTATGAAACCAAAAGGAACAACCCTATCCAAATGGGGTTTTATGCAGTTGAATAGGAAAGTATTTTGAGTCTTACAAACATTAAAGTCTGTTACTTCTAAGTTTGGGATTTTTTTAAAACTCCTATAGTAGTATTTAATACTATGGGCCTAGAAACTCAAAAATGAGAGTTAATAGCAGCAGCTTGTTTCTAGAGAAAAATAAAGATATTTAAACTTATTTTAGAGTATTGGATTTCAAGGAATAATATGGCTGAAGGCATACCAAACATTCTATGATTATTTGGGAGATGATTATTAGATATTAAATCTTCCTTATGTTAAAACAAATTACCTTTACTGAATTATCTTCTATATTTATCTATGTTAGGCCAGTAAGACTTATTCTTCTGCCACCCTGATGGTGGGGAGGGGGAGGAAGCAGGGGGGAGAGTCTGAAACAAAGTGCTCTATGCAGTGTGACTAGCCAAAATTACAGAGAAAGAGAAACCAGTGCCACTCTATGGCACCTGTAAACAGTAGATTGACTGCTTTATCTTTAATTGCCAAATATTCTAGGGAGTAATTTATTTTAAAGGTTAGAACACAACATATAGCATTAAATATAACTGCTGATCTCAGCACAGAGAGTGCCCAAAGAACCTATTTTAGCTTAATTTTTCCCTAAAAAAAAATATCTCTTTATATGAGCTTTTCCCCTGGGTTGCGATCTGTTTCAACTAACCATATTTTCAAAGCTAAGAATGCTTTGCTAGTTTGATATGCGGAGTTTATTTTAAAATTTTACACTATCCTTAATTTGGTGAAACAGACAAGGCAAACTTAATTCAAGTCAAACTCAGTCAGCTCTACTTGGGAAGATATTTTAGGACTTATCCAAAATTATCTCCCATTTCAAAATATTAGTACAAGTACAGACTCCATCTTCTCCACAATTATGTTATTTTAAAGAACTCTTTTTTTCCCACTCCACATCACAATCTTCCAAATTCAGGTTAAATAATATTCAGACAGAATAACAAATTAAGGAAAAAATTGTGCTTCTTTTCTAAGTTAAAGACTAAAGGAAATGGATTCTCATTCTTTTTCTTTGACTCTTTAATAAAGCAAAACAATTCTTTAGATGAAATTCTCAAGACAATTTGAAATTTTAAGAGGTTTCTTTTATACCCAGTTTGTTCTTCAATCATTTTGATTCATGTCTGATTCTTCATGACCCCATGTGGGGTTTCCTTGACAAAGATACTAGAATGATTTGCCATTTCCTCCCTCAGTTCATTTTACAGATGAGGAAACTGAAGCAAACAAGGCTAAGTGACTTGCCCAGGGTCACAGCTAGGGTCTAAGATAAAAGATTAAAAATTGTAAAACTAACATGACAATAAGTTAAAGCGTTCCTCCTGAAGGTCTTCATAGCAACTTTCCTGAACATTCTCAACAGTTCTTACATAATTATACTGGTTAAAATTCCAAGATTCCTCATGGAAATTTTTCTTAATCTTTGACCTCTTCATTTTGTAAAAAATAAAAACCAGTAATAGTAATAGAGGAGAAAACAGCCTACTTGGCTGCACCAGTTCCTGATAAAGAGGCATAAAGGATAGGGATGAAATGAAAAGCATAGCATAGCAAAGAGAGAGTTAAGATTTGGGCGAGTCTTTTTTTTCTTCCTGCTAAAAATGTTCATGATTAGCATAATGTCTGTCCACAAAATAGCCAGTTTTCTGAGAATTAAATAAGTTGGTTTACTCATCTTACATTTGTCTTTGGAGAAGAAAGAGTGAACAAGCTTTAGCAGCTGAGAAGTCTTACGTTTTACAGTATTTCTCAAATCTATAGTATATCCCACATCTACCAAATCAATAAGGCCTATTTTAAATCAAAAAGCTTTTGAAAAAAGTATTAGCAACTGGCAACTTACTGATCTTTGTAAATAGCTTGTTGTTAATAGCTTGGTGCTTACATTCATCAACAAATACTCTACCAAACCATCAATTAATTTTGAAATTAAATAATCACAAAATATTTTAAAACATTCATAAAGAATTGAAAAAGGGAAGAGCACTCAAAATGATCATCTTTTCCTTACTTCCCCACGCCAAAACAAATACTCTTGTCTCATAAATTCAAGTTCAGCATTTCAGTGGTTGGAGCCTGCCGTACTTGTAGTGCGTACAAATTATATACTCTTATATTTCTATTCCAAATTTTAATATAATCTGGTTCTTCCTCTTTTGTTGTGTCATTTGTTTTATTAACTTCTAAGGAGCAACTCTTGCCCTACAGAGTTTATTCATCTCTAGTGCTTCAGTCCTTTTTAAAAAAGTTAATAACATAGCCTTATGTACCTGCCTGGCTTTCATTGTAAGCTATTTCATTTTGTGAAAGTGACCCCACAAATCATCATGGCTGAAACTTCCCACCACACTAACAGTAGTTTTGTTCACACTCCACGCCAGAGCCCTTTGGTTGAGAGCAAACACAAACAGAACATTCCATTCACAGGCATAATGGATAATGACATGCAATGTCTCATCTTGTTGTGGTTGTTGTTCAGTTGTGTCTAACTCTTTGTGACCCCATGTACCATGGTACACCAGGTCCTTCTGCCTACTATCTCCTAAAGTTTGTCCACATTCATGTTTTTTAATACTGTCCATTAAGTTTTCTTTGCAAAGGTGCTGAAGTGATTTGCTGTTTCCTTCTCCGATGGATGACCTTTTGTCAGAATTCTCCACTATGATCTTGGGTAACCTTGATTAACATTTTTTTAAAATATCTTATCACTACTCACCAAATCCCTTGCCCTGATAGACACCCTGCCTTGTGTAACAAATTGGTATGGTCAAGATCACCACCTTGGTCAAATCTAGTTAAAGATGATTGTTTTAAAAGGAGAAGTGGGGCAGGTTAGTCATTTCCTGGTGAGTTAATTAGGGAGAGATCACTACTATTCAAATTCAGGTTTCCTCACTATAAAAAGGCCTAACAACTTGTCTGATAAAAAAATAATGGTAGCTAACATCCATAGAGTGCTTTCTATGTGTCAAGGGGGGCAGTTCAGTGGCACAGTGGAGAGAGCACTAGGCTTAGGATCAGGAAGATTCATCTTCCCGAGTTCAAATCTGGCCTCAGACACTAGCTATGTGACCCTGAGCAAGTCACTTCACCCTCTTTGCCTCAGTTTCCTCATCTGTAAAATGAGCTGGAGAAAGAAGTGGCAAACCACTCTAGTATCTTTACCAAAAGAAATCCTTGATGGGGTTACAGTTGGACACATCTGAAAAATGACTGAACAAAAATGTGCCAGGCAAAGTACTGTGTGCTTTACAATGACCTCATTTGAACCTCACCACACCCTGAGAGGCAGGTAGTAGTATTATTATCCCCATCTTACAGTTGAGGAAACTGAGGCACAGATTAAATGACTTGCAAAGGGTCCCACGGCTAGGAAGTATCTGAGGCTAGATTGGAACTCAGGTCTTCCTGACACCAAGCACAGTGCCTCATGGATCCAGTGCCACTTGGTGGATGACCCAGTTACCAGGGAATGACCCTACCCTCTATGAGCAAGATTCGATACCAAAACATTGGAAGGATTTCAGAATATAAAGGAGACGTAGACCCCTGCCCTTTGGTTCATACTGTAAACGTGCTAGATATTTTCAGGCATAAGTAGATACGTCATTTCAACAACAGAGCAGCAGGAAATTGCCTGCCTTTACTCTGAAAACTTCTCTACTAAATCCACCCCCAATGGGGGTCAGTCATTTCCCAAGCCATTTGCCCTGATGCCGAAAAGGACATCATGGCCCTGCCTGAGTTGGGAATCAGCTGTGTAAATAACCTGATGGTATGAAATTCTAAACTGATATGGCACAGTTTTGTATTCATCCTTACATGTCACAATAATGAAAATAATCCTAGAGGGAAAAAAATCGTCACAAAACGAGTTTTTGTAAGCACCCTTGTGAGTATAGGGTGTATATGGTGTGACAAATTGGACTTTGTAAAGTATAAAACCAGTATGCTAATCTAATCTCTTAGGGCAGGCTGACAGACTTTGATGATTGAAGAGGAAATTATTGTCAGCAGTTCTGACTTTAGCTAAGCTTTTCCTGTTGTCCGATATAATAAACAGCAAACTGGGAAAATAAGATATGGAAACCACATAATAATTAGATGAGTATGCAGCTCGTATAGGATATCTGAACAGTGATTATCCATGAAATTATGGATAGAAAAAGAAAGTAAGGTGTTTCAGAGGTCTCCTTTTTTAAGGACTTCATCTCTGCCCTAATAGGGGAAGAATATGCTTGTCTGGGGTTGAAGAGTGTCCCTTGAACCCTAGAAGACAGGTGAGAACAGACTTCAAAAGATTTGTGAAGTAGAGCTTTGTAAGAAATAAAAAACCAGACCAAGTAATAGAATATTGTATTTAGCATAGTGAAGAGATGAAACACTGAGGTGATTAAAGGACTGGAAAAGTAAAACTTGGGAGAAAAAGCTAAAGGACAAGGAAGGAGGATAGATAAGACAAAGACAGACTTAGGTCTACCTTAGAATTTAGGAAAGCAGATTTCTATTATTTTTTCAGTTATCAAGTATTTTTCTCCCACCTCTTGCCTTGAGTAAAAAAATAAATAAAACAGCCTTGTAACAAATAAGCAGTCAAACAAAACAAATTCCCATATTGGCCATATCCAGAAATGTGTTTCATTGTGCATACTGTCCATCAGCTATCCAAGAATTAATTGGCATTCTTTCTCATTTGGTTTCTGGCACCATGATTGATCACTGCATTGATAAGCATTCTTAAGTTTTTCTAATTTGTTACGTCTTGACAGTATTGATATTATCATATAAATTGTTCTGGTTCTGCTCACTTCACACTGTCTTGGTCTAGACATGTCTTCCCAGGTTTCTTTAAAACAGTCCATTTTCTAAGGCACAATAATATTTCATTACATAAAGTATGTTTTGATTTGTTCAGCATTACCAGTTGATGGGCACCTCCATAGTTTCCAGTTCTTTGCCACCACAAACATGTACACACACACAGCTGATAAAAATATTTATTTATATGTGGGATCTTTTCCTTTTTAATTTCCTTGAGGTATGGGCCTAATAGTGGTATTCCTAGGCTAAAGGGTATGCGTAGTGTAGTAACTTGGGAAATAATTTCAAATTCCTGGGGAAAATATTTCACAGGATAGGTAGGAACCCGTGACCTAAAACTTTACAGGAAAAGTCAGCCCGGAAGGGATGGGAAGCTCTCCCAAATGAAATTCTTAAGACAAAGGAAGACAATTCTGATGAGTCAGAAGAGGGACACTTGTTTAAAGATGTAGATATATAGTAAACTCATTCCCTGCCTTGGCTTTTAAAAAGGCAAATGTAAAGGATGAATATATATAAAAATATGGCACTGTCCTGCATGAGTAGTGTCAGTCATGCCAAAACTCAAAATTAGCCCAAGGCTGTCAAAGAATGTTAAGTAAAACAAAAGGGGGGATAGAATTGCTCCTTGGGATGAATAAAATGATATTAATGAACAGGAGAGAGAAAACAACTTAGATTTTATTTTGCATCTCTTTTCTCAGGCAACCTTTAAAATTTCTTTATTTTTCTTTTTTTATCAAAATTTTCTTTCACAACATGACTAATATGAAAATACATTTTGCATGACTGCACATATATAACTTACATCAAATCGCTTGCTTTCTCAGGGAGGAAAGAGGAAAAAAGAATTTGGAACTCAAAATTTTTTTAAAATGTAAAAATTTGTTTTTACATATATTTGGGAAAAAATAAAATATTGAAAGGCATTCAGAGATATAAGATTGGAAGTCAGTGGAGAGACTGGGGGAGGATAGGTAGATAAGAGAATTATCAGCATAGAGATGATAATTAAATCCACAGGAGCTGAAGAGATCACCAAGTGAGATAATATAGAGGGAGAAAAGGAGAGGCTCAGGACAGAACCCTGAGAGACACTTACAATCATAGGGAGTGTGATCTGGAGGAGGATCCAGTAAAAGAGACAGAAAAGGAGAAGTCAGGTAGAAGGAAAACCAGGAGAGAGTAGTGTCCCAAAAATTATTGCATCCAAAGAGTAGTCATTAATAGGTTGGTGTCAAATATTAAAAAAAAAAAAGTTGGTATCAGTGTAGATAGAGGTCTCTGCTAGAGGGCCCCAGGGATCTGTGCTTGGCCCTGTACTTGTCTAATATGTTTACTAGTGACGTGGATAACGACATCGTGCTTATCGATTTCTGTAGAAGTCACAAAGCTACAGAGAATAACATGTCAGCATTCTTTCCCCTTTGCTACATCCTCTTAGATATCAAGTGACCTAATTGCCTTGTGAGATGTTTTCCAGTTAAGAGATTTTATGAAGTAAATACAAGAGATTTAAATATATATGCGAAGTAAATGCAAAGTAATTTGGGGGGCAGGGTGAGGGTTTGGAAATGTTTTTTAAATCTTATCATTGAAAGTACATATGACTGGGTGTAAGAGGCAGCTAGATAGCTCAGTGGAGAGATCACTGAGCCTGGAGTCAGGAAGATCTGAATTCAAATGCAGCCTCAGACCCTTACTAGCAGTGTGACCCTCTGGACAAGTCACTTAACTTCTATTTGCCTTAATCTATCAGAGAAGGAAATGGCAAACCACTCCAATATCCTTGCCAAGAAAACTCTATTATGGGGTCAGGAAGAGTAAAACACAACTGAATAACAAGAACAAAAATCTGGGTGCTGAATCCTGTACCCAGAGTCCCCACTCCTGAGGAAGATGAGGATAATGGAGGTTTGAGTTCAAGCATTCTGAGCTGGAATAAAACTAAAATCAATCCAGTATCGGCAGTAAATCTAGCACTGATGTAGTACCAGCTAGTGCCAATAGAATAAGCCCCCAGAAGCAAAAGACTATCAGGCTGTGTTTTAGGAAAATCACTTTAGTGGGGAGCAAACTAGCCCAGGTGAAAGTTTCTGTGCTGAACAGTAATGGCACTTCCAACCTGAACAAGATAGATAAAATCTTTAAAAGAAAAAGCAAAAAACGTGTGTTGATGAAATTATCATGGAAAAGAGCTTAAGACAGATGCTTGGGGGACACAGATGGGGCAGACTGAAGAAGGAATATGAACCATCACAGGTGACTAGAATAAACAGTCAGAAAGGGAAGTAAAGCAGGAGAGAACAGTTTTCTGGAAGCCAAGGAAGAGATAGTATCCAGGAAAGGGAGGACAGAAGGATCATGGAGGATAAGGAATGGAAGAAAGCCAGTGGATTTTAAAATTAAGTTGTCATTGGTTCCTTTTAAGAAAAAACTACACAGGCTGATGAGAAGCCAATCTGTACTAAGTGAAGACTGTAATTACATGCATGGAATCATGTATCCATCCAATCAGTGGATAATAAGCATCGTATTTCTAGAGTGATTTAAGATTCACAAAATAGCAGCAGAGGAATAATGGGTTGGAAACCAAATGAAAAGCTTTGAAGAGCAGATTGTTAGTGAAGAGGTGAAGAAAGTCAGTGTAGACTTCCTTTCTGTGGTTATACTTCCCTTCACAAAGGGGATGGGTCCCCCCTAAAGATAGTCCAGGTTTCAGGTGCTGTCTGAATCAGAACCCACTAAAAATTGAAGCTCTCGATCCTCCACCCATGTGTTTATTTTTTATTATCCAGTGAAAAGATGTATTAACTATATATATATATATATATATATATATATATATATATATATATACATAATTCCATGAAATAACATATAAAATAATGTGCATTCTGATCACTCATCACTATGACTTATCTAAACCTTGTATCTCAAGGTCTAATACAGTGCTCTATATATTAAATTTTGGTTGAATTTCTGTTTTGATGGTAATATTGCTTACTGAGGATCATGGAGTTAAATACTTCAGTTTTTTAAGATACCTTTTTCCTAGCGAGCATATCACACCTTGAATATCCTTCACTCTTCCAAACCATTGTACTCCAAAGCGTTCACCCTCATGCCCTTTGACATTCACCAAACTCCTGCCCTGCTAGGTTTCTTCAGATATACGCTGACCAGCATCTACCAGGGTGGCCAGAGATCTTGCTCACATTCTTGGAAGCAGATCAGATTTTGTTTTGTCCTTGTATGGGATGGCAAGACCCCTACTCAAACTGACTACTCAGGCATCTCAAGGTAAAAACAGAAAATCTCCTTTATTCGGTTCTCGCAGAAAAACCGGGCGGTCCCTTTCACCAGTAAGTAAATTCTGGCTTACAGAAGCAGAATGGCATTTTTACGTAGACCCTGACGCGAAAATCCCCCTCCCACCACTGACCATTGTTCTCGTTGACTGAGAAACAAGGTCTTAACATTCTAGGGAAATCTAACCAATCCCTTTTGAAACCCAGTTCAAATTTCCCACTCCTGGACGTTACAAAGCCAGCGAAAATACACGTCATTAGGCAGTGAGGAGTTAGTAAATCATGGATCCTAAAGCAATACATAGCCTTATATGGAAATCACCCGACTCTGGAGGAATGGACACCTGGGTCCAAGGCCTCCTCCAATCCAGGGAAAAGGCTCCACATTCCTGAGAAGTCTTCACTAAATCTGTTCCCATTCAACCTTCACAGTGTTCTTGGAGCAAAGAGTTACCTTTGTTGGCCGAAGCCTTAGCCTTAGAACCAACCCTCTCCTGAATCTAAAGAAACTAGATTTCACATTTAGCGCAATTTGTGAGTGAGCAATGCAAGGACTCCCTAACTTTTCCTTGGGAAAATGACATCCCTGTTTCATGAACACCTGGAATTTTGTTCCCAGATGGCCTGGGACTCAGAGGTTCCAGAGGCCAAGAGTTGCAAGTTCTTCTGATTAGAATTTCCCCGTGGACAAAAGCTTTAACTTCAAAAATGTCCTATTAAGTACCCACACTGAGCAGAGCAATGTGCAGATTATTACGAGGAAACACAAGAACCTTTCTATCAAATTGTAGCGGATGGCCTGTGTCCCTACACGTCTGGGTGATGTGGTAAAGAAGAAAGACACAAGAGGCGGGAAATGATAGACCAACTCCACTTTATTGATCTGAGGGTCCAGGTATTTATAGACAGAAACTGTAAACCTACGGGACATTCTGCTTGTCTCCGCTCTAGTGATTAAATCTGTCTTATATTTAATCAGATTGTGATTTAATCAGACTGTGAGCCTAGAGGGCATCTATTTTACATATCCCTTGTTTTCTGTAATTCTCTCGTTTGTCTCAAGGAGACAGCATCGTCTGGGGGGCATTCCAGATGATAATGAGCTCGGTCTCAAAGAACAGTTTCCCCAAGGTCTAACCTGATCTTGTCAACTGCACTCCACCCTGTTCCTTGGCATCAAATTGTGGAAAACTCATATGGGACATATCCCTCCATCAAGGCAGATCTCATCTTATGGTCCAAACTTAAGAGAGTTTCCTGAAGACCAGAGAAATTGTGACTTGATCCGTCACATGGGGTGGAAAGTATACATTAAACTAAGTAAAATGTAACTCTTATACAAATCCAGCTCACAGTCTAGGAGGAAAAGTAGAAATACTGTATGTGAAAAGCTGTTTGAAGTACTCTCATGGTGCCCAAGTGCTCCTCGGCATTCTGATCATTCACTTTTGGATCGTCTCCAGGTTGTCAATGTCCAGCCTAAAATAATGGGGCCCACAATTGAACACAAGACTATGGTAATGGTCTGATTAGAGCAGAGTACAATGAGATTACTGCCTCCCTTATTTCTAGATAAGATGCTTCAGTTCAAAAATATTGGATGCCATTCTATGATAACCCTAGTCAACACCTATCCCTGTTACTGACATTGATTTCTCCCCAAAACTCAGCACTGATTGTCTCCTAACAATTAAGTTGAATTTTCCTCTTACCCTTCCCACACTACAAACTAAAAAATAGAATATAAGCTCCTTGAGAATAGGGATTTTAAATAAATTCCTTTCCTTAAAGTATTCTTAAGGTTGTTCTTAAGTTTCGTCCCCCAAGGCCTGCGCCCCCGGCATTTTTCCTGGCTGCCCCCACGTATCTGTAACGCATTCCCTTCTCTTTGCCGTCTAGCTTTCCTGACTCCAAGTCTCAGCTAAAATCTTACTTTCTGCAAGGAATGTCTATAATTCTCAATGCCTGTGCATTCCCGCTAATATTGTCTACCATTTAACCTGTGTGTGTCTTGTTTGTGCAGAGGGTTTTGCATTGCTGTCTCCCCGATTAGCTTGCGATCTCTCTGTTGGGTTGCGCCTTGCTATGGGCCCGTCTTAGAGCAGACCCTGAATAAATGCTTGTTGACTTAAGTTTCTTAAGTCCAGGGATAAGGTTGCCTAGCACTGGACCACAGGAAGGGGTGCTATGCTTTTATTGATGTCCCTGACTGTTCTTTGACACTTTTAGATTTTATTTTGGTAACCTTCTAGGGTTACCCTTTGTCTGGAGGAGGGACTATATACCATGCCTTACACGTCCGTACCTGGGCACGCTGTCCTTGCTAAAATTAGGATGTCATTGTTTCCCTTTGAGTGAGGACTGCCCAGAATGACCAGGGATCAATCGGCACTGCTGGGGGTGGGGGTGGTAAAGGGCCTGTGAGCAACTTCCGCAATACGGCGCTACCGAAGTGCTTCGTACAGGTGAGTTACCGAACGAGTACATGAGTTACGCATTTGCAAAGTCCGCGAGCGCTCCAGCCTCCCGAGAACTACGGCGTTGGAAATAGACTAGGTCAAGCCCCAGTAAGACGCGAAGCTCCCGAGTTCGGAAGGCGGGAGAGGGCTGATCCATACGACTGAGCGGGGTGGGAGGGAGGGGGTCCTGGAGGACGTCGCTCTGCCCCGCCAAGCCACTGAGAGACAGACAGATCTCATGGGAGTGTTCATATCCTGCGCACGCACACCCTCCAGGCCCCTCTGCTCCGATTCTCTCATTCGGAACTGCCCCTTTTCTCGGCTTCACCGCCCCCTCCACCCCACCTTACCACTTAATGGTGCCGTCGGCGTGTCCCCGACCTCCTAAATATGGCCTCTCTAGGGAGGCGAGGACGTCATCACCGTCCAGGGGCCGCATAGCCATTGGCGGGAGAGCTCAGGGCCGTGCGGTGATTGGCCTAACTAGCGAGAAGTGGGCGGAACGGAAAAAAGGCCCATGCGGCGATCGGGCGGCGCTGCGGGGGAGAGGCGGGCTCTCGTACTGTGGCTGCTGGGGCTGCATGGAAGGCTATCGGCATGTCGGCTGAGCTGGGTGTCGGGCTGGCGTTGCGGGCGGTGAAAGAACGGGTGCAGCAGGCAGTGACTCGGCGGCCCCGGGTGAGGGTGGACCCTGCGGCTCAGGGGCGTCCGGGTGACGGGCGGAGCGGGGGATGGATGCGGGGGTGGCGGGGCTGTGGGCTAAGGCCAGGGTCTGTAAAATGCGGGAGTCTAATCTCTACGGGCGTCCCCCGGGACCTGCCCCCAAGCCTTTGCCTCGAGTTGTCTCCTGGTGTTTGGGGAATACCCTCAGGAGGGAAGGACCCCCTGCTGCTACTGCGGGATTAGCGACCTGCAGGCTGCACCTGAGACAGTCATGTGACCACAGCCCTTCCATCCCCCAGGACTCCCTGGGAGGGAAGCCGGAGCCAGAGCGCTCGATTTCGACCCCCTTGCGTGACCTTGAACGAGTCATCCAACTTTCTTGGGCCTCAGTTTCCCGCCCTCCTATCCGCCGCTAGGGAGGCGACAAGCCCCCGCCCCCCGCCGTGGTCAGACGCCCCTGGAGGGCTGTGGTCACTTGGGGCGCCCAGGTCGAGGAAGGACCTTGACTAGTTATCGAGTTCTTCCAGAAGAGGGCAGCCTTCTGGAGCATCAGGTTGGAGGACCAGGGGATGGACATCTAGGATGGAGAAGAGCAGGCTCCCACCCTTCTCTGGGGAGAGACACCACAGCTGGGCTTTGGTATTTGCAGAGCTGGCTTAGTGCACAGAGCGCTCGGTCTGGAGTCAGGAAGACCTGAGTTCAAATCCAGCCTCTTTCCACATATTTTCTAGCAGGTGTGACCCTGACTGCCTCAGTTTCTCATCTGTAAAAAGAATCATAACAGTACCTACTTCCCAGGGTTGTTATGAGCATCAAGTCAGATAATTGTAATGCACTTAGAACAGTGTAAGTGCATAGTAAGAACATAGTAAGTGCGATTTAAATGTTTCCTTCTTCATCATCATCCAACCTGTTTTACCTGAAATGAGAAAGGTTTAGGTATGGAGAAGGAAAAACTTCCTAACCACTAGATTTACCCTCTAGGTGAACCCTCAACCATTTCACCCTGAAAGTGAAATGTGCTGCTTCAGAGGTAGTGGATTCTCTAATACTAGAGTTCTTCCATCACTCAGGAAATTCCTGCTCAGGTGGAACTTGGACCAGATGCAGTCAGGGGCCCTTCTAATTCATGAGAGTCTGAGAAAATTACTAATAACCACTTGATTAGTATTTACCCTTGGGCAAGAAGAGAATATAGAGAAGTTACTCATAGTGCCTTGCATTCTGGGGATAAAACGGGCCAGAGTTAAATGCCTAGGGACTAAGAACTTTATGGATCAAAAGATATCTGAATTCTGGAACTGAAGTTCTGACTTTGAAAGACTTGGACAAAGGGCAGAGTCTGATGTGAATGGGGCCCACAGAAGGAGAAAATAAAATGTTACTTCTAGATGTATGTGGGAGGTTCAGCAGGCAGAAGTGTAGACCAGATCTCTGATGTAATTGCTGCAGAAAACTCCCCCTACCAATAAAGATCTGCACCTGCTTTTCAATTCATAGCCTTAAGAGAATTTCCTAGAGCACTTAGAGGTTCATTGACTCGTCCAGGCTCATAAAGGTGGTATGTGACAGGTTGGAGTTGAATCCAGGTCTTCATTCAGGATCAGCTCTCCATCCACTTTGTCATGTGCACAAGTGATACTATTTCTTAAGGGTATTTTCTTAGCTGATACAAATTGTTAGTCCTTTATCATTCATTAGACAGTCCAAGAATTGGGCAGCACAGTGAATATATCGAGTACATGCCTGGAAGCAGGAAGACTCATCTTTGTGAGTTCATCTAGCCTCAGACACTTACAACTTCTGTGGCCCTGGGCAAGTCACTTAATCCTGTTTGCACAGTTTCCTCATCTAGATAAAGAGCTGCAGAAGGAAATAGCAAAGAACTCCAGTGTCTTTGCCAAGAAAGCCCTGTACAAAGAGTCAGATACCACTGAAAAACAACTGAACAGCAACTTCAGGAATTGCTCTGGCTGTAGACTTTTATTACCCTGCAGCCAGCCTGGGTCAGAACTTAGCTAGCCTGGTCTTTTGGAGGCATTGGGGAAAGGTTTGCCCACACACATTTTATAAGATCTGCCAGACTTTGCATTCTGTTCACATTGCCTTTGAGAAGCCAGGGCCACCACCATACCTCACCAAGACTTTGCAAGAATACTTTTATTGTCTCCTCATACAGGTGCTTAAGAAAAGTATCAAAAAAGTGCCATGTGAGGGTTCTTTTCTTTGCAGCTGGTTTTCCTCCTTTTGAAATTACCACAAACCAAAAGTTAACATTTTGTGTAGGAGCTGCTCATCTAAAGTGAGATAGACAGGTAACGCTTTAAAGGTGCCCCCTCTGTTGTATTGATAGCCTTAGAAAATAGTGAATTGTGAACTGTGTAACCATGCACAAGCTGGGCATTTTTGTCCTCATCTGTGAAATGGAGGGGACAAGAGTGAGGGTGAAGTGATGATCCTTAGCTCTAACATTCCGCAATTATAAATGATCCTTCATGTAGAAATCACCCACCTGCTTCGTGAAATGTTTCCTGGCAGCAATTCCTTATGAAGAAGAAGATGATGATAATTAACATAGGGCCCTTACTGTGTCACGTGTTATGCTAAGTACTTTGTCATTGTTACCTCATGTGATCCTCACAACAACCCTGGAAAGTAGGTGCTGAGAAGAAGGTGTTATTATTAACCCCTTTTTACAGATGAGGCAAACAGAAGTTACATGACTTGCCCAGGGTCATACAACTAGTAAGACTCAGGCTAGATTTGAACTCTGGTCTTCACAACTCCCCTAGAATATCCTGTTTAACCTCCTCATGTCCCACATCTATCACAGCTATCTGTGGGAGGTTGTTTTGGGAATTAGGTAAATTGGAAAGAATGGGAGAGGCTAAGTAGAGCAAATTTTGGGGTGGGGCCAGGTGGTGGCAGTCAGGAAAAAGGCAGATCTTCTAATTGCTTTACCTTTTCCAAAACATACTTCTTAGTCCCTCAAGGAATTTCCTTCCTGCTGAAATTCTCTGATTCTTTAAAATATTGAGGGTGAATGGGATTATTTGGTGATAGCTATTCCTAGATACCCTGGTCTTTTGACTTCACTGTTTGAAAGGAGATTCAATTCTGTATAAGTGACTGTGGAAAAGAGTTAGATTGTATCTTAAGTAGTGAGTTAGGACTCTTGGGTCTTATCTGTCATTTTGTTACTAGAAGTTGATTCATGGACCAGTTATCTTAGCTTTCTTGGGACTTAGCATTGGAGATGAGAAGTCTAAAGTAAGGTTCATGTGTGTGTTGGTGAAGGAAGACTGTTGTGAACCTGTATTAATTTGAGTTTGCAGAACTGTTTGGAGATTAGAGGGTCTTTGGGAGGCAGTTAATCTCATGGAAGAAACACCAAAGTGGAAGTCAAGTCACATCTCTTCCATTAACTAGCTGTGTATGTCCATGAGCAAGTCACTTAGTTCCTCAAGCCTCAATTTCCTCTTTTTCTAAAGTGAAGAGATTGGACCAGCTGATCTTTAAAGTTCCTTCTACCTCTAAAATTTAGATTTGTCTTAGCTCCTTTTCTCATTGTGATTACCCCAGAGGATAGAGCCCTCTGAGAAACCCATCACTTGGTGTCTAAAGCACCAGATTTTTCTTCTGTTCTTGTCTAGATCTCCTGTGTAAAACTACATTTAATGAGGAAGAGAGCACATCAAGAGAAATTAATGTATGTCACAAATTCAGCTGCCAAAAAGCTCCAGATCTGGTTTGTGCCTGTTTCTTTATTGGTCCCCACAGTGATACTAGTCTGTTGACTAGTGCTGGATTACTTTATATTAAGGAATCTACAGGGGACCAGTCAAAGCATTATTGCATGAAAACAGATGGCTTTTCTCTTCCTATTAAAAATGGGACTGGCCTCTCATCACTGCTGTAACCTTTGGATTTCTAAGAACTAGGCCTTTTCTTACCTGGTTTCTTTGAGGTAGAAACAGGTTGCATATGGCTGTTAAATTTGTTTGTTTTTAATTTTGAAGAATATTTGCCTTAAAACTGGCAGCAACCATGACCCCCTTCTAAGAAGTAAAACACATCTCTCTTGACTGAACTCAAATTTGTTCTCCTTCTAAGCATTTCTGAGTCAAATTCCAGATAATCCCCTTCCCACCCTTTGTCCCTCTTCTGAAACTGAGTTACTCAGGCTTATAGGGAACACAAAGGAACAGAAAATTCGTTCAATGCAGCACCTCTCAACTCTGAGGCATCAGGGCCCAGGAAATAGGTTTCCTTCTGGTCAAAGGATTGCCTCTTTACTATTTCTTCCCGCTTTTGCTGAGGAGGAAAAGTCTTCTTGGGCAGCAGTTTAACTTGAAGTTTCATGTATTTAAAAGTAAAGGTATACTACTCCCTATAGAACCAGAGAACTAAAACTGGGATTGTCAGGGCTTTTGTTATAATACTTTTCCATTTGATTTACTGGGATAATTCTTTCTGACTGCCAGTTACTTCAAGGTGAATATCTCTGCCTTTCACTCAAGTGTGGAACTTTTCCTTTGGCAGGATCTCCCAGCCATTCAGCCCCGGCTAGTCGCTGTGAGCAAGACCAAACCTGCTGACATGGTAATTGAGGCATATGCTCATGGACAGCGAAGCTTTGGAGAGAACTATGTAAGTGGCCTTTCTGAATTCCCCCTGTCTGCTGGGAAGGTTTCTGACTGCTCTGTAGAAGAGGCCCAGTTGCTGGACTTCAGACTCATAATTTTCATTTTAATCTTCTTAGGTTCAGGAGCTGTTAGAAAAAGCATCAAATACTAAAGTAAGTAGATATTTATAGATTCCTTACATTCATTCTAAATCTTGACCTTTCCCCCTAGCCTCTTTATGTAGAGAAAATTAGAGTTATCCATTCTGGTTTGGCCCCACGTCTTTTCCAGCTAAAGGAAAATCTCTTTCATACAAAATCCCTTCCACTTCTGAATCTAATGGTACAATGTAAATGGATCTTTGTTGGATTTTTCTTCCTTGTGAGCTTGAGCTCTATTTGAAAGTTAAAAGGCCTAATAAACTTGAATGTAGAACCGTTCACCCAAGGGGTGAGGTAGAGATGGGAGCAGGAACCAGCCAGGTGGATAGGCAAGGTTAGGGTCCTAAAACCATGCTTGAGTCTCTCTCCAGTTTGTTGGGAAGCTAAGAAAGGATAGGAGCTGTGGTTTATTAAGCATACCTGGGACTCTTGTGTTTTGGGAGATGGAACCAAGCACATGCAGAGATCCACAGCCAGGAGGTGACTGCTAGCAGTCCTTATGTGCATCCCCTTTACCTCTTCCTCCTTTTTTTTATCCAGATTCTGTCATCATGTCCTGAGATAAAATGGCATTTCATTGGCCACTTGCAGAAACACAATATCAACAAATTGATCGGTAAGGAAATAAACTAACACTTTTCCATGAAAGGTAAGAGAAAAAGCCTCAAGTGAAAGCTCACCTGATTCACCTCTTTGTGGTGAGATTTCTTTCAGGTAAGGCATTCAAGTTCTTAATATTGTCAGGGTAAAGCATCATTGCATAAATAGAATATTTGATGCCTGTGGAACTAAATTTTAAAAATTGTAGTCCATATGCATATTTATTTTTACTAACTGCAGATTAATGATACATCACCTTCACAAGCTGGCCACTTCCTGCCTTTCTAGGCTCCTTGTGCCTTCCCTCCCTCTATGATCCAACCACATTGACCTCCTTGCTGTTCCTGACATGGGACACTCCATCTACAGACTCTCCCCAAGACATGGAGTGCCTGGTCCCTCCCTGACCACAGTACTTCATGCTTAACAACCTTCAGGAGCTCCCTATCACTTCTCCAATAAAATACAAACTCCTAGTTCCAACTTTATTTCATGGTGCTTCCTTTCAGGCATACCACATTCCAGTTATCTAGAGGATTAGCTCTTTACCAAATGTGACATGTTATCTTAGCCCTGATCTGTTATATGAGTGGTGGTAGCCTCCTCTTCTTCAAGAATGCTTTGCCCAGATTTAATAGGCTACCTTACACAAATTTGTTTACTTACCATAGTTCTCTTAGTAGAATGTAAATATATTTCTTGAGAATAAGGACTGTTTCATTTTTTATTGTACATCTCCAGTATCTATCAGAGTGCCTGACACCATAATCAAGTACCTGATGGATCAGTTGGTGTACTCGTCAGTGCCACAAATTCAAAGTCATCCAGTCTTTCTTTGCCTGTGCATCTCTTGTGCATGGGGAGTCTACCCAGTATTCTAGGTTCCTCCTCACTCTCTAGACGTTGCATGGCGGCCAGTGGAAACATGGGCTGTTCATTGGTTAGTATCCCTCTTGATAACCTTTATGTCCAGACAGTTATTTGTTGGTTAGATATTGCCATTTACAGTGATTTGGAATTACCTCTAAAAGATTACCAAACTGCATACACTTTGACCCATCAGTACCACTCCTAGACCCGTTCCAAAAAAAAAAGTGCAAAGAAAGAGGAAAGGGACCTATTTGTACAAAACTATTTTTAGCAGCCCTTTTTGTAGTAATCAGAAGCTGGAAATTAATAGTGGTCCCACCTATTGGGGCATAACAAAATATGTCATGGTCTATAAATGTATTGTAATATTATTGTGCCATAAGAAATGACCAGATGTATAGTTTCAGGAGAAACTATTGAATATAGAACCAAATTTTGTATCAGTTTAACTGTATAAACTAATGCAAAGTGAAATAAGCATATCTAGAAGAATAATTTATACAACCAGAGCCAGCATTATAAAGAAAAGCAAGACTTTAGATTGAAAGACTTTAGAATTCTGATCAATTCAATGACTAAACTCAAATCTAGAAACCTAGTGATGAAATGTGCCATCCATCTCCTGCCGGGGGTGTCATATGAGATATGGCTAATGTGGTTCCCTTTTTATTTATTTATTTATTTTGTCTGAGTTATGCATATTTATTTTTAAGGGCTTTATTTTTTAAATTGTTCAGTGACAGGGGGAGAGTGGAGAATAGTTGGAAGGAGAGATTATACATACTTGTAAAAAATTAATTTAAAAAATTTTTAAGATATTACAGCCTACTCGTTCCCATCAAGTACCTCTCCATTTCCTATTGCAATTTTAATGTGGTATTCTAGACCTTTTGGCCAAGCAACCTTCTTATTTTAATGTCAAGGATATTAATATTAAAAAGGCCATATAGGAAAAAAACAAGTAGATCAAGAATACTTGTTGCTTTAATTATGAAATTCTGTTGGATATGCAACCTTCACAGCGGATCTGAAGTACATGTTCATTCTTCTTAGACACTGTGAATGACCTAAAATTGGAGAGAAGGAAGAGAGTGAGCTAGATTCCTTTTGGAAAATTCTTGAGGACTTTTAATGACCCCAGCTACTCCCTGAAACAAAGACCTCGTACATAAACAAATCATCGTTGACTTGAACTAAAGAGAATTCTATATATTGATGCATATTGGTGTCTAATCCTGTACATTAAGTTTTTCCCTTATTGATCCTTACTGCTGGAACAATTCTAACATGCATTCTAGTTCATACCCAGTGGTAATATCTCTTGGGCTTCTAAATGAGCAGCAAATAGAATGCTGGACATAGAATCAGGAAGACCTAAGTTCAAATTCTACATCAGGTATTTACAAGTTATGTAAGCTAGATTGTGAGCTCCTTGAGGCAGGGATTGCCCTTGCATTTCTTTGCATCCTTAGTGCTTAGCATAGTGCCCGGCACATAGTAAGTGATTAATGAATGCTTTTTTTTTTTAATTATGTTCATTTATTTTTAGTTTTCAATATTCATTTCCACAAAATTTTGAGTTCCAAATTTTCTCCCCATCTCTCCCTCCCCCGCCCCATAATGCCTTGCATTCTGATTACCCCTTCCCTCCATATGCCCTCCCTTCTATCACACCCCTCCCTGCCCTTATCCCCTTCTTGTCTCTTTTCTGGAAGGGCAAGATAGGTTTCTATACCCCAATACCAGTATTTCTTATCTCCCAGTTGTGTGCAAAAACAATTCTCAACATTTAATCCCAATACTTTGAATTCCAACTTCTCTCCTTTCCTCCCTCCACACCCATTCCCACTGAGAAGGCAGGCAATTCAGCATAGGCTATATTATATAAATGTAGTTTTGCAAAAGACTTCCATAATTGTCAGGTTGTATAAGACTAACTATATTTCCCTCCATCCTATCCTGCCCGCCATTTATTCTATTGTCTCTTTTGCCCTTGTCCCTCCCCAAAGGTGTTTACTTCTGATTATTCCCATCTTCCATTTGCCCTCCCTTCTGTCGTCCCCTTCACCCCACTTGTCTCCTTTCTCCCCTACCCTTCTGTAGTACAAGATATACTTTCACACCAAACTGAATGAGCATGTCATTCCCTCCTTAAGCCAGACGTGAGGAGAGTAAGTTTCCCTTTTTCCCTCTCACATCCTCCCTTTTCTCTTTCACTGAAAAAGCATTTTCTTGCCTCCTTGACGTGTGATAGTTTACGCCATTCCATTTTTCCCTTTATCCTCCCAATGTATATTCCTCTCTCACCCCTCAATTTTATTTTATTTTTCCCCTTCTTATTAAACTCAGCCTGTGTTCTCTGTCTATGTGAGTCTGTGTGTGTGTGTGTGTGTAATCCCTCCAACTACCCAAATACTGAAAAAAATCTCAAGAGTTACAAGTATTATCTTTCCATATAGGAATGTAAACAGTTCAACTTTAGAAAGTCCTTTATGATTTCTCTTTCTGGTTTACCTTTTCATGTTTCTGTTGATTCTTGTGTTTGAAAGTCAGATTTTCTAATCAGTTCTAGTCTTTTCATCAAGAATCTATATCATTGAATGACCATTTTTTCCCCGGAAGTATTATACTCAGTTTTGCTGGGTGGGTTGGTTTTAATCCCAGTTCCTTTGACTTCCGGAATATCCTGTTCCAAGCCCTTTGATCCCATAATGTAGAAACTTCCAGATCCTGTGTTATCCTGATTGTATTTCCACAATACTCAAACTGTTTCTTTCTGGCTGCTTGCAATATTTTCTCCTTGATCTGAGAACTCTGGAATTTGGCTACAGCATTCCTAGGAGTTTCTCTTTTTGGATCTTTTTCAGGTGGTGATCTGTGGTTCTTTCAATATTTATTTTGCCCTCGGGTTCTAGAATATCAGGGCAGTTTTTTTTGATAATTTCATGAAAGATGATGTCTAGGCTCGTTTTTTGATCATGGCTTTCAGGTAGTCTTATAATTTTTAAATTGTCTCTCCTGGATTTATTTTCCAAGTCAATTGTTTTTCCATTAAGGTGTTTCACATTGTCTTCTATTTTTTCATTCTTTTGGTTTTGTTTTGTAATTTCTTGGTTTCTCATAAAGTCATTAGCTTCCATCTGTTCCATTCTAATTTTTAAAAAACTATTGTTTTCAGTGAGCTTTTGAATTTCCATTTCCATTTGGCTAATTCTGCTTTTTAAAGCATTCTCCTCACTGGCTTTTTGGACCTCTTTTTCCAATTGAGTTTTTAAAGGTGTTATTCTCTTCAGCATATTTTTGGGTCTCTAACAAACTGTTGACTCTCTTTTCATGATTTTCTTGCATTGCTCTCATTTCTCTTTCCAATTTTTCTTCCACCTCTCTTACTTGATTTTCAAAATCCTTTTTGAGCTCTTCCATGTCCTGAGACCATTGCATATTTGTTTTGGACACAGAAGCCTTGACTTCCTCTGATGTTATGCTTTGTTCTTCCTCTACCAAAAGGATGGAAGAAAATATCTGTTCACCAAGCAAGTAACCTTCTATAGGCTTATTTTTTTTCTCCCTTTTTTGGGCATTTTCCCAGCCAGTTACTTGACTTTTGAGACCTTTGTCAAGAGGAGGATATATTCTGGGGAACTGTAAATTCTCAGTTCCTCCAAAGTGGCACAATCACGGGAGAGGTGTTTACTCCTCTCCTGACCTGTGCACAGTTCTGGGAGCAACCAAAAACTTTTCTACCCAGAATCTGCAATTGAATTCCCTCTCCAGAACCTCCACCAGCTCCACTGCCAGTGCTCCTCCTAACCCCTGGGTGAAGCTTAGGGCTGAGAATCAGATCATGGCTCAATTCCCCCAGGGATTTTAGGTGGAGGTCTCTCAGGGCTGAGATTAGATCAGCCCTTCAATTCCCCCAGAGGCTCTAGGTAGAGTGCTCTGAAAATGGCAGCTGCTGGAGCCTTCCCACTAACCTTTGAAGCTATCTTGGCATTTGTGGGTTGAGGAATCTGGAAACTGCTGCTGATGGGGTCCTGAATCCTGTTCTGGGTCCTGTCCCTGCTGCTCCACACTGGTCTAGTCTGTGTTCATTGCACTGGTCTCATGAATGCTTATTGAATAACTGACTCTGGGCCAGTCACTTAATCTCAGTTTCCTCATCTATAAAATGGGTATAATAATACCACTTACCTCACAGGGTTGTTGTGAGGACCAAGATAGTATTTGCAAATACTCTAAATGCCAGTTGTTATCATTAACATCCTTATGGTTAAGAACTCAGTAAGGAAAGGCAAGCAGCCCATAGGAATAGATTGAGTGAAAAACCAAGTCTGCTCCATTACCTCTTCCTCCTTGCAGCTGTCCCCAATCTCTACATGCTGGAAACTCTGGACTCTGTGAAGCTGGCAGACAAAGTAAACAATTCCTGGCAGAAGAAAGGCTCCCCAGAGAGATTAAAAGTCATGGTGCAGATTAACACCAGTGGGGAAGAAAGTAAGTGACTAAGATCTAACTAATGACTTTTCTCTCCCCCGAGAATACTTACACTACCTACTTCACAGGGTGGTTATAAGAAAAATGCGTTGTAAGTAAGTTATTATCCCCAGCATCTTCTGGGGGAGCCGATGTTGCCAGTTCACTTCTCGTTTCCTGTCACTCAGAGGAGGCTTGGTTGCTCTTACCTTTTAAGTGAAGAGAAACTGAGGGGGAATAGGGGTGATTTGGGCAGGTTGAGAATGCCTCACCAAAGCCAACAGTCCAGAAAGGGAATGGAAATTTTATTTCTAAATTAAATTAAATTGAAATCTTTAAATAAATTCTCATCTTCAGTACTACAACGTATACTGAAAAATCGATGTAGATTTTATCAGGAAGTTTCTTTGATGTTCTGTAGTTGAAGGTTCTGGGATTGAATACATGATTATTGTTATTTTCCACACTAATTTTATAAGCAACTCTCTGTTCACAGCCATCATAAAGCTACTGTTCACTAGTAGTTTTGTTTCTTTAACTTACAGGAGATAACAAAGTTTGAGTATTCTTCTTCCCCACTTTATTCACATCCACAAACTGCAATTCGGCTGTACCCTCCATATGGACAACTCTGTATCTAGCTACAGATACAGTTTGTAGTCAGACCATTTCTTAGTGATTGGCAGAAATTTGCTGGTGTACAGAGATCATGTGAGACCAGATACTCTATGTAGTAAGTGATGGAACCTGCGGATTATGGCTCCTCAGATCAGTAAATAAGGCTACTTTGTAATACATAGAAACAAATTTATTGTTAATAAACACACATACTTAGTATTCATTATATTAACTGGTTCTGTTACTTGCTATTTGTATAACCTTGTCTTTCTCCTTCTCTTCGCCTGAGTTTTCTCATGTGTAAAGTAAATATTTATAAAGTTAATATTAATAAAAATATTAATAAAACTTTCAGAAACTCCTCAGCACAGATATAGAGCAATCTAACTCAGTAACTTCTCTTATGATACAGCATGGTAACTCTCACCAATGTCCCCAACAAAGGCTTCTTGGGATTTCTTCACTGTAGGAGAGGAAATCCAGCTCATGAAATGTTCTGTCCAAGAAATCGCATACGGTCCTAGAAGGACAGCCCTATACCAGACAGTCACTTGCCTATAGAGTGTAAGTTTTAAAGGCTGTGCTATGCGTTCATTGAGAGGACTTAAAGAGAAGAGCATTTCCCCAAGGACCATCTGTTTTGTTTGTGCTTTTGGAGGGGGGGAAGTTGGAAATGAAGCCATCTCCTACTACTTTAGAGCTTCATGGATGTGCATCTTTCTCTCCATGAAGGTAAGCATGGGCTCCCACCTTCAGAGACAGTGGCCACAGTGGAACACATCAATTCCAAGTGTCCCAGCCTGGAGTTTGTGGGTCTAATGACCATTGGAAGTTTTGGACATGACCTCAGTCAAGGACCCAACCCAGACTTTCAGGTACAGTGGCAGGCAGGCACCAGCCCTGGAAGCATTGATGTTAGGGGATGGCACACTGGCACCTGAGCTCTAATCTGGGCTTTGGCACCCACCATTCAGTGTTCTTGAGGAAGGCTTTTCCTTTCTTTAAATCTTGCTTCCCTAATCTGTAGGGCAGAGGTGTGGGATTAAATAATTTCTGGGATCCGTTCTGGCTCTGACATCCTAGTCTTCTATGTAGTTGCTAAAGAGCTTGTTATAATGACAGATTTCAAAGACAGTTTAGATTTTAACCAAATTTGTGCCAAGTCAAAACACCCTCTAAAGTCAAACACATGGCAGCCTCACCTAGGGAAAAGGGGAGGAGTAGCTTCCCAAAGAAATGCCCTATAGGCATTTCTTCATTCAGGTAGAATACATATTTTTGAGAAGAATGAGCCTTTGGTTTCTTTTTTGTTAAAAACTTTTCATGAAGTAAGCAAAGTTTACCAGAAAACATTCCAGTGGAACTTCCAAGAACTAAGGTGAGGCCTTCCAGAACCAAAGGGACTAAATAACCTCTTGACAGAAATCTAAATGCAGCCCCCTTCAGATGACTTCAGAGAAGGCTTCTTTCACCTGACTCTTCCCTCTTTTTGACTGTTCTACCAGACTCTATTGTCTTTGCGGAAGGAGCTATGTGAAAAGCTCAGCATCCCCATTGACCAGGTGGAACTGAGTATGGGCATGTCCATGGATTTCCAGCATGCGGTAAGCTTTTCTCTGCTCTGCCTTTATCTGCCTCGGCAGCATTGCTGAAGGCAAGAGGACAGGATTAGGTGGCAGAAACCTCTAAGGTGTCCCAGTTGTAACAAGTATAGAACCCTGTATTATTCTTTGCCTCCTTGTGTACATAAGATATAGATTGAGAAGTATACCCTGGGCATCATTTGTCGTTATTCAGGATTCAGTGTCAGCTCTTTCCATTTCTTTCCAGATTGAAGTGGGGTCCACAAATGTCCGTGTAGGAAGTACTATTTTTGGAGAACGGGATTACTCAAAGAAACCAGCTATCGACAAGGCCACAGCAAGCATAAAGGCCACAGTGGAGGTGGCCCCAGAGCATTGAACCAAGAATGGAACAGCAGCAGGCCTCCACCTATCAGGGCCCGGGTGTGGAAAACTTTAACTATGCACTAATCCAGACATTAATGTTCATATTCCATATCTGCTTTTTGTTAAAACCTGGGCCATAGAGCTCTGCTAATTATTGATGGAAATCATCTTTATTTGGCATCTTTGACACCATACACCCATTTAGATCATTGACTTAGAATTGTCACGGCATTTCATCCAGAAAAGTACTAAATCAGAATTAACCCTTGATCCTATCCAGAAGTACTAACTAATCAGGAATGCCTTTTCCAAGTTGAAATGTGTTCACCGAAGCCTATACTTACTGTTGTGAAAGTCCCTGTTCACTGGGGCTTTGTCTACTTTTAGTAGAGATGGAGAGCCTCTGGAGCAGCCACTGTATCTGCCGAGATAGGATCACTGCCTCTCATCTTCTCTCCCCCTTCATAGATGATTCCCAAAGAAGATGTTCATTTTCTTTATTGAGGAATAACTGTAACAGGCAAATTCATGGCTCACATTGTGCTCTCCACCCAAAAAGGCTGCCGCTGAAGAGTTGCTGTGATTTGCCTTTTTTTTGTTTTGGTCCTGAAAAAGGATTTGTTCTTAACTACATCTCACCTCCTGCCCTTGTACGGAAGACAGCCCTCCCCCAGGCAGGTGACAACATGAATGTTTTAGTTTGTGGTCTGCTTCTTGGTTTCTGGTAGTGAGATTTAATAGTGAATAATGGTGGTTTTCCAGAAGTGGACAGAGCCCTCCAAATCCACACCAGGACAGTAGCTTCAAACAGGACTGACTTTGAGGGCTCCTCCTTACAGAGTACTCCAGCAGCCAAGTTCATACCCACTCTACCATATTTTTAAGTAATAGTTTTGTAAATTTTCCTGTTTGCTAGCAAAGTAAAGCAAGGCTTTCATGAGCATGAAAATGGCCAAAATGCACTATTGCAAATTAATAGGAAAAGTTGTGTGTGTGTGTGTGTTGAGAATTTCCTCCCTTAAATTAGCTTTTTCCTTAATTTATTCAGTCCCTGGATTTAATTTTCTGAATTAACCTTAAGAATATTATACGAATGTAATTTTAAAAAATTCTTAAGCCAGTATTATTTCTGCGCTTTTAAAGCTACAGTGTGATGGTTTATAGTCTATTAAATAAAAACGTGAGTTTGAATTATGCCATCTGTGCCAATTACAAAGTAATTAAAAAGATTATTTTTTTTATACTCTGGTATAATGAATGCGTGTACCAGGTGCCTTGAAATGATAGAGAATGGCTTAGCTGGCTTCATTCCATTTTAGAAATGAGCTTCCTTTGAAATCAGCCAAACTTCAGCAGTGGACAAAAAGGGGATTTTCGATCCAGAGGAGAAAAAGGAGATAACTCGGAAATTATTGAGATGACTGATGCTTTAGACAGATGCCATCCTGTAGTCCCTGAAACATGCCTCTAGATGGCGACAATTCCTAACCCTACAAAATTCTGGGGCCTGAACAGCCCAGGAGGCTGTTTGGAAGTTGGAGTCCTTTTGTCTTTGCTTGAGGCTTTTCGGGAGGCAGTAGCAGTGTCCTTGGGACCCAGGGATAAGGCAAAAGGAGCAAGCAGAGTAGCTGTGAGATACCTTGAGGGAAAAGGAAACATGAGCCTGGGAAGCCAGCCCGTTCTGACCCTAAGTCTGAGTTTAGAACATCCCCCAGGTTTGGTGAAAGTGGGCACCCGCCTACCTGGAGGGCTACTGATTTGAAGAGCATGAGAATTGTCATAATCCTTCGTCCACCTAGCCCAGCCCTGTTTTACAGGGGAGGGGTTGTCCTTTCTGATGACAGAATCAAAAGGTCTGGCATGCTTTCCCGCTGTCCTCCTTTCCTCAGATGTAACTAATGTGTCCCTCCTCTGTGTGTTAAGCTAAAGTTCCTTTTAACTCTGTATTTTTAGCCTACCTTGCCTCCCAAGATGTCTTTTTGCCTCTTAATATTCAAGTGATTTCTTCTGAAAAAGGAAAAACCTTAATAAACCTTATGTTTGTATCACTTTTACAGTTTCCAAAGCATTTTTTACATGTGCCTTATTGATTCAAATAAAGTCTTCCCATGCCTTATCATTATGGATGTGACAGTAGGTTCTTGGCTATTCCAATGAAACATGAAATCCAGTAGGTCCTCCCAATCTGGACAAGACTGGAAACACTGTCTATTGTCCATGGACCTGCCTAGCTAAGTACAGAGAAGTGCATCATCAGAAGGTTGGAGGGGAAGGTCACAGTATCTCACAAGATGCAGATCTCTTTGAAAGTTAAGAAAAAATAGGTGTGTGCTGAAAAATAACTATTAAAGTGCTCTTGGGTTTTACACAAGTAAGATTTGGGAAAAGAGAGTGTTCTCTATTCAGACAGGTGGTTTGCATTTCATCCTCATACACTTGTCTTCTACTTGGGGGATAGCCCCACCCCCCCCATTTCCTAATATGCTTTTAATCCAGATTTGCAGGTTTTAATTTGAAGTCTACACATTGAAGTAAATTCAGCTCAAAATCTATGGTCATTTTCTAAAATGACAAAGCAAGGCTTACAAAACATTTTACAAATACTATGTAATTTGATGCTCATTGCAGTCTGGGTGGCAGGTAAAGTGTTATTATTCTTATTTAAAGAAGAGATATCTGAGGTTCAGGAGCCACTTGTCCAAGGTCACAGTTAATAAGTACTATAGATAGGACTCAAACTCAGGTCATCTGACTCCAATTCCCTCTAGGAATAACTCTTGGGTCCTAGGGCTAATTGTGTTGTGGTGACTCTTCATAACCTTATTTGGGGTAGATACTGGAACGGTTTGCCTTTTCCTGCTCATGTTACAGAAGAGGAAACTGAGGCAAACAAAGTTAAGTGACTTGCCCAGAGTCACCCAGCTAGTAAGCATCTGGGGTTGCATTTGAACTCAGGTCTTCCTGATTCCAAGACCAGTGCTGTATCCACTGTGCCACCTAGGTGCCTTAGGGTAATGGACAGAATTCTATCCCTCCTTTCCTTATAGGGGCTGGAGTGACAGCTGCTTCCCAAAAGCTAGAGACACTTTGGGGTACAGGGTTGAAATGGAATCAAGGACATCTGGAAAGCTAATCAGTATCTAAGACTGTTCTGCAGAAGCCAATGTGCCGTTCCTCATAAAGCTTGGAAGGAAGAGGTTTCCCCAACAGTTTCCCTTCCCCCACCCCTTAAACAAGGACAGGATTCAATAAATGGAGCAATAGGAAATGATTCTCTCTGGGAACTATGAGTATCTTGACTGCTTATGGGTGTAAGCTGTGATATCAGCCTCCTGACTAAGTACAAAGAATTCTAAACAGTCCACCAAACGTTTCATTGCTCTTCGAGAAACTGGCGGGGGGGTGGGGGAGGTTGGGGGGAAAGGGCTTTTCTACCCACTTGGCACCAGTGGTAGGTTGTGGGTCAGTTGTTATTTTTAGGGCACTAGGGCCCATAACTCATTTTTCCAATCGAAATTCCAGAACTAATATTTTTGTAAGTTGGAAAAGTATAAACTAAATTGAGAAAAGGAAGATTTGATAACTTCAGGAGGAATTGTGATAACGTGGAAAGAATGGTGAACTAGGGAGTCCAAAATGGAGGGTTGGAGTCCTAACTGCTAGTCATAAGCTTCAGTTTCTGCTAAAAAAAAAAAAAAAGATTAGAATGTGCCTTGAGGCCACAGGTTCCCCACCCCTGCAATGGAAAATCTTTAAGTTCCTTCTGATGTTCTGGTCAACATGAAAGCTTTGATCTGCTCTATTTTCAAGCTGAGCTGGTATCCCCACATTGGGTGGCCTGGTCTCAGATGCCTGCCATAGTGGTGCCAAAGTTAGACCAGCTTAACCCCACTAAAACCCAGGACTCCCAAACTCAACTGATCAACCCGTCTTAGCCTCCCCAGCACCAAGGATTGCAGGCATACACCATCATGCCCATTTAGGATTCTTTGTTTTTAATTTCTTTTAAAGGTTGAAGCTCAAACTTTGAGGTCAGTATATATGCAAATCCAAGCAAGTTTCAGAGGACCTAGTTTAGGAGGCAGTATGGTATCTTTGGGTACTGGGCTTGAAGTCAGGAAGATCTGGGTTTGAATCCCACTTATCAGGTATGTGACCTGAGAAAGTCACATAGTAACATCTCTGTTCCTCAATTTTCTCACTGTAAAATGAGTCAGTTGAATTGGATGACCCTTAAGGTCCCTTCTGCTTCTAAATCTGTAACACTGATAGCCTACGTAAACAAACAAAGTCTGCTTCGCCCTGTTCTCTTGTTACCAGGATGGGCTCACTCAAGCTCCCTATCACCAATATCACGCATCCTACAAGTCACCAGGACAGACTTGAGCCCTCACCTTGGGCTCTGAGCCTCTCTGGAAAGCCTTCGGGGTTGTGCTTGACCCAGCTGCCAATTTCCAAAATAAAATCAATGTGTGACCTTATTCACCAGATGTCCTGAAGAAACAAGCTAAAACGAGGGCCGACGTGGAAGCCAAGAAGGGAAGATGAGAAGTGGGGGAGGGGGTGGGGAAGAAGAAAGAAAAACTTGGCTGGACATGAAAGGTGTCTTGTCTGTCTGTTCCCTATTAGGAGCAATTCTCTGGCAATCTGCAGCCTCGACAGAATTCTCCCAAGCAGAAACTCTCCAGAGAGATAATGTCAGAAGGAAAAACAAACGGAATCGCATCTTCTGAGGACAAAGTCACTTAAAAACCTATTTGGGGGAAAGAGGGGAGATGTCAGCGAGTTAGGGAGGGAGTATCCTTGATGGTGGGGCACATATGGGGAATCATTTACCCTAGGACGTGACAAAGAGAGGAAGGAGGGGAGAGGAGGGAAGAGGAAGAGGAGGGACTGGCATGGAGGTAGGGAGTGCTGGGCCCCATTTACAGCTTGTCCCATGAGACACTACAGGCTCCCCTTCTCTGCTGGTCTTGTGGGCCCTAGTACTGCCCTGAGACAGGGTCTCAACACCAACTTTTTGGGGCCTGCTTGTTTATTGTCTCTTGTTCTTGCTAAGGAATTCCAAGGGGCCTCTATCTATCTTGAAGCTTTCCAGCTGTCTATCCTCCAAGGGTGACTGGAAGCAGCCAGGACCAAGTAGTGATTTATCGGGACTAACTTCTTTGGGGAAATTCTCCCCCTGTATTTCCATCTCCCCATCTCCAGTCACCACCACTACCAAGAGCAGGGATGGCAGGTCTAGACTAGAGCTGAAACCTGGAACTTTTGTCTATGGTGGACAGAGGACCCAGTCTACAAAGAGCCTTGGACTGATAAACCCCTAATTCCGAGTCTTGATCTGGCTTTGACCCAAGTCAGGTCTCAAAATAGGGGGCAAAGGGCCCCACCCAGTCCCCTAGTTGACACCTGGGAAAAGGTAAAGAGGTGGGGGGAGGGGTGTAAGGGTAAAAGGAAAGGGGCTGGAGTGATTTGGAGGTTAGGAAAGGGGGTTGCTTCAGAGTAATCTCTGTACTTATGTTTCTAGGGGAAGGTACCCTATGCTTCAGAAGGAAATTTGCTTAAAAATGAAGTAGAAAAGAAAACTAATCAGAAGAGGGAGTGAAGTGGGTTTTCCTGCCTTTTGGACTTGTTTATTACTTGGATATTTGATTTCAGCAGAGGAAGTTGTTGCTGAAGCAAGATTTGTATTGGCTGCCAGCAAGAGGAATTCAGGGTTTACTTTTGAATAGGCTGCCCCAGAACCCCGAGCATGGACGAGTATTGACTACTTTGATGAGGCTGCTCAGCATGGTGGCCCCCAAGGATTCCCTGTTTTCATAGCATCAACTGAAATTCCCCTTGAAGACCAAGGAGAAAGAGACAGGAGAGTGATATGGCTGGCTGGGTTCCTGGGGAGGTGTTCCAACATGGAGAGCAAAATTACAAAGATCTGAGCTTGCCTCTACGGGAGAGGGGAGTGAGAAACAGGGCCCCCACTGTGCCCGACCCAACAGTGAGGGTTTGAAGGCAGGCAGGAGTGTTCTGGAAAGTATAGCCTGAGGAACTGGGAAGGCTAAAGTCAGGGGGCCTCAGCACTGATGGTTTCAATGTGTTGGGTAGAAAAAGCCAGAGTTGCACGGAGAGAGTCCCTGCCAACACTGGCCCTTGGGCTGTGGGCTGGGGAGGGATCTCCAGCTGCACTGCAGACCAGGCTGAGATGCTGCCACTCCTGGCCCTTGATTTTTGGGACTTCTTAGAGGGTCTCCTGGCAGCGAGGCCCCTTTTGGGATCTGGAACCCATCACTAATATGCCTAGACTAGCAGGGCCTTTCTCAAAGCTTCCATGATTCCTGCTAATAACTCAAAGGAGAACATCCCTGATTTCAGGGAATCACTGGGAATCAATCCATTAACAAGTCCAGATATTTAAGTACCTACTAGATTCCAGGTGCTGGGGGTAGCTGAGGAGGACAAAAATAGAAGAATACCTTAAATTCTAAGGAGGTTATTCTGCCAGTCCCTCACTTCAAGGCCTCTTTCTTAGCCTGATCTCACACTAGTATCCAATCCCAGCAATTCCCCTGTCTCTCCCTCTGCTTCTGCCAGTCTCTAGTTTGGTCTCTCACTCCAGTTTATCTTCCTTCTTCTCTCTACCTATAATGAATTATATTTTGTGAACTTTTGGGTAAACTTTTGGATTTGCAAAAAACTGATGATGAAATGTCTCTCCCTCCTCTGGACAGAGAAATGATGGATGCCAGGTGTGGAATGAGACACAAAAATCCCATCTTCTGCAAGAAGCCTGTCCTGGCTTCCTTCAGTGCTGGTGACTTCCTTCCAACATTATCTCCATTTTATCCTGTGTATCTCTTGTCTGTCCATAGTTGTTTGCATGTTGTCACCTCATTGACTGTGAACTTCTTGAGAGAGAGGACTGTCTTTTACCTTTTTTTTTGTATCCCCAGAAGTTAGAACTGTGTTTGGCATACAGTAAGAGCTTAATGAATACTTGTTGACTTGACTTGATGCACTGTTAGATATGGGCAGTGATTAGGAAGAAAAGTTATTACAAAGTAACAGCAATCTAAAAAAAGTATCAATATTTTTTTTTTTAAAGAAGATTGGATTTGGAGTCAGAGAAATTGAATCCAAATCCTGGCTCTGCCACTTTCTACCTGTATGACTTTAGACATGTGACTTTACCACTTTGGACCTCATTTCTTCATCTATAAAATGAGAGAGTTAGACTAAATAATCCCTAAGGTTTCTTCCAACTTTAAATTTATGATCCAAAGATTCTCCTTTCCTCTCCTCCCCTTTCTTCTCTCCTCACTTTTGTCATTATATTTGTGCCAGCAACATCAATTATCTTTTCAAATGTCATAAAAAAGACTGGGAGGAAAGGAGGTCTTAGTGTATTGCAATGTCAACATGAATCAATTGTGTGATATACTGGGATTGTGTGTCAGTGGAACATAAGCTCTCCTAGATAATTAATTTTTCAACCACAGCAACTCTCAAAGACCATCCGATAAGTTGAAGAAGAGTTGTAATCAATGTCCATGAACTGAACACCAATCTGAATGAAAGCAGAGGTCTTTAAAGTATTAATTTAAATGTCCTTGGCATATAATGAAGATGTATGGTATATTGTCACTGTGTTGCGTAGACACAGCCCTCCATGCCTAAAACGTACTCACTCCTCAACTTGCTTTTAGGATCTTTAACCTCTTTCAAGGCTTCATCCTACCTGATTCCCCTAATGGCTAGTGCCTTCCTCCCTTGAATTATCTAATATTTACTTTATGTAATTTGTATTTACATATATATGTATATATGTATGTACATATTTTCTCTCTTCATTGAATGTAAGGTCCTTGAGGATAAGAGATGTTTCATTTTTGTCTTTGTATCTCCAGTTCCTAGCACAGTTCCTGGTGTATAATTAGTACCTAATAAATGCTTGTTGAATGAATGAATAAATAAGATTTGGCAATTTAAAAACCTATTGAGCAAAATGTTACTAGTAAAAAAACCCAATATTATAGGCTCTAATGTGTGAAAGGCAATGGTAATAATGTTAATGGGCTGAATTCACCAATAAAAAGGAAGCCAATTGCAGGAAAAGCCAATAATTTGCTATTTACAAGAAATATAACTCACACATAGAGGAGGAGTTGTTCAACTGTTTTTTTGGTCACGGATCCCTTTGATAGTCTGAAGAGACTTATGTATTCTTTCTCAGAATATTATTTTTCTCACATTCATAATTGAAGGCAATTCTAAATTTCAGTTAGAGGTTAGTAAAAAGAAAGATGTCATTTTTTTCTCATCTAAGTTCATGAATTCCATCAACTCTATCCATATACTCCAGATTAATAACCCCTGACATAGACTCTTACAGATCCAACCTGAAAGGCTGGAATAAAAATCTGTTGTATGTAGTTGAATTCAAAAAATAGATGTTGAAATCATGATTTTGTATAAGATAACAAACATAAATACTGTTAAGAGAGATACACAGGAAAGATTATTATTAAGACCTCCTGTAATGAAAAACATTATTATTAAATATACCTGCAGCAAATGATACAGAAACCAGGTTCATAAAGGAAAAGTTAACTGAAATGAAAAAAGAAATACAGAGTAAGACACTAATTTTAGATGACTAGCCTTATTCTGAAAGGACTTGAAAAATCCAACAGGAAAGTAAATAAGAAGGAAATTATAGATGAAAACTATTAGAAAGACTGAATTTGGTAGCCCTTTGAGATCTTCTGAATGAGAATGTTAGAGAATATATATGTTGTCAGATTTCCAAATACACAAATAATTCACAAACAAATGGGGAAAGGCAAAGCTATACAAAGCCTTTGTAATTTATTTCCTGTCATTTATACCCTTTACAAACCACAACATAAAAATTATATTTAGTAAATTACAGTTAAACCAAAGATACAAGATACAAAATATACAAAGATACTGAATAAAGATTAGTATAATAGTTTAAATAATGAATGGCATAGAATGACTAACATAATCATGAGAATAAGAATGTCTAAATACACAAATGGATCTGTAATCCTATCAATTCAGGCACTCCCTACAAAAATATATATCAATATCTGCCCATCTGTGCATCTCTTTTTCATATTTTCCCATCAATTAGTCCCAAAGCATATATCCAACTGTTAACTGAAAGCCCTAGGTATGTTAATATATGTTGATTTAATTTAGAAGCTCTTCTTGAGTTCTTCATTTAATTTTTCTATTTCTTCACCTATTATGAAAGATATTGATGCAGAAGTGGCAATTACTTTCAAGTTCTTGAAAACTTTTATTTGAGCACTACAAAAATAAGATGACCAAATACACCATAAAAATGGTGCTTCCTGTTGCTTTTGGATGCATAATCAAACACACTCCTCCAATTCTTTTTTCTCTTATTTAAGGAAATCCTTTTTTTCATATTCTTCTATTTTTTATTTATTTTTTTATTAATTAATTTTATTTATTTTCAGTGTTCTACAATCACTACCATATAACTTAGATTATTCTTTTTCCCTTCCTTTCCCCGCTCCCTGAGACGGCATACAATTTTATATAGGTTCTACACAAACATTCTTATTAAATACATTTTCACTATAGTCATGCTGTGTAGAAGAATTAAATTGAATGGGAGAAATCATATAACAAACCAAAATGTAATACACACACAAAAAAATGATCTCCTACATTTTACGATTGAATTCCATAATTCTTTCTCTGGATGTGGAAGGCATTTTGCCTTAGAAGACCATTGGGAATTTTTTTTTAGTCCTTGAATTGCCAAGAAGTTCCAAGTCTACCAGAAAAAACTCTCACACACTGTGATCATTGCTGTGCACAAAGTTCTCCTGGTTCTGCTCCTTTCTCTCAGAATCAGATCACATAAGTCCTTCTAGGCCTCTCTGAAGTCTTCCTGTTCATCATTTCTTATAGCGCAATAGTATTCCATTACATTCATATACTATAATTTATTCAGCCATTCCCCAATTTATGGGCATCCCCTTGATTTCCACTTTTTGTCCACCACAAAGAGTGCTGCTATAAATATTTTTGTACATGTGGGACCCTTTCCCATTTTTATAATCTCTTGGGGATACAGTCCTAGAAGCGATATTGCTGGATCAAAGAATATGCTTATTTTTGTAGCCCTTTGGGTATAGTTCCAAATTGCTCTCCAGAATGGTTGAATCAGCTCACAGCTCCACCAACAATGAATTAGTGTTCCAACTTCCCACATCCTCTCCAACATTTATCATCTTCCTGTTCTGTCATGTTTGCAATCTGATAGATGTGGTGTGGTGAGATGTTTTGATTTGCATCTCTCTAATCAAAAATGATTTAGAGCATTTTTTCATATGAGTATAGATATCTTTAATTTCTTCCTCTGAAAATTGCCTGTTCATATCCTTTGACCATTTATCAATTGGAGAATGGAAAACGTTCTTTAAGGAAAATGTCACCCTTCCATTTAATTGCAACTTCCTAATATCTTCTAATTTCATTTATAGGGATGCTATCCAGATTAATATGGTTCAATTCTTGCAAGGGTATGTTCATTCATTGATCACTGAGAAAGAAACTCACAGTCAGACAATCAACACCTAAGTTAATGTTTATATATAACCTATGTGTGTATCTGCAATCTAAATATGTAGATTGCCTCATGGGTGTCATGGGTAGATATAACCAAAAGTCTGGCCCACCTTTGCAGAGAGTCACAGCAGGGCTACCCCAACACCAGTAGCACTCCAGCAGGAGGGCAAGAAGTATCCTGAACCACAGAAGGCTGGAAAATCTCTAGAGTTAAATCTGTCTGCCAGCCCTCATATATTTCTAGTCTAGGCGTATAATGTTTACAGGTTCAGAAGTAAAACCATTCCTTTGATTGCTCGTAAGGATATATGAGCTTATATTTGCCAGAGCGCCCCCTTACCACCAAACACCAGTTACACAAAAGACCACCATGAGTAGCCATAATGAGTAAACCCACTTACTCAAACCAAACAGCAAGCACAAATTGGAGAAGTTCTACAGAACAGAATATAATAAAGAAAACACAAGTGTAAATTAACTCTTTAGATGAGAGCAAGATAAGATCTCAGTTCAAACCAGGAGAAAGGAAATGATCTTTCCTACAGGAGGTCCACTTTTAGCAATCTTTAGAATTATAAACCCTGAAAGGTAACGAACATGCTACAGCCAGATCCCACATGGCACCAAGGTCTGCCTTCAAGATTCTGTCTATCTGTTTGTGTGCTTCTCTATCACACCATTTGAGGATTCAGGATCATTTCCACTTCAAAATGAAATACTGAAGTAGCACTTCATTGGGGTATTACAAAACACATGAAAATTTATGAAATGCAGCTAAAGCATTCCCTAGTGGGTAATTTATGTTCCTGAGCCCTCATATTAACAAAAGTGAAGCCTGATAATTTGATCATGAAATTTGAAATATAGAAAAATAAGCAAATTAGTCCTAAAGTACAAAAAAGAAAGTTTTGAAAATCAAATATGAGCTACATATAATTAAATTTTTTAAAATTGCCCATATAAACAAAGAATTGGGTTTTTTACGTCAGCTTACTTTACTAAAAGTGAACACAAAATTAAATTAAGAAAAGAAAAAATTAAAAGGGGGAAAGATAATTAAAAGTGGCAGAACTCCATGCTAGCAAAGCTGTAGAGAAATCAATACACATTAAGTAATGGTTGAATCAGAGGTCATGGGTGACCTTGGGCAAATCACAGCCTCTCTAGGACTTCAGTTTTCATCTGGATAGTGAGGCGACTGGATACTTGGTGACCTTAAATGTACCTTCTAACTCTCTATCTATGATCAATGATTCTATGGCCTGTCCAAAGATTTCCAGGGCAGTATGATATATTATTTGGCAGGGAGTTTGGGGGTGGGGGGGAGAGAGTGGAAGCAACCCAATAAAAGGGGAATAAAAATATGGATTAATAATATAAATTATTGTGAATTGTATCTAATGTATAAATTATTGTAAATAATGTGAATTAAAAAACACTAATGTCATTGGGATACCATGATATCAGTAAGATTCATAGATATGAGGAAAACATAGACTCCTATAAAGATTTTTATATAACAATGCAAAGTAAAGAAAAAAGCAGAACCTGAAGAATGTGTATAATCACAGAAAGGAAATGTGAGTAAAAAATAAAAGCATAAATAAAGAAGCCTGATGGAGCCTTAGAATAACTGAAAAATTGTTATACTTTGTGAATTGAAACTAATTAATTTAAGTATGAACAGTTACTAGGAATAGTTGCTTGTATTCATTTTCACTGTTGTTTTTAATAAAATGTCTAAGCAAAAATTTTAAAGGAGTTAAAAAACTTAAAAAGAATGAAAGGGAGATAACATTCACAACAAATGGAAAAGAAATGAAATGATTGGAAACATACCAGATGATATGGCAACAAAACTGAAAATGTAAACTGAAAAGGTGAATATCCAAAAACCTAAAATGCCAGAATTAACAAAATAGGAAATAGATAATATCAGAAATAATAAAATAGGAAATAGATAACATAAATAATTTTGTCTCAGAAGAAATAGAACAAGCCTTTAGTAAACCCCTATAAAACTATCTCTGGAATGTAATTCAAGTGTTCTTCCCTCTTCATTATGCTACCTCTACATTATAACAGTATATAAAAAATTATTATTTGTGTCAATTCCTTAAAATGACAGCTGACATTTATATAGCCCTTTAAGGTTTAAAAAGAGCCCCGCATACATCTTACCATTTAATTCTCAGAACAAATATAGGGTAGGCACTAGAGGTACTCCCCATTTTACTGATGAGGAAACTGAGACAAAAAAATGCAAGAAGCTAATGATAAAATGTCAAGATTTCACAAACTATAAAAAAGGGTCCTGAACAAATTGCAATGACAGTCAAACATGAGTTGAGCAGAAGGGTCACAATTTGGATGACCCTTAAAAGATAATCACACCCTGACTTGTAGCATCTACCAGTTTCAGAGGTATAAATTCTCACACTCAAAATTTAACAACTGACTCTTGAAAGTGGTTTGAATTTGCTCCAGTATAGCCTTGCCCTGCATTTCACCAGAGAGTGGCAGGGGAATAGTGATTTTCTCTTCTTCCTCTGTCATTGGCCATGGTGTCAGATGTATTCATCCAGTAGATATAGCATCCAGCAGGGAAGAGTTTCCAGAAAGACACAGACACAGAGTCAGCATTCAAGGAAAGAAGAAGTGTAAAGGACTGAGACCTCTGGCAGAAGAGAAGAAAGCTGACTAACTAGGATTCCAGGGAGCACTAGCTCTGGAAGTCAAAAGTCAAGTCATGGAGAGAAGCAGAGCCAGGGAGCCCAACTAATTAACTTGCCAGCAGAGATGATGAGATTTGATTGGAGGGGAGGTTAGGCAGAAATAGCATGAAGACACCACAAGAAGCAAGTTTCTTCGGCCATATGTACCTCACTTATCACTCTTCTCTAAGTTCGTGTCTATGGCTTCCTATAGGTCATAAAATAACTGTTTGCAATCATAACTTAGATATTGAATTATATTTTAGATAGTAAGTCAAAACCATGACCTATGAAAGCCAGAATAAGGCTATTGTGACCCATGTTTGACTGATACATGCTCCATACACAAACTTTTGTTTGGGCATAACATTGGCTTAACTCCCAAGCTCATTACTAAGCAGAAAACCAAAAATAGTGATCACTCAGTGGTGATGCACTGTCTAGATCCTCCTGTCTTTGTCTGTTTTCTATAATTACCATGGGGATTTTGGGGGGAGGGGGGTTCTTTAGAGGAGATTCACTGATTGGTCTGGCTACTGCCCCAGATCAAGGATGATTGATATCTTGGTAGGGATCCTTCATACTGCCCCAAATATAAGTAATCCAAATTGATTAAACTACCACCTATAATAAAACTGGAGCTCTTTGACCTCTTCCTTTGGTATTAAAAGAACATCCCATGGTTATGGGGGAGATGCAGGATTCCTTTGGTAGGGGAATTCTGGACTGTACATTTTCCCATAATCTGGGTATTTGTGAGAATGTATACTTCATATTTACGGGAGGAGGATGTGTGTAGCTACTGTTTTTATGCCATCTTAGTAAATACATTTGCTTTGAGCTAACTGTGTCTCTACTGGCTAACTATTAAAAGTAAGCTCATTGGTAGGGACACTTGAGGTTTAGATATGAACCCACAGAGTTCTTTTCAACCCAAATCACCCCCTGGGGACTTCCCTGTTGGCTACCCCACTAGCCTGCAATTGCAGGTTGGGTCACCCTGGATGACAACTACCCAAGTTTCAAGGCACTCTGTGTGTTTTTTCACTCAAAATAATAACTCACAAGTCATACACAATATACTAACCTTTAATAGATAGTCATAAGACACAGCTCAAATGAAAGGCACTTATTGAATGGGTGAGAACAGTAGCTATTCCTCCCCACCTCAGCCCACTCCACCCCTGAGAAGAGCAGGTTACATAGAGTATAATAGCATTGAGAACGTATGTGTCTCAGGCAAGTCACTCCTCTGGTACCTGCTAAAGAGAGACATGGCATTTCTCTTCTCATGGCGTCCTTACGGGTGAGGATGAATCACCCTGTACACTCTAGTAATACATCACTAAGTCTGTGAGCTACAGTGGATTTTCACACACCATTTATAAGCTGTGAATATAGTGTCTGAAAGGGATAAAACCTTAGCACCGCTGGAAGGTCTCTGAGACCTACACCTTGTATCCTAGAATTTTGTCTAGTAAGTTGAAGAGACTCAAAAGACTGGGTCTTCTGCTCTCTCTCTCTCTCTCTCTCTCTCTCTCTCTCTCTCTCTCACACACATACACACACACACACACACACACACACGGACACACAGACACACAGACACACACACACGCACATACATCTTACACTATTCTAAGTTACACTTTAGATTGGCTTGAATTCAGGAAAACAGCCACACTAATTCACTGCTAGTAGAGCTGTGAATTGCTCTGATTGTTTGGAAAAACCAATTTGGAATTAGGCAAGAAAAGTTACAACATTTTTCATACACTCTGACACAGTGATCCCTCTACTGGACTTATAGCCCACAGAGGTCATTGGAAATAAAAAACTTATCTGAGTGAATGAATTCAGAGCGGTACTATATGCAATAACAAAAGGATGAAAACAAACCAATAACTGATAAAGATAAACAAATTGCTTTTTTAAAGTAATGAAATATTAATTACTGAACTGTAAGAAAAAATAATCTGAAGAATTCAAAGAAGCATGAGAACAGGATGAAATGGCACAGAATGAACAAAATAGGATATAAGACCAAATGTATACAGAAGATTATAGCTATCATTACAGCCACATAAATGCAGACAACTTTAATCAGAAATACTCATATGAAAAATCCTTGGAGAACGTTGGCACTCACTTATAAAACAGAACCCTATGCTTTCTTTTAACAAATAGAGAACTACTAAGGGGTAACTTTTCATATGTTATTAGTTAAATTACTGTTTTATGCTATATTACTCAAGTATTTGAATATACACACTGAGGGGGATTCCATCGTGAGTACACTAGGTTTCATATGACATGACAACCCAAAATTTATCAATTAAAAAGTGTAAGTGGAGGAAGATGCAGAAACTAACCAACATAATCCAGTAAGCTGGGGAGGACGAGGGTGGGAGCCACCATGTGATGAATTATTTGACAATGAGAAACCATCAAGTAAATAAAATTCTTTAGATGACTCTCAGTCCTTCTGCTTTCACAGTGGTGGATGGCAGTAAAAAGATCAGAAGAGAAGAATAGTATAGCTTTTAGACTATAAATACGAATTTAACTGTTAGTATTCCAAATGTGAGAGCTTTATCCAAACCAATGAATTGACATACATATTGGAAGATATGAACTGAACCACAACAAATTTCCATTCCCGTATAAATCAATCAAGAAAACAAAAGGAAATTCAAGTCACATTGAAGTCAAGTCAAAGTTCTCCTAGGAGAGGCATACAAAGGAATGGGGAAGGGGAGGGTTGACTTCGTTGTGTACCCAAAGGTAACAAGAAGTAATATTCTTCAGAATACTTAGTTAACTCATCTTGCAGGGCTCCAGAAGAACATAAGCAATAGACCACCACGAAGAGAATTACTGCTGACTTCCCAAAATCTATTTCAGAGGATGAAGGGACAGACCATCTTGACAAGATTGTCCAAGTCACACCAATATACATTTGGATATGTGGTAGCACCAGTGAATGAAAAGGTGAGTGCAGGAGAGGATAGCAAAAAATATGCTAGAAGAGATGTCTCATATTTTAGAAAGAGACCGACAGTAGCTTATGGACAACTCGGGAGTCTCATGCTCCAAAGTGAAACTATGGCATGTTGTGAAGTGTGGCTTTGCTCCAAGGAGTCAAAATTTAGAGGGCATTGACAATACTTATACTCTAGTAATTAGAAATAGTTGAGCTAGTGCCTAGTTTGCAAAAATAATTAGTTAAAATAGGAGATACTCCTCATACTGCCAGGGGCTAGAAGCTAAGTGAGTTCACCTAATCACCTGACCCAGTACTGTTCTCACACTGATAGCAAGCCAAACCTCTCAGAAGCAGTCTTGTGATTGTCTCTGGGTTACTGACTCCAAGCCCCCAAAGGAGTAATGTCCCACAGTGTCTCTCTCCTTGGGGTCTAACGTATGAGTTTTGAGTGTGGCTTTTGTGTTGGTTGCCCCAGGAGTGTTTTAGGATGTTTGCCCTGAGCTCTAAACTAGCTATTATGACATAGATTGTGCCTATGGATCATGAATACTTTCTTATGAGAATTAGAAGATTATGGGTATGCTGAGCACTAAACAAAATCATCAAAAAAAAATGACTGGGTATATCTTAGACTGAAAATGACTGGTTATAGATGTATATCATATAAGAATCAGCTTCTGTGTGTAGTCAGAATATCCACTAATTAAAAGTCAAAATCAACAAATTAGAAGAAAGAATAAAGATGAGGACTCTACCTTCAGCAACCACAGCCTAATATATTCAACTGTGCTTTCCATGTTGAAAAATAGGAAATAAAAAATGTACAGATATCAGTTTTCATAACTATCATTTTCTACAAAAGTTTAAATGATTTAAAACATCCATCACAATGAGAAGGCCAAAAGAGCACAAAAACAGTCTTGGCCAGAAAACATTTGTTCTCCTTGCGAAACAGAGAGACATGGCAATCACTGTTGCTAAGGGCAACAGTGATTTCAAATACAAACTCATTTATGAAACACTCTTGAGGAGCACAGCAGAAGATTGCAATTGGTATAGCAAAAAGACAAAGGAAGCATGCAGAAATCTACAAAAAGTCTTCTTCATCCTTCATATTCTCTTTCAGTTGCTGCATCAATCTAAACCTGCTCTCACCCAGCCCCAAGCCATCATGTTGGTTGGTCCCTACCCCACTGCTTGAAATCTGACCATGTCTTCTCGTATTTATTCTTCTTCCATTCCTGCATAGCCATAGGTAGAGAAATATAAGGGACCTTCCAGCTAGTTTTGTCTATAGCCTTCATTTTAGATAAAGAGACCAGAAACTTAAAAGAGGTAAAGGGATTTGTCCAAAGTCACATAGGTAATAAATAAGAGAACCAGGATTTGATTCTGGCTGCCCTAGCTTCAAAACCAATGAGCTTTCAAGCCTATCAAATCCACTCAAGTCCGCAGGTAATCTAGTAACTTAGTGCTTTGGGTGATGACAAAGAAGGGAAACATATGATCTCCACCCTAAAGGTTACAAACCTGCTGGGAAAACCAAACTAAGACACATGAAAGACTAGAAAAAGGGTGTAAAGATCTGAGGGATCTAGGCTCTACTGCTATGTGGAGTTGGGAAAACCACTCTGAGCTTTCATTACAACACATCACTAGGGCATTTGTCTAGACCATCTAGGTCTTCAGGTGCAGCCTTTTGAGTGAGTCCAAGTTTTACAGAACAAATCCTTTTATTAAGGGGATTTGTTTTGTGGAGTTTGGATTCAGTTTGGTCCACACTTGAGGACCTAAAGGGCCATATGTGGCCTTGAGGCCACAGGTTCCCCATCCCTGCTCTAGACAAAATCTTTTTCACCTCTAAGATCTCTATGTCCCGTCATTTTATTTCTTCCAGTTCTAGAATTCTCAGTTCTGCCTTGCCAACATTTCTCTGATGACTCCTCACCATAGACTGTCCATCCACTAATCTTAGTGTCTCTGTAGCATGCCTTGTGCTTCTATTCAGCCCATTATTGATTATAGTCTCTGTCTACACTGCCTATTCCCTTTGTTTCTTTCCTTGAAACCCAAACTCAAATCCTAGCACCTTCGTGGAGTCTTCCTTGACTCCTCCAATTTGAAGTGCTTTCTCTGTCCATTGAAGTTTAATAATATTTACTTACTTTATCCAACCTTATCTTGAATCTTTAGTTAACTTTCTCTGTGTGTATATGTGTGTTTATGTGTCTAAATAAGGGCTTCATAATCTCTTTCTTTTTTTGTGCATGGACCCATTTGGCAGTCTGGTAAACTCTTATGTGAATAATCTTTGAACTTATTAATAGCAGACTCTTTTTTGCTTTTCTCTGCATCCCTGTGCTTAGCACATAGTGTACATACTAGGCACTTAATAAATGCTTATTTACTGACTTTGTTTCCCCAGCACTTAGCATAGTGCTACATGAGAGGGACTACAAGTCTCTATTATGTCTCTATCCACAGCTTGATACAGTAGAGACTTCAATTTCCCCTTTGCCTGCAATCTGTGACCCTCTCTCATGGTCAAGCTGAGTTACCTTGCTTCTGGTAGAATTCTTTCTCTTTCGTTGTCTGCTATATATTCTCCTACATATACTTTCTCTAATTTTTGTTTTACTATAGACTTGGATAAAGTAGTTTCTTTGCTATTGACTATACGTGTGTATCCATTGTAGAAATGGTATTTGGTGGAAAGGAGGTCAAGCCTTGAATATAAAACTTGGTTATAAAAGTTTCCTTGTTTAAAAAAAAAAAATAGAGGGGCGGAGCCAAGATGGTGGAGTAGAAAGACTCACATTTGCTAGCTCCGAATCCACAGCCCATAGATTTCCTGTAAAAAGAACTCCTGACAAATCCTGGAACAGTGGAAGCCACGCAGCAACACAGTGAAGGAGATTTC
>CM053769.1:195371285-195441460 GCA_028658325.1 Potorous gilbertii
CAAATGGGGAGAAAATTTTGGAACCCAAAATCTTGTGAAAATGAATGTAAAAAGTTAAATAAATTTATTTAATAAATAAATAAATAAATGAAAAAACAATAGAAATCAGGAGTTTAACTTGAACTGAAATTTATGTGCCCTAGATGAATAATGTTTAAGGGAACAGATAGATATAACTCTAGCTTTGTACCCCATCTTTCTGAGGAGAGCAAGGGACCAGGATCTGGCCTCAATTTCATGTTTCCCCTCCTGCTCAGAATCAAAGTTTTCCTTGGAGAAGGGTAAAGGGAGAAGATGCTAAAGATGTCTATTCTTGCCTCCCCTGCCCCATGAGATACACATAGAGGTACCCACACTACACATATTAAGTAAATTTGTGTGCATATATATGTGTATATATATGTGTATATATATATACATATATACACATATGTGTGTGCATGTTTATTCCATACAAAGTCATAGGGAGAGTTGGAAGACCCAACTGAGAAGATCAAGAAAAGTAGGAGGAAATGCTGAAGTTGAGCTTTGGAGGAAGCTCAGGATCTTAAGCGACTGAAGCCAAGGAGGCACTGAAGAAAGTCTGTACAAAGGCATGAAGTGATGGGAGATGAAACATCGTACATACACAACAGTCAATTGGTGAATTAGCAAGTATTTATGAAGCCCTTACTACGTGTTAAGGACAGTGGATGCAAAGAAAGGCAAATTTTGTCTGGAACTATTAGTATATAAAGGAAAAAATGCATAATAAGTCTGGAAGATAGGCTGGAGTCAGCCTTTGCAGGACTTTAAATACAAAAGAAAGGAATCTATATTTTACCCTTAGAACTTCACAAACAGGGGATGACAGGGTCAGACCTATGTTTTAGGGTTGAATTTGAGAGTCTCTGAGGTTCCTTTCAACTCAGATACTGTGATTCTTACAGGAATCGAAACCATTAAAATCACAGATTAACAAATACAACAAACAACAAATTTGTATTCTCGGGGGGAAGGATGTTAAGGTTTATATCAATTATTAACACCTTCGTATGAATTTATAAGTTGCTTTTCAGCTATTCCAAAAGCTGAAAGTGGATATGCTCATGCAAGCATGGATGTGCAGTGTCCATGGAGAGTATCCCCAGAGCCCAGGGCAACAGTTGGGCCAGGAGAAAGCAGCGGAATGAATAGTATAAGTTTAAAGAGTGGGCCGTAAGAAAGAGAAGGGCTTCTTGGAAGGCGTGCGCTAATACTAAATTTTGCGTAGGGTCCACCTTTCTCACGAGTCAGCAAGGTCTCTTCCACTCGCTTCCATTTCCCTTTTATTACTACATAATCTAACCTCTCCGGGATAGGAATCCAGTCCTTTAAAGGGCTGGCCTGGCTGGTAGCAACAGGACACTTTGGGTTATAGTAGTTCACCTTTGGGACAGAGTAAACTTGCCACCAGAATTGATGGGGGAAAGATAATGTAACAATAGCTAGCGTTCATATAGCATTTTAAGTTTTGCAAAGTACTTTACATGTGTTACACAGTTGATTCTTACAATAACCCTGGGATGTAGGTACTATTTTCATTTCCATTTTGTTGTTGAGGAAACAGGCAGAAGTTGTGACTTGTCCAGAGTCCTACATAGTAGGAATCAACCATCTCAGTTGATTTTACAGGGAAAGATGAACAAGCATTATTCTTCTTTATAAATGAATGGAAGTGCGATGGGGCCTCTGAGATGGGTGAATGGTAGATGGGATGACCCCAAACCCATGGAATCAAGTGAGGTGGAGTTTCTGACCAAGAAAGAAAATCACCATCATACCCAATTTTGGTTTGTACAATATCTACCTCATCAGAGGGGAGCTGGGACCTTTCCATCCTGGTTTATCCATGGAAGTGCTCTTTTGGTAAGCAATTACCTAAAACAGAGACAGAAGCATTAAATGATACCTCCCAGATGTTGAAAAATTGGAAGAGATATGGCATTATGAGAAAAAGGCAGAAACATTATCCCTGATGCCCAGCTCTTACTACATGGAACTTACCTAAGTATTGCTAAATCATGCCTCAGATAACCTGAGGCATATGAAATCCAGACCCTGATTAAGGATCCATTAAGGCACTCTAATAGCTAAACGATAGACAGTTTCATCAAATAGCAGGAAACACTTAACAAGTTGAGTAACCTGACTGTAATAGAAATCAACACCACTAGTCATTCCTTACACAAGTTCAAAATTACATGTGCCAACTCTACACAAACTTCCATCCCTTCAAGAGGGCTCAACTTCATGATTTTTAGAGGAAAATGTTATAGTTAAAAGACACTCTTTACTTTTTGCAAAGGTGAGTGTGTACCCCCAAAAAAAGAGCTGCCAACTTTTCAGGAATGAACTTCTTCTGCTTAGTTCTCAGAACGTAAAAAGTACATGGAGATAACATGGGGGCAAGCAGTGGTGGCCTTCTTCTTTCGGTAAAAGAAGCAATGGGTTTGGGATTGATGTATCATTAAACCTCCATCAATTTCAGAGGATATTGTTTGGCCCCATATCTATCTCAAGCAGACTCTGTGACAAAATAAATTATTCCATGTGGTAGATTTCTTTGATCTCCTGAACAGAACCTATCATGTTGAGAAGAATGGCAGGGCAATGGAAGTTACTAGTCAGAGTTTTTTGGATTTATCCTTTACCAGCAGAATATTACTTTTCCCTTGAATGTCTGAGCTTTCATAACGTACCAATAATGCAGTAATAAGAGTATGACTTAGAATTTTTTAGAAAAGTGTCATGGAGCCTCTCATCACTATCATCATTACCATCCCAGAGCATAGCTCTTCTCTGCCTGTTTCTGGGGGACATTATGGGAGCTCAGGGTGAATGGGGAAAGGCTAGCTTCTAGTCATTCTCACTGGGAGTCTCCTGATTTGTTGACAAACTGGAAGAGTTAATAATTGTGGGTTCCACACGGTCTGGAGAAATGGTGTCATTGGCATCTTCCACTGGTGAAATGGTTCCAGTGGTGTCCCCCAGAGCAGCAGGGGCTGACTCTTAGGGAAGTGACAGCATCAAATAATTTGATCACTGCCAGAAAAGAGGCCACTGGAAAGAAAACTGGTCAAAGAGATGAAATGGGAAATGGCTAATTAGTGGAAATGCTAAACTGTGTTAAGACTTTGATGAGGCATATATATATATGCATAGCTTTCCAGTAGACTACCAGTAGAGGGAAGTGACAATTTCACTTGTCTGAGGCAGAGGTCTTCTCAGAGTTCTAAGAGAAAGAATTATTCTAAGTTCTGAGATAGTAGTTGCTTAATTTGAATGTTATAAGCTATAGGAAACTGGAGCAAATGGGGAATACAGTAAGCCTCAGCAATATGAATATGAGATGAAGAACTGGGAAACATTTAATCACTAGGGAAATAGAGATACCAAAACTATCCAGTGATTATAGGACAAGTATAATATACCTGATTACAGATAGAAGGTGAGATCTTGTTATTAACAAAAAAATAAGTGAAAGGCCTGGAATAGGAAAAGACAGATGTCATAACTACATCAGCTACATGCTAGGCCTTGAGTCAAGAAGACCTCAGGTCAAGTCCAGTCTGAGATATTTACCAGCTGTGTGACCCTGGTCAAATGACATAACCTCTGCCTGCCTCAGTTTCCCCAACTGTAAAAAAAGATAATAATGCCACCTAGCTCTGAGGATGGTTATGAGGGTCAAATCAGATAATATTTGTAAAGAACTTAGAACAGTATTTGGCTTGGCACATAGTAGGTGCTTAATAAATGCTTGTTTGCTTTCTTCCCGTTCAGTAAATTCCAATGATTCCCTATTGATCCTAACATCAAATATCTGATCTTTTAAAAATTTTTCTAATTTTATAAATCTTATGATGCATATAACCATTAGTACAGTGATACTAAACAATTTATAGATAAATATATGTACCTTTATAGAGAGTATATACTCAGATTTTTGTTTGTTTTTCTAATGGTATACATGGTAAAAAAAAAAAAAAAAAAAGCCTGGAAACTATTGCTTTTCCTGTGAAGAGCTCTGTGTCGATTGAATCTTCATAAACTGGGATCATATTTTCAATTTGTTGTACTGGTAGCTAGGCATTTGAAGGAAATTGCTTCTGAGTCCTTTAATAAATTAAATAATCACACCCCTCCCTCTACTAGCCACTTGTTCTCTATTTTGATCCCAGGACATCAGTCAGCTGGTCTAACCTCCTGGTGTTACTGAGCAGGAAACTGAGATCCAAAGAATTACTTGAGGTTACCCAAAGAGTAAATAAGAGAAGTCGGATACATATACTTCAAACCGGGGACACTGACCTCCTGGCTGTTTACAGGAACAGGACAACAAGACACTCCATCTCTCAGCTCTGGACATTTTCTCTATCTTCCTGCTATCTACTGCCTTCCTTAACTTTAAGTCCCAACAAAATTCCCATTTTCTACAGGAAACCTTCTCCAACCCCTCTTAATTACAGTGTCTTCCCCCAATATTTCCTCTTTATTCTGTATATAACTTGCTTTGTATATTTTTGTTTGCATGCCATCTCCCCCATTAGATGGTATGTTCCTTGATGAGTACCCGGTACATAGTAGGCACTTACTAAGTGTTTATTGGATGAATGAATTCAGATGCTCTGACTCTAAACCCAATGTTTTTTCTACTGCACCATCCTTTTTTTTTCTTTTTTTGCTAGACTTGGATTTTTAAAAACAGATTTCCTTAAAGCGAGACAAGTTCTTGTCCATTCAGACATGAAGACAAAAGGTCCAAGTCTGGGACCTCAATGGAATGATTTTAGATGCAGGGCCCCTTAGCCTAAAACATACCTCCCCGCTTACAGCTGACATTTTACTTTAACAAAGACAAAGTCTTTTGATAGGCAATTAGAGGCTTGGCTTAAAAGACCCTGACCTTGAGGAGTTGAAGTTGGGACTCAACAATTACTTAGGATTCTATTGCTTTAAGGTTTAAAAAGTGATTCTATCACAACCCTGTGGGGCAGTGAATGCTCAGCATCTGACAGATGGGAAAATTGAGGCTCACAGAGATGAAGTGATTTAGCCAATGTCACAAAACTAAAATATAGTAGAACTGAATTTCAAATCCAGGACCTCCCTCCCACCCCTCTGCAAGCCCTCTTTCTAGGGCAGGGGTGGGGAACCTGTGGCCTAGAAGTCACATGTGGCTCTCTAGTTTCTCAAGGACCCAAAATTGGTCAGAGGCCATCAAACACTGACTACACTTGGCAGGCACCAAGCTAAGGGCTAAACATACAAAGACAAAAGTGAAACAATTCCCTCCTCTCAAGGAACTTCCATTCTCATGGGAATGAGAACTTGAACACTTATTGATCGGTCTGTGTTTAGATACTGAAGGCAGGAAGGGGTGGCTGACCTTGAGGCAGCCAAGAGAAGACTTAGAGCATTGGGATGTATAATCTTCCCCGGTTTCACAATTTTGCCTGGAGCTTGTCTTTTTTTTAAATCCTAGGGGTATGTTAACCAATCCACTTCCCCTTTCAGCAAGTCGGGGTTTCCCAATTCCTTTGGTAAACTGGGATCATTTATCCCAGCTGGCCTCTCAGGAAGAGAGCAAAGGCAAGGCGCAGAAAGAAACCAGACCAGAGAAAGATCATCTCCACTTGAAGACAATCTGTAACAATATTAATTAATGCATAAAGATTTGCAGATTTCAACAAGAAAGCACATAGCACAGGAACTATCACTTCCATTTTACAGGTGAGGATACTGATTCTTCCGGGCAACTAGTAGGCACCATAGGTAAAGCACTGGGCCTGGAGTCAGGAAGACTGAATTCAAAACCAGCCTCAGACATTTACTAGTTGTGTGACCCTGGGCAAGTCAGTTAACCCTATTTGCCTCAGTTTCCTCATCTGTAAAATGAGCTGGAGAAGGAATGGCAAACCACTCTAATATCTTTGCCAAAAAAAAAAACACCAAAAACCCAAATGGTTTCAGTGAAGAGGCAGACATGACTGAAACAACACAACAGAAATACTGAGTCTTAAAGAAGTGAAGGGAATTGCTCCTTCACATATCAGAGGCCTGATTCAATCAAGACTTCCTGAGCCCAGCACAGAATGCTACAACTATGCTGCCCCTTCTCAGATACCCCAAAGAACTTCCCTGCTATCACCTACTAGCTCTAGAGAGGCAGTCATTCTCCACAAAAATGAGGCATCTGTTCCCTCTCCTTGTCACAGATGAGGGAATCTCAGAGGACCTTTTTCTGAAAGAATTCCATTTCTCCTGGCAGCTACAGTCTCTATTAGCCAGGGGAGGAGGGCCCCTGCAGTGGTGGGGAGTCTATCCCTCTTCTCTATTCCTCCATTTGCAGTTGGTATTTATTTATTTTAGGAAACTCAATGAGCCTGTGCCTGCAATGGCAACAGTCTTCTGGAGGCAGGGAAAGAGAGAAAATAAAGAAGAATCATAGAGCCAAGGACAGGACTCTCAGCTTGCAATGAGTCAAGAGAAGACAAGGAGGGGGGAGCCCCCCAGGGGGAGCCGATGTGTGTCTTAGTATGGAAGCCAGTAAAAGGCAGTAATGGAGAACAGGCCAGCTTGCCCCCAGCAGTGCTGTGCAAAGAGTAGGAGGTTTTTCCCAGAATATAGAGTGTGCTTTTAGTATCAGACTGGAGAGAGTTAGATTTGAGGGGGTTGGGAAGGACAGAAGGAAAGGAGACTAATCCAGATAGCTTGTCTTTTCTTCTCCCTATGCTCTCCACCCCCAGAACTGAAAAGTTCCCCAAACTAAAGGGGGCCTAAGCTACAAAAGCTCTCCACCCACATACATACACACTAAAACAGTCTCTGGTGTATACTAGGGAATTCTTGGGAATGAGATTGGTGATGGGATAGTAGTAATCTTGGGGGCTTGCATACTTTAGTTATATACATAGTGACCACATGTGGGCATGTGGGCACAGTGCCAGGGCCCAGCCAGGTATTACTGTGGCCATTCTTGATTGGCTGAGAATGTGCTGTGGATTTTTAAACAAACCAATAGCCAAGGCCAAAGAGGCCATAAACTGAGCAGGGCCAAGCTTGGGGCACTGGGGCCTGGGAAGGAAAAAAAAAAACAAGATTCTGAAGGGAAGCAAGAATATAATAGATGGAGTGTGTGGGAATGTGGTCAGTATTTGTGAAAAGATCTGTGAAGAATTTTTGTGATGGAATTAGGGATCTGGATGACGTATCATTTAACTACATATTCTTTCAATAGTTCAGTGGATCCAGGATCCCTCACTGTGGGTATACCCTCTCCTGCACCATTATAATCTATCTCTTTCTGTAAAATCCTCTAAAGAAGATGCACTCAGTGAGCTAGAAGCCCTTTTCTGATTATTAATAAAGTCAGTGCTGTATAAACAAGTAATGACCTAGGTGTGTATGGGAAGACACCAGTTACCTTGCCTATTCCTACCTACATAGCTAAAGATTCTTCATGTACCAAAGGTATATATAACCAAAGGTTTTTCAATTTATCCAAAAGCTAACCCCAGGGCTGAGGAGGTTGAGAAACCTAAAACCAGTCAAGGCAGAGTCCAGTGAAGGAGATTAGCCATTTGCTAGTCTGGGACCAGGAAGGATTAGGTTCTTGGTCTGGCTAAGAAATACCTGAGACCTCAGGCCAAGAGAACTGGACCAAAGCTTAAGAGTCATCCACTTTTGAATGGGGTCCATTTCCTTTGCCATGATTAAACCCTCGGTTTTATCTATATGTTCCTCAGGAGACAGCCCCCTCTCACTTCGGAACAATCAGCCTTGGTTTAAGGCACTACATGCATCCACATCTATTCAAAGCCATAACTCACAAGCTACCAGTGGTATATTTTCTTTTACTTATTACCTAGAAGATATAATTAGTTCAAAGTTATTTTAATGAATAGTAGGAGTATAATAAGAAAAATGGTAATATAACATTTACTGGATAAATCTGGGTCACATGTGTCACCAGTAAACACACATAAGAAACATGTAGATAGTCGCACATGCAGAAAGGGAACATGTGTTTCAGATTCTACAGATTTCTTGCATTAATATCATTATACTGTTCTCTTAAGGTCCACTCCCTGATAGATTCTGCCCTTTTCTGGGCCTGTATTTGGCCACCACTGTATCTCTGCTACACTCAGTCCTCCCCGCCATCTGTCTGTCTGTCTGTGTGTCTCTGTCTTTCTGTGTCTCTTTGTCTCTGTCTCTGTATCTGTCTCTGTCTCTCTCTATGTCTGTCTGTCTCACTCCTTGACTTCTCCACTCTCCATCTGGCACCATTCTGCTGGAATCCTAGCTGCTACTAAGTGTTGATCTCCAATACAGACTTTTAGGCTTCCTCTTTTTGCAGACGATTTCAGTTCTAGATTACTAGAGATTCGAAAGCCTCTCTCTAAGGGCAAGATGGAGCTCTTTCGTGGCAAAGTGACACAGACAGGAACCACACCAAAAGGAAGAGTGTCTCTGAGTTAGATTAAGTTTTTTCTTTTAAGTCCCTTTGTCTGGAACTGAGCGTCAGTCCTCTGAGCCAGAAAACTATCTGATTTAGGGTTAGACATTCCTGAGCTCCACTCTAACTGTCATGAAAATCAATTTAAATTCATCAGAACAAAAGCTAAGTGAAGGAGTCAAGGCTATATTATGACCCTTCACTTTCCTGACCTGCCATCCTCTTTCTACGTATATCTGTCAGTAGCAAAGTACCTCCACCATTTGGGACAGCTAAAACAACTTAAAGGTTTTCTTACATAACTAAGTTATTTTTTCCTTAAAAATAAATGTCCTTGCTTTAAGTTCAGAATGACTCCGGAAGAGAATTAGATGGTTGGTGAGAAGTATCGGGTGGCTCTGGCTATCGGGGAAGAGGGTACAAGGTCAACGACCAGGGAGAAAAGACAGGCACTAATGCCAAGGCTGGTCAAAAGGCGTAGCCGCGTTCTCCAGGGCTCAGGGCACCGATGGGCATCCCCGAGGGGCTTCTCTAGCAGAGGACAGCTGACAACATTGTCAGGGATGTCTTCCCCTTCTAGGTCCCAGGCGGCCTAGGGTAGCTTCGGAGGCTCGTCTGATGCTAGGGTTCTAGGGTCCGTTCGCTCCCGCCAGTCGGCGTCGCCCTTAGGGCCTCTTCACAGACTCGAACCTGGGGGAGCGGAGGGACAAAAACCTGGGAAGAGCTCGGAGCCGCCAAGGCGACGGTCTGGGGAGCAGCGTCCAAAGCTCAGAGCGCGCGGCCGGCCAGGGTATCCGGGAGGCGCTAGGGCCTTGCGGACGGGTCGGCCAGTGCAGGGGAGGGAGCGAGCGAGGGAGGAAGGAGGGGGCTGGGGCTGGGGCAGGAGGCGGCGGCGGTGGGAGAGGCGCCGGGGCTGCCTCCATCCATGGCACGGAGCGGCGGCGGCGGCGGCGGCGGCGGCAGGAGCCCAGCCCCATCCGCTAGAGCCCAGCGGAGTGCGCAGCGGGCGAGTGCCGCCCGGGGGATCAGCCCGGCGGGGATCAGCCCGGCGGGGACAGCAGGGCGCAGCGGCCGCTCCGGCGGGGCCAGCCCGAGCCCGAGCCCCTCTGACAGCCGCGTCCTCCCCTCCGGGGCGCGCCGGACATGCCCCGTGGGCGCGGCGGCGGGGACCCCCGGGCTCTGCTCCGCCTAGGGCTCCCCGCCCGGCCCATGGGCGCCCCCGGCCCCAGCTAATCCCGCCCCCCTAGCCCGAGTCCGCTCCCCGCTCCCGCCTCTGCCTGTACCCCGGTGCCAGCGCTGTCCGTCCCCGCGAGGGACCATGGGCTGATGGGCGCCGGGGGCCGCAGGATGCGAGGGGCGGCCGCGGTGCTGCTGCTGCTGCTGGTGCTGCTGCTGGTGCTGGAGCCGGGGGGTGCCCGGGGCTGCCCGGTGCCCATCCGCAGCTGCAAGTGCGCGGGAGAGCGGCCCAAAGGACTGAGCGGCGGCGCCCCCAACCCGGCTCGAAGGAGAGTGGTGTGCAGCGGCGGGGACCTCCCGGAGCCGCCCGAGCCTGGCCTCCTGCCCAATGGCACCGTTACTCTGTAAGTACCGTCGCCTCTGCCTCAGCCCGTCGCGTCCCATCCCGTCCAGTCCCATCCGTTGCTGCGCGGGTCTGACGGGACGGGCTGGCAGCCTGAGAAGACGGCGTGCCAGTCCCCTCTCTGTATTGTGCCCGCAGGCAGGCTGCCGTGGGTGCTGAGTGAGGGACCGGGAGGGGGAAAGTGTGACCCCTGGACTAGGAGGGAGAGTGGTCGGAGAGGTGCCTCTAGGGGTTGGAGAGGGGGCCCAGGCGCTTAGCCAAAACCACAACGAATGCCTCGGGATGGGAGAGACATGTCGCTCTTGCTCACCATATCAGATAAAGTTAGGACATTCTCCCATCTCCTTTCCCTGCGTACTAGCTTGGCAGCTTTGGACTTGGGAACGGTCATGTTCCCGAAGGAGATGATGGCTGATTTGGTTGATGGTTCCCTACGCCCCCCACCCCCTATCCCAGAGAATCTCCCTCCCCCTGCCCTGCCCAGGGGAGCTCTGGACAGGATTGATCAGATTCCCTACCTAGGAAGGGTTCTACCTAGTTTAAGAGAAATGAAGGGAAGGGGGGAATAGGGGAAAAAACCACCTCCTTAAGCTTCATCTTGTCGTTTAAAGATCTGAATGTTCTTAGTTCAAATAAATGATTGAACTATTCCTATTTCCTCTTACCTCCCCCAGGCAATAAATCGACTTACACAGAACCTAAATATGCAGAGCACGACTATGGACACAAACGCGCGCGCCCACACACACACACACACACACACACACACACACACACACACACATCTCCATCCAGACATCATCCATCCATATACACATTAAAGTCCTTAACTACACCCTTCCCCCATCTCCTGTCCTCTGGGCTTAATAGATAAGCCTTGAGTATTTTAGTAGCTTCCACACAGAAGAGATTGTGGGGAAAACTTTCTTCGTTGAGTGTTGCCCTAGTTTTCTCTTTAGAAGTCTGACTGATGGTTTTATAGAAAGGATGTCATGAAGTCCCTTCATTGCTGCAGACTTAACTCCCAATAATTGAATCTGAGGTCACTGAAAATCAAGAAAAAACTTAGGGAACACACCAATCCTCTCAATTTCCTAAGCAGATCATTCATTGGAAGTCTCTGAGCAAGAACCATGAAATGTGGATCCAACCCTCCCTGTGGCCTGTCACAGAATCAACCAAGACCTTGTCTCCCCCAACAATCACCCACTTTCCCACCTTCCTTTTTCCTCAGAGTTGGGGGTTGGCTTATAACTGGCTCAGATTGTATTTAGAACAATACAGTAATATCTCTCTGGTTGGGTGAGTTTAGGGATGGTTTGCTTCCTGACAGGACACAACTGGTCAGCCTATGACACCGTGTGTGTGTGTGTGTGTGTGTGTGTGTAGGGGGCTGCTCTGCTCTGCCCTATTTCCTTGCAGTTCAACCATTTGGCAGCAACTTGTGGAGAGAGCAGTGCCCCATTGCTAACAGGACCTGGTGATTCTGGGTACCAGAGATTTGAGGTTTAAGTCAGGGCAGGGTATTTCCCAGTCCGCTCATTTCTGGACAAGAAAAATGCCTGCCATCTGTGACAAAATGCCCTTGAGTATGTATATTTCCCTCTCCTCTGAGGGGGAGAGGCTGGGGCTGGCATCCCTCTGTGTTCTCTTTTGTCCTCCTATTATATATGTGTCCATCTGAATGTGTTTCTAAGTGTGTCTTTATCTATGGTGGTGAACATGAGTCACACATATATTTGATATCTCCCTATCTGTGGGTCCCTGTCTGTATATGTTTGTGCTGGGAATTACTAACAGGAATAAGCCCTGGGAAAGTAGAGAGAAGGAATAACATGGGAAAGCCATTCCACAGTACATCCTAAAGTGATTTGGCTTCTAATGCTTTCCATCCATAGCTAATTCTCATTGACTCCACTTTGAGGGTAAAGGTGGGGAGGTGAGAGAATCCCTAGGGAAAAAACTCATGCAATGATAGGGTTGAAATTTGCCTCTAAGCTCACATTCTCCACCCCAAACCTCGCTTTGGTAAGTTTGACAACTGTTGGGTTTTTTTGAGGGGTGTAAGGGGGGTGTTGATTTGGCATCCTCCGCCTTTATGGGTCCAAAGCCCTTGAAGTTTCAGAGTCCTTCCAGATGGAGGAGAATTGCATCATTGGCAGCAGCTCTGAGAGGGGGCTAGTCATTTCAGCAGAGGTTTCCATATACAGGGATGAGCTTTGGGAGCTCTATGCCCATTCAACCTGGAATAGGCCAATATCCCCACCTGCTTAGGTGAAATATGGTTTTTGGCTTCTTTCCCTCAAGTCCAGAAGGAACAGAGAGAGAGAGAGAGAGAGAGAGAGAGAGAGAGAGAGAGAGAGAGAGAGAGAGAGAGAGAGGGAGAGGGAGAGGGAGAGGGAGAGGGAGAGGGAGATAGACAGAGAGGGAGAGACAGAGAGAGAGACAGAGACAAAGAGAGAAAGAAAGAGCTATGGACCATCAGATCTAAGATCCCCTGAGCCAAAAAAGAAGGACCCTTCAGTTGGTGTTAGTCACCAACACATTCTGTTTAGGGCTCCATCTGTCCCCAGTCTGGCCTCTTAATTTCTGCACCTCCTCAAACTCCAACACTTTCATTCTGATGTGGAAGAAAATGCCAAATTTGAGATTCTGCTTCCCTCTTTCACTGAAGCTATCTTATTCCCTAAAATTGAACAAAGCTGCCATTTCAGCCTGGTAGCAAGGCAAGAAAAGGGTATTGAGTTCAAGGTTCTTATCAATTTCCATCAGATTCCTTTAAAACACTAATTTAATCCTCATCCTCACTTCTGGACTCCCTTACTCTATCAGTTTGGATTGAATTTTTTCCCTTAATATGTCTCACTTTTTGTTATTGCCCACTAGATAGATGGCTTTGTGGACTGTAGATGGTACTCTACATAGAGCAGGCCAGGCTCAGCTTATGTGACCCCTCCTACAAAGGATGCTTTCCTGATTCTCCTGCTTGTTATTCTCCCTTTCCCTCCTCTAATTACTGTGGATATACTGTATGCTTACATCTTGTACCCCAAGAGTAGAATGTGAGCTGTTTGAAGGAAGGAGAGGTTTCCCATTTTGCCTTTGTATCCCCAATGCCTAGCATAGTGCCTTGCATATGGTAGGCACTTAACAAATGAGTGTTGTATTGGATGCCCATAGATGGTATTCTCCGCCTCCTTCACTTTGTTTTTTTTTCCTAAAAACATTTTTATTTATAGCTTTTGTTTTTACATCTCCTAACTTTCCCTTGGATCTCTCTGTCTCCCCTTCCCAGAGAGCCACCCTTACAACAAAGATTTTTTTAAAAGAAAGAAAAGAAAAAAAGATTCAGCAAAACCAGTGAACCCATAAAAATAAATCTGCTATTATATGCAATGTGACATGCTGATGTACCTTGACATCTGTAAATGAGATGGGAAGGGTCTTCTTGTATTTGGTCTTTATCACTTCACAACATTCATTTTTAATAGTCTTGTTCTTTCCATTTCCGTTATTGCTTTCACCTAGGGTTTTCATGGATCTGCTTACTTCACTTTGTATCAGTTCATGCAGGTCTTTCCATGCTTCCCTGTATTCGTCATGATCATCACTCCTTACAGCATAATAATATTCCATTACATGCCTATACCATTCATATACCAGGTACCACAATTCTTTAAAGCTATTTCTCTATTAATGGGCATCTAATTTGTTTCTAGTTCTTTGTACCTCTGCGATTTTCAGCGTACTTCAAAGTTGTCCCCGATCACTTCAGGAATTAGCATCTTTTCAACTTTTACAGGACTCATGAATCCACTTTGAAGCAAATGGCTTTCTTTAACACACCAAGAAGATGAATCATAAAATGTTGAGTTGGCGGTGGCCATAGTCTTCTAGTTCAGTCTCCTTCCCAGTGTACCCCATACCCCAATAAGTCCATAAATCCTTTCAGATCAAGAAATATACTCCACCAACTCCCCTCCTTGATACTTTCCATTGAATTTAATGAAGATAGAAGGATCCTCATAGTATAGTGGTCATCTAATCTATGCTTGAACAGTTTGAGTGACCAGAAGCTTGCTCACTACCTTGTAAAGGCAGTCTATTTCCTTGTTGGGCAATTTTAATTGTTAGGTTGTTTATTCCTTATATTAAGCCCTGAAATTTGCCTCCGTAATTCCTATCCACCAGACCCAGTTCTGCCTTCAGGGACCACTCATTCATTTCTTCAACAAGCATCTATTAAATACCCACTATGTCTGAGGAACTGGACTACAAGGTGAAAAACAAAGCCATCTCTGCCTCAGAGACCTTACATTTTTTTTAAAAGAGATAGAATGACAAAACACAGAGAAATAAATAGGAAGTAATTTTAGCAGGAGGGGAGGCAGCTGGGAGTGGAGGGGAAGATGGGGATCCTGATGTTTCCCATTTGGCACCATCATGTATTTGTAGCTAGTCATCCATGCTCCCTAGTCTCCTCTTCTCCAGGATCAGACTCTCCTAGTAGACAACTTCTCTTTATCTTCCATTCGTCAAAGTCATTTATGGTGTAGGGCTAATTGTTGAGGACATTGAACTAGGAGCATGAAGTCCTTTCCCATGGAAGAGCTTCCAGTCAGATTAATGCTGGATTCCAGCCTCGTTGAAAAGTTACTCTGTGTATAGAGTGCCCTATTTCTTTCTTTACTGAAATGGGACTCTTCTTCTCCCTACTTAGCTAGTCAATTCAGTTTATGCCTTTTCTTTATGTTCATCTTCCCCTTGTCTTCTCCTTCCACTACTTTGTCCCAATCCTCTCCACCTTAGTTTTTATTTGTGTAAGTGCGGAACAGCAAAACAAAGAATTTCCTTCCTGGTTCATCTGTTCCCTGCACTTTCCTTTCCGCTCCCGACCATTTCTTTGACCCCATGACATTTCAGCACCCACCATCTGCAGTGATATCATAACAAGGGCCAGTTCCAGAGTAAAGATATTCTTGTCCAAAGTTATAAAGTTCTAGGCTTCTCCCCAGGGAGAATGGCCACTAAAGTCTACAAGAGAAAGACGCTGAACATAAGAGGTAGGAGCAGTGAGATATCAAGTAGCCCCTGCTTCTTTCCTTTCCTTAGTCCCCACAAATACAACGGTGTTGTCACACTCTGGTTCTAAGAAGAGTCTCTTATTGCCTCCTTTCCACTTCAGGGGAAACTTCTTTTGGGAAGGGATTGTGTGACCCCAGAAGAAAAGTGATTAGGCCCAGATTGGGGAAGATGAGAAACATCTACCTCAGCAGATCTTCCAGATATCAGAAGAATCACTCCCCTCCAGTGGAACAGTATCCTAATTTGATGTCCTGTGCCTTTCTCCTAAGGAAAAGCCTCATAGTATAGTTAAAAAAAAAAAAAGCCTTTATGTCAGTGTATTCAAGTGTGACCTTAGGCAAGTCATTTCAATTGGTTCTTCATAAAATGAACTAGCTCTAAAACTTGATCTACCACCTTATTTTGTTTGAATTGGAAAAGTTCAAGACTATGACATGCATGCTGTAAATATTGGGGGTGAATGGGGAACAAAGCTTTGATTTTAAAAATTCTGTTTAACAAACATTTTAAAATAGATTTTTATTGATGTCTTTTGTCTTGACATTGCCTAGATTTCCCTATTTATCTCTCTCTCTCCCCTTCCAGAGGGTCATCCTTTATAACAAAGCATTTATTTTTCTAAAAAGGGAAATAAGAGAATAAAATGCATTGAAACTGATCAATGCATTGAAAAACTACATGTAACCATCTCACAGCTATATGTATATATGTAAGATCCCACATATATGTATATATACATATATGTGTAACATCCCACATCTTAATGTAAGCACCCTGGCTTCTACTGAGGTATGACAGGGAGACACCAATATTTCTTAAGCATTTACTAAGTGCTAGGCATTGGGCTAAGTGCTACGTATACCAAAGTGAAATAAAGGCTGTCCTCAGGGAAATTTTAATCTAATAAGAATTTAGTTATTTGATAGGTTCATGATTTCCTAGGTGTGGATATTTCCCACCATATCTACTCATCACAAACAATTCTCATCCCTGTTTCCCCATGTATCTTCTACCTAGCAAGCTCCCAATACCCTCAACATTTATTAAGTGACCACTATAAGCCAGCAGATCCCTTCCTGGGCATCAGAGGTCAATGGTGTTTTATTAAGTATCTCCGAGAGTAGCGGAGACTATACTACTTCGGTTTTCTCTTGTTTCTAAATCCTGCTCCATGACCAGTCAACCCTCTTTTCTGGACAAGCATGTTGTTGGTAATGGGTTTTTACTGGGGTACCCCTCCTCAATCAGAAACCATTTCTGGTAACAGGCTATTTTCTCATCTTCTCCTTGACTTTTGAGTTGTTATTAATATCAATTGTACAGAGAGCATAGAGCTCCATTATTTGCAGGCACATAGCCTCCCCGGGAAGCTTTGGTATTAAAGAGATGGACTTCTGCAACTGCAAAGAAGTGGGGGGAGGAAAGTGAGTTAAGATCATTGAAGGCATTGTGCACTCCCCCCAACTTTGTCTGTCATGTGTACATCCATTCATATACATGCTCCTGAGTAACTTTATCTCCTTATTGGCAAGACTTAATGTCTCACTAACCAAAGAACGTTTTCCATACATAATACATGGATGCTATTCACATACATACATATTAGTAACCATATCTCCTTATTGGCAGGACTTAATGTCCCTGACTGAGGAACATTCCCCATGTATAATATATGCATGTAATTTGTATACGTGTGTGTGTGTGTGTGTGTGTGTGTGTGTGTGTGTGTGTGTACATAAGAAACACCATTTCTTCTTTTTGGCAAGATTTATGTTCTTCTGCACAAGGAACATTCTGGATCAAAGAGACCAGTCCTGGATACCCTCAGGATAGAAAGACCTTGATTCCTCTCAGCCACCAGCATTTGGGGGTATTTATCCAGCCCCTCAGCTGGTACTTAATACACCCTCTGGATCAGTTGTATGCAAATCATAAGGAGTTGGGGAAGGAATCCTGTTGCACCTTACCCAGGGGGTTTGGGGGGTGGGAAATAGAATATTTGTGAGTGGTACAGGGCAAGCTGTGGAATGATACCAGTTCACCACATCACTAATCCTTTGGCCTTTGGAAGTGGCCCTCAGCCCACAGACCTCCCTCCAGCTTCTGAACTGCATGCCTGGGAGCAGGCCCTTGTATCAGTGGGGATGGCCCAGTTCTCCGGCTCTTAGAGTTCAATAAAGGCACTTGGGGAAGGGTATGCCCATATCCCACTTTCTACAGCCTTGTCAGTCTAGAAGGATGAAGGCTGGATGGGTGGGTGGGGCCACGTGCTTACTTCCCCCACCCCCCTTCCCTTCCACCCTCTTTTTCCCATATGGTTCTCATAACGTCTGGGCTCAGAGACAGCAGCCAGAGGAAGTGGCTGTGTACAGAGAGCTTTTGTGAGAGAGAGGGGGAGGGGAAGAAGGGGGGAGAGAGGGAAAGAGGGAGAAGGAAAGAGAGAGAGGGAGACAGAGACAGAGAGAGAGAAAGACAGAGAGAGACAGAGAGGGATGACAGGGAACCAGGGCTCTTTAGTCCCACCCACCCACCAGCTATCTCCAGACACATGAGGAGTCTCATCATATAGCTTCTCTTTAAAGCCCCTAAAGTTCCATGCCTAGGGAAAGTGGTCAGTGAGGGGGTGACAGGGGAAATCTAAACTCCTCCTAGAGATGCCCAAATCATGAGCAGTCACCTCAGGTTTTAATCCTTAAGAGTTCAATTTATTCTTTGGACTTTTAGGAAAACCTTTTCCCCTAGGGTGCCCCTTATGAGTGGAGTAGAGGGGGGCCCTGGGAACAGGCAATCTTTTGTGTATCCGCATTCACAAGGCAAAGACAGGACTGAGAGCCAGATTCCTGGGTTCACTGACGGGAAGTAGAATGGAGATCAGAAAATTCTTCCAATTAATGTGATCTATAAAGATGATAGCAATGATAGCTAGCATTTATATAATGCTTTGAGGTTAGCAAAGTACTTTACATATTTGATCTCATTTGATCTGGTGAAAGAGCTACTATGATTATCCCATTTTATAGATGGGGAAACTGAGGGTAAGAAGTTAAGCGACCTGCCCACAGTCACACCATTAATAAATAATCTGAGTCAAGATTTGAACTCAAGTCTTCCTGACTCCAAGTCTCCCCATTGTTCCAATACTGTGGCTCAATGTATAGAGAACTGTCCCAAGAGTCAGGGAATACTGAATTCAGAAGTCCTGTTGCTGACAAATTCTAGCTCTGTAACCCTGGGCAAGTCACTCACTCAACCTCACAATGTCCCAGGCAAGAGAAAAGTACCAGTCTTCATTGGTAGAGAAAATTCCCTACTAGATTTCCCTATGCTATTGGAATTACAAGGAAAAGAAAGGAAAGGAAGAGAAGGGAAGGGAAAATTCTACACACACACACACACACACACACACACGCACACGCACACGCACAAGCACACGCACGCACGCACACACGCGCGCACACACACACACACACACACACACTGGATTAATCTGGCTTAAATTATCCAGGCAGTCTGCAATGTAGATTCTAGGTACACAGGATTACCTGGCCAAATCATCAAATAATTAAAAAATCCCTTACAATTAATTTTTTTCCATGTTAAATAGTTGTTTATTGGAAAAAATGGGCTGAGGAGGGGTCACTAGATTCACCACATAAATTAGGAGTGATGGGAGAGGTCGGCACAAAGCTTTGGGCTCTCAGCCTCTTCCTGGACTGTGAGGGAGGACCTGGAGAGGAGGGCACACCTGGGTGGAAGGCCTTGACTTAAGTTAGTAGGAACGGTTAGAGACAAAGAGAGACTCGTTGGCTGTAGCTCCTGACTTTCCACTTGGAGTATTCTGGAACCCCTTACAGTTCTTATGAAGGTTTGATTCTTACAGAACTGTTGACTCCCTGACTTTTGAGGTAGATACTTCAGGATTCAATACTTTATTTTGTAAAGGAAGACACCCAAGTTCAGGTGAGTTCCATACCTTCCCCAAGGTCACCCAGCTCATCGGGTGGCCAAGGCAGGACTAGAAAACCAGGTTTTCTGGTGGCTCATCCCATCTCCTCTCCATTTCTCAGAGTTCTATGTAGACATAGCCACTGTGGGACCCTAAGTCTGCTTTCCTTTTTTGACTCCCTTTCTCCTTAGTTTGTCAGGTATAATTGGGGAAGGATCTGAAAAGGAATTGGGGAGAGTATTCTCCCAAATGAATGTTTGGAAGAAGAATAATACCCAATTATTCTAATCAGAGCGTAAGCTGTGATAACACCGTTTTATGGCCCATTGGGGGAGGGTAAATTTCTAAGTTTATTTTATGTCATTGGGGGTCAGAGGTAGAGAGGGCATCTTCAGGATTCCTCCCACCCTTTATAAGGGGAAAGGAAGGAGCCACCTTGAGATTTATATATTTAATCCTTCCATGAAACATAGAGGGGCCAGAAATTCTTTTCCTTGAGACCAGCTAAGACACAAAGAAGGGAGTTGAGTTTCCTAAGGTCACACAGCCAGAGACCAAAATCCTCCTGCCCCCTAAAGGGAAGGATCTTAATTGTATTTCACTGGGATGGTCCAGCAATGACAGAGGGGAGAAAGGAAGAGAGGACTGGCCAGAGGAAGATGTGGGAAGGGATAGAAGTGGCACCAGGGGCCTCAGATCAGAAGAACGAGAGGAAAGATCCAGCAACTGCTAGGAATGGGCTGCACAGAGGGGCTGTTTATTTTCATTCTCCATGACTAGCTGCTCAGTTCTATTTCCAGCTCTGACACTGAGGGGTGGATCAATGACCCCCCTTCCTTTCCTTCACTTCCCTCCTCCCCACTCCTTTTCCTTCCCTCCTGCCCCCCCTCCCCCAGATTCAAAAATATTCTCATACTCTCAGGATTTGGTGGGGGTTGGGGAATATGTTAACAGAATTCCCCACGCTTGCTGGCCACTGACTGGCCAGGACCAGCTGTTTCTCCTAGCTGTCTTCCTCAGTTTCTACTATGGGGTGAGGCTTCCAGACTCCCTCCTCCTCCAGTGGAGGGGCGGGAAGTCAGAGGAGCCTTGGAGATGGATAGGGGCAGGTGAGGGAAAGGAGCAGGATCCACGGGGTAATGGTGAAGGCCACAGAGGGTTTTCTTGCCTGAATTGGAAAGGCTAGCAATCTGGCAGCTGGACCTGATGTACAAATCTGCCCCTGGATCACGGAGAGGCCTTCATAATAGTGGTGACCATATGGCTAGATTTTCCAGGACAGTCCTGATTTCAGGAAGTACTTTTAAAAGACTCTGAAAAGAATACCCATTATCAGCTATTTTTTTTTTTGTTTTGGTTTCTGAAAATGTGGTCACCATTACTGGATCCCAAAGCCCAGCAAGGGATGCCACACCCATCTAAAAACTTGTGAAGAAAATGAAGTGTGCCTTAAATATCATCCTCCCTCCCATTTGGACATGTCCCCTTATAGGTGTCACATGATTCCAATTCTGACTCTGCCAATTGGTAATCCTGGGCAGGTCACTTTCGCGTTCTCAATTCTTTTAGCTGTAATTATAACAATCCAATTTATGTAGTGGAATTTAGGGTTTTACCACAAGCTCTATCCTCACCACAACCTGATGAGGGTAAAGAATATACTTCTTGGGTGTCATTCTTTGTGTCTCAATTCCCTCATCTATAAATGGGTACCATAATACTTTATGGGATGGTTACAAAGTACTATGTAAGTATGAGCTATTATTTTCTCTTTTTTGCAGAGGAGGTGACCTAGTCTAAGCAGACTGCAGGACTTAGCATCAGGAAGACCTGAATTCAAATTGTTCCTCTGACCCTTAAGAACCGTGTGACTCTAGGCATGTCATTAACTTCTCTGAGCTTCAGTTTTCCCATTTGCAAAACAATGATGGCAACAGTACTCCTAGACTACACTAGAGAGTTGGAAGACTCAAATGAAATAACATATATAAAGTTGTTTTCCAACCTGAAAGAATTGAGAAAATGTCAGATGAAGACGCTGGGGCTGAAGTTCTGGTCTGAAGTTCTCACCATTAGTCACTTTTCTGGGTTATACAGCAAAAGGGAAAAGGAAGGAGCTCAGCCCTTATTAAATGGGAAAACTGTAGTCTAGAGAGAGGAAGTAATTTGTGCTGGGTCACACAGAGAGTAACTGAACCAAGAACTAAGTCCAGGCTTTTTTATTCTCAATCTAGTAATCTTCTGTGATGCTAAATTGAGTAACTAAGAAAAAGGAGATTGAAAGAGTGTAATGGTACTGTGGGCTTGAGCTAGAAGATGGGAATGTAGCGTTTGGCCAAAGTGATACATGAACCCAGGCTATTTTGCTAGTGGAGTTTTAATAGGGGTCTTTCACCACTCCCCACTTTATAATGTAGAGTGACTCTAATATTAGGAATTCAGTCTGTTATATTAGTTTTGTTAAGCTGGAACATGATATATTAAGGTTCCCTGAGGGATGGTATAATTTTATGTCTTTGTAGACGCAGTATCTAGCACTGCCTGTACTAAGGGCTAACTTGAATCAGAGCTGGGAAAGCCCTTTTCAGTCATCTCATCAAGGAGTTCCCAACCTTTTGAATATGAAGACCTTTTTTAAGCAGCAAAAAAAAAAAAAAATTTAAAAACTGCAAGCCCACATTTCTAAATGTATATGGGGTAAGGTGAGCAAGACTGGAGTGCCTCTCACAGAAAAGGGCACATTCTGGGACCACATGTCCTTTACTGAAGCCACAGTTAATGTCTACCTCTATGGGAAACAATCCAATCCAACAACTCCCCTTCCATGCAACCCTTTTCAAACACCCGTTGTGTTTCTCTTTCTCCTCTGACTTCAGGCTAGGCAATAGTGATCTTTCTGGTGAATGGAGTCTGAAAAATAGATTACCTTTGCAGAGACCAGGTGCCAGTAAGCCTTGGTTTCATAGGAGAGGAAGAAGGCAATGCAAAGGAAGCCAGCATCCAGCCTTGGGCCTTGGTCCTTTCTTCCCAGGACACCAACACCCCAATGGGCCATGATTACCTTCAACTCCATGGGGGCTCTTTCATCTTGTACTCCTAACTTCTCTGATACCTGAACCCCTGATCAAAGGACTGAGGCTCCTGGACCTTGCTGACCAATGAAACCACTTAGCTCCTTGAGTTTAGTGGTTTGCCACACCAGATTCCTAATTACCCACCCCATTCCTGTGCTGCTGGTGCTGCGCTCATCTCCAGGAAACCATTCCCAGCATCTATTTCCCTCCTTCTCCACAAACCCAGTGCCACGGGAATATATTTCTTAGTCTTTATTTATACGGGAAAAGCATATATACAAATTTGAAAATAGTGCACCAGAATAAAATAATTAGAAGTCCAGTAATTGACTGTATATCTGCTGTCCCAGCTTAGTCAAATGTGAAAAGGCCCATTACCAGGTAGACAACAGGCAGCATTTCTCAACCTTAAGACCATCTACTAAGTCACAGAAGGGTGCAAAGGGTGCAGCCTGCATCATTAGAGATTTTATTTACAAAGATGGAATCACACTATGTAAGTATATAAGAAATCTACTAGGTAGTCTAGATTAAATGGTAAGTATTAAATTAAATTAACATATTTTATATATACTAGAATTAAAATTCCTTACCCCTGAGGAGGCAGCTAGGTGACTTAGTGGAGTCAGGAAGACCTGAGTTCAAATCCAAGCTTGGATACTCACTAGTTATATGACCCTGGGTAATTTACTTAACACCTTTTGTCCCAGTTTTCCTCATCTGTAAAATGAGTTGGAGAAGGAAATGGCAAACCACCCTAGGATCTCTGCCAAGAAAATCTCATAATGGGGTCACACAGAGTTGGATGTTACTAAACAACTAAACAACACACGTGAGGAGAAGAGGCTGGCCATCCTCATATCCCTTAGGCTGGGAATCATGTCACATTTAACTCAACTTTGACCTCAGAGAAGAATGGTGTCTTTCCTTCAGAACATACCCAAACCCAGACTGGGCTGCCTGAGCTGGTGTAATTGGTCTATTCTTTCCATCACAGACTCCCACTCAGCCAGTCAGGAGGGTTCCTGACTGTTTGGTAGATGATTAGTAGCCACCCCAATACTGTGAATTCTTTAGGTGTTGAGCTAATCTCACTTCTCACCTTCAGTAGGATAAACAAAGAAATACACCCCCGAAGTCCTAGTAATTCAGCCTGAAACATCAGTTACTGCCAAAGTTCAAAGAAGACACTTCTATTGCTTATAAGCCATTATAGAAAAAAAGTGAGGGGATCAGGGATCTGAAATGCTAAGGGGGTCAATGGGCATGTGGACCCTGAGGGAAAGCAGAGATATGAAGTAAACCTCCTAAAACAGGAAAGAAATATGTCCTTGTAGAAATGGAACCAGCAATTATGACCCCTGGGACAAACAGTACAAAATAATAATAAGCTTTACATATGTTAACTCATTTGATCCTTACAAGAATTCTGTGAGGTGTGTGCTATCATTATTCCTATTTTACTGATGAGGAAACTGAGGCAGAATAAATGACTTGCTCAGGTCATACAACTGGTAAATGTTTGGGGTAGGACTCAAACCCAGGTCTTCCTGACTCCAGATCTTCTACTCTAGCTGCTGAACCACTCTTACCTCAATCCAACTTTTTAAGACAGATTGAGTTAGGAGCAGGGAAGATGAAGGATACTGAAAGGCCACAGCTGGAGACACCAGGGTAAGTCTGGGCCTGAGCTGAACTCACCTGGAGTACAGCCAATAGAGAAGAAAGTGCACCATCTAGGATCTTCCTGTTTTAACTAGTTATTCTTATTAATAAGACACTAAGTTAAACTGTTTCTGCCTGCTGAAGCAGGAAAAATACAGTCAGTGCCCTTTAAATTTTGGCACCCCAGAACAATATGCTAGTCACCCCACCCTAGTTATGGTTCTGGCTCATTGTCACCAATTCTTTCCCTTTCTTTTCCCAACCTTCCCCATTCACCCCACCCCCCAAATATACATACTTTCTAAATGAAGAAATTGAAGCAGAGTGGAAAAGCAAAGTTCTTTGCCCTGGAAAAGAGGAAGGCAAAAAAAGAAATGGGTGCTTAATAATTGCTTATAGAATTGAAATATAAAAGTAGAGATTACATAAAGTGAACAAAGAATATTAGATTTAGAGGTAGAAGTATAGGATTGTTTCCTGGTTCCATAATTTACTTCAGTTTTCTCATCTGTATTCTGGGGAATAGAGGGGTAATGGAGAGAGTGTGCCTCGGACCCAGGAAGAACTGGGTTCAAGACCTACTTCTGACTTATACTGACTGTGTGACCCTAAGCAAGTCACTTAACCTCACAAATGTTCTAGGAAACTCTCAAAGAATATAAATTGCAGAGAAGGTGGCAACCTGCATTGGTAAAGGGAGTTTACTTATCTGGGAGTTCACCAATGAAATCACAAGGTCTAGTCTCCATCCCTAAGATGAGGATAGTATTTACACAACTCACCTACCTTTCAGGGTTGTTGGGAGACTTAAAAGAGAGCATATATGTTTTTTTTTTAAAAACCTGTAACTTATAATGCATTAGAGGAACATATGGTGGCAGTAGTGGTCGTGGTTCTGGTGGCGGTTGTAAGGTGGCACAGTAGATAGACTGCTAGACCTGGAGTCAGGAAGACTAGATTTAAAATCCATTCCCAGATAGTTATCAGCTGTGTGGCTCTAAGAAAGTCACTTAAGCCTCCGGCTGCCTCAGTTTCTCATCTGTAAAATGGGGATCATAGTAGCACCTATCTCTCAGGGCTGTTGTGAGGATGAAATGAGATAGTATTTGTAAAGTGCTTTTCAAATTTCAAAACACTATTTAAATACCACTTATCATCATCATCATCATCACCATTATCATGTTTAAAAAGATTTAGGGACCTTAGAAGGTTTCTCTTCTTCATTCGTTCTGGGTCATCTCTGCTCCAGATAGGGGATCCCCCTCACCAACACTTTACCTACTCACCATACCCCTGGTCAAGAGAAGTCTGGCCAGCATCTCTCCCCACCCCCATTTTTAGCTTCATGGCTTATCCACCCAGTGGGGGAGAACAGCTGCAAGTTAATGCCTGGGATGGGATCACTGTTGCTGCCAGACTGTAAAGCTCAGCAGGGGATGGTCTTCTTTCCTAGAAGTTGGACCAATTCTTGCACTGATGGAGATAGTGGTGGGGAGTGATGGGAATATAATGCCTTTGTGATTGGTGAGAACGATAGGCTATGCAGGAGTTAGTCAGGCTTTGCCTTCAAGCCTCCCTTTTTTTGACCTCTCCTATATCTCTCCCTTCTCTCTGGAACCCGATCCTGCCTTGGCCCCCATTCATTCAATCCATAAATATTTATTGATCTACTGCTTTGTTCAATAACATAGTACTAGGTGCTGTGGGGAACACAAGCCACTATGACTTAGATTCTGGCCCTTGGAGAGTTTTAGTCTAGTTAGGGAGGCAAGTACTACATGTCTCAAAAGTTAATTCCATGCAGTAAAATAATAACTCATATTCCTGGATCACTTGAAGTTTGGCAAAGTACTTTGGTCACAGCCCTGTGAGAAGGTAGGGCAATAATTTTTATTGCCATAGGTGGTCCAGTGATCTTCCTGAGTTCAAATACAGCCTCAAACCCTTACTAGCTGTGTGACCCTGGGCAAGTCATTTAACCCTGCTTGCCTCAGTTTCTTCTTCTGTAAAATGAGCTGGAGAAGGAAATGGCAACCAGTACAGTATCTTTGCCAAGAAAACCCCAAATGGGTTCACAAAGAGTTGGACATGACTGAAACAACAGCACAGCAACAACTACAGACTAGGAAACAGACTGCGAGAAGTTAAGTGATTTTCCCTGTGTCACTCAAGTAGTAAGTCATTGGGTGGAATTGAGCTCAGGCTCTGGTTCAAGTGTATCTTCTCCCTTACATCATGCCACCTCTGGTTTGAAAGGTGTCCGTGTGCCTGGGTTCTCCTGCTAACTATGCCTCCCTGCCCACCAGCAGTCTTTGTCCTGTCCTGTGGTGTACTCATTATTTCATGCTCCCTCCAGTCGCATGATTGTGGGAATAGTCACGGCGATAATAAACATTTATACAGCACTTACTACATGCCAGATGCTGTTATTAGCCCCATTTTATGGATGAGGAAATTGAGGCAAACAGAAGCTACGTGACTTGTCACTGGACTGTGACAGACAGTCCAGTAAATGTCTGAGGTCAGATTTAAACTCAGGTCTTCCTGACTCTATCCCTGTGCTCTGTCTACAGCACCATCGAGATTCCCTTAAGAGACAATCTTCATGAGTTGTTGTGGTCAAAAATATTCATCAGAGGGAGATCAGCCCTTTGGTGGGAAACTTCTCCTAACTTAGGTAGGCTCACTGCCAGACAGTAGACATACAGTCCTTTGTCAAACCTATACTTGAAGTCTTTCTAACCTGGCAGAGCTCTCTGGAGCTGGTAGTCAGCTGGCATAGGCATTGAGAACCCAGGTTCATCTCTACCTCATGAGGAGACATTATGGTAATGGAGAACCTCAGTGAAGATATTAAATCAAACATCTTAATTACCATCTCCTATCCCCTTCCTCTCTTATGCAAATCTGTTAGAAAGAAGATGGTGGAAGAAGACAGAGATTGACCTTGGAACTCATATCCTTGGAATAGGTATGATCTTCTTATAGTTTGGGAAATGAAGCTCCTGAACATGGGCAGGTCCATTTGAAGATGGAAGTGCAGGTGTTGGTGGCCTCCTTCAACATGAGAAGTATAAAAAAGGCTCTGGTTGTATTTAGGTGGTCAATAATTAATACGTATTCACACACGTAGAGAGGTGAGCCAAATAGTTCAAAATCCAATCAGTTCCGTTCTAAAAGATTCATGATCTCATCAGCATGGACCTTCCTATATCTACGTAAATCAAAACCTCATTATACCTTTTCATCCTGAGTGTATGTTGTTTTTGTTTTCCCATAAGTCCTCCATGGAGGATGTACCCCATGATCAAAAATGGGCCACCTTCTTGTTAATGATAGAACCAAAGATTTAGAACAAGAAGGAACCTTAGGGACTAAATCTACTCCAAATCAAAAGCAAAAAGGCATCATCTGGAGCTGGTCATCTGTTGCTTTTCATTCTCATTACATCCCACTCATTTCTGGTTATTTGTATTTTTTTTAAAGTTACATAAATATTAGTGTTAAAGAGATGAGCTTTTGTAACAGTAGGAAATTTGGTATTATTGAGAATATTGTGTAATTTTCCAAATGCAATATATCTTCTATCTAAATCAAAACACTCCTTCTATTGAGCTCATTGCCCCTGTGCAATATTTAGACAGTCTTCTTGCTAAGCAGAGAAGAATGATGGCAGGGTGATCCTGATTTTTGAATAGACGCTCTGGTGTAAAACACTGCAGAGAGGGAATCGAGAAGTCTATAGGCAGTGTCATTACACAAAACAGTAAAAGCAATTAAGGAAAAATTAAGCCTATGGGGCATTGGCATGAGGTCTAGACAAGTCCAAGAAATTTTGTAAATGAAACAGGAAGGAGGACAACAGATGGGTATAAAAAGATCAGATCTGCTTATGTTTCACAGTCATCTGTTCTTAGTTAAGTGGTACAGTGGCTAGAGTTCTGGACCTGGAGTGAGGAAGAGCTGAGTTCAGATCTTGCCTCTGATACTTGCTAGCTGGATCACCCTGGGCAAGTCACTTAACTTAATTCCTGTTTTTCTTTCTACTCTCTACTGGTGCCTGGGTTGATGACTTTATTGGGGTGGGGAATGGTTATTGTTAGGGGTCTTTCAGAAATGTGCCTCAGTTATTCAGTAATGTCTGCCTCAGTTACTCCATTTGAAAAATACAGATAATAAAAGCAACGACCTTCCAGGATTGTCATGAGGATAAAATGAGATAACATTTGTAACGTGCTTTGCAAATTTCAAAACACAATTTCAATGATAGTTATTATTAGTATCAATGCCATATTGAATTCTGCCTACCTCTATACCTTATTGCTATGCCGAGATGAAGTAATGAGCCCTAAGAACATTTAATTATAAGTGGTTGAACCTAGCCAAAAACATACAGAACAACACAATCCTAAATGAAGAGTAGTACACTGACACTCAAAAATTCCCCTCTTTCTCTCTTACCCTTCAGTACATGCACCGTATGTCCTGGTTTCAGATAGGAATTGAGGATGAAAGGGCCTAAACAAATTCGTCATATAAAAGTGTGAATGAGGTTAACTTCTCTGGTGGATCTGTATCTTAAAAGAGGAGGCTCATTAACTCCCATGAATTATCTATTACTGGTGAAATTCAAGCAGTCTAGCTGGCAGATAGTGGGGGAGATGCTTTTGAGTGATTTATCTTCTCCATCTTCTAGGAATGGGCATGAGACATGGCAAGCATGAACACTAACCAAAAATCTCATGCTGTGGAAGGTCTGAGAGGCATTCTTTGTAAGGTGAAAAGTTCTGATCTGGAAGCTAAAGATCTGCATGCAAGTCCTAAGTGTATCAGACTCCCTTATATGGCCATGATCCGTTCACTTAGCTTATGGCTCCGTGCAGATCATTCTGGTGGGTTCTCACAGATACAGCCAGTGACCATTTCTGGCTGCCCTGCTCCAGTGTGATGATACGGATACACTCCCATTTTGTCCAAATCAGCCAACTGAACCCAGCAGGGGAGATTTGGAGAACAGTCAAAAGGGGATGAGAGAAGTGAAGATTCCTCAAGGCACTGGCTGCTTTTGGGTCTCCTGAGTTAGAAGTCTTTCTTATCTCTCCTTTGACTCGATTAGCTCAAAATTCACAATCTGCTGCTCCAGAAGAGGGGCACTAGAAGGTATTTTCTGCCAGATCCCTTATTAACTATTCTACATGCAGCTCCCACTATCACAGGAGTAGGAATGGCCCACAAGTGCCTTGGTGGCCGTTGAATTCCATGTACCAAAATTTCCATCGTCCAACCCCTGTATCTTGACCGTGAAGCTGCTAGCACTAAGACTCCTTCTAGGTGCACTGAGCTATTAATTTCTTTTAAGTAGGTAAGAAAGGTCTTGGTTTCTGGATCTCACACAGGAATCCCTTGGTCCAAGACTTGGCACTGAAGACAAAGCTTCAGAGTTTCTTGTTGTGGTTGAGTTGTTTTAGCCATGTCCAACTTCCTGGAATCCTATGACCCCATTTTGGGGGGGGTTCTTGGCAAAGATAGTGGAGTGGTTGGTCATGTCCTTCTCCAGCTCATTTTACAGGAGAGGAACTGAGGCAACCAGTGCTAAGTGACTTGCTCAGGGTCAGACAGCGAGTAAGTGTCTGAGGCCAAATTTGAACTCAGGTTCCCCTGACTCCAGAGCTAGTGCTCTAGCCACTGTGCCGCCAGGCTGCCCCTCAGAGTCTCAGGGTCCCATAAACTTTGACACTGAAGAGAACCCAAGAGAAAAGGAAGAGCTAAGAAGGACATAGCTAATCTTGACCTCATGGCACAGGTTCAGGTCTGTTTGATGTTAAATCTTTAGGCAGTTCACCATATATGTGGCCAGAGAGACAGGGAAGGGGAGGGAATGACAGGGAAGAGAAAGGAAGGGAATAGACATGAATTAAACATCTACTATGTGCCCGGCACTGTGCTGAGCACTTTTATAGATATTATCCCATTTACATTTGATCATCATAAGCCTTCTGTAAGAATACACCTAGTGCAGCAGTACATATAGAATGAATGAACAAAGCATTTATTAAATGCTTACTCTATGCAAAGCACTGGGCTTAATGAGGGGATCTAAATAGAACAGGATGATAATTTTCTTGGTCTCAGAGTGCTCATATTCCAACATCCTGTGCCCTCATCCCATGACACTCAAAGCTGATGTGGGTAGCCCCACCCCAGCCTAAAGGATGAGAAACCGCTACACTAATTGGCAATATTTTGTGTTGCCTACATATTTGATAAGCATATTATCTGTGCCAGATATGATCCTTAAAATAGTCTTGGAAGGTCATGGAGACAGATTAAAAATGTCCCCATTTTATAGCTAAGAAAACTGAGGCTGAAGTGCACGGGGCCTGATTCAAGCTCAGGTCTTCTGGCCTTGTGCCTTTTTCACTATGCCATCCAGGAAGAAACTCAGATTCAAAGAGTTGATTGACCCAGGATTACACAGCTAGTAAAACACTGGGGTGAACAGTTAGACCAGGATCTCCTTTCTCTAAAGTCTAGCCCTCTTTCCACTGGGTTTTTCATGGAATCTGGATCAGAAGCTGGGTTAGATTAGGGGTATTATTCATGAGTCTATTTGTGGATGCATTTTTTTATGTGTGGCTAGAGTCTATGTCCACATACGTGTACAGAGATGTATGACCTGAGGCCATCTTTCTATACATATGAATGTCATATATGTATTTCTCTCCTACCTTATGATTCTTTCATGACTCAAAAATATTCTCTCTGATGAGGGATGACTAGGCTATAATTGCTAAACTTTTTGTAATTATTATTTCATTATTGCCTCCTTGGAAGAAAACACTAACCACCTACAATGTGCCAGGTACTATAAAAGTGTTTTACAAATATTTTATTTAATCCTCATAACAACCCCGGGAGGTAGGGACTAGTGTGATCCTCATTTTATAGATGAGAAACGGAGGCAGTTAGAGGTTAAGTAACACATCTAGTAAGTATCTGAGACTAAATTTGAACTACTCTTCCTGACTCCAGGCCCAATGCTCTATCCACTGTGCCACCTAGCTGTGAAGGGAATCTAATAAGTTTCTGTCTTAGTGAAAAAAAAAATCCCAAAACCCTCCAGTCCCTTGCTGCTTAGGTTTCTGATCTCATTTAGTGGTAACTAAGTTTTTCCTTCTCTGATTGAAGCAAGCAACTAGAAGAGAGCTCCAGCCTTTTGTGATGGACTCTGCCTACGTCCCCTTCTCTTGAGTGCCCAGGACTCCAGTATTTGGCTTCCCTATGTCTGGGAAGGATTTGAATTGGGTGTGGTGAGAGGGGGTGTAGGGTGAAGCAGGGGTTTGGGGGAAGAGAACTCTTAAAAATATTTACTCTGGAAAAGCTGGGATGCTGCAGGGCATAGCCAGAGTCGTTGGGAAGGGAAACCCACCTGACCCCTTCAGTCCCCAATGTGGTTGGAAAAGTCTGTTGTGCCAGGCTGAGGTGGTGTCTGGAGGAATATGAAGCCTGGGCAGAGGCTTCCAGCATCCAGGAAGAGTGGCATAAGGTCTGGGATTGTGGCTCCTTCACTCCTTCTCTCCCTCTCTCTTACCCTGATAGCTTTCTGTGTTTGCCAGTCTCCCCCTGGCCCCATGAGGCATCCTTGGCGTCAAAAGCATTCACTCTCCTTTCCTGTCATAGAAAGAGCAATGGAATAAGAAGCAGGGGATTCTAGACCCAACTCCAGTCTTAGCCCCACTCAAGCTTTCCTTGTCTGGACTTCACTTTCCTCCTTTGTAAAATGAGGAGGGGACTTGCAGTCCCTTGTATTTCTTATATTCTATGAGTCTTTGGGACAAGCATCCTCATCAGTGCCAACTGAGGAATAGGTACATTCTCTACCCATTCCAATAATACTAGATCCTAGCAAACTCTGTAAAGAATGGACCTCTCTCTCCTTCAATAACTACTTGGAACTCACAATTCCTATGTGCTAAGCACACATGGAAATCTGTTCACAAAACAAAGCAGGGATTTGAAACTAACTTTCACAACCATTTAGGACAAAATCCTACTTCTTGGAAATAAGAATACCCAAATCACTAAAGCAAACATAGCGGATTCCAGGACTTGAATCATCTAAGCCATAGATTTCCCAAGGTGGTTAATACCAACCCTTGGGCACTGGAATGATTCAGGGAGTTGGTAGTAGCCTCGGGTGCAATTGGGGGGCAGTGAATAAAAATAAAGGATTGGTGGAAACATAAGGAAAGAAGAGAAAATAATTTTGAAAAACTGTTTGTATATGTTTCATCTGTTGTATAACAGAGTTAAAGTCTTAGTGATTACATTATTTTCCAAATAAACACACAAAATGCAAGTTATAACCTATCTGTGGTCAAGCCTACCAACAGGACTTAACAAGCAAGTGTTGGCAGGTGAGCATGTTTAGTTTGCATTGTCAGGAAATCCAGTATGCATCTGTAGGAATATGTGCATGTGATGACTTGTTTACAATACAATGCAATATGGTTACAATAATGCATCATCAAAAGGTTTACAATAAATTATTCAGTTTAAGATGAGTTATTTAAAAAAACTCATGGAAAAAAATTAAAGGATTAAATTAAGTAGATTTCCAGGGGAGCCCTGAGTAATTTTTTTTAAAAGGGGCAGAAGGTCAAATCAGTTTGGGAACTTCTGATCTAGCAGGAGAGGCCTTTGTGGCACAATGGAATGATCAATTGTTTTGGAGTCCTATAATTTCAGATACCACTTCTGACATTTTGTGGCCTTGGCCAAATCACTTAACAACTCTGGGTCTCAGTTTTCTCCTTTAGAAAATGAGGAGGTTAAACAAAGGTGCTCTGTAAAGTCCCTTCTAGTTCTAAATCTATATTTGCATTAATTCTCCACTTTTGCTTGTAGATGGAATCAGAGGTGTGCCGGAACCATTTCCTATAAGCTTGAAAGAGCCAGTTGTTAAATTTTTCTGAGCAAAAGCATTTGTAACTTAGGGATTGTGCTACAAATCAGGACTGGCTTTGTTATATGTTGATTTACAGACATATGAAAGAGATGGAGGAAAATGTTAACAATGCATATTAAACTTTAAAATAGTTTTTCTCTTGGAGAGCCAGTTGTTAAACATTAACCAGCATACCCTAGACAGAGCTTTACTGACAATCAAGTGTTGGCTATGTCAGTGAGCAGAGAGCAATAGTCTTTACTCATGGACATTAATGGTGGGGGCTAAAGAGAAAACCATTTGTCACCCTTTGACCTTTGCTTTGGGAGTGAGCTAGGGTGCTCCCTTTTTGCAGTCATAAAAACCACATTCTGACTGGGAACTTTGCTTCTCCAGTCTTCCAAGGGTCCAGTTCTAGGCTGGTTAGCAAAGCTAGAAATATGGTCAGCAGCTGACTTGCCCACACAGAGGGCTGTCCTGGAGAGATCAGTATTGTTAAGGATGGAGCAGCTAGCTCCAGATGAGGGAGTTTAGTTCCCAAGGCCAGTCCAGGACAAATCCCCTTTCCTGGATTGAGTGGAGTCCATTACTCCCTATTCCAATAGCCTATGTTTGATTTATTCATGGACCCCTTCCCACTATCAATTCTAACTGTCTCATATTCCTAAGTGCTCCAGACTCCAAGAACTAACAATTTCCAACCCACCCCCTAGATAAAGGACCGAGGAGAAAGAAATAGGATGGATCTAGCATAAAATGCACCCCCCTCCCCTGGCAGATCCTGCTTGGGGTTCAAAGTAGGCAGTGTATGTCGGTTGCTAGAATGCTAGGCACTAAGATAAATATAAATCAAATCCAGTTGCTAAACTAGAAGAGAGTTCAGAAACCATCTTGCTCACCTGCCTCATTTTACATAGAAGGAAACTGGGGCCCAGAGAAAAGAAATTACTTGCCCAGAGTCACATGACTAATAAGTGGCTAAGCCTCCTGATTTGTAGTCTAAAGGTCACATCCCTACCCAGCCTCCCTTCAATCCCCTTTAAGGATAGAAATGCAATGTGCTGGGCTCCTCCAGAACACACACATACACACACACACACACACACACACACACACACACACACACACGAAGAGACCTTTAAGTAGGGGTTATTAACGGGGGTCCAAGAGTTTAAAAATATATATATTGATAACTATTTCAGTATAGTTGGTTTCCTTTGTGACCTTTTTTTTTTTTTAAGGCAATCAGGATTAAGTGACTCACAATGCTAGTAATTGTCTGAGGTTAGAATTGAACTCAAGTCCTCCTGACTCCAAGGCCAGAGCTCTATCCACTGAACTACTTAGCTACCCCTCCTTTGCAATCTTATGCGTTTTATCTAAGTGAAATTAGAAATATTACTCTCAAACGGAATCCACAGGCTTCACTAGACTACCAAAGGAGTCTATGACACCGTAATGTTTCAGAAATCCTACCTTAAAAATGATATAGTTTAACTCCCTTCATTTTACAAATAGAGAAAATAAAGACCAGAAAGGTTTATAGCTTAATGGAGTCATGGATGAACCACTTACAACCTGTATGGGCAAGTCACATAACATTTCCTGACCTCAGTTTCCCCATTTGTAAAATATGCAGTTTTTACTAAACTTTTTACTAAATAAGCTCTAAATCTATGATCTCTAAGGTTAAGAGACTTGCCCAAAGTTTCCTCCAGGACTGTCCTATCCTAATCTCTTCCTAAAAAGGCCTTCCTTTAGGAGACTCAGGATCCCAACCTTTCCCTCCTCTGACCTGTCTGTCCTCAGGCCACAGGAAAGGGGAACTGCCCTGGGTTGGAGATAGATACCAAGAAGCTCATTAAAGATCTTTAATGAGCAATTAGCTGGGAGTGACTGAACCCCTTGGCTGGGCCCCTGACTGTGCTGCTCATGAACCCAGGGCCTTTCTACTTGAAGCTTTTGAGGATCTGGCTGACAAGGGGCTAGTGGAAAGGATGAGGAGAAAAGAGCATTATGGTGGAAGAAGGGAGTGCCATCTAAATAGGGTTTCCCTACTCCTTGACGAAGGGAAAAAACAAACCAAAGAAATCTGGGGAAGTCCCAGCTTAGAGCTAGACTGTTCCCAAAGCCTTCAGTCCAGCAGCTGATCCCTTGGAGATGGATTTACATCCTCAACTGAAGTTGGGCTTGGGGCAGGGGTAAAGGGTAGGTATAAACTTATGGCTAAAACTTCCATATCCTTTGAGTAGGGGACCCAAACGGTGGCAGAGGATAGCTCGGAGGGGAGAGTGTTGGGAGTCCCAGAAACACCAATCCTTCCCTTCCCATTCCAGGGCAGATAGAGTCCAAAGAAATCCAGTCCCCACTCTCCCTGCTTTGCTTCCTTCCTCAGTGGGAGGTTCTTTGGGAAGTCTCTGTACAAAGGATGGGATCCAAGGGCAGCCTCCTTGCCCTCTGTGATCTGAAGGAGAGACCTAATTGAACCAGTCCACCAAGCCTGCTAGGAAATTGTGAATCGAGGTGCGTCTGTTGGTTTGTCTGTCCAGTTTTGCTGCTGGTAACAGGAATTTTCTTCCCATTTGGTTTTCACCCTTCACAGGCTCCTAAGCAATAACAAACTCACTGGGCTCCGGAATGGTTCTTTCTCTGGACTTCACATGCTGGAGAAACTGTAAGTGTCTGAGGTAAACTCAACTTTGTCTCCCTCCAGGCTTCCACCCGGGTAGGGGATAGGGGCAAGTGGAGATGATGTGGATGGGAGAGGAAGGGCTGCTGGACTCTGTGAACTGTGATAGTCAAAGTCTGATCACTGACCACCATGGCTTCTTTTACATCCCAACTGAACTCCCACCTTCTAAAGGAGGCCTTCCCCAATTGCTCTTAATTCTAGTGCCTTCCTTCTGTTAATTCCTATTTATCCTGCATGCTGCTTGCTTTATATATAGTTATTTGCATGTTGCCTCCCCTATTATAAACACCTTGAGGACAGGGACTGTCTTTTGCCTCTTGTTGTATCCCAGGGCTTAGCACAGGGCCTGACACAAAGCAGGTACTGCTTAATAAATGTTCTTAGCTGCTGGCTATTGCAAGCCTGAGCCAACCTAGAGTACTTCCTGGGCATTCTTTGGAACCCAGAATCAAATCCCACTGGCTCACAGATCTGACAGAGCTACAATTAGGATATGTTCATCTGGGGCAAAAAAAAACCCCAAACAAAAACCAGTCTGTGGGTGGTGGGAAGCCAGTAGCAATGCAGAGGACAAGCCATCCTCTGATGCAATTATGGTGGGAGAGGGGACAACCCAGCTCTTACCCCAACAAGGGTAAGAGGGTCATTTGGGAGGGGTGCCATGTGACAGGACCCTGGAAAGTGGCCAGGGTTGACTGTGAGATACAACTCAGAGGCATTTTCATGGTTGCAAGAAGAAATCCTGCTTCCCTTCCATGCAGGTGCTCTGAAGCAAAGGCGCACATACCCTATTCTAGTTACAACTCTGGCAATCTCTATTTCATATTCTCCCTCAGATCCCTTATCATCTTGTGATGGTGGCCATAGGTTATTGAGGACTGTTCCAGGAAAACACAAACTTTGCATGTCTTGCCCAGCCGTGAAGGCTTTTGCACGTGTACATGCAAAATACAATCTTTCTTGTCGGACTAGCTAAGTACAGAGAGGTTCATCCCCCTGGCTGCCTAGAGATGAATCAAACAACAAGCATTTATTAAGCAACTACAGCATATCTGGTGCTGTGATAGGGTTATGCATACTAAGAATGAAACAATCTCTCCTTTCCAGAATCTTACATTCTATTGGGGGAGACAAAACACAATCAATCTAATGATAATAAATGCAAGATAGCTAAAGACTGGGCAACTAGGTGGCAAGGTGGATAGAATACCAGGCCTGGGGTCAGGAAGACTCATCTTCCTGAGTTCACATCTGGCCTCACTAACTGTATGACCCTGGGCAAGTCACTTAACTTTGTTTGCCTCAAACAAATGAGCTGTAAAATGAGCCGGAAAAGGAAATGGCAAACCTCTCCAATATCTTTGCCAAGAAAACCCCAGATGGGGTCATGAAGAGTTGAACATGATTGAAAACTGAACAAAGGTGAAAGACAAGATAGTTAAGGAGGGTTAGTGCTAGAAGTTGGGGCCATTGGGAGGGGCTTCCTGTAGAAGGATGAGACTGGTTCAAAGGATGTTTTTGTCTGGTACAGCTCAAGAAGACTTCTTAACAAGGCCTAGACAGGGCTACAGTTCTCATGGGTAGAAGGAGAATGATCCCAGAGACATGAAAATCACAAGTCCTTAAAAATATTAAAGACATTCCCTAGTAGAGGGAGGGAAAATAGGAAAATATTTATTGCTGGAAATTTGTTAAGGAAAAGCAAAGAGAACAAAAGCCTTTTCTGCTTTAATATACAATCAGATTTCAACCTACCTTTTCCAGTCTTGTTTCAAATTCCTCCCCTCTGAGAATCATCTTTTCCAGCCCATTTCCAGCTGCTCCCTGACCTCAGCATTCCCTCTCTTGCCTTTGTACATTTGCACAAGGAATCCTGACCCCCTGACCCCCTGACTCCCAGCCCCACACTTGGAATTCACATTTTTTTCATTCCCACCTATCAGAATCCTCCAGTTTCATATCAGGTACCACCCTCATCTCTCACAAACTCCCCAATTAGTGTTGTCTTCCATCTCGAATAATCCTTGCATATTTTATTGGATCTCTTTTTTAGTCCTATTCACTCCCTATTCGGTGTTAGCATTTTCTGTGTACATGATTCACCCTGGTAGAAGATAAGTTCCTTAAGAGCAGGACATTCTAATCTTTGTACCCCCATCACTTAAACCAGGGGTGCGGAACCTACAGCCTCGAGGCCATATGTGACCTCTAGGTCCTCAAGTGTGGCCCTTTGACAAAGGGCCTTGAGGTCTCAGGTTTCCCACCCCTGACTTAGACAATGCCTGAAACACAGTAGGTCCTGTTGAACTGAATCAATGCTTATATGAAAACTTGACTTCAAGAAATCTGGTCATGAGACCTAGATCCATCATCTCCCTGGGTGTTAGTTCTTCAACTGTAAAATGAAGGTTTAAGAATAAAATTAATTCAACAGATATTTACTAAACTGCAAAGATGAACTCATTTTCATGAGTTCAAATCCAGCCTCAGATACTTCCTAGCTGCGTGATCCTGGTTAAGTCACTTAACCCTGTTTGCCTCAGTTTCCTCATCTGTAAAATGAGCTGGAGAAGGAAATGGCCAACCACTCCAGTATCTTTGCCAAGGACACCCCAAATGGGGTCACAAACAGTCAGACAGAAGTGAAAAAGCATTGAACAACAACCAAAAAAGATGATCTTTAAGGTTTTATTGGTGTGTCTTCTAAGTCAGATGCCTTTATCTGTTACTCTACTGAAACAAACACCAGGTAGTAACAATCCCTTCCAGCTCAAAATTTCTCATTTCCCTTGCCTGTTCTCTATCCCCATCATTCCTCCACAGAACATCAACTGGATTCTTCCCCAGAACTGTGCCTGCTCAGGTCCTGGTGGGATCAGGGAAAACTGATCAGTTCCCTCTGACATCTTTGAAATCTGGAATACAGGAGTAGTTGGATAGAGAGAGAGAGAGAGGATGGGGCTGGGAAAAAAAAGTCTGAAATGAGATTGGATGCCATAGCCAAGGCCAAGTTTGCAGATCAGGAGATAGTGAGAATATGTATACGTCTGAGTATTCGAGTGTGTGTATATATGAAAATGTGGGCATGTTTATGTGTGTGGGGGCAGGTTTATAGTCAGCATCTATTCAGTGGATCTCTGCAGTTAGAATGTAGTGTGTGCATGAACTGGTACATTCTCTAAGACTTATACTATGATAAGCCTAAAATAATTTGACAGAAAAAATGAGAAGACACAAAAGCGGAGATTTTAAAATTATCTCTGGCTGCCAAAAGCTGACCAAGTGGCTTTACTTCTCTCTACGCAAGCAGTTAGGAATCTAGGTCGCTGCTTCCTAACTTTAGAAGAGTGCCTGAAACCTGGGCTCTCTTTCCCAGATTGTCTGCTGCTTTTTTAATGAGCTATTAGCTCATGAATGAGCTAATTAATTATTACATTAGTGATCTATTAACCCTGAGAAAGACCTTAGAGATGATCTAGTCCAATCTCCTCATTCTACAGATAAAGAAACTGAGGCTCAGAGTAATTTGATCCAGGTCACAAAACTAGGAAGTGTTAAAACCCTCTATTCAAACTCAGGTCTCTCAACATCAAGTCTAACAATATTCCTGTTATAGTATGCTGCTCCTAACTGATATCTTCCTCGGTCCATCAGTCTACCACAAGTCAAATTCTGGTCCTTTATTCTGGTCTTTTATTCTGCCTGTCTCTGTCCCACCGGACAACCTTAAGGCTCCTATTTAGTTGTACAGGTCCTGGTCTGTGCAGGGAAGGGAAGGTAACTCACATCTGTATGAGTGTGGGAGAGAAGGTGAGTGTGTAATGACAGAAAAAATGTCTGGGATGATCTCCAGAGGTCTGTGCTGTGAAAGGAGAGGGGAAAAATACCCCCATCGTCTTAAGAATACTTCTTTTACAGAGTTTTGCTGGCAAAGGCTTTGATTTTGGATGGGAACCACAGAGACTGGAAAAATATGAAAAGGGGAGGGGAGTTTAGTTGATTCCTGGCCAGGAAGTCTCATCTGGGGAGCCCTGGGTCAGAGCTCAACATCCAAGAGGAGGAGCAATTCAGATCCAGCCTCTGGCACCCACCACCCAGAAGGGCTCAGCCTGGTTCTATGCAAAAGAGGGCTGCTCCCTCCTCTCCTCCCCTGGAATGTGTCCTATTTACAATCCACCTACCCAGTCTAGTCTCAGGCAGTTTTCACATGAAATTAAAATTGTTGCTAGACTGAAAATTCTTTTCTCTGTTCCTTTATATCCTCCCACACACTACCCCTAATGGTGGTGATTCCCTATGCCAGAAGTGTACAGGAGAATATTAAGAGAATTTGTAGCAGGAAAGGACTTTAGGGAACATCTGTTTCAACCCCTTCATTTTACAGAGAAGAAAACCAAGGCTCAAAGAAAGGAAATAAAATGTCTAGTGTCACACAAATGGTAAAATAGAAGAGCTGAGAGCAGATATCAGGTCCTCAGAATCCAAATTCAGAATTCTTTTCACTAAACCATGCTCCGGGTAATAGGTGATTTATATAGTTTGCTGAACGTGGAGTTAGGAAGCCCTGGGTTCAGATCCTACCTCTGACACTAGCTGCATAACCTTGAGGAAGTCCCTTCTCCCTGGGCTTCAGTGTCTCATCTGGAACATGAGAAAGTTGGACAAAATGGTCTGTAAACTCCAACTCTGTGAACTGAATGCGGCGACCCCCCAGGAGCCTTTCCCAGTCCACTGAGGGTCCCAAGGACCACAGCTGGGAGAAGCAAGGAAAGGGAAGAGAATGCGTTGGGTCACTGATTTCCCTCTGTGCCTTGGCAGCATGTTCCTATACGATCCTTGATGCACGCATCCAGACGCGTGTCCGAAGCAGAGGAAAAGGGCTTGGGGAAGGTAACTCGGTGGGCCCCATAGTGATTTGTAGCTGCCTAATGAGATTAATGAGCCCTGAGGGCTGGTATGCGGCTGGTGCTGGGGCGCTCATTAGAAACAGAGTCAGTGCCGAAGGAAGGAGGAGAGTGTGTTCCGGACAGACCAGGTGGTTTCTATTAGCCTGTGGGTGGGGGCAGGGATGTAAGGATGCTTCTGCTGTCTTTCCCGCCTCCCTCCTTCCTCCACCCCCATATTAACTAGGGAGGAATTTGGGATAGAAGCTGCCACCAAACCCTCGTGGAGAAGCTAACCAGGATCAGGAGGGAAAACGGAGGCGTTGAGAAAAGGCAAGATGTTCCCAGGATTCTAAGGACAGAGAGCCTGGAGAGGGACCCTGACCATGAAGAGGAGCCAGGACGCTTGGCTTTCACAGTTGCCACCTAGAGATTTGTTCCCAGACATACAGAACGTGGGTGCCCAGGGTACTGTTCTTTACCAATTGTCAGCCAATCTCCACGTTCTAATTAACCCTGGAAGTCCTGTAGGGCCCCAGAGGAAGCTGTTCTGTGGCCTCAGACCCTGTAATTTGGTTTCCAAACTCACAGGCAGGGAGGTCTGTGGGGGCTCGAGGGAGCCAGCTCTGGGCCACTCCACCCAGCCCCCTTCATGAGCGTCTGAGCTGACATCAGAGGGATGGCTCCTTCTGCCTGTGGCTTATGGCTCCCTTTGTAAAGGTATAAGATGTGTGGTGTCACAGTTAATAAGTGAGGTACACTCCTAAGACTCCCTAAGAGTTTGACTGACACATTCCATCTTATCTAAGATACAGAGGAAGCCATATGTGAGTGTTAGTAAAGGGGGAGGGGATGAGAGGAGTAGAGAAAAGGGAGACCTTTCTGAAAAGAGAGTAGGGATGGGGAGGGGGAAAGCACAGAACCAGGAACTGGGAATCAAGACACTTGGGTTCTGGGCCAGGCTGTATCACTGAATATTTGTATGACTGTGGGTAAGTTACTTCTACTCCCTGTGCCTCAGTTTCCTGATCTGTAAAACAAGGGGCTGATCTAGATGAGAGGTTCTTAACCTTTCTGTGTGACATGGATTTGTTTGGTGAAGTCTATGGACCTTTCTCAGAACAATGTTTGCAAATGCATAAAATGAAAGACTTGAGATTACAAGGAAAGCAATCATGTTGAAACAAAGATATAATTTTTGTCCTTCATGTAAGTTCACAGACATCCCGAACTTTATCCAGAATCCCTTGACTAGATGATCTCTAATAGAGTCTTGGCAGCTCTGATATTTTAGGAGTCTATGCAATTCCCTCTGCCCCTGTCCTCTACCCAAGCTGGGAGGGCCCAGCTGACCACTCAGCTATGTCCCAGGCAGGTGGCATCCAGATGATTATCTGGGTGCTAGCAGCAGCTCTGTCTGGAACCATAGACTCAGCCCATTTCCAGGCCACAAGTTCCCCCTTCTTTTAGTTACTGGTTTTGATGGTCCCCACAGAAAGGGGCTGTCCCCATTGCCATCCCCCCGAATATGAGGTTCCCCAGTCCAGGCCCCTGGGCTCCAAGAGGCCCCCAAATGTCTAAAGGCTGCATGCAGGAAACCAAAGGCAGGAAGAGGCACTGGGGACTGAGCAGAGGGGCAGCCCCCATCTGCAAAGCATCAGTTGGGCAGGCAGGGTGGGGGCTGGGGGAGGAAATGAGAATAAATACTGGCTAGCAGAGAGGGAAGGGGTGGGGGGTGGAGGGGGAAGGGGCTGTGGCCTCAGCCCCTTGGCAGCCCATGAAGGGAAGTGACACAATGAGGAATGTGTTTCCCTCTGCCAGTCCTCCCCCCACCCTCACCCCCCTACAGAGGGGTGGGAGGCCAGGCCCTTGCAAAGTCTGAGACTGCACAACTGGCCCAGGGGGCAAATGCCTGGGCCCCAGGGAATGTTGGAGTGGAGAAGGGAGGGAGACCGACCAGGCTGCCCCTTGGAAAGATGGGGAATTGGACTCCAAGAGCAGTGTTTGTGCCCAGGATCTATGTCCATGGATGGATCCTGTGCATATCTGTATGTGCAAGATCTGGTCTAGGACTGTGTGTGTGTGTGTGTGTGTGTGTGTGTGTGTGTGTGTGTGTGCATCTTCACGTCTGTACCTTCTCCTGAGAGCTTTCCTTGACTCCTTCCCTTCTGGGGGCAGATTGTCTCTGGCTGCTTCCTGCCCCCACCCTCCCTTCTATCTGCTTAGGTTTCAGGGTTAGTGATGAGGTTAGAGGGAAAGGGTTGGGTCCTAGCAAAGGAGGAGAAGGACAGGGGTGGTGGTCGGCTATGTGAGTGCCCTGCTGATGGGAAGCACTGGGTGGGGTATTTTATTGCTCGTTCCAGCTATTTCTGTTTAGTGACTGTGCAACTCTGCAAAACATGCCTCTGGTAGGAACAGGGCCTCCCCCCTACTGACCCCAGCTTCCTCCCCACTCCCTCCCCCCCCAATAGGAGAGAGTAGATTTCATTAACCCCTGCCTGGATATGAGATTTCCCTAGAGACTCTGAGAGGACAGTGCCCAGAACCTGCTTGGAGTGTGATAGAGGGGGTGATTAGGTAGGCAGTTTTCATCCTGTCTGCCAAGACATCCTGAACATACAGAACACTCCACCAGTCCCCTTTCTCCTGAAGTGATCTCTGTCTCTCCCCCTCTGAGCTAGCATGGTACTGTACTGTGTACCTACTTTCCTCTCTTAGAGCACTGTCAAAGAAAGCCGAGTTAACAAGTATTTATCAAGCATCTGCAATGTGTTGGTTGCTGGTAATAAAAAGAAAGGCAGACTTGGGCCTTGCCCCTGGGAGTTTCCAGTCTTCCAGTTTCCAGAAGATAGACAACATGCAAACAATGTTCAAACAAGATATGTACAGAATGACTTGGGGAAGATCAGGAAAGGCTTCTTGCTGAAGGTGGGATTTTAGCTGAGACCTGAAGGAAGCCAGGAGGCAAAGATGATGAGGGAGAGAGTTCTAGGCATGGGGACCAAAGAGTGAGAAAGTCCACAGTTAGAAGCTGGAAAGTCTTGTGAGAACAGCATGGAGGCCAATGGAGTTGGCCCATAGTAATATATACGAAAACTGGAAAGGTGGGAAGAGGCCAGGTTTGGAAGGGCTTTAAAAGTCAAACACAGGATTTTTTCTTTTTGATCACAGAGGTAATGGAGAGCCACTGAAATTTACTGAAACAGGGTATGGGGGAGACCTAGTGAGATCTGTACTTGAGGAAGATCAATTTGACAGCTGAGTAGAAGATGAACTCTGGAATGGGGAGAAAGTTGAAGTAGTGAGATCTACCAGGAGATTACTGCAGTAGGTCAGGCATAAGGTGATGAGGGCCTGCACCAGGGTTAATAGAGATGTTACTAAGGTAAAGCAACCAAATGTAAAGACTCTTGTTTGGGTCCAAAAAATCAAGGCCACTAGTACCAGATGGAGGAGTCACTACAAAGTGGCAGTCTGTCTTTAAAAGAATTTTTAAATTTACCATTAGTTACTCTGCTTGATTTCAACTCCTCAACCATCATGCCCAGCAAGGTATCCTCTGGAGCACACACACATCTGTTTTCAACTTCCTTTTTTGTGTGGTCTATCCCCCATTAGACTTTAAGCTCCTTTTTTAACTATTATTTTTTTCCCCAGCACTTAGCACAATGCCTGGCAACTAGTAGGTCCTTAATAAATATTTATTGACTAATGACTGTGACACAAAAAAAAGGTTAAGAAACCCTAGTCATACCCTCTTTCTCTGTTTGCAAACTCATCTGCTCCTTTGGATTTAATTATAATATCTACACAGATTACTCACAGATCCATATTTCTAGTTCCAGTCTCTCTCCAAACCTGCAGTCCTGATTGCTTATTGGACCTTTCAAACTGTATGTCTCAGAGGTATCTCAAGCTCAGCACGTCCAGAACTGAACTCATGATCTTTGTTCCCACCCTCCTCCAGTCCAAGCTTCCCAGTTTCTATCAAAGATACCACTATACTTCCAGTCTCCCAGGTTCATAACTTTGGCCTGCATTATCCTTACATCTCCCTAACCTCACATATCCAAACAATTACCAGATTTTATCATTTCTACCTCCAGGGCATCTAATAGCAGACTCATGCTCTCTCCTCATATAGTTACAACCTGAATCCCTCATCACTTCACTAGGTGAATTGGAACAGTCTCCTAATTGGGCCCTCTGCCTCTTCTCTCACCACTCCACTATCTCATTGTCTTGTGTAAATCTCATTATCTTACAAGACTGAATCAGCCTCATCAGTAATCTCTGCCCCTCTGATCAGATCCTCTGATTGGAGGGCAAAGCCATGGACTCCAAAACATCCGTCTAAGGAGAGGTCACAGCACACTTTTCCCTATTTCCCATAAGTTGTACTGCCTTTGGACTTTCTTGCACTTTTCCATCATGCCCCTGAGGTAAATCTTGAAGGCAGAGGGTATTTTATTTATATGTGTATCCCCAGTACTTAGCACAGTGCTTGACACATAGCAGGAACTTAATAATTGTTGACTGTCTGACACTGATGCCAACATGGTTTTCCTTAAGCACAGATCTGACCATGTTGCTCATACTCAATGAATTCTGATGGTTTCCTATTGTCTCTAGGTTTTTAGCTTGGAAAGACTTTTACAAACTGACCCCAAGATATCTTTTCAGGCTCATTTGAATATCACTTCCCATCTCACACTGGTACTATCCAGCCAAACTAGCCCTTCCCCCCATCCCTGGAATACGCTCTCTCTTCACCATCACCTCATAGAATTCTTTATTTCCTCCAATATGAAGTTCAAACACCACAAACTACATGAAGTCTGTGTAGATCCTTCTAAATGCTAGTGTCCTCCCACTCAAACTTGATTTAACTAATGTATTTTCATACTTATTTTCTTTATATTTATTCTACTTGTTTTTGTGTATGCCTGGCTTCTCATTAGAACACAAGTTCCTTATGAGTAGGGATTACTTCATTCTATTTATTTATATCCCCAATACTTGTCAAGTGTCAGGCACATAGTAGGCATTTAATAGATGTTTGTTGATTGACATATCGTGGAGGGGAATTCTTATTTAGATGCATTTAGGATTAGTTATCCTCTCCAGTCCCTTCGAATTTGGAAATGTTGCTATTTGTAACATTTGTATAATGTAAATAATAATTTACATTCATGTAATACTTTACTCACCACAACCCTCTGAGGCAGGGAGTTCTGTCAAACTGTCTTCACCGGTAAGGAAACTGAGCCTCAGAGAAGTTGTGATCTGCCCGGGACAAGCCACTCATCTAGTAAAGCTTGAGCTTGCACTTAGGCTTCCTGATTCCTGGAGCAATGCTTTTCCTACTATAACACTTGGTCTTTCTGCCTTCTACTGTAGCCCTTGCTCATAATGCATCTTATCTCCAAGGCTTAGTATGGTACCTGGAACACAGTAGGCACATAATACATGCTTGTTGACTTGTGGTTGGTATGACTGCCCCCCTAGACTTTAAGCTTTGTGAAATGAGGCACCATGATGTTGGACAAATCACTTAACCTCTCTGAGAAGAGCCTTAGTTTTTCTCAGTTGTATAATAGAGGAAATAATACTAATGTCACCTCCTTTGAAAAGTCATTTTCAGAAAGTACTTCATAAATGATAAAGTACTAAACAGTTGTGAACTGTCTTCATTCTTCTCAATGTCTAACACTGTGTCGGCTGCATGTAGTAAATGCTCAATAAATGCTTATTGAATGAATGAATGAATGTATCAAAACCTTCTAATTGTTTTGACCGGAAGAGGGGGTGAGGGCACAGGGAGCAAAAGGGAAGAGTATTGAAGAAAAAGAAATAAATCCAACTGAGTGGTGAAGAGGGAGTGAGGACACTGGACTTTCTCCAAAGAGGATATGAATAGTGGCCACAGTGACAGCCGCCAGCAACAGGTGCTGAGGCCAGGAGAATAGTAGCTGAGTGAGCTCAGGGCAGCTGGTACCTCTTCTCCCCCACCCTCCCCATTCTTTCTCTCTTTCCTCCCTCCAGAACATGGCGGGGGAGAAGAAGAAGGAAAGGGAGGGGAAAGTGGACAAGTGGAGAATGAACAGTCACATCTGCTCATCCTTCTTGCAGGAAAAATGGCTGCGTACCTCTGTCTACTCTAAAAGAGGAGGAGAGTTTTGACCTTGCCAAGCAGGTTCTTGCAGGTGTGGGAGCTGTCCCTTCAGCACCATACCCTTCCTTAGTTGCTAAGGACTGCATGGGTCTCTCTCTGCCTCCTGGAAGGAGGATGAGTCTTTCAGAGAGGGAGTGGATTATTCACAGAGAAATTGTTTGAGGTTCTTGTCACCATCCACAAGAGCCAGGGTCTAAATGCCCCAAGGTGCCATTCTCTTTTCTTTCATGACTCAGTTTTTATGCTTCCACAGACTGAGAACTTTTAGACTAGAAAAGATTTCTGTCCCTGGAGCCTCATATAAGCTTAGAAAACAGGATGTCCCTCAGCAGATGCTAAATCCAAATTCTCTACTTTGGTCTGTGATCTTTCTGAGTAAATTTCCTGGACTGAATACAACTTGGAGATTGCAAAATCATTTGTTCCCTTTTCTCTCACCTAATATTTAATGTTTATGTCACCTGAGAATTACGGAAGAAGAAAAAGAATGCTGAAAGCTCTTGGATATATCAGGAGCAAACTGGAAAGAGGAAACTCTGTGACCCTAGGCAGATGTCTGAGTCTTCTCATCTGTAAAAATGAAGGGAATAGACTGGTCTCTAAAATCCCTTTCAACTCTGACAGTCTTCATTCCTACTTAGGTTAGGGTTGGGCTAGATGATCTCTGGAGTCCTTCTAACGTTGAAATTCTGTAACTAGGAGAAAGTATTACGGAAAGAACAGTGGAATTAAAATCAGTCAGGCAGTAAACATTTCTTAAGCACCTACCATGTGCTAGCACTGTGCTAAGCTCTGGGAATACAAAGAAAAGCAGTCTCTACTCTGAAGGAGCTCACAGTGAAAGGACTTGGGTTTGAATCTAGGTCTGCCACAAACTAGCTTTATGAACCATGAACCAGTCACCTACCTTTCCAGTTTTCTTACCTCGTACATTTTCCTCCCTCCTCACTCCATGTTCTCTTTAATCCAATGATACTGACCTCATTTCTGTTCTTTGAACAAGTTATTCCATCAATGACTGGATATTTCCACTGGCTATCCCCATACTTGGTTTTCTTGGGCTATTAAATGTTGTGTTATTCCAGGACCTCAGGGATAAGGCTGGGTACCTGCAACCTTTTGATGCTCCCAGAGTGGTCTGATTCAGAACAAAATCTGATTGCTGCCCAACTATCCCTATACGCCCAATCTGAGCTTTGCAAGTTCCTGACTTGAGTTTGAATCAAGAATATGCAAGAGTAAAATGGCTGCTGGACTCCATTCCTAACGACAGGTGGGACAGCTCTGTTGGTCAGAGTGGTAGCTCTGAGTGTAGTCTCCTCTGTGGTCTGGGATCCTTGCCTGGTTATTCCTTTGCAGGCTGGGCTAGATACTTGAAGTGAGACCATGAGCTGAGATTGCTCACACTGCTGCTGCTGCTGCCTTTTGAACTCTCTCCTTTTCCTGGAAGCTGCCCAGAACCTCCCTACACAGGAATACCACTCCCCTGAGAAAGTTCCCTTCTCACTCTATCTTGAGTCAGTCATCAAGAATTGGGTGTTGGGTAGCAAAGCTGTCAGTTCTCCCTTATCGGAGACCAGTGCCCCAGTATGAGTCCATACCTGGTAATACCCTGATATGAGTCTGGGATCTCCTCTTGTCCTGGTGCACAACCTCTCCCCAAAAGCTAGAGTGCTCCACATGTCATGTGTTCCTGAATTGACCACCACCACTAGTATCCAAAGACCTCCCTGCGGGTATCCCTATGTGGTACTGGGTTGGACTAATGATCCTCTGTAACTTTTTCTGGATAGCCCCATCAGGATTCTATCTGGTACATTTTTTAGATGTATTTGGAGGAATTTGTGGAGTGAGGCCACCATACTGTTTCCTAATACTTCGCCATCTTGGTTCCATCTCCCTGTCTCCCATACCTGGAATACTACCTGTCCTCATCTTTGCCTGTCAGTTTCCTGGCTTCCCTCAAATTGCAGCTAAAATCTCGCCTTCAACAGGAAGTCTTGCCTGATCTCTTAAGTCTAATGCCTTCTCTCTGTTGATTATTTCTCATTTATCCTATATGTAGTTTGTTTTTACTTGTTTGCACATTGTCTCCACCATTAGACTGTGAACTCCTTGAGAGCAGGATCTGTCTTTTACCTTTCTCTGTATCACTTAGCACAGTGCTGGCACATAATAGGTGCTTAATAAATGTTTGTTGACGGACTGACTAAGCTTACTGCTTTTTCTCTTCTATAAAACGAGGTGGTTTTAGATAGTCCCTAAGGTTTCTTCTGTGCCCCCACAATCAGCTTTGTGACTAAAAGCCAGGCACCTATTGGTGCCTCTTTTTCCTTATCTGTCAAAGGGAGATAATAAATGAAGACATCTAACAGCCCAGGACCCATTTCTCCCATCAGTGGAGAAGAATCCCATTAGCTGACTAACAACATACTTCATTTCCTGACCCTATCTGCCTTTTTGGCTTCTCCTCTCCAAAATTAACTTCTGATTGGCCAGTGATCAAAGGGACTGAGGAAGACAATGCTGAGAAAGGGAGACTACCCTGTCGGAAATGGAGAGGAGCTTTGGGACTGGGAAAAAGCGGGGAGAAAAAAAGTTTAGAGAATGCATGAGGGAACCTGACATTTTTAGGGGACTAGAGGACAATATCCTGCCTTGGGGAGGCCTGCCAAGACTTATGGGGGGGGGTGATAATGACTCCTTCCTCCCTCTGCTTCTTCCAGGGACCTGAAGAACAATCTCATCAGCACAGTGCATCCTGGTGCCTTCCTGGGACTGGGAGAGCTGAAGCGCTTGTGAGTGCCTGGGACTTATCTGCCTCCCTTCCCTGCCTTCCTTCCAGATATTCATCATCCTTGCTATCACAGAATAGAGAAAAAGTATCTCAAGCCCAGATCTGGTACCAGCCCCTCTCCCCAATCCTTCCTTTGCTTCTGTAAGTAGACAGAATGCTGGACTTGGGGTTAAGAAGGTCTGAGTTCAAATCCTTCCTCTGACACTCACAGACCATGGACAAGTCACTAACCTGACCCTCACTCTCCTCATTCACACAACAGGAAACTACTACCTACATCAGAGGGTACTTGTGACCCTCAGAGAAGATAACATATGCCAAGTACTTTGTAAAACCTTAAAGCATCATATGTATGTGGATGGTTATGATTATTCTCCTGTGCCCCTCTCCCCCATCCCAACCCACCCACAAGTTGGTCAATCCTCCTAAGACTGTATTTGTTTCTCCAGAGATCTCTCCAACAACCGAATTGGCTGTCTTTCTTCTGGAGTCTTCCAGGGCCTTTCCAACCTTCTCCGACTGTGAGTATGAAAAGGCTAGAGGAGCAGGGGAGGATTGAGGGGGAAATGGTCAAGACAACAGCGGTAAAGACCAAATGAAAGATGTTACGGGGACTGAGAAAAAACAAGAGAGGACTTCCAACAAGTTGAATCTCTTGGTTCTTTGGAGTCTCACCCCTTCTCAGCTCCCATCCTTAAGGCAAGAGTTTTTAACCTGAGGTCCCTAAAAGTTCTTTTTAATATTGTGATAACTGTATTTCAGTGTTTCCTTTGTAATCTTATGTATTTTATTTTATACATGTAAAAACATTCCAAGAAGTCCAAAGGCTTCACCAGACTGCCAAGGGTGTCTATGGCACAGAAAATAATAAGAATTCCTTTATCTACCAAGTTCTCACAACTCATTCCTACTATTCTCCCCTCATAGAAACATGTCTGGGAATATTTTCTCTAATCTACCCACTGGGGTGTTTGATGAGCTTCCAGCCTTGAAAGTTGTGTAAGTATCTTGTCCCAGCCCAAATGACTTCCAAGAGATATCCTTCCTCCCCTCCTTTGTCCACAAAATGAGAATACATTGGCTTTACTGGAATAGCACAAACATGGACATCAGGACTATCCAAGTGAGTACATAGGATAGATAGGTCCATATGTGGGACAACTCAGTCAGGCCCATCCCTAAAGTATCCCCATTTCTGCTTGCCATGCTGTCTAAAGCATGATATCATTAGAGATTCATTTTTTCAGGTCCCAAAGGATTCCTTATTAAACTACAAATTCCCCTAAGACAGAATGGTGATACCTGAAGCCATTATCATCCCACACCATAAGGAATTAATCGAGAAGTAGCTGAGAGCAAAGACTCTCGCAAATAATCAGGATGATATATCAGGCTTTCGTTAGTGGATATTGGCAGGCAAGTTTCCAGGGCAGGAGATAAGAGCAAAAAGGAATGATAAAGCCCTGAAGATATGCTCTACCTAGGGATGGAGACTGGATGAATGACTTCATTGGTGTAGAGTTCCCAATGAAGGAACTCCCTCTCCCAATGCCTATAGACACCTCTGCAACTTATAATCTTACAGAGTTTAAGCAATTTGCTCAATGATGCATAACTAGTATAGCTTCAAGGCAGGGCTTAAACCCTGAGTGTTCCTGCCTCTGATGTTACTGTCTACTAAATGATGTCTCTCATAAATACCACCTACTTTGCAGTTTTTTTGGGCTGACCCTGGTGAACATACAAACTTTTCCCTGATTCCTGGTCTTTTCCAGCCACATGTATTTTGAGGGAGGGGTTCAGACATGTATCTACCTTCCTGCTCACGAAAAGTCCACCTACCCACCTATCCCTATGAGCTCCTCACTTGTTGGGCTTTGTGGATCATAGTCTTAAACTTCCCTTTCCCTCCCCTCCTATCACGATTTCCCTCTTCATTCCTCACCAACTCTAGGGACTTTGGCACAGAATTCCTGACCTGTGACTGCCACCTACACTGGGTACTGCCATGGGCCCGAAATCACTCTGTGCAACTATCTGAGCGGACACTCTGTGCCTATCCCAGCTCCCTCCATTCCCAGTCCCTTCGAGGTCTTCAGGATACCCAACTCCATTGTGGTAAGAAACTCCTAGCCTTTCCTGACTTGCCAGAGAAATCTGTCCTCCAGTCCTGCTCTAAATTCCTATGATACCTCAGGTTCAATTTCTTAAGATTCCTCTAAAAATATAGCGACTCCAAGGGCAAGGTTACCCCTAAACATCCTACTATCCATTAGTAACCCTCTCTGACTCTGTCATTCATTAATTTATTTCTATCTTTTTTGAAGCTTTTTGGAGAAAGCCTGTTAGCTGACTGACAATGGACTATGTATAGGACTACTTCTTTACATTAATTACAAAACTACCTTTTTTGAGATTCAAAATCTAGTATTTGGTGACTACCTTTCTGTCCATTCAATCTGTGCCTTTTATATTTTTATAGACATAAATCATAACTTTTCTTGGTCCTTTGTAGACTGAAGAATCCTCTATCCAGCTTAAAACACCCAGCACTCCCCTTACTGAATACCGGAGACATGCCTAGGAACACAGAGCTAAAGTTGGACAGGACCTCAATGACAACTTGATCCAACCCACTCATTTTACAGTTGAGGAAACTGAGGCCCAGGGAGAGTTAATGACTAATGCAGGGTCACACAGGTAGTAAACATCAGAGGTGGGATTTGAACTTTGATCCTGTGACTTTAGAGCCCATTCTCTTTCCACCATACTATATATTGTCCCAGGTGTCTTTGACTGTCCTCATTCTCCCCTTTTCCCCATAATTTTACAAATAATTATTTATATATTGAAGTCAGGAAGACTTAAGTTCAGATCCAGCCTCAGGTGCAGTTACTAGTTGTGTGACCCTAAACAAGTCATTTAGCCTCTGCCTACCTCAGTTTCCTCTACTGTAAAATAGAGATATTAATAGCATCTACCTCCCAAGGTTGTTGTCAGTATCAAATAAGATAGTATTTGCAAAGTGCTCAGCACAGTGCCCGGCACATAGTAAGTGCTATATACATCCCAAATTAGAATGTAAGCTCTTTCAAGGCAGGAACATTGTCCATAGCACTTAGCATAGTGCCTGGAAGATAATAGCCTTTATCATTGTTTGCTGACTGCCTGGCACTCTTTTGTGCTTTTCTTTACCACTGGTCTCATTTTTTACCCAGTTTTCTCTCCTCCTCCCTGCTCAGTGGGTTATGGGATACAAGTGGAGGGAGTCAAGCCCATGATTCTGCTGACTGCCCTTGGGTCTGAAGCTCCCCATTTGCCCTCCAGTCCCATCCTCTGCCCAGAGGCCTCACTGTGATTCTGCTCCCCCCACAACAGAGGGTGCCCTGGAGCTGCACACTCACCACCTGATCCCTTCGCTGCGCCAGGTGGTGTTTCAAGGTGATCGGCTTCCCTTCCAGTGTACCGCCAGTTACCTGGGCAGTAGTACCCGCATCCGCTGGTACCATAACCGGGTACCTGTGGAGGGGGATGAGGAGGCAGGTGTCATCCTAGAGGAGAGCCTGGTCCATGACTGTACCTTCATCACCAGGTATGAAGATTGCCCCCCCTCCCAGGGTGGGATTAAGAAAGGGGAGGCGCTCACCAACATTCCCCAAAGAGGTGAAAACATGAGGAACAGGGGGAGGTAAAGAAAGGGCCATGCCTAGAAGACCAGTCAGGTCTTGAGCTCCTATACAGGGAAGGTTCTGGGAGAACCCAGGACTTGAGGAGTGAGATCCTAAGGGATATAAAAGAGTTGACAGAAATAATGCCAATGAGAGTCCCAAAATTGTAACGAGACCTCCTACCCAAATGAAGAAGCAGCACTGGAGATTTCTTTTCATTGGAGAGCATAACCACAAATTCCTGTGCTTCCTTAGTGAGCTAATTCTGTCCCATATCCATGTGTGGGCATCGGGTGAATGGGAATGCTCCGTCTCTACTGCCCAAGGCAACGCCAGCAAGAGGGTGGAGATCGTAGTGCTGGAGACCTCAGCCTCCTACTGCCCGGCCGAGAGAGTCGCCAACAACCGGGGAGACTTCAGGTTTGAGGGCTGAGCTGGAGAGGGTTACCCCCTAAAAAAATATACACCTACCTCCAATATATTCAGCATGGTCCCCTCTACCTCATCCTCTTCCCTACACTGCAAGAGGAAATTTGGGTATGGTGTCATACCTCCAAACTATCCCACCCTGTTTCCATCTTCCCCTTAGAATTTACTATTTCTTATGGAGAAATGACTTTATTTTTCAGCAGTCCCATAAACAGTATGCATCATGCATCTTTGTTTCAAAGGAGAAAGTATTGGGTTTTAACTCAAAGAACCTCACTTTGAATCCTGGCTTCAATAGTTTCTAGCTATATGAAGCTGAGTAAGTGACTTCCCTTCCCTGGGCCTCAGTTTTCTACCCTGTAAAATTAAGGGAAGACTAGATGAATTCTAAGTCTCCTTTGAACTCAAGACCCTATAAGAAAAATTAGAGGATTGTTCTAGGGTATGCACAAATGAAAGAAATCTAAAATGCAATCTTACACCAAAAGAACTCAAAAAATCACACAATGACAAGCTTGGAAGAGAGCTCAGAGCCATTAAATCCAACCCATGCCAGTATAATCTACCCAGCAAGGGCAGGAAGATCTGCAACCCAACTCCCACCCCCACCATGACCTCTTTCTCCACTGGGCAGTATATTCTACTTTTAACTAATTTTGAGGATATTTTTCTTCGCATCAAATTTAAGGAGTTTTTACTTCATATCTTCTACCCATGGTCCTAGCCCTGCCTCTTGAAGTCAACCAGAACAAACCTAATTCCTCTTCCACATGACATCCTTTCAGAGCCTTGAAAACAACCTGCATGTCCTCCCTGAGTCTTCTGTTCTCTGAGCCAAACATCCCCATATTCTTTGACTAGTTCTTTCATGGAATGACCTTCACCACTCTAGTTGCCCTCTTCTGGATATCATTCAGATTGCCAGTGCCCTTCCTAAAATGTGCCTAGAAGCAAGCACAGTACTCTGGCCAGGGCAGAACAATGGGATTATCACTTCCTTATTCCCATAGGCCTGTGACCTATGCCTGTCTAACTGCAGCCCAAGATCAATGAATCAGTAAACATTTGTTAAGCATTCACTATGTGCTAGTCTCTGTGCTAAGAGCTGGGGATATAAAAATGGTTATTGATATGGTCTTAGAGAGCCCTGGAGCATAGAGGGGTTGGGACTTATCAAAGTCACCCACAGAGCCAGGATATGGATAGAGATGGGACTTGAAACCAATTCTTCCTAACTCCATTTTCATTTGTTTCTTTCTAGTTTGTTAAATGGCATCTTAATTCAATGACCTGCTATTTCTCTATTTTATTGATGTAAGAGTTTAGAGATACAAATTTCCCTCTTAGAGTACTAAGCAGTAGCTTTGGCTACATCCCATAAATTTTAGTATGTTGTCTCATTGTTGTCATTCTCATTAATGAAATTGTTGATTTTTCTATGATTTGTTCTTTGACCCACTCATTCTTTGGGATTAGATTATTTAGTAACCAATTAATTTTAATTTATCTTTCCACTGCCCTTTATTGAATGTAATTTTTATTGCATTATGATCTGAAGAGGAAGCATTTAATATTTCTGCCTTTCTACACTTGATTGTGATGGTTTTATGCCCTAATACATGATCAATTTTTGTGTAGGTGCCATGGACTGATGCAAAAAGGGCATATTTTTTTTTCTATTCCCATTCAGTTTTCTCCAGAGTTTTCTAAAATTCTGTTCACCTCTTTGATTCTTGTTTATTTTGTGGTTATATTTATCTGTTTCTGAGAGAGGAAAGTTGAAGTCTCCAACTAGTATAGTTTTGCTATTTCCTCCTATAACTCACTTAACTTTTCCTTTAAGAATTTAGATGCCATACCACTTGGTACATCTATGTTTAGTATTGATATTAGCAAGACATAGTTTCCTTCCTTATCTCCTATCTGTACTTTCAATCTACCAGATTGTGGTGGTTAAATCATTGATAAAAACCTAGTCCAACCTCCCTCATTTTACAAATGAGGAAACGGGACCCAGGGAGGTGAAATGTTTCCTGAGGTCATAATAGGTATTAAGTAACAGACGTGGGATTTAAACTCAGGTCCTCTGACTCCAACCCAGTGATCTTTCCTGTTCCCCTGAGAAATGGGAGAATTCCAAAGAGCCCTGTGCAGGGAGACAGGGGAAGGGATGGTGGGATGTATCTTTTCCTACTTCACTGTGTGCCCACTCCCCATCTTTGTTGCTACAGGAGCAGAATAGCAGTATGTTAAGGGACAGGAGAGGGAGGAAGGGTGAGGGTGAGGTTGAATACAACATAGAGGGTCAGGTCTTCTGATCCCTGAATCCCCAACCCTCCCTTTGTCCCAGGTGGCCTCGAACGCTGGGAGGCATCACAGCATACCAATCCTGCCTTCAGTACCCCTTCACCTCAGTGCCTCTGAGTGGAGGCACTCCAGGCACCAGGGCCTCTCGACGCTGTGACCGAACTGGCCGCTGGGAGCCAGGGGACTATTCCCATTGCCTCTACACCAACGATATCACCCGTGTGCTCTATACCTTCGTCCTGGTAAGGCTATGTGATGGGAAAGGAAGGGATTGGGGTGAACAGGGACCACCATTTTTTTCCTGATACCTGGAGAAGGTGAGGAGTGCATGTCCAGTGTGAAAAGTCCAGAGGCAGAATACTCTTCAAGAGTGAGGAGGATACTGTGACATGGTAGAGAAACTCTGGAGAGTCAAGAGTAGAGCCTAAAGGAATGAGTAGATGAATGGGTTAGGAAACTAAGAGCAAGGAAAGAAACAGGACAACCAAGGACCTCTTGGCATCTCCATGCTCCTAGGCTAGTGACTCTTCCCTGTCTTCAAGCATGTGGGAGTAGAGTACGAGCAGGTTAGAGACTGAGCTAGCCCCATGGTGCTAGTTATCCATAGGCTGACCTCATGGGGTGAGATGTTGCTTCATCAGCAACAGCTCATTGAAGGGGCCCTGCTCCCCTGCAGTCTTTCTCTGAGTCATGACCCATTAAAGACAGCCTTCTAGGGAAAGGATTGGATCTGGCAGAGCTATTCTCCATCTTCATTATTCTGGTTCAAGGGGGGGTGAGGTTGGGGGGAGGGGAATCTGGACCTTCCTTCCCCCACTCCAATGCCTCTTTCAGATGCCCATAAATGCTTCCAATGCACTGACCCTCGCACACCAGCTGCGTGTCTACACGGCCGAGGCTGCAGGCTTCACAGACATGATGGATGTGGTCTATGTGGCACAGATGATCCAGAAATTTCTGGGCTATGTTGACCAGATTAAAGAGGTAAGATTTCTATAAAGATTCACCCTATAAGCCCCAGTTCTGCCCTAGACCTCCTGACTTCCCAGTCTTCTCAATTCCCTAACCCTTCAAAGACTGCCTTTATCAACAAACCATTTTCCTACAATGTCATCATCCAATGCATGGGACCTTCCCTCTCCAATAGCTGGTGGAGGTGATGGTCGACATGGCCAGTAACCTGATGCTTGTCGATGAACACCTACTATGGCTGGCCCAGCGAGAGGACAAGGCCTGCAGCGGCATCATTGGAGCCCTGGAACGTATTGGAGGGGTCGCCCTCAGCCCCCATGCCCAGCACATCTCTGTGGTAACAAAGGGGGCAGAAGAGGATCCTAAAATCTTAGAAGTCAATTCAATTCTTCAAGTCTTTGTTATGAGTTTAAGGATTAGCATTTATTCAGTGCTTTCATTCCATGGATGAGGAGAACCAATCAAATCATGTTGACTGAGTACCTGTGTGTCAGCTACTAGTATTTGGGAGTGGGGGATATATGTGTGTAAAATGCGGTCTCAGGCTTCAAGGAGTCTACAGTACAGTCAGGGGAGATGAGATTAACACTCACGAAGGGAATTCAGAGGAGACATAGACAAGTATTGGTTGAAGTCCTTGAGGAAAACCTCTTAAAGGGACTTGAAGAAGCTAGTTGGGAGGAGTGGGTTTCCATGCCTTGAAGGAAATGGAATTAGGAGGGAAGACTGAGGAAAATCCTCCTAATGTCAAAGGTGAGGGAGTGTCACAAGTACCCCTGGGAAATAACTTTCTGATAGGTCATTCCATTTAGGACTGCTGAAGCAGGGGGGCAAATACAATTGGATTCATGAGGTATCTCAGCTTACGGGGTGATTGGATCTTCATCCCCAGAATTCAAGGAATGTAGTCCTGGAGGCACACCTCATCAAACCTCACAGCTACGTGGGCCTTAGCTGTACAGCTTACCAGAAACGGGAGCCAGCAGTCTCAGGGCATCGTCCAGGGCACCCTGGACTAGATCCCCAGCCTGAGCATGAGACCCTACCTGATCAACAACTACGTTTCCGCTGTACCACTGGGCGGCCCAATATCTCCTTGTCCACCTTCCACATCAAGGTAGGGGTACTGGCTTCAGGTAGAGGTAGAGGTGGGGATGGGGTGAGATAAGGGATCCTGAGGAGAAATAAGACCCAAAAAAGGGAGTAGGGGTGGATGATTGAGGAGAGCCAAAATCGGAGCTGAGGGCTGGGTTTATCTGTTTATTTTTATGAAGAGAGTGGGGAAGAAGACCCAAGGGATTGTGGGTGCTAATGAAGTCAAGAGGCCAAAGTGCCAAGAAACCTTGGTATCTCTGAGGAACCCCTGTGTCCCCTCCCCAGAATAGTGTTGCCCTGGCTTCCATCCAGCTGCCCCACAGCCTGTTCTCATCCCCTCCGACTGCACTGGCCCCTCCAATTCCTCCAGACTGCACCCTACAATTGCTCGTCTTCCGCAATGGCCGCCTCTTCCGTAGCCATGGCAACACCTCTCGCCCTGGAACCTCGGGGCCCAGCAAAAGGCGTGGGGTGGCCACTCCTGTCATCTTTGCCGGAACCAGTAAGAGCCTAAATTCTTTTCCCAAGACTCCAAAGGAGGGTGAGATCGTTGTGAGTTTGTGGATGGTGGTGAGGGGAGGCCTCAAAGAAGAAATGGGGCACCTGGGATTGGAAGGACAGATTAAGAGGTGAAGAGGAGTGGGTAATGTCTTCTAGCTATTCCAGATGAGCTGAGATGTGCATGAGCAAAGGTTCGAGGGTGAGAATGCTTAGAAAAGGGGGATGAGGTTGTTACTGAGATTTTTGGTGGGTACCTTGCATCCTGTGCTCTCCCAGCATTCTTTCTTCTAGCATCTGAGTGTCCTGGTGCTTGAAACAAGCCACCTAGGGAGGTTCTCCAAAGCGGGCAAAGGATGAGAAATCTCCTTAGTAAAGATAGAGCAGCTCCTGGGCAAGATTAGGTGTTATGCTCCACAAAGGGCTGTGGAACTCTGGACAGCATGTGAAAATATCCCTTCCCCAATACATACACAAACACAAGTCCACCTTCACTACACCTCCTGCATTCCCATCTCCACCCCACCCATCCACCACTTATACACACAATTCTATAGGAAATACTGAGTGCCCACTATCTAAATTGGGAAAGCAGGACACATACATTAAATGTAAAGCAAGACAATAATTAAATAACAGTAAAGAAACAACTAATTAAGGAAAATGATTTGGCCTGAGATATTTACTAGCTATGTGACCCTAGGCAAGTCACTTAACCCTGTTTGCCACAGTTTCTTCATCTCTAAAATGAGCTAGAGAAGGAAATGGCAAACCACTCCAATATTTTTGGCAAGAAAACCCCAGATGGGATCATAAAGAGTCAGACACAATTGAACAATTGAACAAGATCAAAAGGCAGTACACAACAAGTCCAGAAAATGGGAGTAGTGGAGTCGGAGAACACTTTGTCCACATCCATGGCACTCTCATCAGATCTATGAATGACACAAAGAGAAAGAATATAGCTGATGGCAGAATCAGGATCCACAGGATCAGCAGGCTTCATTCATTCATTACCTCTTGTCTAGACTATTGCAATAACCTTCTAAATTAGCCAGATCAAAAAAGGTGGAAGTTAGTAGAAGAAGTTGAACCCTTAGGTTCAAAAATACAATTGCACAAGTATAAGATGGGGGAGGGGGAAGGGAGGTGACCAGACCATACATAATTTAAAAAGACCCTGGAGGTTTCCATGGACTACAACGATACTGCATAGTGACCAAAGAAGAAAATGCATAAACAGAAGCAACATCTGGAAAGAGGAAGGAATCTTACGCTACTCAGACTGCATCTGGAATACGGTATTCAGTTCTGGGTACAACCTTTTAGGTAGGGCACTGATAAAGCCAGAAAGCACCCACTTGAACAGTGATCAGGTTAGTAGAGAAGCCTCAAAACCGTGCTACAAAAGAAGGAATAGAAGGAACTAGGGATGTTTACCCCAGAGAGAAGACTGGGGTGGGGGGAGAAGAGAAGGGAAATGATAGCTGAAGGGCTGTCATATGGAAGGGGATTTAAAAGTGCTTTCCTTAATCCAAGAGGACAGAACCATGGACAAGGAGTAAAAGTTGCAAAAAAAAAAAAAATGCAGATTTTGCTTCAGTATTAGCAAAAACTCTAACAATGAGAGCTGTTAGAAAAGTGAAATGGTTTGCCTCAAAGGTACGGAGACCTCCACCTTCAAGTCAGTGCTTGTTGGGCGTGCTGTCCCATCTGTTTCTGCTCAAGTGAAAGTTAGAATAAATGACCTTTGAGCTTCCTTTCAGCTCTGATATTCTGATTCTGTGAGATCCCTGTAGGGTGGAGTGGTTGGGGAAGGCTTCCCTACTGGTTATCATCAATGTTTCTCCTCCCCCTTGGAAGCTAAACTTGTGTCTACACTAGGCATCTCTATTTCCTCTCCCCCAACTCACTTCTAAACTCGTTGCCATCTGCTTCTGGTCCCATCATTCATATACAACTATCCTCTCCAAAACTACCAAACACCCAATCTAATGACCTGTCCTCATTCCTCATCCTTCCTGCCCTCTCCGCAGGCCCATCTCCTGAATATTCTTTCCTGTCTAGGTTTCTATGACACTGTTCTTCTAACTGTTCAGCTCCCACTTCTTGCTTCTTTGCTGGCATGCTCACTAACCATGGGTGTCCCCCAGGACTCCATCCTGTTCTTCCTCTAGTGTTCTCTCCCTTGTTCATCTCATCAGCTTTCATGGGTTAAATGATCATCTTTATGTGGGTTTTTCCCCCATATCTATAGATCTACCCTACCCTTTTGACCTCTAGTCTCTCAGCATCAACTTCCTTTTGGAAATCTTAACCTACATGTCCTGTAGGTCTCTCCAACTCAACACATCCAAAGTAAAACTCATTATCTTTCCCCTCCAAACCCTCTCTTCTTTACAACTCCTCTTGCATTTTTAAAATAAATTTTTATTTTATTTATTTTTATTGATATTTTTTTAATGACCAAAACTTTTCCTAGCATCCCTGTGGAGCCTTTCCTCATCATCTCAGTCCTCGGTGATTTCTCACTTTTCTAACTTCCTATGGCAATAATTATCCAATTATCTGAATCTCTTATTTGACTTTTGTCATTTGCTGTCCTGAATTGTTATGTATCTTTCTTTGTGCATATCAAATGTGTGGTATGAATACAAGTAAATGCAAGAGAATGCACCCTGAGAAAATAGCAGTGTATGTAATATAGAGTACTATCAATAAAAATGAGCAAAAATCTTTATTTGAATTGAAGAATGTTAAAAAAAATCCTTCCCTAGTAAATACATATATGTATATATACATATATATACATACACACACAAAGAGAATTTTATACAGTCATGTTGTACATGGATAAAATACATTAAAGTCCCTCTGTGCCCTCACCAAGTTATAGATGGGACTCTGACGTTTTGAAAGGCTTGCCAGCTTACAGGTTCTAGCAGGCCCACAAACTTGCAAAACTGAAAAGGCTTTAAGCACAGGTCCAGGGATACAATGCATGCCCAGGTCCTGAGGACCAGCTTAGCTAAATAAAGGTCAAAAGACTCATCACACAGGGGGCTAGACTTTTTCACGGCAGCAGATAAAGAGGATCTATAATTTTTATCTATGGAGTAAGTTATCCATGTCAAAAAAAAAGAGAGACCTATATATAATTATTTTTCAATCTAGGCCTAGAGATCTCTGTTTTCAAAGAAACTACATTTTAGGAGTATGGCCTAGATTTGGACCAATGCCTTTTGAAGGAGAAGTGTCATATCTCCCTTAACTAGCATAAGCCTGTCAAGGGGAACGGTTGTGTCTTATACTTCTTTGCACTTCCGCATTTTCTAGCACAGAGCCCCTGCACTCAGGAGCTATGTGTAGAAGATGGTAGCCTCCCCAGTCAATCTGTCTGTCTCTTCCTAGGTGGCTGTGGTGTTGGGAACCTCACAGAGCCAGTGGCTGTTTCCCTAAGGCACTGGGCTGAAGGGGTGGATCCTGTGGCGGCTTCATGGAGCATGGAAGGAACTGGAGGACCAGGAGGCTGGAGTTCTGAGGGCTGCCAGCTCCACACTAGCCAGTCCAATGTCAGCTCCCTGTACTGCCAGCACCTTGGCAACATTGCCGTGCTTATGGTATGTCTATATATCTATGTGTTAGAGACATAGACTAACTGACGGACAGGTAGAAGAGAGAAAAAGGAAAGAGGGCTGGGAAAGAAACTTGATCCCACAAGAAAACGGAGACAGAGGAAAAGAATTGGATAGACCCTAAGGCTCATCTCTCTAGCTGCCCCCATGTGGCTCCATCTTTCATGGGACAAACCCATGGCCAACTTTTCTCAGAACTTCAGCTCTTATCCCCAGAGATGATGAATCAGTAATGGTACAGGCAGGTTTTTTCAAAATCCTTGCTTTCATTTTCTCCAACTCGAACAAAACTGTCCCACTTCCTTTCTCCTCTCCCTGAGCAAAAACCAGGTGTGAGAGATGTGATATGCATACCTGATGTCTGGGAAGGAGTGATGGAGCAGTAAAAAAGACCCCTGGACTTAGGAGTCAGAAGACTTTGGTTAGAGTCTTGGTTCTGGCACATTTTACCTATGTGACTTTGGGTAATTCACTTTCTCTCTGTGAACCTCAGTTTCCTTTTCTATAAATTGAGATTGGGCAACTCTGTGGCTCAGTGGAAAGAGCAGTGGACCTAGAGTCAGGAAGATCTGAGTTCAAATCCAGCCTCCGATCCTTACTAGCCATGATTCGGGGCAAATCATTTAATGTCAGTCTACCTCAGTTTCCTCAACTGTAAAATGGGATCATAATAGCATTTACCCCAGGACTTTGGTGAGATCAATTAATAAGCTAATACAGTAATCCAGGTAAGGGCTTCAATGAGATTGTATGAATAGAGAGAAGGGGACAGATGGCAATGAGTAGAGGCAACTGATGAGATACAGGGACTGAGAGAGAGTGAAATGCCAAAAATGTGACCCTGAAATTACAAGCCCGAATGCCTGAGAGGACAGAAACAGAAGTCTGAAGGAGAGACAGACTTAAGAGGGAAGACAAAGGAGTTGTTTTTTGTTGTCATCACTATTGTTCAATCATTTCATCAGTTGTATCCACCTCCATTTGAGGTTTTCTTGGCAAAGACACTGGAGTGGTTTACCATTTCCTTCTCCAGCTCATTTTACAGATAAGGAAACTAAGGCACATAGGATTAGGTGACTTGCCCAGGGTCACACAGCTAGGAAGTATCTGAGGCTGAATTGGAACTCAGGTCTTCCTGACTTCAGGACTGGCATTCTATCCACTGCACCACCTCACTGCCCCAGTTCTGTCTTAGATATGTCCAATTTGAGATGCCTGGAGAACATCCCAGAAGAAATATCCAGCAGGAAGAGCTGATAAGGCATGAGTGGAGTTTAGGAGAGAGTAGAAACCTAGATGCATAGATCTGGGAGAATATGATTGTGGGTATGTCTGTATTTTGGCCAAAACAGTGAGGCACACAATGCACAGCTCCTGATTTAGAGAACAGCACAGCTTGTCAGCCCCACCTCCCAGCCTCACTTCACCAGGTGCTGAACAGGCTGTGGATCCTGTACATATGGGCAGGAAGTTTTCTCAGAAGTCCGGGAGAAGGGGTGGGCTGCTGGAAAACTATTAAGCAGGCTCCTAGATCAACTGTGGCTGGAAGGCTGGCTTACTAGAGGTAGGAAAGGTGGAGAGAATCAGAGAGTGAGTATGATGGAGGTTTTGAGAAGATAGGCTTAGGCAGCTGGGGGTGCGGTATACACGTGTATTAGACCATGAGCTAGTCAAGGACAGGGACTGGCCTTTTGCCTTTCTCTAGGTCTCTAGCACTGAGAACAGTGCCCAGCACACAGTGGGTGCTTCCTAGATGGGTATTGACTGACTGATGCTGTAGATGGGTCTGCTCCTAACTCTGAGCCCTGGGCTCTTGCTCCCTTGCTTTTCCCCATCTCCTCCTCCCCAGGAGCTGAGCACTTTTCCCCGGGAAGCAGGAGGCCCAGGAGCAGTTTTGCATCCTGTTGTCTATCCCTGCACTGCCCTGCTGCTGCTCTGCCTCTTCTCCACCATCATCACCTACATCCTCAACCACAGGTGGGAGTGCTTAGAGGGAAAATGGAAAACAGGAAAAGGAGTTACCCTAAGCTGGGGATGTCCTCAGTTCTGGGGAATGAAGGAAAGGGGGTGGGGACTTTTCCAATGTAGTGAGGGCATCATTTTGAGGGTTAAGGGTAGAGGCTTCCCATTCCTTTCCCACCACCTCCTGACCTGCTGTCCCCAAAGTGCAGAGTAGGTGGGCTAGGGGATGCCACCAACTGAGCCCCGGTGCCAGCAGCATACTCTGTATCTATGGCAGCTCCATCCATGTCTCGAGAAAGGGTTGGCATATGCTGCTGAACCTGTGCTTCCACATGGCTATGACTTCAGCTGTCTTTGCAGGCGGCATCACCCTCACCAACTACCTAATTGTTTGTCAGGCGGTAAGGCTGTGACTGGGGAAGGGAGTACTCGGGGTGGGGGAGAAGGATTGGGGGATAGGTGCCCTCGGGGAAGAATGTGATAGTCTATGCACAGTATTGGGGACTGTCCAAGGAGAGAGGATGCTTATACTAATGAACCTGATACCAGATCCTCTGCCAGTTTTATGGGAAGGAGGAATGAAAACATAGGTGAAGATTAGGGCAATGACAAATGGGATGTCACAGTACCATGTGCAACTGCAATGGGGAATATAGGGGTATGCAGGGCACAGAGAGATGGCACAGGGAACTGAAGGGTGAGGGTGACCCAATAAGAAGAAAACCCAGGAGAGAGAAGATGGGTGAGAACCATGGGGAACATGGGGAGAAAGGGGATGGATACTGTGGGAACCTCCAAGGAATCGTTGAGTAGGATGGAGCTAGCATATCACCTCAGAGACCCAGGAGGAGGAGAAAGACAAATTGCTGTGGGAGGATGAAGAATCATAAGTAATGAGTCAGGGAAATCAAGGGGAAAATGAAAGGAATTTTCCCAGGCAGCAGCTGTGCTTCTGGGACAATTCTGCCAGCAGCCACCCAGGCTTCCTTTCCAGTTGTGATGTCTTCCCTCCTCCCCTACTGTAGGTAGGCATCACCCTGCACTACTCTTCACTGTCCACGCTGCTCTGGATGGGTGTGAAGGCTCGTGTTCTCTACAAGGAGCTGACTTGGAGGGCTCCACCCCCCCAGGAAGGGGAACCAGCCCCACCCACTCCACGTCCAATGCTCCGGTAACAGATGCCCCCTGCAAATATGCTTCAGAGCTTGGGAGAACCAAGGCATGAAAAGAGCAACATTGCAGTCAGTTGACAGAGAACAAGATTCATTCAACTCATAGAAACCAGATTTATCGAGCACACACAGGGATGATCAGTCCTGGAGAAAGATGAAGCAGGAGGAGCTTAGGCCCTGATATAAGGACAGACAGCAAGGAGTACATCTTCTATTCAGTTCAGCAAAATGAAAGTCGAGAACCAACTTTGCCTTAGTTTGTGAAATCTCTCAACCTACAGGTGAAACCCTACCAGAAACCTAAGGAGAGAATAGGACAGGGCAGAAAAAGTAATTTCCACAAGGGTCCTTGACCATGAGGCTTCTCACCCTCTTCACTTCTTAACCCGGATCTCTTTTCATCAGGTTCTATCTAATTGCTGGAGGCATCCCACTCATCATCTGTGGCATTACTGCAGCTGTCAATATCCATAATTACAGGGATCATAATCCTTAGTGAGTATGCGCCCAGCTCCAAACCTCCCCTGCCCCAGCCAAGGCAAATGCTTTACCACTCTTTCCACACTGACAGAGCCTCTCAGCCACTTGACCTGATCGCATGACTATGGACAGATCCTTGCCTACCCCTCTCCCTGCACATGCGCCTTTCCTCTTTGAACAACCCCAGTGTTCATTCAGTTTCCTCCAAAAATTGTTCTCCTTCCCACCCTCCTGACTATCCTCCATCTTTCCACAGCTGCTGGCTGGTGTGGCGGCCCAGTCTGGGAGCTTTCTACGTGCCTGTGGCCCTGATCCTGCTGATCACCTGGATCTACTTTCTGTGTGCTGGGCTGAGCTTACGGGCCCCCCAGGGGCCAGGCCCCAAGGGGAGCCACAGCAGGGCCTCCCTGGAGCCAGGGGAGGACCTCCGATGTCCAGCCAGGCTCCAAGGCAGCGGCCCCCTGCTGAGTGACTCTGGTTCCCTCTTGTCTGCTGGGGGTGGAGGAGTGATCTCCCCAGGGAACCCAAGTGATGGAGATGGCATTTATTCCCCAGGGGCCCAGCTCGGGGCACTGGTGACCACTCACTTCTTGTATCTGGCACTGTGGGCCTGCGGTGCTCTGGCAGTATCCCAGCAGTGGCTGCCCAGCGTGGTGTGCAGCTGTTTGTACGGGGTGGTGGCTGTAGCCCTGGGTCTCTTTGTTTTCTCCCACCACTGTGCCAGAAGAAGGGATGTCCGAGCTTCCTGGCGAGCGTGCTGTCCCTCCTCCCCCGCTTCCGCCAGGGCACTGCCCAGGCCCCTGTCCACCATCCTAGAGGACGGCTCTCCAGTCTTTGCAGAGGGGCACTCCTCCCTCAAACCCTCCCCCAGTGGCAGCAGCGGCCACGTCCAACACGCGAGTCCCTGCAAGCTGACCAACCTGCAGCTGGCTCAGAGCCAGACGTGCGACGTGGGCGTGGGTGCCCTCGGGGAGGAGCCCGAAGCTTCCGGCCCTCGGGGCCCGGCCCCCCGACACCCCAACAGCGTGCATCACGGGCGCCGGGGGCACAAGAGCCGCGCCAAGGGCCACCGCGCGGGGGACGGGGGAGGCAAGCACCGCCTGAAGGCGCTGCGGGCGGGATCGGCGGCGCTGAGCGCGGCGTCGGAGCTGCAGTCCAGCGAGAGCGGCAGCCTGCACAACAGCCCGTCCGACAGCTACCCCGGCAGCAGCCGCAACAGCCCCGGCGCCGGCCCGGGCCCGGACCCGCGGGAGGGAGAGCCCACGCTCAGCCCCTCCGAGGGCAGCGACACCAGCGGGGCCCCGGGGCCCGAGGCCGGGCGCGCGGGCCGGCGACGCTGTGCCAGCCGGGACAACCTCAAGGGCGGCGCGGGGCTGCTGGACGAGGGCAAGCGCCGCTCCTACCCGCTCAACACCGCCAGCCAGAACGGAACCGTGAAAGCCGGGAAATACGACATCAACCTGGGGAGCGCCGAGACCGGAGCTGGCGGCTGCATGAAGACGGGTCTCTGGAAGAGCGAGACCACCGTCTAAAAGCGCGAAGGGGCTTGGGAGCAGTGGGGGACACGGCCACACGCACACCCTGCTCGCTGGGGTCCTCTGGCTGAACCTCAAAAGGCTGCCCGTACTGGGGGCAGCCCAAGGCCGCACCTCCCCTTGCGGGCGAGGCAGATGCCAATCCCCAAACACTACTCCAACGTACTTACTGGAAAGGCTTCTGTCCCTTTCTGGAGGGAGATTCTGGCAAGGATGACTATCCTTGGAGCTTCACTTCTACCCAGCCTTCCCCTCCTTTTGTGTGTCTGCGCAGGAGCCTTGATACCGTCCAGGAGGAAGAGGCCATTTGCACCTAGTGCAGAAGCCGGACAGCTTGTGTGGGCTGATGGTTCCACTGTTCTTACCCAAACTATCTTCCGTGTTACGTGGTTAGAGGAATAGGGTCTAGGGTGAGCTCTCTGGCCACTCCTGCTCTCTGTAAAGGCCTAAAGCCTCATTTCTTAGGACCAGAGCCTGAGTCCCATGGGTTAGTCAGATAATGGGCACTGGTTTGCCAGCTAGGCTGCTGCTTTGGAAGACAACTATGCAAAGGTAAATGTGGAGGGTGGTCTTCAAGAAGGAAAGTGGGAAAAGGGCAAGAAGGCTGTTTTGTCCAAATACAACCAAAGTGAGATGCTACCCTTGACCAAGAGTGCCTAATTCAAGCTTAATATTTCACTACAAAACTGGGGTCACAGATAAACCATCCCTAGACTGGAAAGTTGATCATACCATGTGATTTGAAGGAAGGACGTGAGTAAAAAGCAAAAAGAACCAAAGCTAAGCAACAGGAACCGGCTGTTTTAGCTCAAAGAGCAGCACTCCTGGAGGAGCCATGTTGGGTGTTCAGTGTTGGAAACACTTTTTGAAGGCTAATTCTCACTCTTGGACTTTGGCCCCAGAGGGCCCTAGTGAAAGAATTTCCTTTTTTTTTTTTTTTTTTTAATAAAAGCATATGACAGAGCTCCAGGGAGTTACAACTACCAGACCCCAGCTCTATGGCTTAAGATGCCCTTCAGAGGTCAAATCAGTTTCCTGTTCTCACTGGGGCCCCAGAGCATTTAGTGGAGATCCTTCCCCACCCGTGCTGCACAGCTCGGTTCTTTGCCTTCATTCTTCTACCCCTTAGGCCCTTAGCTTTCTCCTAAAGAAACTGACCCTCAGTCCTTTAGGATATTTTGGAGAGAGGGATAGTGATTAGACATGGGAAGCAAAGAGACCAACTCTGTTCATGCTTCTCTGTTCTTGTCCTTGTATGTGTCACCCATAGGGGAGAGGGAGATGCCATTCGTTAACATTGAGTTCCGGTATTTACGCTTGCTGCACAGAGACTATGTTAGAGAAAGAAAGAAAAAAAGCTTTGTATTATTCTCCCACATACGCTGGCTGCTGTTTACATACCCTGCCAATGCCTTAGCACTGGAGAGCTTTTGCAATATGCTGGGGAAAGGGGAATTGAGGGGAGGGAACGAAAAGTGCCAAAGAAAACGTGTTTTTTAAAAACTCGGGTTTTATACGATAGAATGTTTTCTAGCAGATGCCTCTTGTTTTAATATATTAAAGATTTGCAAAGTCCCATGACCTTAGCTCTAGTTCACCCTCAATCTTTTTGTGTCTTGGAGTAAGGGGAAATGTAAAATTGTCCTGTCTCACCCTCAAATCCATTGGTTTCATCTGTAATACATTAGACCATTTAATCATTTAGCAAAAAACATGTTTTAACCTGTGGACAGGATGAAATGGTATGATCTCAAGGAAAGAAGAGGAGGATCTACCACATCTACTCAGTCAGAATATTCCTACTAAGTCACTCTGCTGATGACAGAGGAATGCAACCAACTGCCTTCAATGCTGCCCTCCATGCATTCATCCCTACTCTTGGAGGGCATGGTGCCTGTCACACAAAGCACCTCTCTGACTTGTATCATGTTGTGGTAAATGACACACTCTTCCCTGGACATGACTGGTCTCTGTTGTAGGACTGCTAAATCACAGCACGTTTGAGCTAGAGAGGGCCTTGAGATCATTTATTCCTCCACCTGATTTGACATAACTTGCCCAAGGTTACACTGCAAGCAGGGGTAGAACTCAAACCACAAGCCTTCTAAATCTTTTACTCTTCCTGCCACACCATTCTAGAGGGAAACAGTGTAAGTTCCACCAGTTCCCAGGACACATTCAAAGTCCTCAAGTTAAGAAGAAGGGGCAGGGGCACCAGGGACAGCTTGACTCAAAGCCTGGGCTCTCTGGAAGTCTTTGATTTCTCGAGGTGTACGCAAATACTGTTCAATCTCAGTGTCAGATATCTCCTCATCCCCAGTAATGCTGGGATCAGTGGGAGGGAGACAGGGCCGCTTTGGAGGCCTCAGCATGCAGGGAGGGAGCAGAGGTGGGGGTGAGCTGGCTGGCCTCTTCTTTTCAAGGGTCTCTAAGGCACTGCTCCTCGACTCCTCCCCCTCCTCATGTAGCTGCTCATCTTCTCCCTCCTCTTCAGCTTCATCCCGAAAAGCCTGGCGGAGGAGAACACACCGGTGCTGGAGCAAGTCCCCAATATGCTTCACTACTGTCTGCTTATTTAAGTTCAATATCCGAAGCCAGGCCAACTGCCCAGCCATCCGCAGAAGTATGGCCAGCAGTTCCTGAACTCGGAGGTATGCGGGATGGGGCAGGTCAACACCTGCCAACTTGCAGAATTGGGAAAGGGAACAGGTCGAGCGGCCCCCAGGCCGCAGAGATCTCCAGGCCAGGTAAGCAGCAGCAGTTATGACCGGCACTGGGTGCCTTCCTGTCACCAGCCATGTCTCACTTGCCAGCTCTACCAGCTGTAATGTCCGGGATACCATCTTCTCTTTGTCCTCCACGAACCTGACTGGCACAGAGGGGGAAGTCTGGAACAATTTGAAGCTGTAAGAACCAAAAAGAAAGGTTTTATTCAGTGACTAGAGGGTGCTGTTTCTCCTAGTATAACCTAGGTAGGGAAAACAAGCCAGCTCTTGGCAGGAGGGAATAATATCACCATTCCTCGGCAATACTGAGTACAATATATATATACGTATATATATATATATATATATATATATACGTATATATATATATA
>CM053769.1:195441960-195517679 GCA_028658325.1 Potorous gilbertii
GGCCTAGACAGGTTAATTGACTTGCCCACAGGTATTGTAGATTCAAACCCAAGTGCTCTGACTCCAAGTTGAGCATTGGCTGAGTATAAGGTAAAAATACCAATTATTTTCATTTGTATTCCTCATTATTTAGAGTAATTTTTTACCATTCAGATGCTTGATAATTTGTACTTACTCTTTTGAAAACTGTGTATTCGTAGCCATTCACCATTTATTTTGGGAAGGGGGAATGGCTCTTGGTTTTACATACATTAGGGGCGATCAGGTGGAGGAGATTACAGATTTGCACCTTTGTCAGAAATGACTACCTCTGGCAGAAGTGGGTTTGTCCAATACAATGGTAACAGTAATACTGCTTATCTATTTAAATGTTAACTCACCTGATATTACTTGAAATACCCTCATTTTACAGATGAGGCCTTGTTGAGAGATGTGTGCCTTAGAACCTTGCTAGAGTGACACAGAGAACTCCTGATTGATCTGCGATGACTGAAGGTCTGCTTCAAAGATGATGAGCAGCCAAGCATCCAGGTTCTCGTTGAAGGAACCTACCCTCATACCCTTCCACCACTGTAGTCTGTAAGAGTACACGCTCTCCTTTATGTTCTTTTGCCTTGGGATTCTTTTTCAATGTTTTCTATCTCTCAGTTTTCAGGAAGTCAGGGAAAAAGGTTTCCCCTCTTCCAGAAATGGCAATGACAACTTGTAGCAAAGAGCATATATGTGTTCAGATGCCATTATTGTCTCAGCTGATTTTGCTTGGTTTTCTTTGTAACAAGGGAGCGTTCAAGGGCTTGGAACTATAAAAATAAAAGGCATCAATACAACTTTAGATAGATGTCACTGAACTCTCTTTTTTCTTTTGAATTTGAATACATTTTATATCCTGCGCAACTTAATGTGAGCTCCTGGAGAACAAAGGTGGTTTTTCATTTTTGTCTTTGAATTCTCAGTGTACACAGTAGGAGTTTAATAAGTGTTCATTAAAATACTTAATTCATTCCTCCAAACAGCATAGTATCTACCTACTACACTGTAAGCAACATGAGGATAGAAATATATTATTGATCTGTATCTCTCCCAGAGCAGAACACAGTGCTCTGCATAAAATATGTCCTTAATGTCTGTTGAATTACAAAAAACGTTTTATGGGACTTGAAGCTACCAGATTTTACCTGTTGAACTTTTTTTGCAGGTTCCTTTTCTTTTTAACATAGCTTCCTTCTGGTACTTGAGATTCGACATGCTTGCAGTTAGGTGGAACAGCAGGTAGCAGGTAGGACTTTGGGCCTGGAGTCAGGAAGACCTGAATTCAAATCCTACCTCAGATACTTAATATCTGTACGAGCCTGGACAACTCACTTAACTTCTGTTTGCTTCCATTTTCTCAACTGTAAATGGGGATGATAACAGCACTTCCCTCCCTGGGTTGCTGTAAGGATCAAATGACATAATATTTGTAAAGTGGTAGGTACACAATAGGCACTATACAAAGTCTTATTCCTTTCCTCATCCCCTTGCCAGTCAAATTAGTGCCAAGTGACAGGACTGAGCAGAAAATAGATCTTTTTTCCCCTCAGGTTTCTGAGAAAATCTCAGAAAAGAGATGCCAAGAGACAAACATGTCCCAGGTTACATTTCTGTGGACATATGCAGGCATACATATAGGCAGCATGGTATAGTGGGTAGAGTGCTGGGCTTGTAGTCTGAAAGACATGGATTCAAATTCTGCTTCTATTTAATAAGTATCTGTTGCCTGATGAACAAACATTTAGTACTTTTTTTGACTAACACTAACTGTATGACCCTGTGCAAGTTAGTATGTCTCAGTAAATTTCCTAGGACATATCTGTCTAGTCATAGATGGGTTGTTGTCTGCAATGGTGAAAAGGGGATCTCAACTATGAAAGCAGTCCTCCTTCTGTGAGAACACAATTACACATATCCAGCTTTTCATACCCATGCCCCCAACGGAATGGAAGGCTATAAACCTATGCTACCCAGTGTGGACTGTTTATGTGATGAGACACTATTGAGGTCAGCAGATGGCGCCCTTGACTAAGGCTTTTAGATTTCATTCAATTCCACTGAATTATCTACAGTTTAAAAATTGACCTATAGAAGGTAGGTGATGGGGAAGAAGGCATAATCAAAAGGAAGGAGATGATTTTGGCTGGCTGAAATGGGCAGCATTACAGTAGGTAACCTGTTTTCTCCCGGTGCCTCAACATTTAATGGAACTAACACTAAAATCCTGAAAGATTCTATTAAAATAGAAAATCAGGGTGATCACAGCAGTCTTTTGAAAACTAGCTCTGCAAAATGTTAAGTGGTTCATCAGTAGCACTTGGAAGTTTCTTGTTGTTTTGTTTCATTTGTGATGACACCATCATTTGGAGGGATGATGGCAGTCTGAGATGATAGTGGCATAAATACCCTGAAAAAATCACAGTTGTTTTGAAGTAGAATAGAGAAAAGCTAGATGAAGCATAGCTAATTAAAAGACAGTCATCACTGCCTAAGGCCAGGATTCTAGTGATGGGAATGGAGAGTATGGAGAAGAGTGCTAAGAGCTGAAAGGGACCATGAGATTAATCAAAGAAGCATTCATCAAAAATCTTAGAAGCTCCCAAGAAAAGCGTGCATCTCCAAAGTCACTTCTCTTTGGTCTGGGCTTCAGCTTTCCCATCTAAATAAAAGGAGAGAATCGGATGAGGCAATCTTTAAAGTCCCTAAATTGTAGCACTCTATGAAATGCTTTTAAAAAGCAAAGGGTGGTGGGGCAGTGATTAGGGTACTGGCCCTGGAGTCAGTCACGTTTGACCTCAGACACTTAGTATGTGACCCTGGTGAAGTCACTTAATTCTGATTTCCTCCTCCTCCCAAAAAAGTAAAAGGAGCTGCAAATAAACAAGGTCAAGTCCTTCTCCCCAGTTCTTATCTCCTACTTAAATGGCAGGTAAGAACAACTGAATACCCAGCTATCTTCCTGCTGGGTTTATTCACCACAATGTCCTTCTGGAGAACATACTTCAGACCCTGTTCATTACTACCAACAAGAGCTCACGAAAATAGGACTTTAAGTTCACAAAGCCCTCTCTTCTCAGTAAGCCTATAAGCTTGGTTTTCTAATAAATATAGAGATTAAATAATAAATATAAATAGACTAAATAAGATATAGATGTCTGAACTGGGGTTCAAACCCAGGTATTCAGTCTCCTAGTTCAGTACTTAATCCACCAGTACACAAAGCAAACCAACTCTCCAAACTCCTTCCCACCTTAAGGATTCTTTGAAGACTCATGAGGAAGTCAGGGTATAGGGCAAGAGTGTGCTGGTAAATGTTTAACAACTGGCTCTCCAAAAATGTAATACAATACCCTTTAAAGTTTAATCTGCATTATTAACATTTTCTCCTCACTTTCTTAAATTTAGACAACCAACACAATAAATCAAGCCCTGATTTGTAGTGTTTGCCAATTCCCAAAGTGTACACGCTCACACTAAAAATTTGACAATTGGCTTGCTGTGCTAGTAAGAGTTAGCTCCAGCACATTCCTGGACAGGGTGAAGCTAGTATAGTCAAGATTCAGGACAAACTAAATTCTGACCGAATTCTGTTTTCTGGTATTTCCCAATCTATAAAACTCAATTTTTTTGTATACACAAACTATTCCCCTATCTTCAGGATGAGGATAATCATTGAGAGGCAGTCTGGTGTAATGACAAGAATGCTGGACTTGAAATCAAGAGAGACTTCAGGTCTCAAGAGCCTTAAACTTGAGAGTTCAAATTCCACTTCTGACAAGCTGATTTACTGTATGATAATGGCAAACAACTTCAATCTCTAGAATTTGAATGTGCAAAACTACCATTCCTTACTCAGATCCTTGAGAGGGAGACATAATCCCTTTACTGGATATCGACCAGGAAGAATTGACTTGGTGGATCTTTGAGATCCATGTTTCCCACTCTCTTCTTGTGTCACTCCCTAGGAAGGGTGAGAGGGCAATTTCCCTGATTATCCACCCAGGCTGCCAAGTGGTCTGAAGCACACGGCAGCTAAAGCCCATTCCAAAGCCTATCCTGGATTTGGGATGCCTCTTCCGTGTTTATTCTTTCTCAATATTAGATGAACAAGCACTGCTCCTGAGACAGAAATGTCCAAGTTTCAGAGGCAAGTCTGAGATATCTAGAGATCCTCAGGCCTTTGGACAACTCCAGTACTTCGTGGAAATGACTATGTCAAAAGAATGAATGATAAATTCCTGACCTGGCTTACTAGAAGAAATCTACCATGAAGGGGAAAGCACAGAAGGAAAAGGTGGCTTCTCTATTGAGGAAATAGTCCCACAGATTATATTCTTATGATTTAAGCAGCTATCTCCCAGGAGAGTCTAACAATAGCTATATTATCATTGTACATACATATTTTATATATGTGTGTTATGCATTTATATAAATACATTTATTTTATTATATATAAATATATATTTACATATATTTAGTTAGTAATTGAATCCTGTATTATTTTTTCCTCAATACCTACTTTAGCAAGTTGCAGGATATAAAATAAACCCACATAAATCATCAGCATTTCTATATATTACTAAACAAAGTCCAGCAGCAGGAGATAGAGAAATTCCACTTAAAGTAATTGCACACAACATAAAATATTTGGGAGTCTACCTGCCACAAACCCAGGAACTATATGAACAAATTACAAAACACTTTTCACACAAATAAAGTCAGCTCTAAATAACTGTAATAATTATAATAAATAATTAATATATAATTATATTATATACTATTATATATAATTTTTTATTATATATTCTATTATTATATATTTATATATTATATTAATATAATACTAATATAATAAATAAATAATAGGTAGGCTGAGCTAATATAATAAAAACAACAATTCTAGCTTAATTAATTTATTCAGTGCCATTCCAATCAAACCACCAAAAAACTACTTAATACAGCTAGAAAAAATAACAATGGGGAATGTTGGGAATATCTACCCTTTACACATCACTAATCCCTTTTGTCTGCCAAAGGGAAGTAAAAGAATTTCTGGCATCATGTATATAGCAGGAGTCCCCAACCGGTAGATCTGAAAGTCTTACCTGGACGTTTCCCAAGTTAGTTACAAATAAGGTGAAACGCTCTACCAAAAAAAAAAAAAAGCCAACCAAGAAAGAAGTCAACAGTTGGTAGAAGCAGTCCCTTCCCTGGTTTGCTCACCCCCAATGAGAGATTGTGATTCCTTTTTGTTAGATTTGTTGGGAGTTCTCAACTGTTGAGCACAGGGTTGATGCTTAAACAGTCCCTAAGACAACTTTCATTCTGGCTAGTAAAAACAAAATTAGCTGTCCCTATAATCCTAGAAATATGAATGGTTTTAAAATCAAATGGAATCAGCCTTGGGCTACAGATGTAAATAAAACACTCCCTTTGGCCAGGAAAGGAGGTCAAGGTCTACATGCTTATACAGATAACCCAGGGCACAGCAGTGTGGAATATCTAAGGTAATTATCATTAACAATCAGTAGCTGACATTTACATAATAATTTAAGATTTCTAAAGTACTTTATACCCACAGTATTTCGGCTGACCCTCACTATGACCAAGTGAGTTAACTAGTACAGATGTTGTCCCTATTCACAGATTAGGAAACTGAGGCCTCAGAGAGGTACAAGGATTGGCCTGTGGTCACACAGCTAGTAAAGGTCAGAAGCAGGATTCTGACACAGGTCTCTCTTACCTTCAGTTCCAGTGCTCTTTCCACTGCAGAAGGCTACATTCAGCATCTTAGAGCCTACATTCAAATCTTTGCACTTCTGCTTACTGTTCGTGTGACCTGGACAATTTCCTCATCCCAAAAAGGTTATGGAACAGATTTCTATGGTCCCTCCCAGTTCTGAATCTACCATCATGTCACATCAAATAAGGTCTGTGCCTTTAGCAATGATAGTGGTGCTTACAGCTGGAGGAGAGAAAAAAATTTATTCTTCCTGTGAATTCTAAGTTCACCAAGGGCCAGATTACAAGATCATGAGTAAGAAAAGACTATGGGTAGGTTTCATTCCCTATACAGGTGTTTTATTCCTACAAGAAGCTATTTTTTGAGTGAAGAAAAGTCATCTTTAGCGCAGGTGTACCAATAAGCCACTGACACAGGTCTTACAACAGGATCATTTTATTTAGTGTTCTCAGAGATTTTAGGTTAACTTCTTTAAAACAAAGTCAAAGAAATCCAAAATTCCCAAAGTAACAATGTAGGAAACATCAAACATAAACATATAATCCAAAGCCATCAGATGATCCTTCAACATTTTGTTTTCATTTCACCAACCTCTAAAGCAGACTATGAGAAACCATACCCAAAGTAATAAATCCCCCATAATCTAGATCAGCTTCTGAGTTTAGAGCCAGGAATCCTTCAGCCCTGGAGGCAGCATCAACTTAATCAATGACTGAGAAAATGAGTTAGATCCTCTATAACTTTAATGTGCATCTCCCTACTGGCTAAGAAGCATCAAGGACCTTCCTTCACAGTTCCGGAGTTTTTGGATAGTCCCACTATTGGGACTCTCTTCTTTCTCTCTCTTCTCCCTCTCCCCCTTCTTCCTACCATCCCTTTCTGTCTTTCATATTCTATCATTCTCTCTCTCACCATCAGCCTGGAAGATTGTTTTCTCTTCCTCCCTTCTACTGTGTCCTGAAAGGGTACCAAAATAAAACAACAAACAAAAGGGGAAAGTCCAATTTAAAAAAAGCACACAGTATAAGAAATTTTCTGGATATAGGTTTGACACTGTAGGAGTCTGCCTATAAATGAATTTGGGGTTTATGAAGGCACTGATTCCTTTCAGGAGGTAGTCAGGGCACTGTCAAACATAGTAGCTCCTGCCATTGAGATATGTAGAACACATCTCTGTCCAGATATCAATTAGGCTGTCATTTAAAACACAGCTTAGAGGCAAGTCCCCATTCTTCTACTGGCTTATTTAAAAAGCCCCTGAGACCTGCCCTGAAAGTGGCTACAATCAATTTTTATATACTTGCCAAACTCTGCTAATGGCTCAAAAAAAGTTAAGGCTTTTCCAGTATGTAAATTAAATGAGAGGAGATCCACTGGTTGATCTCCAAACTACTGCTTAGTGAGGTATTGCTAGACAATCAGTTTTTTTCCAGCAGTGCTGGGGAGTTAGAGGCACTTGAACCAAACACACCTTTGTTCTCCTTTTCCTTTTCAATCCCCAAGTAGCAGCTGGGTCCATTTCCCTCCTCTGAAGTTGTCCCACTCAAATACTAATTGCCATTACACACTGGAGGTCCTAGCAAGAAAGTTTATCGAACCAATCATCTATCATGAGGAGTATTGAATGTTTCCATACCAGCTTCTTCTGAAAAACCCTGCAAAATAAACTTGCCTCCCAAGTTTTACAGTACACTTGGGTCATCACAGTAAAAAATGAGTTTTATATAAAGTAAGAAACAAAATAAGGAACAAATATATACATATACATTTCCATAAATCAAGAGAAGATACAGGTTCTTATGTGTGTGTATATAAATATATTTTGCATCACTACAAAATACAACTTATCTGAAAAGATGCCTCCAGTGGTCTCTGGTGTTGTTGTATAACATTAAATAATAATAGTTTTATAGGCAAACCCATTCATACTTTAAAAAAAAATCTATTTCACTAAATGGAATTAAAGTACCACCCTCCAGATTAAAGTGCTCTGATACAACAAATACTGCAGCAAAAGTAATCCTTATAAAAAGGAGAGATTTCCTTCTTGTTCACCAATCCAAGCACTATGGATTCTTTGAACTTTGACAAAGGAGCAGCTTTACACTCAATCTACTCCCAATTGAATAACCTTTACTACAGTCAGTGACTATCTTGGTCTCTACCTTGACACACTAAAGGCCCACAAACTGCTTGCCATAGGAACATCTTAGAGCTGAGATGTGCAATATAGAAATGTCCCAATGGCATCACTATTCACAAGAGCCCAAATGACCTAGTTTTGTACTTGGGTTATAAAAAAATAATGTTTTTAAAGTAACAAAACAACTACAAATGCAGAAATGAATGCCTGTCTTGCTTTTTCCAATTCCCACCAGGAATTCCTGTTGTACTTTTCCTCCTTTTATCCCCTGTGGTATGGAACCCCACCAGGAATTCCTGTTGTACTTTTCCTCCTTTTATCCCCCGTGGTATGGAACCAAGAGAAAGAAGTGGCAGCAAACTAAAGCAGATGGGCAGATTATGTTGCATCAACTATCTGGGTCATTTCTCTTGCCTTTGTAAAATTATTACTAAATATGTTAAGACTGTAACTTACTCAACCCCTTAGAAATGAGTCAGATTTCACTACAGGTGGGCCAAGAAGCACTCTTACTCTGAGGAGCCCCTCAGACTGAGCTATATTTCCTATCCTCTAGGATCTGTATGGCATGCTCCACCATAAACCCTGTTTTCTTAAGGTAAGACTACTGAGGAAATTGGAGAATTGGGTGCAGTCATTGTGGGAATTAAAGAAGCACAACCTTACAGAAAATACACAGGCCACCCAAACCATCAATATACTCTTAGTATGCAATGTGGTGTTATAGAAAGAATACTGGATTTTGGTTTAAGACCTAGACTTTAATCCTGGTTCTTAATCATTATGTGACTTTAGGGCTAGGATTAACCTGTCAGTGTCTCCTCAAGGTTTAGCCTATCTCAATTTCCCTTCTATAATTCTATACTCTTCCTGCCTAGGGGGAACCTGCTATCAAGATACCAGTAATTCTTACTGAATCTCCCTGCCCATATGCAAGAGGGTAAAAGGACAGCTGTGTTACCAGATTTCCCCATTTTATCTCTTAATTTCATGGCCTGCAATGAAAAGATCATATAGGTGTAGTGAAAACACAGTATGTGAGACCAGGAGTTTGTGTTCAGAAAAAAAACCAAAACAGCTCATTTAGAATATCCCAAAGGCACTTTAAAAAAGCAGTCCCTAAATGATCCTGACCAAGAGTAAATGAACAATTACAGTCAAACCCAAGAAACAGTATCAAAATGTCAAAGTATCAAAATTTAATATCTGAGGCCAGGAGAGCTATACCTAGGCTAATAAAAGTCAAGAAAATTAGTCCATTCTGTGCCATAAAGGCTCACAGATCAACACTGTGAAAGGAAGGAAAGAAATCCAAACATCAAAGTTAGAAAAGCCTAGAGCTAAAAATGCACGAACAGTTTCTGTGCCTTCTGAATCTCTGGCTCCTAGATTAGATCTTGTAACTATGCCCCTAGTATGAATAAAATATTTGTGATGCACTTAAAAGGAGAGTGTCTTGAATAAAATCCTGAGAATGTACATTAAGAGATTCACTGTCATAATTAACTTGCCTTCAGTCAGGTACTTACAAAGGAGTTAGTTGGGGATTCAGATTCAGATCCTACTTGCAGGTTGTCATACAGAAAGTTCACGACCTCAAAAGGAGGTGTAAACAAACTCACAAAACCACCATTTCATTCCTTTATGGCCATGACTCACATCTGCCCTGCCTTATTCTTTAATTGTGCTGGAGAGCGGAGGATGTTGGGGGTCTCTTCCATGACACGGACAAGCAAGTTGTCAATGTAGTCCTCCAGTTCACGAACCTGAAACTCCTTCTTGTTTATAGTTTCCTTCTGCTTCAAGACCAGCTGGATCAGTTCATCATGGGTTAACTGAGTATAGGCGAACTCAGGATCAGATGGCTTGTATTTCTTTAGAATTGAAAAGTAAAAAAAGGAAAGTCAAACTGGAAATGCATTATCATAATCATTTATGAAGTGCTTACCATGTTCCATCTACTGTACTTAGTTATGAGGTTACAAAGAAGGGCAAAAAAACAAGGTCCCAGCCCTCAAAGAGCTCACCCTCCAAAGAGGGAGAAAACATGTAAATAAACATGTGAGTGTGTGTATATGTATATATATATTATATATATATACATATATATACATACATACACACATACACACACACAGTTATTCTCTGAGGAAAAGCAACTGGTAAAGGACTTTAGCAGAATTTGTGCAGAACCTTGAAAGATGCCAAGAGGCAGAGGCAAGAGGAGGGGGCATTACAGGGAAAGGGGAAAAAAGAGAACAGAATTGGAAGGTGGAGTGTCTTGTGCAAGGAACAATAGGGGGGCCGGTATCACTGGAACACAGAGGTGGTAAAGTGAAAGAAGACTAGACAGTCAGGAGGGGGCCAGGTTGTGAAGTAAGACAAAGAATTCTGTAATTTGATCCCAGAGGTTGTAATTATTGAGAGAGCAAGAGGGTGAAATGGTCACACTTCAGTTTTAGGAAGATCACCTGGGCGACTATGCAGAGAAGGGACTGGAATGAGGAGAAACTTGAGGCAAAGAACAAACCAGAAGGTTATTACAGTAGCCTAGACATGAGGAGTTGAGGGACAGAACCAGTATGGCAACAGTGCAGACAAGTGGATGTATGCAAGAGATAGTGTGGAAGTAGAAACAACAAGAGTTAGCAATAGATTGGATATCTGGGGTCCAGGGCTTGAGTGACTGATGGTAAGAGGGGAGCTGGGAAAGAGAGTACTTGGGAGGAAAGATAATGAATTCTGTTACGGATATGTTGAGTTTGAGATGTCCATGAGACAATCTGAGATATTCAACAGGAAGTTGATGATGTAAGAATGAAGGTAAGGAAAGAGACTGGAGGTGGATAAATAGATTTGAGACTCATCCATGCAGAGATAAAAATCCATGGGAGCTGATGAGATCACCAAAAGAAATAATACTGTGTAGAGGAATAAGAGAAGACTGCCCAGGACAGAGCCTTAGAGGACACCCACATTAACAGGTAAGAACACAGTATCAAGGCTGCAGAGGGCTAACGAAGGATGAGCATTGAGAACAGGATCATGCCTCTTTGGAAAGAATGATGAAGTGGGAAAACATACTACTCAGTGCATGCAAGAAGGAGAAGTGGAATCATCTAGTATAGACTGCTTTCTCAAAGAGTTTATTTTTTCAGGGGAGGAGTCATATAGGTGACAGCTAACAGTGATGTTCAGATCAAAGGAAAGGTATGTTTTTTAAAAGGTCTGTAAGGCATGAGGAAAGTAGCTTAGCTGGTAAATAGAGAAGTTGAATATTAGTGAGAGAGTGGGGATGATAGAAGGGACAATTTTTTGGAGAAGACGATGTGGAAAGAAATCCAGGGTGTAAGTGGAGGGGTCTACCTGGACGAGAAGGGACGCCCTTCCTTACCTGTGGCAGGTGAAAGAGGAGACAGAGAGAAAGGAAGTGATATGAAGAGAGGGAGCTTCTGGGCAAATGGTCTCCATTTGTTCAGTGAGGCGTGAGGCCTTCAGATGGATAAGGGAGTAGAGGGGGTTCCATGACAGAGGTTGGAAGAGGAATGTCAAGTTTTTAAAACAATCTAAGGAAAATACTTAGTAACCTAGGTCCCCTCAGACCTGCTGATTGAATCACACAGTCTAGTACTTTAAAAGTGACAATGACAGCCCTACTAGAGGGCTCATGCTGACAAATGGTAAACTTATCAAAAAATAATTTCAAAATAAAAATTCAAAAATGAATGTGCAACTGAGATAAGAAGCAGCCTGGTTCAACAGAAAGAACAGTGTTTAAGAGTCAGAGGCTCTGCATTTGAATCTAAGCTCTGCTACTTACACCTCCTTGTTGATTCTGGGCAAGTCACTTCAATTCCCTAAACCTCAGCTTCCTCAGCCAGATAATCCCTCACTTCTAGTTTGAAAACCCTATGATGCTCTCTACCTTACATGAAGAGACAGGAAGCTGAGATACACATTCAGAAAAAAAGGAGAGAAAAAGACTTCCAGGAAAGCCAAGTAATAGCTCCTTTTCCAGATCTGTTATTGGGAGATGATTACAAAACATCAAAGGAGTGGCATTACAAGCTCTATACCCCTCAGAGACCCCAATTTAAGTCAATGGGAATACTTATTTCAAGTATATAGGGAATCAAAGCCAAACATCTCTAGATCAAAAATCACTCCCATCAAAACATTTATCAAGCACCCTCAGGCCATTGTAGCTCTCTCTGGGTTAGGCCTTCATGTTCTCTCTCATGATGAAAGGGTAGGACCTATAAAGAGATCCTATGTTTCACTAGCATTGATAATTTAGAGCTTGGGTTTGAGCTGTCTTCTCCACAAGGCCCCTAGATAACACAGAGAAACACAGGGGAACAATACAACAGCCTAAAACTACAATTCCTTATTTACTAAGGGACTAGAAGGAGAATTCTAGAGCAATCTCAGGACATCTCCTTGATGAGTGCTGAAGGAAAAGCAGGAAGCAACCACTTTAATACAGCAGGAGTTTTACTGAAGAGTAGGCATTCAGGCCGTTAGAGCAAGAAGCACCCCTAGGTGTGACTTAGTGTAACCCCTTCATGTTACAAGAAGGAAGCTAAAACTTGCCCAGATCTGAACCCAGGACCCTCTGATGCTGAGGCCTGGGAATGTCTTTCCACCACACTATGCTGTCCTATAGTGCAGCAGAAAGGGTTCACAAGGTCAAGATTACCAACCAGAGAGACTAAGTACAGTTTTTGAAGCTCATTCTATCCGTGCTATTTAACACTGTCTCTGAGACAATGAAAGGGGCTGTATTAGTCCATGAGAAGCGATGAACTTCCATTTATAGAACTTTGTTTTCTTTCTCTAAGATGAAACCTTTGGCTCTGGATCACCTTTGGCTGATGGATTCTGAGACCCAACTAAGGACCAGAAAGGCACAGGGCCTACAAGTTATATGGGATACTAAAACAAATATAACAATCCCCATGCTTAAAAGCGGTTTACAATCAGAAAGGAGACTGTTGTACTCAGCCATTTCAGTTGGGTCCAACTCTTTGTAAGCTCACTTGTGTTGTTGAGTGATGTGCCATTTCCTTCTCCAGATCATTTTATAGATGGAGGAAACTGAAGTAAATGGTGTTAAGTGCCTTTCTCAGATAGTAAGATACACACACAAATATTTAAGTGTCTAGGCAGAACTTGAACTCAGGTCTTTCCGAGTCCAGGTCCAGTGCTCTATATACTCATTGTACCACCTAGATGACTCATATATAAAAAAGATGGCCAAAGGCAGACTCTTGAAGAATACAGTACCTAGATTTAAAGGAGTGAGGAGTAGGAGGAACCCTACAAGGAAAGAGATAAACAGAGACATAAGAAGATATTGAAACCAGGAAAAAAAGGATTGGTCAAAGGGTTAGACAGCCCTAAGAAAGATGAGATCAGAGAGAAGGTGATTGGATTTAGTAGTCAGGTAAAGGTTTACATAAAGAAATGGAAATAAGGCCAGATTTCCAAATCCTGGTGGGGAGACTACAGGAAAGGGATTATCCTTGAATGAAAAGATTTATTACACTGGAGGAAGAAAATAAGAACTGACATTTAAATAGTCCATTCACATTTCCAAAGTGCTTTATTCATTTTGATCTTTACTACATATAATAGATATTATTATACCCAATTTATAGATAAGGGCTCACAGGTACACAGCTAGCAAGAGATGGAAGTGAGATCTGAATCCACATTTTCCTCACTGTAGCTATTATAACCCCCTACCTCCTCCAGAAGACAGGATGAGCAGAGGTGGGTGTGATGAAAGTAGTAAGTTCCAGTCAGATGTACATCCTTGAGCTTCTTGGTAAAATAGGAAGTGAAGTTATTGACAGCTGAGAGCCAGTGAGACATCAGGGGTTTTCCATATCACCCCAAATGAAGCAATAATAGTTAATTAAGAGATACTGGGAAGCGACTGATGTGGCAAAACAGAATGTACCCATTTTAAAAAATTGTTTATGTGCCTGAAATTACTTCTTAGAATTTACACTCCCAAAACTGGAACAAAATCACCTCTCCTTTTACTGCTTAACACAGAATTCAAAGAAAGCTCAATGACAGTTTGGGGTGTTAAGTCACTTATGTGTGTGTGTATTCATCCTTTGTTGCCAAAGAAGACCATGCCCTCAGAGAAATAATGACATGACTTGCACTTGACTTTGTTTTGAGTGAGGGAGGGCTGTGCAGGTCACCAGCCTCACTTCTCCTCCAGAGCCATCTGAATCCAGTGGCCAGATATTCATCAGGATGACTGGAGATGGGTTAAGAGACTTGCCCCAAAGTCACACAGCTAGTGAGTGTCAAGTGTCTGAGGTGAGATTTGAACTCAGGTCCTCCTGACTCCTGTACTGGTGCTCTATCCACTGAATCACCTAGCTGCCCAAGTCACTTATACATCCTTTGAAAACAGAAACTCCTGTTACAACAGACTTATGCTTTATCTATCTTCTTTTCCCCAAAGAAGTCCTGAGGTCTCATCCCTAGTAGATAGAAGACTCTTTTGCAACAAAGAATTGCAGTGATGTAAAACAAATGAACACATTTGCCATGTCTAACAACACAGACCTTAATGGCATGTACAGTCCAAAACCTGCTTCCCCAAACAGACTCTTTTCTGCAATCAACCAGGGTATAGGGAGAAAGCATAGCATCACACAAACCCTGCAGGGGTCCAATGCTCCAGAGCTTTGGAATTTATTTAGTTTTACTACTTTCAAATTGAACTTTTAAGTCACTTTTTGTACCAAGTGCACTTTCAGTCTGGTTAGGGCTCCCAATACTCAATCATAAAGAGCTGAAGCATTAACACATTAGCAGAGAGAAAAGAACGCCTGTACTGACCCTGCTGTTTTTTGTTTAGTTGAGAAGGTCTTAATAACTCCAGCTATGCAATTCCTTTGCTTAACCTCCCCCTTGCTATGGCAACATTCCAAAGAGAGGCATTAACATAAATATTGTCTTGGAACTGAAGTACAAAGCACTTTTTATAAATTCGGCCCAGTTACTGGATGGTTCCAGGAAGCATTAATACTGTATTAATTTGGAATATGAACAATACAGTATAATACAATAAGTATTTTTAAAACAAAAAAAGTCAGAGCTTAGAAAGAAAATAATAGCAGCATCTCCCGTAGTGATATTAAATAATAGCATTTACTACATCTTGTTCTGGAGACAAGATTGGGGGGAGGAAAGAGAAGGGCCTATAATTATTAATAGTATTCCACCCATCAAAGCACATTACTCTAATTAAGTACACACATTGAAGAGAGGCTAAAACAACATCTCCAACTGATGGAGAGCTGGTGCTCCACTCTGGAATCCAACTGCATTCCATTCCAAAGTAAAGAGCCAGTAAGAGGAATGGCAGCTAGAGAATTCTCCTAGTTTCTATTACTGAATCCTTCCTTCACGTCTGGCCTCTTCTCCAGTTTACCAGTTGCTGGCGTCCTGTATTAGAGAGTAAGAAATGTCTTTGTTCTGTTGAATGTCTAGCACAGACTTCCAACAGGCACTTGCTCAATTATAATTTAAGCCAAGAAAGTAATTTTTTTTTAAAAAGGCTCATTTTAATTTCTGTTCTCAACTATATTTCTCCTAGAGGAAAGGCAGTTTTTTTAGTTGTGTAGTTGTTGATTTGGGGTTGGTATTTTTTTGCAGGGAAGGGGTGCTGCAGAGATATGGGAAGTTACAGCATTTAAATCTGAAAGGAACCCTAAGAGAAATAATCCAATCCCTCATTTTACACATCTCAGGCCCCAGAGCTGAAAGGGACCTTAAGTTCATCAACTCCCTTCTTTTACAGATAAGGACACTAATGTCCAGAGGTAAAATGACTTGTTCAAGGTGTCAGAGACAGCAAGTGGAGCAGGACCCCCAAACCACTGCCCCTTCCACTATACTGAATACAATATATATCCTATATTTCGCATGAGGAAACTGACCAAGGGAGAGGAAGTAATTTGTCCCAAGTCACATCATTACTAAAGAAAAGAGCTGGTATATAAAACCAAGTCTTCTGACTCCATGTCCAGGGCTCTTTCCTCCACAAAGGTCAGGGGACAGACATGTGATGGCTACCTTCTAGTTCTTGTTAAGCCTAGCTTAGCACACATATCAATGCAGAGTAAATGTTAACTGAGGAGAATGATCTGGGGAACAATGATTACGAGCTATGTCAAGACTTGAAGGAAAAGGAAAACAGGGCAAGGGGCAAAAAGGTGCTAACTCACTTTTAATTATACATATTGATAATTTAGCCTCCTTGGCAGTGACTCATTATGCCCAAAATAAGGAAATTACATGGGGTCAAGAACTTTGTCCTGTCCCAAGTTTGTATATTCCCCTAGTGCCTTGCATGATACAAGCTTTACAGTCTGCTGAAAGAATGAATGAAATCCCAGAAAACCTTTAAAATAGCTCCTAGCCACAAAGCTTTTTGTGTTGGCACTGGTGTCAGTTAGCAATCCCAACATATCTACAAACGTTTCCGGGGTAGATTTACTATGACACCCACCACCTTTCCGCCTTTACAGATTATCAGAACATCTGCCACAGTGGAAGGAATGATCCACCTGGAGTCAGAAGATCTGGGTTCAAATGACCTAGCTGCCACTTACGAGACTCCTGCCTCTGGGCACAGCACTTAACTGCTCTAAGTTTCAACCTTCCGAACAAAAAAATGGGAAATACTTACAATCTCAATGTGTTTTTTTTTTGTAAGGAAAACATCTTGTAAGCTATAAAATGCTATGTAAACATGAACTGTTATTTTTGCTTATTTTAGGTAATCCTGATCCTTTGTGAACAATTAGTCTTTCTCATTCATGTGATAATAAATCAATGGGCATGCTTGTTTTGTTACAAGACAAGATATTTTTCTGCAGAAAAGGACAGGAGCTAACACCTAAAGGAGGAACTATCAAATGCAGAGAATTGTTTTGGTTTGTTTTCCTACATTATTGAAGTGCAAAAAGAACTGGACTCCAAAACAATAACTTTGGAGGGGTTAAGGGATACAACACCGTCAATTTATAGGAACTATACATACACTGAACACAAGCATTCTGCCAAGCAGTGGTGCTACAAAAACAAAAATAAAAGATCCTTGCCTTCAAAGAGCTTATCATTCCAATGGGGAAGGGAGATTTAAAAAGCCAGAAAATAGGCCGAGGTTCACAAAGGCTAAGCTATAGTAGCACATTTATACTAAAAATAAGAAACCCCCGAAATATGAGCAGCTAACATGCTATTATGGAACTCTAGGGGACACATACCTTTATAATGGTCTCATTAAGCAAGTTCTCACTGATGATGGTAGCAGTTCCCAAACTGGTGGGAGGGGTCTTTATTGCTGTGGTATTCATTGGTTTCACAGGATGAGTTCTGAAAAAGAAGAGGGAAAGAGCAGGAAAGTGGATTTATTAGACTATTCAGACAAGGGATACATCACCCAGAAAGGTCTTAGGTCACATAAAAGAAGTCATAAAACAATGATCCCTTATCTCCAGTCCCCAAATGGTTCAATCTTAGAGCTCCTGAAGAAGCAAAACAGATCAAAACTAATCATTTAGAAGTACAGTCAAGTGCTATCCAAGTCAGGTATTTTGACTTTTCCAAACACACTGACCCCTTCTCTAATGATGCACGCTAGAAGTCAGTTAGAGACAGACTCTCCTCTCTCAACAGAGACATTTCTACAAACAAAGGCAATGGAATCATCTGAACACCATGCAAACCCTCTGCATCTTGAACCTCAACAATTAGGCAAGGACAATCACAGCCATACCAGTGTCTCCTTCAGCCAATACTTACAAAACAAAACCCAAACACTGGAGCAAGGGCCAGAAAAATAAGAAAAAAGGAAATTTAAAATGTTTATTAAAAATAAGGATTCTAATAAATATCTGAAGCAGTTCCTGGGGATAGTTCAGAAGCTACTCACAGTATATTCTTAAAGATCCTTCTTTTAGGGGTCAGACTCTACCTAGCTTTACAAATTGGTGCCTACAACTATTACAACTAAAGTCAAAAAAGAAAAGAAAACCTTGTGCTAGCTCACATATCTGCCATTTATAGGTTGGTCTTCTAAAAGGTAGGTGTTTGGGGGCCTCTCAGCCTTTGGAAAATATCATGTATCCCACACTTATGCAGATGATCTTCCCAGTCTCTCACCTGTGCTTGGCAGACACAGTTGTTCCACCAGTTGGCTGAGCTGGGAATGGATGTGACTCTGAGGGCGAAACCCATGCCCGTAGAAGCTGCTTCCTCTTGTCAGGATTTTCAACTTTAGCAGCCGAGCTCTCTGCTGATGTTTTTTGGGGAGATTCTGCTCTATTTGTGTGATAAGTGTCAGAGTGTAGAGAGCCAGGGAAAGAGTGTGTTGCACTAAAGTTCTCAGAAAGGGAGTGACCCAAAATAGGAGAGCCCTGGGAGGATGACCTCTTACTGCTACTTTCCTCAGTATGATTATCCTCCTCCCTCCATTCCTGTTTCTCCAAACTCTTAAGGACTGGGATGTCTCTATCTAAACCTAAGCCTTCTCCATGGTGTAGTTCACAAACACCCAGGGCTATGGTCTTCTTTGAAGACAATATGGAAGAGTTAACAAAATCTTCCCGTTCTTCCACTTGGAGAGCATTTTCTTCCTCTTGAAGCAATGAGGATACCCCTATATCAGGGTTCTGTCCCACTGATGGGCTCAGATTTTCTTCCTCAGAAGAGATAGCTGATGAGCCAAAAAATGGTGTTTCCTTTTCCAGATGATTCTTTGTGTTTTGAGTCATTCTGACATCTTCCAACTGTTCTACTCTCTCATCATCTGATGTTACTTCTGGAATAGAAGGAAGTGTCAAGTTCAGATCCCCCATAACTGGAGATCTGAGATCTGAAACCGAGTCAAGACTTTTCAAGGGGTCAGACAGCAGGCCTTCATGATCACTCGCTTTGCTCTGATAATTTTCACTATAATTTTCATATCGCTCAATTCTGAATGATGGTGTGGACTTTTCTGAACTGGATTCCATCACTAGATCTTCTGAAGAATGCTTCCCATGAGATTCAGGCATCAATATACTACTGACAAGTGGAGCAGAGGAGAGAAAGATGTCAGTCACAGAAGCTGGTTCATCATGACTGAGTCCAAAAATAGCCCTCGATTCTGATTTTAGAGGTGAAGAAAGACTGTTTGGTTCAGTTGCCATCTTTTTCTCCTTAATTTCCTCTGGCTCTCTGTCAGATAATGTATCGTTCACTATACCTTTAGACTTCAACTCTAAAGGTTTGTTTTTCTCCTTTTCTACCTCCTCTTCTGTAAAAAGCTCCTCAGAAAAGGACACACGCTTCTTGATCTTCTTGTGGCCCTCTCTATCATGCAGGCCAGTTAAGTTGCTTTTTCCAACTATAGAGTCAAATGTTGTGGCCAAATCTTCCATTTTATGAGGCAACTCAGCTTTTTCATTAGCAGAAACCATTCCATTATCATTGACTTGGTCTTCCAAAGATAAGCCACATAAAGATGTAAATTCTTTACTTCCTTTCATCCAACTCTTTCCACTCCCACTACTATCCTGACTGAGAGTACTATTTTGTTGGGCTTCTTTAGATATAGAGAGATATTCTGGTTGGCTAACCTGGGGAAATGTTGGGATCTTTTCTTTTTGTTCTTTTGTGACATGCTTATCATTTTTATCTTCCAGTATCTCCAGGGAGCATCTTGAGGATTCCCTGTTCCCCTTACTCTTTCTTACATCTATCTCCCCTGTCTCTTCTACAGAAACTATATTTCCTTCAGGCAATGGAGAATGCTTATCAAGTGATTCCGGAGAACCAAAAGAAGCATTTGAAACTTGAATTGAACCTTCTTTTTGAGATTTCACTGCAAGAAGGAAAGAAGGTCCTTCAGAACTGATCTGGCTCCCCTGAGAAAAAGGCCAATTTTCAATTGGAGTAGAGGTAGAAACAGGATCTGTGGTGGGAGGTGAGAAAGAAGAAAGGACAGAAAGGCTTTTTGGGGATTCTATCTCTGTGTCTTGCCCCATTTTAGAAGGTAGGGAATCAAGGCTAGAACCAGAAGTGGTGGCAGAAAAGAAAAGAGAAGGAGGAAACTTGGTTTTGGATTGAGCCTCTGGAGACACTCCCAGTCTGTGAAAAGGACAAAGAAAATCTGCAGGTCAGTTGCAGATGCGATCATACACATACACACACACAAAACACACACACACAAGATGTTCCAAAGAGGAATTTTTTATACTTTTGGTAACATGATTATATTAGAAGTCAAAAGAATCTAAACATCCTAGGAGAATTGACGCCAATGCTTGAAACACAAAAGGAATATTTTGTTATCAAGCATGTCTACCACACTTGGGCTTGTCAGCTATGACGTGGGACAGAGAGTAAAAGACGTCTTAAGAGTTTCATTAAGAAGATAAATCCAGAGTCATGTCACTTAATTATTATAGCAGTAAAAAGATATTTAAAATTCTCAAAGCATTAAAGCTCGTAGATGACAGGGAAGAGGACAGATTCTGAAAAGTATGCTCTGTGTGTGTGTGTGTGTGTTCGTGAAAAATGAGCAGAGTCTCCCCAAAAAAAGTAATGCATAGCCCAAAATACAGAAATTCTATTGCTGTGAATGTGAGTCATGCCAGGAAGCAGAAACGTCCCCAGATTAGTCTTCTTGGAACAAAACACCAAGCAAACATGGAAGGAAGTAGCCCAAGGCGCACTCCAGAACAAACTAGAGTTTCTGAGGTCTTGTCCTTCTTATATCCAGGGCAAGGAAGAAATAGTGTTAGTGTTCAAGAAAAACGCCCAGTTTGTGAAAGACCACAATTAGCACAGGTCTATGCACACAACAGAGATAACACAAGTTATGATTGATCCCATATTCTCCTCCCTTTGATATGAGGCAAGTCAACCCAAATCTAAAACACCCAAATTTTGACTAGGCATCAAGGACTGCACATACAGGTTAGCTTTGTACCTTCCTAGCGTCCATAAAAATTAATGGTTAAAAAAAAATCCTGGGGAAAAGACAAGGCAAAAAAGCAACAGAAAGAGCTCTACTGAGGCAGCCCCATTCTTAATGATCTTTTTATTCATGTCTCTTTCTACTGACTACCACCCTTGACAGATTTCTGAGTTTTTTCCAATATAGGAATATTTTTTAGTATTTCAGAAATTATGATTTAAACTTCACTTGGATGGTTTTAACTTTGCTAACCAAGCTTTACTTGGCACAACACAACTCCCAGTCTGGTGACTGGGGCTGGCACTCACTTACTTAAATTTGTAGGTTGCACAAATTTACCAGCATCAGGTCCAGTTAAAAACCAGAGTCAACAGTGTTTTCTTGATGTGCCAGTTATAAGATCTTGTGCAACCACAGTCATGAGAATGGGGACCAAGAATCTGGTGCAACTAGAGCAAGGTATAAAGGCAATGAATGGATGAACAGAGCCAAGACTCACCTGGGTTTGACAGCTTTGGTCTGGGGCCCCCTTGCAGAAAGAGCCGGTGGCCTGGGCTTAGGCTCGGGCTTGAGTTCGGGTTCAGGCTCTGCTCCAGACTGCATGCTGGGCACCTCCTCAGTGGGGCTTAGGGATTTGCTCTGTCTGGAGACAGAGGCTGACAAATCTTCTTCAGGCTTTTCATGAAGATCTCTCACTGGAATTTCAACAAGTCCTGCCTCTTTTTCCTTTACTATGGCTTCCTTAGAAATGATTTCCTTATCCTTTACCAAGATACTAGGAGTGCTGCTTTCAGCTTCACTATTCTTCAGAGCTTCCTTTTTTCCTGTGACCAAAGACAGCAAAGACTTCTTGTTCTCCGGCTTCTTGTTCTCCTTACTTTCCTTCTCAGTTTCCATACTCACAGGGGTCATATTCCCATCACCACTAACAACTGGTCTGTAGGATGGCAGAGTCAGAGATTTCAAAGAATCTTTTGGGAGAGACCCAGAGAGCTGCCAGTCTGGAGACATCCTCCCTGCCTCCCCTAATTCCTTAGGAAGTCTGGAAGACAGATTTTCTGTAGATGAAAATAAATGCTTCTTCCTAAAGCCTTGAGGAGATGGGGAAGAAGATGGGGTGCTGTCCTTTGTCACAGCCTCATGTTTGGGCTCTGGTTGCTCTAGATAAATGTGATTCCCATTGATACACACATTAGATCGGGAGAGCTGGTCATTCTTAGACCGAAGGCCACCAAAAAAGGACAATCCTTCTTTCTTAGGAAGGGTCAAGTTTAGGTCACTTAACTGCTTGATATCTGCACTTGCTGTTCTCCTATGAGACATGCCTATGGGAAGAAGAATAAGAAAGCCTTGATGTCACAAGTACACAAATCTTAATCAAGTAAAGAAAGTGCATGTTATATCATGTTATATCAATGGGCAATAGCAGATGGGTCCTTCAGCAGGATAGGACCAATCACCTAAGTCTAGGATTCAAAAACATGAATGCAAGAAGTGAACTGAACTTCTTATCCTTCTAAAGATGAGGCTCTTAACAACCCAGGATTTCATGAACTTGTGTGTGTATGTACAATATATATACACACATACATATGTGTTTTGAACATTGTATTTCAATATAATTGTTTTCCTCTGTAATCCTATAGATTTTTTCTGCATTTAAAAGCACTATTCTTGGGAGAAGTCTATGACAAAGAAAAGGCTGAGCCTCTATCCTAAAGTATGTAAATTATATTCTAAGCCAAAATCAGATTAAAGGGAAATATTTAGCATAATAAAAAGACAACAGACTGTAAATAACATCAATGTGTGGGGTTTCTAAATCAATGTGTGACCTCCAGGGACTCTTGTTCAAGGTTCAGTAGCCCTCCTTTCCAAGTCTGAAGCCTTTGGGTATACTTTTAAAAACTTCTATTCTGTCTGTTGTCCAGGTGGTTATTAACACCTTTAAATATATGTGTGTGTGTGTGTGTGTGTGTGTGTGTGTATGTGTAGATATATATGTAATATTTTCATCCCTCTTCATTCTAGTACCTTTCCTCTGCTGATTATCTCCAATTGATTCTATCTTTTGCCTTTCTTTGTATCTTCAGTGAAGGCTTAGATTGATGCTTGGTACGTAGTAAGCACATAATAAATGTTTATTGACCGAATGACAGAAAAATGACCCTTTGCGTATCTGGCACAATTTCTACCTGATTCCCTGGTAAAAATCCTCCTCCTATGAGTCTTCACTTGGCAGAGGTGACAGGTCGCAGGGGTCTCTAGATTTCTGTATCCATAATTTAAAAAGGTAGGAGCTGGGTTACATGGCTCTTCAGATTATAAATGATAGGATTTTAGAACTGAAAGGGACCTTAAAGATAGAACATTTTGATCCCTTATGTCTAAGTTGTTGTTTTTTAATGCTAATGCTCTACTCAAGGCTAATCTGACAAATTTTTCAGGTTAAGGGGAGTCAGATTTAAGCATTTCATGATAAATAAAAAATGTGTACCCAGAGCTTTCATGAAGGTTTTGTATCAGTGGAGTAAAAGTTCTGCTGGGTCCTACCAGACTAAAAAGGATGGGCCAAGGTGAGATTGTGTTTTGACAAAAGAACAGCCCACTACTTCAGAGCAACAGAAGATTAATCACCAGAGAACCAACGTCCCCTGGTCATAGCAACTTGTAAGACCTTGTAAAAGGGTGAAAAGCCTGAGAGCTGTATACATGTCGGGCATTCCCAGAGAGATAAAAATCAGAATCATCTATCAAACTCAAAGTACAAAGAACTCATGCTACTACACCATCAATTACCAAGCCAGGCGTTGACTCAGAAAACTCAGAAATAAATATAGAAGGCATCCTCAGCAACAATATCCCTAGAGAAAAGCATGTAAAAGGAAGAGTCTTCTTGGCTCAGAAGATTTACCTGTCTTCTCTCTAGAGAGCAGGGCTAGCTCTACTCTATACTAGCTCCACTGTAAACTTCCTTTGTAGGAGATGGACAGGGAAGAAGCACTGTGAGAGGGGAAATGGGACTCACTGTTGGAGGGTGAAGAAGATTCATCCTCCATATCATCTTCCCATTGGGACTGGAAGTCTCCTGGGTGGAGTGTCAATCTCTCAGGCTTAGCTGTAGGGAGAACAGACATGGACTGGGAAAGTGGTGTTTTCTGCAAACCAGACCTAGAAAACAATGTTTTGATCTTTGATTTCTTCTTCTTGTCTTTTGTAGGAGAGTCATCATCACTGTCTGCTGTGTGCATCGTGCTGGGGACGATGGCTGAGGCAGTGTCAGAAGGCTCCTCGTGCCGCTTCCCTTTGATTTTATCTCTCAGTTTCCCAAATGGATTCCGGGACTTATCCTTCACAGACAGGTCAAACATGCTGGCAGTCATGTTGTTTCTCATAAACTGGATGTCTACTTCAATCTCCCCTCTCTCTTTTTCTCTCTTCCCTGGTTTTGACTTTAGAGTATACCACCTACAATAAAAGAAAAAAGAAGTGACCCTTAGAGCAAAGGATATAAACTCTCTCAATGGTTTGAAAAGCACTTTACAGTTTCCAAAAGTGAACTACATCCATCTCTTTTACAAACGTACTGGTATCCAACCCCTACCCCTAGTTCCCAATTATCTGGAATGTAGGATTCTATTTTGAGAAATCCACTAGGCAAAGAAAATGTTTAAGTCTGTGTTTAATATATCACCAACTATGCTGCTGGCACTCAATAAATATTTGTTCTTCATAATCGACAAAAAACAGTAACCAGTCTGGCCAATTTATTCTCATATTCTGTGATGTAGCCAGGGTAAGGGAAGAGGATAGAGGTCAAACAAAAGCCGTTTGATAAATGATATGCCACAACTTACATGCAAATCACAGAGGAAAATGAAGAGGCTGGAGGAAAGAACAGTCTCTACAGGGAAGCTTTGGAATGTTTTGAAACAAGGTTTATTTTTTTTTTTTTAAAAGGCCAAGTGATTTATAAAAAGAACAGCAACAGAAGACATTCATTATATTTCACTACTAGCCTAATGTTGTTGGCTCAGTAAACCTGAACTGTATGACCACATTTCAAATGTTACCTAATTTTACAAGTATTTCACCTGGTATGTTACACACAACCGCTTGAAGATATACAGGTGATATTTTATCTGTCCGACAGCACTAAAGACAATCATACTTCCTTGACCACACAATGAATTCAGCATGGAAGAACTTTTCCTTAAGGCTGTATCTCAACTGGGGACCTTCTATCTTCGAAAGACTGCACCAATGGAAGTGCACTTCATCTCCACTATTGGATAAATTAAAGTCAGACTGATAATACAGCCAGTGGCATTATCACCTCTCATGGAAATTTATTTATTTAATCATTAATGAGGTAGTCAATGACCCAGAAGGAAATAAAGCCATGATACTTCCCTAAACTATCTCCCAGAATATTTTTCCTCTGTCATTTCTGGCAAACTGGTACCCAAAACGGAGGAGATAAGAGCACAAAATAAAATTTCTTTGACGTAACTTTTAAAGAAACAATCATGGTGGAGTGGAAGGAGCCCTGGCCTAAGAGTCAATAAAGCAGGATTAATTGGGGCTCTGCCCTCAAACTTCTCTGTGTAAAATGCTGGAAAGGTAAATTGGGTCCTCTAGATTGCTGTATCCATAATTTAAAAAGGAAAGAACTGAGTTACATGATCTTCAGATTATAAATTTGATTTTATAAGGATTTTAGAACTGAAAGGGACCTTAGAGACAGAATAGTCTGATCCCTTACGTCTAAGTTATTTTTTTTAATGCTAATGCTCTCTACACAAAGCTAAAACCTATTAATCTGTCAAATTTTTCAGGTTAAAGGGGGAATCAGATTTAAGCATTTCATGATGGATAAAAAACGTGGACCCAGATTTTTTTTTAAGGTAAAGCCTAAAGGAGGTAGGAGGAATCCTAGTCTGGACACTAGGGTTCTAATTAATATTGTCTTGGGCAAAATCAATTACTTTTCTGTCTTATGGAAAGCCCTACATAAAATAAACTCTAAGGTCTTTTATGGAGGGAAGTTCTGTAAGTCTATAATTAAGTTCAGTTAAATGAAATCTTTCTGTGGTTCTTCTTCAAATGGGGTGGGCTACCCATGTGGACACTTAGGAAACCTGTGGTTTTACACCACAGCCTTCATTTTCATTATGCTGTCGTCTTCAGGAAGCGGTGCAATTTTGTAAAAAGCACCCTGGCCTAGAGTCAAAATATCTGCAGTTCAAGTACTGAGTCTGTTAATTAGGAGCGTGACTTGGAGCAAGTCAATCTCTCAGAGGCTTAAGTTTCCTCACCTATAAAATGAGGATAGAAATGTCTGTTCTGCCTGCTTCTCAGAAGGTTTGTGAGTACAATGAGATGATATATTGAAAAGAGCCTTGGTTAAAAAGTTTCCCATCCAAATGTCTAAATTCATCGCTAGAGAGCACCTTACACAGACCCGTTGTCCACTGATGGTATCAATGTGCAAGTAGTGGAGAGCACCTTGCATAAATAGACCCATTGTCCACTGATGGCATGAATGTGCAGGGTCATCAATCTTCAGATGTGCTTGTTTCCTCTGCAGGTGAGGGGCCAGTTTGGATCAGAGGTATGATGTGAGTACAGCTCTCTTAGACTTGAGGGCTCTTCTATCTGCTGCACCCAACAATGCATACTTAAAGCTACTGAACTGTTATGACTACGATGATCTTTCACTAAGGGTTTCACACTTTATACCAGATTCAGGCCTTGTAGCTCATATCTTCTTCACATTCCTACAGCACCTGCCAGGGAGTCTGCATCTCTTTCAGTTACAAGCTGAACTATTTAAACTCTTCTCTCCAAAGCATCCTGTGCCTAATGGTAGCTTTGGTAATGATGAATTAGTGGTTTGGATTTTGTTTTTAAATAGCAACTGCAAGCTTCCCTGCAAAGGGAAGCTGCCTATGAATGAAGGAGATATTCCCATGACTGAACAGGTCTGACAATACAACTTCTCCCTTAGCACCCAAGCTCCTGCTAGAGAAACCCAGGCAGTCTGAGACAGGAAGGGCGCTGCCTTCCTCCAAAGGAGTCTCTTAACCATGCATCCTCATACAGTCCTCACATATTCCAAATTCCTATGAGCTAAGCCTGTTTCTGAAGTACATGGGCAGCTATCCCAGGTCGTCTCTCTCCCACTGAGGCCTGCCTTTTCAAAGGTTTCGACAGTGAGGTAGGGTTGCTTCAGGCATTCCAAGAATGCCACTCATCAGCTATGGGGGACAGCCCTTCCTTCCAAAGGTAACAATGCCAGTGAAGTTGGTTTACATCTTATAACCCACTTGGGAATCTTCCCCAGGGGAAAATTACTTAATGCCAGATGGGTCAGATCCCTGGTATGATTTCTTAGTGCCAAGATGAAATTTGTTTCAGAAACTTCATCACTGTTCTCAAAGTGTGAAGAGAAACTCATCACTTGTTTTTGTTAACTTACTTTCACAGATTCCTGTGCCAGTTAAGGATGTGAAAAGCTGATACCTTTAACCAAATAGGGAAGTTAATCCTGCAAAAGCCCGGTCCTTTAAAGAGGCTATGCATACTGTTTTCAAACAGGAAAGAAGAACAGGTAGTGGGAATACAATTTTTTAGTATTGGTATTATCCTCATCACTAACTTTTCTTAGGCATATACCCTCTGCCTGAATAAAACATGAGTCTGAAACAACAGCTAACATAGTACCCTTTGGGAAGACTAAACAAATAAACGTCACTAGTCACAGATACAATTTTGCAAAGGTCAGCAAGTAGCAATGCTTGCTAAATGTCTCAAACTGGAACAACCCCTGAACAATCTTTGATATGACTTCAACTGTGCAAATAATTCTATTCAATCTCAAGTGGTTAGTTGGGGGTTTTTTTTACATTTACTAAACTACTTATCCCTTCCCTCCTCCATGCATAAGAAAGATTCAGCATACACTAAACAACAGTGTGGTGACAAGAGTGTGGGTGTATGTCAGTGCTCCTACATCCTTTCAGGTAAATTCAGAAAGCTTCTATTATTTCAGAAAACAGGGTTGGGTCTGTTTCCCTGGTCCAAAGGACAAAGCACTACCTCCATGCCAATTTCTTCCACAGGTCTTTTTCTTTCTTCCTTCCTTGATAAAAATCATGCATCTTAGAAAAACCTTCAGCTTCACAAGGAAACTAACTTGCTCCTTACAACCTATACAAAGACATTATGAGTGTTAAATCTCAGGTCTACAAAGATGAAAAGGCAGGAGGAAAAAATCAACAGTCCTAGTAGTCCAAACGTCTCATGCCACAATAATCCCAGAAACTAGAACAATCTTTGCCATGACTTTAAAAGAACTGATTAATTCCAAACAATTTCAAATATTTAAGAAAAAATATTCACTACACTCTTATGAATAGTAAAACCACTGCTTAGAGTAAAAACAAGTTTGGTTGTTGTTTGCTAGTTTATCAAAATACGATTGCTTTATCTAGAATTAAATCCAACCTAAATTTTAAGTTATAGTCAGAAAAACAGGTATGTAAATACATATAGAAGATTCCTTAGACTAATGAAAGAATCTTTGAAGGCCTGGAAAGTGGGAGAAAAATGAGGCTAAAAATCCATTTTTTTTTTCAATTAATTAGCCTAACACCAGCTTTAAAAACAGAAACGTCTCCATAAAATTGTCCTGCTTGAATGAAGACAAGTGGGCATACAAAAGATACAGGCAGTAAAAGTGGCACAGTAGACAGAGCCCTGGATTTGGATCCAGGAAGACAAGAGTTCCCATCCTGCCTTAGAAAGGACTAGATAGGTGGCTCTCAGCCTCAGTGTCCCCTGTAAAATGGGCCTCTAAATCCTTTCTAACTGAATCTATGATAAGAAGAAACTGGTAACCAAATAAATGAAGTATGGACCCTTCCTGCCTAATTGTCTCACCATGTTTGGAGACACAGCCTAGCGATCAGGGAAGACTTCAATCACTCTGGAGCATCACTGAAACCTCACACTTCTTCCTAGACAATGAGTCCATTCGCAACATAAAGTCATTTTTGCTTTAGGACGTGGAGCTTCTCAAAATTTCCCAAAAGAGATACCAGATAGCCTTCCTCTGTGCATTCTAGCCAAATGTCAAAATGCAGCCGAGCAAAGGCAGTGTGGTTTCAGCTACTGGGAAATACAAATTCTCGGAGCCCCAGTCTATTAGACAATAGGAATTATTCCTGTAAGGGGCTGGCTAGGATGCCTCAAATTCATTTAGGCAGATGAAACATTTTTTTCTCTTTAAACCATTCCAAAGGAGACTTGGGAAAATAAAACAGCCAGTCTCTAGGTTCAGACACCACCATCAGACATTTACAATAATTACTTCCATTTTCTGACAATGAAGGTAAAATGATTCTGTGAAACTAAAGCAACACCTTGTGTTCTAGACTAACTGCTAGAATATACAGATGCTTTAGATTACTCATTTCCTCCCTCCTCTCCCCGCCCTCCCCCAGGACTGACCCAATCCATCGGAGGGGCTTGCAGGACCCACTGAATCTGGTACTGTTCAACCAGTGAGAGATTCCCTGAAATGAAGGAAAAAGCAGCCCCACTTGTTTTGCTTAGAAACTTTAAGGATTTTCCTTGTTCCTTCAAAAGGGATATTCATATCTCTATTTTGCTTTCACTTATGTTATTTATGTACAGCCTGCTTCCTCCACTTGAAATCTTAACACCCCTGTCTGCAGCACCAATCACCTCCATAGTAATCTACTTCTGCGTCACAACAGCTTTATGATCTGAGATGGCAAGTGGGGAGAACTGAAGAAATCAGTCTGTTAAGAATTTCATTTTTCCAGGAAAAAAAAAGTGACAAGGCATTTAGTTGTAAGCACTGTACATTTGAAAGGGTTCTGAATGCCACTTGGAAAGACCTGGAGGGGCTGATGAAGATTGAAATGGGCAGAAGCAGGCACAAAATTCATTTGACATCATAGTAAAGAAAAACACCGAAAGATTTAAAAATTCTGATCAATGCAATGTCTAGCCAAGACTCGAAAGGACCAAAAATGAAACATGCTACCCAAACTTGCTAACACTGAAGTAATGGACACAGGAGCAGAATAAGACACACATTTTTAGACACAGACTGTAAATTTGTTTTGCTTAATTCTACTTACTGATTATAAAGGTTTTGCTTTTATTTATTTTATTTTTATTTTTCAGTTGGAGGGGAAGGGTGGCTTGGAAAGGATAAGGGAGGGCCTCTGAGCATTTTTAAAATGCACAGGCATTCTGGAAAAAACAGACAAGCAGGATGGCTTTGAAAGTAACATATTAAATTTGCCATTTTTTAAAGCTGTACATAATAGGGATCCGTAATTACCACATATAGTCTTACTTTTCTCTCCTACTTTGTATATGGAAATGTTCTTTTGGGGGTGTGTTTGTTAAGTTCAGAAGAGCTAGACAGATGAGAGGCAGACTCTGAAAAAGATTCATCCCATCTGGACAAAATGATGAAACACTGAATTACTGTTTTAACCTTAAGGGATAAAAAGAATTAAAAAGTATATTCTCCTCTCAGATTACCTCCCATCTACTCTGGATATATCTTCTATGTTCCTAGTTATTTACATATCCCCACCCTTCCTCAGAACGTACACTCAAGTGCAGAGTCATTTTTGTCTTTCACTGTTCTCACCAGTGATTAGTTAGTGCTGGGCTTAATAGGTGCTTACTTGGTAAACGCTTTTTGACAGATTCTAAGAAGAAACACAAAGTGGAAATTTTGTAATCTATTAAAAGTGATTAAAAAACCTACAAAAAGATATGTAGCTTAACAAGTTTTGTTACTGGCCATCATTACCTGTGACCTGGAATGCAGATTGCACTAACCAATCCCAAACTGTACCCTGTGTTCTATTGTACTGCCACCACCCCAGTACAGGCCTCCATTACCACCCACTTGGACTCTTGCAATAGTTTCCTAATATGTTTTTCTAATTCCATGATCTCCCTCTTCATGCCACCAGATTACTCTTCTTAACACAGAGAATCTGAAGATGATACCCCTCCTATGTTCAAAAATCTTCCCTACTGTCTACTGAATCAAATTCAAACTCTTTTGCCTGGCATTCAAAGCCCTCCACAACATGGCAGTACATTTACCTTTCTAGTCTTATCTCATGCACCCTTTATTCCAAATTTGATTGCACTCTGTCCTCAAAATATACGTACCATGATCCCACCTTAAAGCCTTAGCCCATTACATTCCTATCCTTAGAATGTGCTTCCTCCTCAATCTCTGGATCCTTTCAAGTCCAACTCAAATGCCCTCTGATCTCTTAAGTCTCCCCTAACTCGAAGTCAATAATACAATTTCTCGGACCATAGAGAGTACATACACTTTTTTTGGTGTTGAGCACATGAAACCACTTGTGGATGGATCATATGTACCAGCCCCTCAACCTGCACCTAGACCATCAACTCAAATTGAGACAGTACTTCGTACAAAAGTAGGTGCTTTATATGTTTGGTCAACTGACCTGGACCTTACTTACCCATGAACTCATTGTATGTATGTTACCCCTTAAACCTGTCAACTACTTGTAAAATCATTATTAAATAAAGAAGTGTAAGTTTCTGACACACTAATACCTAAAAACCACCCCACTTGTAGGACTATCAATCTGTTTATAGCCAGCAAATCCAGTTCTCTCTGATTTGGTTAAGAGAAAGGCAGAACACAGAAAACTAAGAGCTATGATGACATGTCTGAGCGTTTTGGAAATGACTTAGCAGATCTACTACAGCTCCTTTGAAAAGAAATTTTAAATGTCAATAAAAGCATATACCACATAATATCCAATGTCCTCTTGTGATAATCATATCAACAAACCTAATCACAACTCTGGATTCTTTCAAGTCTCTCATACCTAGAATTCACTCCCTCCTCCCATCTTCCTCTCAGAATCCCTAATTTCAAAGCCTCATTCATATGTACTTGGAAGCTTTCCCTAAACACTCTACTTATTAGTTCTTACTCTTTCCTCAAACTATATTGTATTTACTTACCTGCTTACATATTTTATTCCCCCAGTAGAATTTGTCTTTCTATTACCAGAAGAATTTAACCAAGTGCATTGCCCACAGCAGGCAATTCAGAGGTACCTGCTAAAATGAATTGTAACCTCATTCTGTGGCTGTCCCCTTCACTTTTTCCCAAAGGACCTATCTGTCCTTTAATTAGTTAAAAAGTGGTAAATTCAACCAATCAAAAAATGGTTGTTAGGCAGGCCCCAAGGATGGTACCCCTCCTAAGAGTTCCTAGTCCAGTCAATCAATCAGTAATCAACTAGCATGAATACTACACTATATGCCAGGTACTATACTAACAAACAGGATGAACAACCTAAACAGAATGAATGACATAACCCCTGTTAAGGACCTTAAGGACCTTAACCCTCAAGGACCTTACATTCTAATGGGAGAGATAAGGATATAAAAATACATACTGCATAAATTTAAGGAGAATTAAAGCAAGTAAGTATAAGGTATTCAAGCTAGTTTGAGAGAAAGGGCACTAGATAGTTGAAAACTAAGCCAGTAGCCATCTTATTTCATCTGTCTGTCCCCTCACCTCCTATCTTACTGTTTTATGATCTAATTCTGGCTGCTATGAAACATATTTCTCATCACTGCCTCTGGGAAGCAACATCTTCAAGTGGATAAAGAGCTTCCTTTAGAATCTGAGTCTAGGCTCCAATTCCACCTAATATATATATATATATATATATATATGTATATGTATATGTATATACACATACTGCTTGTATGATCCTGAGCAAGTTAAGCCCAGTGACCCAGGCAACATTTTAAAACAACGGTTCTTAATTTGGGATCTGTGAATATTTTTAAAAAATTATTTTGATAACTACATTTCAATATAATTTATTTCCTTTGTAATATTATGTATTCTATATACATAAAAACGTTCTGAGAAGGGGTCTCTATGCTACAAATGATTACCAAAGGGGTTCATAACATCAACAAAAAGGCTAAGAAGTCTTGCTTCAAACTGCAAATAGCAGAATTACAGATCTGCACTAGACAGAGGAAGTTTCTTCACTGGAAATTCCTTACAGGGAATAAATAACAAGCTCAGACTCCAACCCTCCTCACACCCCTCACTACAAAAAAAATTGTCCCTGTGGACCAATAGTTTCTTCTAAGGTAATTTATTTGGAAGTTGTGTTTTCACAAAACTCATTAATGATGTTTAGGAAGGGGTAATCATTTCCTAAAACTAACTCCCTATCTAATCTCTACTGAACCATGCCACCTAAATATGTGATAACAAAAAAGGCAACTAGTGAATCCTTTCAGACATTCTCAATGCAAAAATTTGTTTTACTTGACAATAAATATTTGTAACAGCATTTCTCAACAGAAGAGAAAAAAGAAAAGCAGAATTTTAGCTGACTGAAAAAAATTCCAAAATTTAAAAGATAGCAATGGGTGTCAATTAGTCAGTAAAAATTTATCAAGCATCTACTATATGCCAGGAACTATGTTAGGCACATGGTGAGCAAGGAGAATAGGACTCAAGCACAATATTAGTTTGTTTTAATTTACCACTATCATTTGGTTCTGAAGACACTACAAATCCTTACAGATTTGGAATTTTTTTAAAGATGCAGAGCAAATTAATTGGTACTATAAGAAAATTGATCAAGGAATCTTTCAAGGAATTAAGAAGTAGCCAACCCCTTCAATGGAAGAATTTTCCTCTTTTTTCTTTTAATGGGGAGAGACAGAATATAAATGTTTGTTAATTTCAAAAAAGGGAAATAAAACGGAAGTTAATTTTAAAAGTATCAAAGGCTCTGTAGGTGCTTGGGAAAGAAGAGGGAGACAAAGCAGTATGGCTCTGAGGGAGGAGAAAAGGAGACTGCAAAGATTCAAGGCAGCCCAGCTGAAACTTTACAAGGAGCCTATTAAAGGTCTAGCAATCAGTTTAGAGAAGATCAGCCCACAGAAGACTAAGCAATCACTGGGCTGGGCAGCTCAAGGAGGTAATGAGTAATCCCTGGTGAAGGGTTTAAACTCTTCAGCAGGGAAGTCAGTGTGCACTTCTGCTTGTGAAACTCCTATATATGGACCCAAACTGCCCTCAAAAATGCTATTTTAAAGGTGAATGGTTACTTGGCATGTAGCATGTTTCAATTTCCGCATTCCGAGGTAGGGGGGAAGCCAGGACAGCAAGGTGGAGTGTTGTCTGCTTTAAGAGAGTTTCAGCATATTTTCCTTCATCAATCCAAAGGAAAGCCATCATCTCTAGCCTTGTTAAGAACCTTAGATTTCAAGTCCATCAGAGGAAACCCAGGCCTGCTTGGTAATATCTTGTCTCTTGGAGCAGAGCACAGAAGGGCCTCAGTATGAAATGGGACAACTGAGCACCACTAAAGGGGTATTCTGCTCTACTCTATTGCTTCCAGATAATTGACAGGGAACAAAAAGATCATCTTTTCTGAAATGTAGAATAAACATTGCCATGCAAGTACCTTCAAAAAAAAAAAGAAGAAAAACTACCAGTACCAGGCAGTGTGCTCATGATTCTCTACAAATACTGGGTGTCAGGTGCTACTGTTTATATAATGGGGAAAGAGGCTGGAGACCAGAAGCTCTAAAAATACTTGAATTGCAGCTCTTTCCAAGCCTCATAATTTAACAGAGAAGTCAAGCCTATATACCGGGCCAGTGTTTTCATACCTGCTTATAAAATGAAGCCCCCTCCCAAGTTAAAATTAATGGAACTCTCCAAACTTAAGATTTTCCTGAATATCCATTAAATGAAGACACATAACAATAACGATGTCCCCTTAAATGAGTATAGTACTTATTTTCAAAGAGCTTTTACAACAATCCAAGGAGGTAGGTAGAACTAGAGTGTTGACCCCCATTTCATGAGGGAGATTCTGTGGGGAAGGGAGGACTCAACTACTTAACCCATGGTCTCAAGTGGGAGCAATGGATGCCCACACTGCTCCTGCCAACATTTACTTGATGTGCATATAGAAACTCAATTCCAACTCCAGAGATTGCTGATCTAGTACTGGATGATCAGATCTTGCACAGCGACCTTAAGTGCACTGGGTTCTAACTGAACGGATGTTTACTCACTCAAGGCAGGCTTAAGGAGACTCTAGGGTCCAGTGGGGACAGTCTACAATGTTGGGAAAATTTTAAATGAGGGAAATAAAATGTCTATCTTCAATTTAAATTAAACAGCTACTGAGGGTAGAGAGACAGGGAATCCACTCATCCTGAAGAAAAATTCCTCTCTGTGCCACAGACACCGATGCTGGCCACACCAGAGGCATTAAACCTTATTTTATTTGGAATATGTAAGAAAGTCTGACGAACGAGGGCACAGGCATAATCAATGACTTACTCTAAAATTAAATTGTTACACAAAAAACAGAAGACCTGGCTCTACCACTTACTATTTATGAGCCTCTCCCACATTATTTAACTTCTCTGGGACTTCATCTCCCAAACTGTACAATGAGGACAAGATGACTGCTAAGGGTGCTGGTCTTAAAATCTTAAAATGTCAGCACTCAGAAAAGGGCAGCATTCCACAGTGGATAGAGAGTCAGCCTGTGAGTTTGGAAGACCTAAAGTCAAGCCCTGCCTGTTACCATAGTGGTTATGTGAACCTGAATAAGGATTATTTAACCTTTTCAGTATTTCAGGGAATTCTCTAGGACTATATGTTACCAATGAACTGCATCAGTAGAGGGTTCCAAATCTTCTTGTTCCCCATACCTCTTAAATTCTAAGTCCAGATCAAGGGGAAAAATATAGGACTGAATAATTAGTCAAGTCACAGAAGTTATATTGGTGACTTGCATGACAAATTTAATCAAAAACTGATATAAAGCTTGCTTAATTTGGTATTTTAAGATTAATTCCTTTGGTAACACTGGGAACAAGAGTAATATTGGCTTTTATCATTCAGGTTCTCCCAAACTTCATGATAACAAGGAGAGGTCTCCTTAGACAGTCTTGCAGGAAGATTTTCATTGTTCTCCTAAGGGAACATGGCATGTTTTAAAAGGCATATGCCTTATAAAAGAATTATTCAAAAAACAAAGCTTTCTCTTTCAAACCACCACCTCAGGAAAAGGCAACTCCTTATTTAATTACCAAAGTTCTTTTATTTGCCAAAACAGGCTCATTCCTTAGTGTGTCCCACTGGGACTCCCAGGAGACTAAATCCCCATACTGCTCCCAAAGGGATTACCAACAGGCTTCCACTCTGCAGGAAGGAATTCTTTACTCTCATTAATAGCTAGAGGCTGGGCTTCACTTGTTCCTTTGATGTAAGGTAAAAGCATAGACAGCAAAAACCACACAGAGACCTAGAAAGTTGACAGCTAACAAGTTTTAGCTATAAAGCCTCTGGAAACAACTATAACAAAACAAAGTATCCTTGTAAAAATTCCATCAAGGAAACTATCATCTCTCCTGTGCCACACACATACACACGCACAGACATATCCAGGGTACCTGATGCCACCTTCTCAGTCTTTCCCAGTCTGTCAGATCTCTTAGAGACCTAGATGCCTTCAAGGCTCAATATGAAAGTCTGGATATCCAGAAGTCTGGAAAGGAAAGGCCATCCTAATGTTTTAAGACTGTCCAGCAAGGGAAGCACATTCAGCTCCAGAAATTCATGTAAGTTTTGGTGATCATGGGTAGGTCCCAGAATAGACCACTGCAAGGACTTCCTAACACTCCCAGGGTTGACCTAGAATCGGATTGGTCTCTGGAGATAGTAAGGGTAAGAATTATTAGGGGGTAAAGTATTACACTTCCCACGATACAGGAAGACTGAAATTCAGAATGCCCACAGTTTGGTTATAGTTTAGTTTGGTGATGTAGGAACAGAGGAGTGCTATCAATTAAGGCAAAGAACAGTAAAAAGAGGAGTAGACAGATTCAGAGTCAAAGGACTTGGGTTTCAATCACACTTGCTATCACACCTGTGTGACCTTGGGCAAATCACTTCCTTTCTTTTGAGATCTGTGTCTTCACTTCTAAAATGAGTGGTTGAACTAGGTGATCTTTCCAGCTCTGAATCTGGATGATCTTATGATCCTAAGTATGGGCTAGCAGACACAGTTTTTAATCTATCTGCAAAGATCTTTGTGGTGGTTGAACAATTACAAAGAAAGATCACACTTATAAAACTTTCTTTCCTTTAACGTTCATTATTTCACCAATCTTTGCAAATGATTTGGACATAAAACTAAAGCAGAGTGAAATAAATGAAAACTGTAAACATGAACATTTCAAGTCTTTAAGGCAGTAAAAGTCTTTTGTAAATTGGTCAAAAAATCCATCAAATGAATTGCTACTTGCCTCCAAAACTTTATTTTTATTAACACATAAGTATACTTGTTTATATACTATTAATGCAGTGTTCACTTAAAACAAGCTGTCACTTAAAACCAAGCATTTTCATGAGCAGCAGCAGGAATCTGACCAGTGCGGAAACACCAGTATACTATTACAAAACAAAGAAATGTCTTACACCAATACACCAAACATTTTTTTAAAGGGTTTCGATGGTGTCCACCTACTGATTCATTCCAACAACAGACTCAAAGGTGTGACTGTGACAAAGTTTACTTTTGTGACAGGGAGCTTCCTTTATTATTCCTGTGGCTATTTGGGGAAAAGAAACCGGGAACCTGGTTCACTTTCAATACCAAGCTTTCATTATGTCATTCTTTACCTCTTTGTAAAGTGAGAAAAAGGGGGCAGGGAAGGAAGCAGTAGCAACTCTCCCAATGGGGTTTGGATACCTTAACAAAGAATCAATTCATTATAAGCAAGTAAGCTAGTACGTTAAAAAATGTGAAGAAATGACTTTCATTTTCACCAAAGCAACTGCTCTCAGGCACATTTGGCATCCTCAATCCTCTCACTGCTGTTTGTCACATACCTACTCTCAGAATTCTGCCCTTAGCACACAGAAAGGGGAGGTTCTCTGGAAGAGTGAGAGGAGTAAGGTTTCCAGTAAGGTTCAGAGTTATCAGGGGAAATCTAGAGAGAAAAAAAGGTAGGCAGAGAAAAGAGAACCTAATTTTAAAACAATAACATTTAATTCCAATTTGCTGACATGCGGTAATTACAGACAAACAAAGCCTGTTAAGCATGTACTGATTGTTAACATTTTTAATCAGATTCTTTGGGTCAACTAATTTTGTGCCTCCGGGCAGAACTAACTCAGATAACTGCCTAACTTTTTTTTTAAGCTCCCCAGAGTCAACTCCTGTTTCCCAGGGTAAAAGGTGAGGTAGGAGGAGCAGAATGGGAGTTATGGGAAGAAGTGCAGAATTTATAAACTGAGGACTAGGCCTCAATATCTACTACCATCTGTGTGAACCTAGACAAGTTACTTCCCCTCAAGGGACCTATTCTCACATCTGTAAAATAAAGGTGTTTGGAAAATAAAAGGTCTATTAACTGGAGACTGGCTAAACAAGTTGTGATATTGGGATGGGATGGGATGTTACTGCTGAATAAGAAGTAATAAATATAATGAATACAGAGAAGCAGAAGATATCATATAGTAAGGACTGATAAAGTGAAGTATGCAGAAGCAAGAAAATATACATGATGACAATCCAAGTGGAAAGGTCAACAAAACAAACTAAACAATTTCATGAAATTATAATGACCAAGCTGAACCCAGAGAAGAGATGGGAAGGCACCTTCCTCCCATCTTTGCAATGTAGAGGGATTATGGGTGTGGAACATTATATATAATGTAGTACATTATTTGATATAATGGATGACTCCCTGGGAGGGAGAGGGGGAGAAATATAGATGCTATAAAAGCAAAAGCTATCAATAATCTTTTTTTAATGAGATAGTCTGACTAGATGACCTCTAAAGTACTTTGGAGCTCTAAATCTATGATACTCATCCTGGGAAATAGCCAAAATAATAAATTTAAAATGAGTCACAGTAAAAATGACTCTTGAAACTCTGTACCGAGGCAGAGATACAAATTTCAGGCTTCCCAAACAAATATTTCAGTTGAGGGGAGGGTAAGAAGGGATTGGACTAAACAAGCCCTAAATTTCCTTCGAGCTCTAAATTCTATCAAACTCTGACAGTGTGAATTATTCCTAATGTCTAGCCCCTGGGATTAATGTTTAAATCCCTTCAGTTACAATTTAAGTTCACTTCCATTAGTTTTGTCCTCAGTAGAAACGGAAAATCTGCTCATCATCATTCACTTAATTCCCTAATAAATTTCCTTTGACAAAATGAAACTGGTAGTTTTCACTTGACCTCAGAGAGGGGAATACACAAAATACTTTTTTTTGCTCCCTTCTTATGGACTTTGAGTCATTTTATACTACACAAAGTCATAGGATGCAAAAATTAAACATACATGCCTGTGTGACATTAAAAATAACCAAATTTCATAGGTTAGTCTCCATGATAGCATATTCCAGCATCTAGGCTGCTTTGAAAACTCATCTTCATTTAGAGGTCCAGTAAAAACTTATGTCTTTACTGGTTCTATCTGCAAGTCAAATTCCACCTAATATTCTGGCCCCAAAATGAAGTTGCTCTGTCCCTAAAATGAAGTCTTTTTTCAACACTGAATGTCAACATATAAATGTATAAGTGTGCATGCCAATTTCACTTTGTCTTTTAAATGTCAGCTTTTACTATAAACTTGATCAATTCCCTATCATAAACAAAGGCAATAAAGGTTTCAGCTAGTTCTATTTCCTATGATGCAAAAAAAAAAAACCAAACATGATTGAAAAGAGCTATTTGGAACATTAGCACATTTATAAAAGTGACACCCTGAGTTTGCAACATTTGACCCTAAATTTATTTTTCTTCCTTTTTTCAGTAAACTTTTCTAGAAACTTCCATTAATTCTCAAGTCCTCAAAAGCCATGCCAGCATGGCACAATCTCTGCTACGTTCGATACAAAGGTGAAAATAGCAGCTGGCATTTATTTATGTAGCACTTTAAGGTTTGCAAAGTATTCTCACTTAGCAACAGAGAGAATGTGAATATTGATCAATGGAGAACAATTCTGGATAACCCCCAAAGGTTCATCACTAAAAGGTTGGCTACCAAGTGATGAAATTTTTGGCTACAACTGCAAATGAAACCATTATTAAAGTGAAGGCAAGGAAAGAGATAGAGTGCCCATCCTGATGACATCACAGGTTTTTTTCAAGTATTCAAGTATCCCTATAAAACAAATCCTTTCTGAACGAATGCTGTCAGTCTTCAGTAACAATTTACTGCTCTCACTTTTAAAGTAATTTTCCTGGAGTTTAAGACAAAAAGATTTTATAGACTGGAATCTGAGTTTCTTTGCTCTTCTAAGTGCCTGAATAATTAGTTCAAAAAACTTTTCCTAAACCAATCTATTTTTGCTCTCTTCAACTTCTGTCTTTGAGCTGTTCCTTAGTGAAATACTGCTTATCAGATCTCCCGATCTGTATCTGTTAGTATTGCAAAGGTTTTTGGAAGGATGCATTCCAAAAAATCAACATGTAGCACAGAAGTGGTGTGTTGTCACAGACACTTGGAAAGTTCCAGACGTGCTTGTTTCACCCAACAGATGAGAAATTAGCAGTTTCATCAATTTGTACAAGAGCATTATCCATCCTTCAGTCCAATTTGGTGCATTAGGTTGTCACAGAATCAAGCTAAATAACCAAGAGAGCCAGGAAAACTGAAAGTTAGCAAAACTAGACTAAAAAAAGGTGCAAAGTATTTCTCTTTAAAAGAAAAATTTCTGACATTCCCCTTCTGACACACAAAACAGCTACAGTACCTTGCTGATCTATACAATTGTTCCATTAAGCCAAGGACCTAACAGTGTCTTATAAACATCGATTAAGCCCAACAACATCCCAATTTATAAACAGGGAAACTTGGGCATCCAGAAACTCAGTTGCCTAAAACCCCAGAATGTGTCAGTGCCAAAACTGGAACCAGACCTGGGAAGCTTAGATTCCAGGCCTCTGCAAGCACTTTATCTTTCAAAGGTATAAAAAATTCATCTAAGTTAACATACAGCTGGTAAAGCTAGTATTCCCTTATCCCTGGAAGAAAACATACTAAAGAGAAGGTCAAAATGTGGGCCTGCCTAAAAAGTTTTATCAAAGATAGAGAGAACTATTTCCCCATCTCTTCTTTAATGAAAGACAGAGCTCATCATCTACCTTACAAAAAGCTGATCCCACAAGACACTCCTTCAAAAATCTTCACACTAGAAAAGGCTAAAAAAACATTTTTCTTCTTTAATTATTTTATCTTTCAAAGAACTGAAAAAAGGAGAAACAAGAGGGAAGCAGTATCAGTCCCTAAATGAGCCTCTGGAAAGTCTGAAATAAGGATCTTCATCCACCTGGCCAGGGATATTTCTTAAGTAAAGGGACTGCACAGGTCCTTCTGGCCAACAGTCCATTGCCTTCCCTGGAATGTCTGAAGGAGTAGCCCAAAGGAGTAGTGCCATAGCTGCCCATACCCTGTGGCATTTTCTGCTGGGTGAGGTTATGTATTTGAGAGAGCTTCTTATCAGAACACTAAAACAGGTATATAGGAATTCAAAGAACAAAGCAACCCTCTGTAGTTTCAAGTAAGGTTGAACTGAAAATATCAGCTGCCACAGGGACCTGGCAGCAAGGATCAGTGGCGCTCAGTTATAAGAAGCCTTCTACTCATTGGCTTACTTGGGTTCAGTAAGGTCTGTACAATTTGTTAGTATGGATGAACAGACACAGCGGGGTAGTGCTATTACATACTGTGCCCATCATGCAAGATCATTTGAGACCCAACTTAGAATTAATCCTTTTAGCTGACACCTTCCTTTGCTAAGGCTGGACCTTTAGAGGATCCAACTGAATGATACCACTAAAGATGGGAGGGACCTTGGTAGCTACCTAATCCAACCCTCTCATTTCACAAATGAGGAAATGCTGGAGTCAAGAAGACTCATCCTCTTGAATTCAAATCCAGCCTCAGACACTAGCTTCCTGATCCTGGGCAAATCATTTAACCTTGCTTACCTCAGTTTCCTCATCTGTAAAATGAGCTAGAGAAAAAAAAGGCAAATCACTCCAGTATCTTTGTGAAGAGAAATCTAATTGATGGCACAAAGAGTCAGACATTTGAAAATGACAACAAAAATTACTTGCCCAAAGTCATACACATAGTAAGCAATATTTGAACCAAAGTCCTGGGATTCAGGGCTATGCTCTCTTGATTCTTTCTTAAGATGAGTGGTATGAAATACAAATAGAAACAGAGACCACTAAACAATACCTAAATATAAATAAATTTCCTTTCTTTGTGGGTCACATATTGAATTAAAATGTAATATCTGTTTTATTGTATTAGTATTTATCTTGGTGAATATTTCCCAAATACATTTTAATTGGGTCCTGGCCATACCCTAGCTGCCTATTTGACCTCTGCTTTAGATGACATTTCTATAACACCCAGAGGATCCTGTCCTTTCCTTCAAAATATCTTCCTCAACTAGCTTGATCCTACTATGAATTCAGCCCAAATAGTGACCAATTCTGTCCCTAACACCTTAATGCTGACTAATTTTTCACCTTTTTCCTAGGAGATGAGATCTGCCCATATCAGTACACTAGACTTCTTATATGAGAGTAAGAAAAAGCCCAGAGAGAGATAAGTGTCAAAAGCAAACAATCACCTATTTGAGAATTTTGGGTTTGGCTGGCCTTTGATCCAATCCCATTACTCAACAAATCTCCAAAAACACTGCATCTAACATAACTAGAAGCTAAGGTCTCTTTAATAGGTACCACACCATTTCTAATTTTTCTTCTAATTCTATGTGTTCTTTTGTCTCCCCTTATTATCCTGTATCCTGCTAGCCACAACAGGTATCTTTACTTCAGATCCATTTCCTTTGCCTTCGGTTTTCCACCCACTCAGCCTATTCTTGGACATGGCCTAGATATGCGTGCTCTTTAACTTTTTAGTCATTTCTAGTTTCTGGATTCAAGTTCCCTTATCTCATCCATGGAATGACAGGTTCTGATTCACTTCTGCCTATCCTTAGCTCAAAGTTCCTAGTTCCAGCATCATCCACCCAGAAGCGACAACACAACTACTAATCAATCACTGATACGGCCTATACGTGATAAATAAGAACTCCAACAACTCCTTCTGTCGCTGGGATGGAGAGGAAAGAACATGATGATAAACGTCACCTCCATACCATTTACAGAATATGTTATTATTAATATGTACGTAAATATATATTAATAATATATTATCTGGCCATCGAGTCATAACAGGCAATTTTGTTTCTCTTTAGTTTGTTCCACAGCTATTTTCGCAAATCATTTTCCTCCTTTTTTGCAAAAACACCCCAAAGGATAGAAATAACAATCTATAAACCAACAACCTCAGTCTCCTCTCCCAATTTCTTTACCCCCTGCCCCCATAATTCGCATTCTCCCCAAACCCTCCTCCAACTTCCACGTTCCCCTTTCCCCCCAGGGGCCCCTTCCCTCCCCCCCTTACTCGGTTTTAATGTTTTCTCCCTTCCCCCCACAGCCACACCTTTCCCCTCCCCCTTCCCAACCCTAAGTGACCTCCCCTTCCAGCCTCCCCGGGCGCTCCCCCCCTTCTCGGCGGACCCTCCCCACCCCCCACAGCCCCTCCCCCCGGCCCCCGGCCCCCGGCCCCCGGCCCCCGGCCCCCGGCCCCCGGCCCCTCCCCCTGCCGGAGCCCTCCCCCGACGCGCGGCGCGCACGCACTGGGTTTTCCGCCGGCCCTGGTCGCGGTGCAGCTCGCGAAGGTCCACTTCGGCCCGGCCGAGGAACTTGTCGAGGCCGAGCAGGGCGCGGTGCAGCACGGTGAGCTGCAGGGTGGCGGCGTTCCCGGGCCCGGCGGGCAGCCCCAGCGGCGGCAGCTCGAAGGTGGCCTCCTCCCGCCACACCGGCGCGCCCAGGCTGCGCTCCGACACCGAGGTCGCGTACTTCTCCTTGCCCACCTGGATCAGCGCGTACGCGTCGCTCGTGCCGCCGGGGCCCTTGGCCCGCAGCCCCCGGGCCTGCAGCACCGTCACCTGCACGTGCGTCGGGGACCACGCGGCCCCCGGGCCCCGGCCGCCGGCCGACAGGGACATGATGCCGACGCCGCGCCGCCGATGTCGGCGCCGCCGCCCTGCCGCAGCCTCCCGGTGACTGGCTCCCGGGTCCCGGCCCGCGGTCTCTTTAAAGCTTCCGGCCCCGCCCCCGCGCGGGCCCCGCCCCCCACCTGTCCTCGCGCCCGCCGCGGCACCTCCGGGAACTGGTCTTGGCCCCGAGTGACCACGCCCCTCTCCCGCCCGGCGGAGCCGGCCCGAGTGAGGGGCACGTCCGCGGAAGGAAAGGGGCCGAGGGCGGCCGGCTGGCCCCGGGAAACCCGGTGTGTCCGAGGGCGACGCTGGAGCGAGCGCCGTTGGGAGGGATTTGACCCCGGGCTGCCTGGGCACCGGGTCCGGCGCGAGTTACCACCTCCACTCAGGGCCTGCCCTGGGCCGGCGTTGGCATTTTTCATCCGTGGAGGGAGACACGAAGGAAATAGAGGACGTGGGCGCTGCCGTCCAGGCACGAAGACCGTGGAGTTAGGGAAATAGACACACACGGAGGGAATTCTCAGTCTGGGGCGTTCTCGGCGAACGTCTTCCTCCGAAAGCCGTGGTCAGACGCGGGACGGGCACCGGGCTCGTGCCATTCAGCCGAGCACCCACCGGGGCTGGCATTCCCGGGACTTCCCCCGAGCCCCGCTCCACGGGGCTCCCTGTGCTGGTCACGGCTGAAGCCCGTGGGGAAATGCCCTGCTCCCCGCCGTGGAGTCTGGAGTCACACTGAGAGGCGGGCGACAGAACCCCATGGGAGTGGGAAAAGGATCATGCCCTGGAGACTCTCCCACGATCTCTAGGAAAACTAGGGAGTGTGCCTGGTATATTTAAAGCCAGAGGACTGTCTGGAAGGATGTTTTCTGTGAGAGCAGCTTGCTTCCTTGGGTGACAGTGACAGACTTGGTCGGAGACAGTCACAGACTCTTATAAGGTTTAAGGTTGGAAGGGACTGGAGAACCCGCAAATTATCACTTAAAGGGATGTTTGAAATAATCCACACCCATTTTTATAAACTAGAAGCCCTAGGGGTGATTAATTGGAAAGCAGTGTTCGGTGGGGGAAATTGTCTCTAGAGTCAGGTTTTGGGTTCAAATCTCTTTTCTGATACTACCTAATCTACCAGCCTTGAAAGGTTAGGATCTTTGACTGCTTCCATTCCTCCATCATACGGTGGTGAAGCAAGAACCATTGATTTTTACAACTTCGATGAGGTTACAGATTTGTCCCCTTTGCATATGACTGAAGACAAGGTTCTGAGCTCTCAATGACACACAAAAGATACTATATACCTTAGTGTTTTCATGGATCTCTAATTCCTTCCATCAGTACAGATCAAAATCAGTCCAAATTTTATCATATATCATTCTTGTCCATGGAGAATCAGCTCAATATTCTAGAGGCTTTTCCCCAAGTTTTTTTTTTCTATTTTTTACATTTCATTGGTGCCCCATTGCTGTCCATTATGTCTCTTGTTCCAATAACGTGACCTGCCCACATCCTTTTCAATTACATGATTCTTCTATTATTTATACATAAAGGACCTAAACATAATCAGGATGTCACTTGTAATGAATTATATAACAAAAGGTATTAAATATATGTCTGAAAAGGTATTTATAAGTCAAGAATAGAGTTGGAAAGTACCTTAAAGGTTATCAAGTTCAGTGCTTTCATTTTACTGGGAGAAAACTAGGGCCTAGAGTGATGAAATAACTTGCCCAAAGTCACATGAATAGTAAATAACAGAGTCAGAGTCAGGAGCCTAGATCCTCTTGACTCTAAATTTATTGCTCTTTCTGGCATACCACACTGATGGTCATGTAGCAAGAGGAAGGAATAAGAAATGGAACAGTTCGTGTGTTGCACTGTTATCTATATAATGTCATGGAATGTAAAGGAAGACCCCCAGTATTTTGAATGTGCTCCTGCAAGCAATTTATAGGGGCTCAGGAACAGGAGTTGAAAAGAATAAGAAGGAATGGATGAGTGGTAATCTATACCACTAAAGGAAACGTCCACATCAGTGAGATCAGTTCTCTGTTGTATATATGAGAAGTATCCCTTTTTTATGATTTCTAAATTTTCTAATTGTGAATTTATACAAAGAATAGAAAATATATGAATATGTGTATATGAAATATACATACAAATATTTGTGAAATACACAGAAAATATATGTATATGAAACTTTGAACTTATTTATATTTTGTGACTTTTAATATATATTAAATTTAACATAATAGTAACAAAACTACCCCACTTGTCTATGTCTGATTCTTCATGCTATGTTTTGTAAATAAATCATTCTGGAGATTTCTCCCATTTATTTTAGTTTGTCTACACAGCATGACTATAGTGAAATTGTATTCACCTATTCAGTAGGAAAGTATATGTAGATCCTCTATAGAATTGTGTGCCATCTTGGGGAGGGAGGGGGGGTGGGGGGTAGGTTGGGGGGGGAATCTAAGTTTTATGGTAGTGATTGTAGAACATTAAAAAAATAAAAATTAAAAAAATCATTCTGGAAATACACAGCAGCCTACTTGTACCTATTTTTTTTTCTCCGTTGAACTTTGGAATACCCATTTTGATTCTTCAGAGATTGTGTTTTTCCAGAGTTTCCACCATACAGCATCACTGGGAGAACATTCTGTGAAAGAGGTGGGTTTTAAATCTTGCAAATTGGCAAAGGTGATAAAAGATAGGTCACTCCTTGTTAGAGGAATTGTGGAAAGACAGGCACAATAATGCATTGTTGGTGGAGCTGTGAATTGATCCAATCACAGGAAAGTAATTTGGAATTAAACTAAGAAAATAAGCAAAAAAAAAAAAAATAACCCATAATCTTTAACCCAGAGATTCCACTGTTAATCACATACCGGACATTCAATGACAAAAACGCCCATATGTACAAAATCATTTATAAGAGCATTTTTTTTTAGTAGAAAAGAGGTGGAAACAGCAAATGTCCATCAGTTAGGATAAACAAATTGTGGTAATTGCATATAAAAAATATTACTCTGTAATAAGAAATGATGACTATGGTTAATAGAGGAAGCAACTTAAAACTGTAGTCAAAGCAGGAAAAGAAGAAAGAAGCTTCTCCCTTTTATACACCTATTAAGTTATCCATTTTTCTGGTTCTACAGTCAATTAAAGGATCTTACCATTTCAAAGCAAAGTCCTGTATTCTTGAGTCACACATGACCAAAGTTCCCTTATAGTTCCTGGAATGGTCTTCAGTATAGTCATATGCTAAGTGCATCCAGGACTAAGATGATAGTCTAAATCTGGTGGTACTAGTATCATGGATGATGAAAAGAGTTTATTATAAAAATACAGATAAATTAATCCCATTTTCCATCTATTTGTTGTCAGTTTTATCTGTTTATCTTGATACTGTGTAACCCAGTCAGTGCTCGTACTAAAACCAAAGACTTATTTTTCCTGCCATTATGTTTTGCTATTTTGTGAAGTGATAGTGATCATCATTTTCTGTGACTCTATTCTGTGATATTTTGGTTGCTATATCTCTACTTGACAGATCAAATGTTTTCCGACTAAGGTGATTTCCAGGTTCTTTTTTCCTCCTTGTGGTGACTGCTTTATATCAGTTAAACTTTTCAAGGAAATGATGATGATTCAGGTCAATACTTTGACTTGATATCAACTACTCATTTGAATAGGTCTAGTTAAAACTGTTGCATTTGTTCTCAGTCATCTTTATTTTTTCTTTTAATTTGATGTGGATTTCCACTTTTGACCTAATTAGTTGATAGTCTGATAGCACATAGCTGATTGTCATGAGCCCCCGCATCGATAACCAGTTATTTCCTGTCTGTCAAGATATAGTTCATTTTTGCTACCACAGAAGTGCTATTATGACTATTTGGTATGAATGGCATTTCCAAAATAGCACATTTTAGTGGCAGCTAAAAACTGGAAAGTGAGTGCCCTCTTCTATAAGATACAGTTGATATGTTGATTGATTTTGCTGAAACAGTTTTTAAAAACTTTGTCACAAGGGATGATTCAATAATGTTAAAGAGAGTGCAAGGAGATACTCAGAAATGAAGTTGATAGAAAAACAAGAAGTAGCCATTTCTGAGTTACTATCCTTACTTCCTCTTTTGACCCTTCACTTTTGTTACTAAGGCTACCCAAGTCCTTATTTTCCCCTGTCTAACCAGTTACTATCTTCTTCCATTCAAATGTTTTTCACATTTATTCATATCTCTCCATTCCCACTGCCACTACCCTAGTTGAATAGTGGATTGCAACAATTTCTTAATTGGTCCTACCACCTCTGGTCTCCACCTCTACCTTCAGTCCAGTTTCCATACTGCTACTTAATTAAACTTCTAAAAGCTCTACTCTCAGCCTGTTACTCCTTTGCTCAAACCTTCAATTTAATTCCAGCTAGATTAATAAATGAATATATAAATAAAGCCATTTTTTAATGGATCATCATTCATCTGTTACATCAAACCAGAGAACATCATGATTGGGAGGAACTCAAGTGATCATCTAGTCCATTTCACACCTACATCTTGAATACCTTCTATAGCATCCATGATAAATGGTCAGCCAGAAAACTTTTAGTGATGGAGAACTTACTACTTCTAATGCCTGCCATTTCTACTTTAAAACAATCCTAGTTATCTGCTTTGCCTTAACTCCCACCAACTGTTTTTAGTACTGCCCTCTAGGGTTAAGCAAATTACAGAGAGGCTAATTTCAGTTGGATATAGGGAAAAACTTGGTAATTAGAGTTGTACAAAATTGGAATAGGCTGTCTTGGGAAGTCAGCATTCCTCATCAGTGGAAGTCTTTATCTGAAAGTCAAATGACCGGTTGTCGAGGACATTATAGTACTAGAAGAGATTCCTGTTCAAATAGAGGCAGGACTGGATGACAGAATTCCCTTCCAACTCTAAAATTCGTTGATTGAATCTGTTTAGAACCATTCAGATTCCTCACTTAAGAGGATATAAACTAAATCTGCTTCATCCCTAACTGAGTTGCAAAATAGCATTTATGAGCACTTGCTCTTTAATCTGCTAATTAAATTAGGGAACCAACCAACTTTCCTTCTTGGCACAGTTTCTGGTCAACTGACCTGATAATAAAATTACCTCCCAAAGGAAGAAAAGACCTAATGAAAGAAGGAGCAGAAGCTTCATGAAACAGATTTGGCATCAAAATAGATACCAGGAAAGGGTCTTAGTAGTCATGATATGATCCCTTCCCAACGCATGTACTTTTATTGATTCTTCTAGATGCATCAATACTTGAAGAATCTATGATTTCATTAACGTGAATACTGAAATCTTCCTAGAATCTCAGTGGTGGAAGGAATGGCACAAGGCTATCAAGTCTTCATGAACAACCAAAAAATTAATTACTTTATGGTAAATCTGGCTGTCCCCTATGCCTGGAATGTTCTCCCTCCTCCACTACAATTATTGACCTCTGTGGCTTCCTCGAAGTCCTACTTTAAAAAGTCCTTTAAAATTCTACCTTCTACCAGAAGCCTTCCCTAACCTCTGCATTCTAGCCTTTCCTCTATTAATTATTTCCCATGTGGGGACAGCTAGGTGGTGCAGTGGATAGAGCACCAATGCAGGAGTCAGGAGGACCTGAGTTCAAATCTCACCTCAGACACTTGACGCTGGCTGTGTGACCTTGGGCAAGTCACTTAACTCCAGTTGCCTCATCTTGGGTTATCTCCAGTCCTCCTGATGAATATCTGGTCACTGGATGCAGATGACTCTGGAGGAGAAGTGAGGGTGGTGACCTGCACAGCCCTCCCTCACTCATGGTCTTTTCTTGGCAACAAAGGACAAACATACACACACAATTTCACATTTATCCTATATATAGCTTGCTTTGTATATATTTGTTTACATGTTGTCTCCTGCTTCAGATTGTGAACTTCTTGAGGGTAGGGACTGTCTTTTGGCTCTTTCTGTATCCCTAGCCTTAGCGCAGTATTCGGGCGCGTATCAGGTACTAAGTAATTGTCTATCAATTGATTGAATTAGCTTCATTAGACTGAACTAGACTGGTCTCCAATAACAATCAATTAACAAATATACTATATACAAATATGCCTGGCACCTATTATGTGCCAGAACTACACAAGGTACCGTGGATACAAAGAGAAAAATGAAGCAAGTCCTTGTTTTCAAGTAACTTATATTCTACAACTGATAACTCACTTCTGGATTGTACTTGAAGCCTTTCTAGTGAGGTGGGATCCCCACAGCCTCAAGTGTACTACTGGCATATCCTTTGAGAACCAAGGGTCACCTCCACACCACAATGGGCAGTGAAGTCTTGAGTACAGGGTCTCCCATATGTAAGTATCTAATAATGTGAGTAAAGAGAAACACAGCTGGGAAACCTGGCCAGTTGACAGTGAAATTTGAGATCCCTTTTCATGGGCACTGGAAAGAAGACAATGAATTTTCAGCATTTTGTGTCAGACACAAATTGACTGGGTTTTGGAAAATCATGATAATTTTTCTTGAAATCAGCAAGAGCAAAAAGAGTTGAAGGAAGGTGGCAGACCTATTTGGAAATGAAGATAATATTTAAAATATATAAATAAATTCTTTAGAGTGCGAAAGAAGTAGAGAATACTGGTTCTTTCTAAAGGACAGTTAATGAAAGTTTATCAAGGAAGTTTGGATCCACGAGCAGTTCCAGTTGCTGATGCTGTTAAAGTTTATTTCCCTCACTGTATGTTCTTGCTTTCTTCCCTGCTCTCAGTCTCTTTTTACTTCCTACAGGTTCACCTACAGAAAGCTTTTATGTTGAGCTTGGCTTCTCCACATTTTCTAAGCATTGAGTCAGAGCTCAAGGATGTGTGTTCCACAGGATATTGACAGAGCTGGCACTGCAGCATGCCCACATTCTTAGCTGCCACCCCAACATGTCCCCTATTTCTGGGGGTGCAACCCCAGGGATGGCTCAGACCTGGCTCTTCCAATAAATTACAGGATTGTTTATGAACTCTTCCTGTGGGTGGGGGAGGATGAGAGCGCTTTTGCCCTGCCCTTGTTCTTTGACCGAAAGAGGAAGATAGTTTCAGCCAGCCCAGAGCACCCGGGCAAGGTGCCCAGCAGGTTAGACTGGAAAAGTTGTCCTCTTACAGCAACAGAAATGAGAGTGCCTGTATTCCAAACAAGTATAGTCCTTTGGCCTTTGTAATACAACAGAAGTGTCCAACCAAGTCTTTTCAGTTGTGTTTTTTAGTTCTGGGTCACATGATCAGAAATCCACACTGTGTGAGCTCCCTGGATTTCTATTTCAGCAATTTCATGAAAGAGGATATACTTGCACTAAGCTGAACCAAATCATTGCTCTTAGTTATTTGATTCAATCAGAAATTTTAGATGGTTAGACCCTAGTAATGGTGTCCCATCCAACTCTGAATCCTATGATTCATCTTCTAGTTTACATCTGCATAAAGGTTAAAAAAAAGGTTTTGCTAAAATTCTGCGACATGTCAGGTCTGGCCTTTCTGCCTGGCCTGAGGAGTTAGACTCCAGAACAGAAGTTTTAAGACTAGGGTGGAGAGCCTCCTCACCAGGTACCCCATCTCTTCTCAAAGAAGGTAATCTGTAGAAAGAATGGCAATAGGATCTTAAGGAGAAGCATTTCTGGGCCCTATCAAAGGTGGAGCATTGACTGCCAACCTATGCTCTCCCTAGATGATAGTAATATTTAATAAGTCCCTAATAAAAAGTACAAAAACAGGAAATCCTAGCTGGAGTTTTCAGAGGTCTGTATGGGCTCTGATTTTTGCCAAAATGGAATTGGGGATGGTTTTAGAAGGGAAGGGGGCTGGAGTCAGTGATATAATGACTGCACTGTGTGCATTTTCCACTTTGGGCTACAGGGTGTGGTGCCAGCATTGGAGTCTACTTAGTCATTTGTGCATTTAGTAAACACTAACCTAGCTTCTCACCGAGTAGTTCCCTCTTCTCCTGCCCTTTATACTGCCTAATCAATTGAAAATATTTATGGAGAGCACCATGCCTGGTTCTGGGGGAGACTGTTTAAATAAAACATAGTCCCTGCCCTCTAGGAGGGGAGAGATTTCACCTTGCATGGATCCTTCAGCAATGCTTCTTGTAGGGCAAGGGGAAGATGGCAGGGAGAGAGTAGCTTTCAAGTTTTTCTGTCCCCAACTGTATCGGACTCAGCATTTCCTTTTTAATCTTGGATCAGCAGATCCTTAATAGTGCAATCAATTACTCCTCCATGACCCTCCTTCCCACCCCCCTGCCCCACCTCCTTCAGTTTCCTCATGTGTAAAACAGGATGAAATAAATGCTAGATTACCTACCTTGTGGCATGGAGGGGTCATTGTAAGGAAAAGACTTCGTAAACTTTAAAGCCATCATATGGTTGAGAGTGTTATTACCTATTGCTTCGGCCGCCTTGTAAGTACACCGAAACCCTTTCCTTAGCCCCATATATAGCATCAGGACAAACTTGTGGTCAAAAAAAAAAATTGGAAAGGGTCACATAGGAAAGGTCAAGGATCCAGATAATCAGACGACTGGGTATTTTCTCTATAGCCATTTGTTTACTCTGTGAATTTGTTTGGCAAATTGTAGAATCTGAGTTGAAAGGGAGTTTCAAGATCACTGAGGGCAACCTCCTATCTTATGCATCCTAGAGAATGTCCTTTATAAAGTCACTCACTCGGTCTCAGTTTGAAAACTTGTAGCAACAGGGAACTCACTGCCCCTACAAGGCAGTTCATTACATTTTAAGACAATCCATTAGTCAATAAGCCTTTGTTAAGTGCCTCCTCTGTGTCAGGCACTGTGCTAAATTCGGGGGGGATGTAAAGAAAGGCAAAACACAATCCCTTGCCTTCAAGGAGGTCACAGCTAATGAGGGAAAAATATGTACAAGGAGGAAAGGAAAGGAGGAGACATTTATATAGTCCCTAACATGTGCCAGGCACTCTGCTGAGCACTTTCTCAAATATTATATCTCATTTGATCTTCACCACAATTCTGTGAGGTAGGTGTTGTTTTTATCTCCATGTACTCTGTGGAAACCAAGCTAAGCTTTGAACTTCATTCTCTTCTCTGGGAGGCAAGGGGCAAGGGAACGAGGGAGAGAATATGCCTCTTATATGTTGGAGGAGTAAATCTATATATTTGTGTTTGTGCATTTGGGGTAAAAAATATTCCTTTGCAAAACCTTTGTTATATGCATTTGAAGAAACTGAGGCAAACAGATTAAGTGACTTGCTCAGGGTTACACAGCTAGTAAATATCTGAATCTGGATTTGAACTCAGGTCTTACTGACTCCAGGCCCAGTGCTCTGTTAACCATAAACAGGGACCAATAAAGAGAAGGGACTAGAATTAGAAGGTATCAGGAAAGGCAGCCAGTAAGCATTTATTAAGCACCGACCGTGTGCCAAGGTGGCTTACCGGATAGAGGACTGAGTGTGTAGTAAGGAAGACCTGAGTTCCAACGTGACCTCATACACTTACTAGCTGTGTGACCCTAGGCAAACCATTTAACCTCTGTTTGCCTTAATCCACTGGAGAAAGAAATGTCAAACCATTCCAACAGTTTGGTTAAAAGCAGTGGAACCTTCATCAGCCCACACAAGCTGCCCTGGCTTCTACAGGGGGAGGGGTGCTCTGTGGACTATGTAGCAAATGGCTTTTTCCTCCTGGACAGACACACAGAAGGAGAATAGGGCTGGGGAAGAAGTGAAGCTCCAAAGATAATCTGACCAATATCTATTGTGCTATGAGCTGGGGTTACAAATTCAAAAAGGAAATCCCTGTCCTCAAGGGACTTACAGTCTAATGGGGGAGAACAACAGATGAAAGAAGCTGAAAAGCACGTGGGGAAAAAGGTACCCTAATTATTTTGGTTACTAGAAAATTATTCTATATGTTGTCCCAAAATCTGCTTTTCTCTAACTTGAGGCATAGGGAGTGGGAATGGTGGGGGAAAATATGCACTGGATTTGGAGGCCAAGGATGGATTCAGATTATAGCTCTGCTTCTTATTACTTGTGTGAATTTAGGAAAGTTACTTAAACTCTCAGGCCTCAGTTTCCTTATCTGCTAAATGTGTGTGTTCCACTAAACAACCTCTGCAATCCAATCCCTTCCCACTCTAAGTCGATGGTCCTGTGATCCATTCATTGGTCCTAGTTTTCTTCAGACAGGGAATCAGAATATAGGAGTTGAAGAAGAGATCAGAGGTCATTGGGTCCAACTCATACATGAGCAAGAATGACCTTTATAACATTCCAGACAGATAGTCATTTTGAAACCCCTGGCTGGACGGAAACCACTACCAGCTGAGTCAATCCATTTTGGATAGTTTTAACTGTCAAAAGAGAAGTAGTACTACTTGGTGCTTGGGGATCCTGATTCTCTTGGGCAAGGTGTCACCTAAATCACATTACCAAGATCAGTCTTGGAAATAGGAAGATCTGGGTTTAAGTCCTGCTTCAAAAACATATACTAGTTATCTGACTTGTGCAGTCATTAAGCCTCTTAAGTACAACCAGCCGACTCTTCAAGAAATTATAAATAAGTTGATGGTCTGAGTCAATGGAAAGAGTTTCCACACTGGGAATTTTCTATACCAATGAAAACACAAGTCTGGAACCTCTTTCCCCTCAAAAAACAATTATTAAGTTCTTTCCTTTATTGAGCCAAAATGTACCTAATAATCTTAACTCTTCTTTCTAGAACCTTACCGCATGCCCCAACCCCCTTCATGTGATAGCCTTTCATACAATTGAAAAACAATAATCATGCCTCCTACTAGGCATATTATAGGTCTCCCATTCCTTCAACCAAGGATAGTATGACAAGGTATCTAATGCCATCACCATCCTACCCGCTCTCCTCTGGACATACTTCAGTTTGTCAATGTCCGTCTTAAAATATGGTGCCCAGAACCAAACACAGTCCTTACAATATTGTCCAAGAAGCCCATGATGTTGTGGGACAATCACCTCTAGTATTTTAGACACTGTCCCTCTCTTCACGTGGTCTAAATTTTTGTTTGTTTGACTTTGATGTCAAATTGCTGATTCATATTGAGCTTCCAGTCGACTAAAATTCCCAGATCTCTTTCCCACAAACTGCTGTCTACCTGTACCTTCTCCATCCTGAACATTATTGTTTTTGTTTAGTTGTTTCAGTTATGTCTGACTTTGTGACTGCATTTGGGGTTTTCTTGGGAGAGATGCTGGAGTGATTTGCTATTTTCTTCTCCAGTTCATTTTGCAGATGAGTAAACTGAGGCAAACAGGGTTAAGTGACTTGTCCAGGATAACACAGCTAGTTAAGTAAGGTCACATTTGAACTCAAGAAGATGAGTCTTCCAGGCCTGGAACTCTAGCACCCCCTAGCATCCAGTCCACTACATTTTTTTTTTTTAAACAAAAGTGTTACATGTAATTGAGGAGAAAAATCAGAAAGAAAAAAAAATCAAATCCCATGTATAGGATTTTACATTGTTACCATTCATTTTCACCCAATTAAATTCAGCACATTGCTCTCACCTGCTGGGATCATTTAGGATCCTGGCTGTATTGGGGAATATGTTACCTATTACAAAGTATTCTGGAATATGGTGCCCAGTTTCCTGTTACCTTAAATTTGATAGGCATGCCATCTGTGCTTCATCTAAGTAATTTATATTAATGTGGAATAGCGCAAGACCAAGGACAGGTACCTAGAGTACTCTACAAGAAACTTCCCTCCAGTTTGCTATCAGTGATTATCACCACTCTTTGGTCTAATCATTCAACCAGCTCTGAATGAACAACTATGGTGATCTAGTCCACATTTCTTTATCTTGCCCACAAAAAAACCCATAATCTGACAAATGCCTTGCTGAATTGCAGATATGTTGTGTGTGTGACATTTCTCTGATCTTGCTAACCCAATAACCCTGCAAAGAATTTATCTAGTAGAATGACATGTTTGATCTTGAGATTCAATGTCCTACAAATAATCAGTTTGCCTTCTAACCCTGTATATTCAGCAAATATACTCTCCTGCTTTCAAGGAGAAATCTGTGGGTCTCCAGCCTATTGGGCACCAATAATCAACTTCTGATAGATCCTAAGAAGGAATGTTTTTACTGCTTCTGGTGGAGAATACAGTTTGTCTTGATGACAGTCAATGGGAGAGGGTCCAAGAGCTCCATGCCCTTTCCTTTACCATGAGTGGAAGCTGTATATTGTCATTTCTGTCAATACTATTCTCCTTCCTATTTCTTAGAAAACACTGCCTGGACCCTTCTTTGGGCTTGTCTCATTTCTTTGTATAATAGTTATTTGTATATTTATTATTCTACCCATCATATTGTAAATTCCTTCATAATAGTAGCTGTGTACTTTTCACCTTTTTATCCCCAGTGCAAAAGGCAGTGGATGTTTATTGGATTCAGAATTACAGAAGGTCAGAGCTGGCAGATTTTTTATTCGATTTTCTGAAGTGAAGTTACTTTCCCAAGCTTCTAAAGCTTGTCTGACCCTTAGAACAAGGCTGGAACTTGAAGCTGTATTTGTCCTCTGACCATTGAGACCAACGTTCTCTCCATTACAGCACGTTGTCTGAATTAAATAGGGCAAAGTACTCGGGAGGTAGTAAAAGTGGTGAGGCAGATTATCAGCAAATGTTCCTTGAGAGACTGGGAACAACCTGTCGCAGGGAGGTGTGGAGAACTAGCAGCTGAGCTGAGACAAACAAAACCATTATATTCAAGAGCATCAGCGGGGCTATGCTGGTAAATGTTTAACGACCAGCTCTCCAGAAAATCTCTCTGTGACATACCTTTAACCTTAATTTGCATTATTAACATTTTCTTGTATCGTTTTATTAAGTCTAAGCGATCAACAAGACAATAAATTAAGCACCGAATGATCTGTTCTCATGAACAAGTATATGATGGCACCAGCATGGCCTGGATGTCAGTGTCTTCAAGCTTTTTATTTGAGCTGAGGTCTGAGACCCAGAGGGATCCCGAGATCTGAATGAAGCTAGAAAAGAAAGGGATCCATTCTGGGGGCAAGAAAGAGACAGACATGCCTCTTAAAAAAAAAAATCTTGGTCTATTTCCCTTGCTCCTTTGCAGAAGTCAGGGTCCATAAGTGTGGAACACTGCATATAAGATCAGATTTTTTCAATAAGTCATTTGGTTTTACTGATTTTTTCTTTACCTTCCTATTTTTTTTTAGTTTTTAAAATTTAAAATGACTCTGAGAGAGAGGAAGAAGGAAGGTTTACGGGGCAGAGTGTACTAATACCACCTAGAACAAACTTGTAAAAGGCCATCACTAAGTTTTTTGTGTAAGCAAAATGATATAAACCAGATTGATTCATTGTTTTGTTTTTTGTCTATACTTAAGAAAGAGATGGAGGATAATTCCAGGTTTCTCCCCAAAATGGTTGAATTAGTTCACAGTACCACCAACAGTGAATGAGTGTTCCAAATTTTCCACATATCTTCCAACATTTGTCATTTTTTCCTTCAATCATTTTAGCCAATCTGATTACTTCCCTGGAAAACTGCCTGTTCATATCATCATTCTAATTTTTTTTAGTTTAATTCTCTTTAATCTGGCCCCAAGTTCCTGCTTCCCCTCCTGGCAGGAATGAAAGTCTCCCTTGGAGATGGGAGGGAGGCTAGAAGAGGTTGGAGATGTCTGTTCTGCCACCTGGAAGATGAGGCAGGCCCTAGCACACAAGGGTCTCACTTCATGTGGGGCTCACTACATATGGAATACAAATTGACTGTTTCCTTTGCAGTCCTCTTTTGCTGCTCTTGGCATACTGAAGTGTTCATGCTTATAATAAAAATAATTTTTTTAAAATAAAAAAGACTATGGCTATCTGAGTGTCATTGAACTAAGAGAAAAAGCAAAAGGGCCGTTCTCTCCAAGGTCCATTCCTCCTAATCTGCAGACTGTTCTATTTTGTGTCCAAAGTATGCCATAAGCTAATTCAAAACAAGGCAGGTTCTTTGCTCTGTAGGGGTTTACATTCCAAAGGCAAGATGAAAGAAGATGCAGATAAACATACATGAGAGTACTTTATAAAAATGCATGAAGAAGGATAAAAGAGTTTTAAAAAAATAGAAATTTTATGAGGGGATATTTTTGCTTGGTTTAAAAACATCAACTATGCAAAAAACTTCATTTGCTCCCCATTGCTACCAAATAAAGTTGTTCATGAGATCTAAAGCTAGAAGGAATCTCAGAGGTCAGATAGTCAGAGAATCTCAGAGTTGGGAGGAATCTGAGAAGCAATTCAGTTCCTACCATAACTGCTTCCCTTTATAAAAATCCCTGACAAATGGTCCATTTAACTTCTTCTGGAAGCTGGTCAATGAAGGGGAAACCACTAAGGCCTGAGGAAATCCATTTTACTTTTGGATAGGTCTGATTGTTAGGGAATTCTTCTTAATTCTAAATCTGCCTTTCTGTGGATTTTATCCATTGTCCCTAGTTTTGAGCTTTGGAGCTTTGTAAAGTACAACTCTTTTATTTTCCTGCCTTAAATTTCTTCCCATTCCAATCTACGTTGATATTTTCCATGTTTCCATGAGCAAAGGACCACTATCAATAACCACAACCACCTTGACATTTCTAAAACATAGATCTGACCATGTCAGTCTCCTGATCAGTAAACTCCAGTGGTTCCCTAATACCTCTAAGACACGGGTGGGAAAACTGCAGCCTTGAGGCCACATGTGGCCTTCTAGGTCCTTGGGTGTGGCCTTTTGACTTATTCCTAGAGGACAAATCCTTTTCTTAAGGGGATTTGTTGTGTGAAGTTTAGATTCAAAGAACTGCACTCAAGGACTTAGAGGGTCACATGTGGTCTTGAAGTCACAGGTTCCTCTCTCCTGCTTTATTTAGGACCAAATACAAAATCTCCTATTTGGCACTTAAAGCCTTTGGCTCCAATCTACCTTATGAGGCTTGCTCATATAAACATCATTCCTTTTCATGAATGTTATATTATAGTCAAACTGGCCATTTTGAACTGTTGCTCTCACATGACATTTAATCTCCCATCTCTGGACCTTTGCACAGACTGTGAACCCTATCTAGAATGTACTCCCTCCTCATTTCTACCTTAAAGAATCCCTGCTTTTTTTTAATTCTCAGATCAAGTGCTACCTTCTACATGAAGCATTTCCTATTCCTATTTTCCCCTTGAAAAATTACCTTGTATTTATTCTGTATCTACTTTTTATGTGTATATATTTAATTTCTTCCTCTCATTTTTATTTTTGTATCCTAGTACCTCACACAATGTCTGGCACATAATAAATGCTTAAGAAATGCTCGTTGATGAGCTGATTGTTAAGGAAATCGAGGTTAGTAGAAGTAAACAGATTTGCCTAAGGTCTGGAAAATAGTAAGTAGGATTTGAACCGGGACCTCTGACTTCAGATGCTTCATGCTCAAGTATAAGCTTTTGATCTTGCTATTCAAAGCTCTCGGCAAACTCTTTCCAGACTTATCTCACACTATGACCTTTCAGTTGTCCTTCATTATTGTCCTCTGTTCTCTGTTTCTCTTTTATCTTCATTTCTTTGTTGCCTCATTCCTGAAACGTGCTGCCTTCTATTTCCACCTGTTGGATGACTTAGACATGACTTTTCTCCTATTAGATTGCAAATTCCCAAGGCAGGGGACTATAGAGATGAAACATAGCATGTACTGCTGAACTTCATTAATGTGTTAGTTTTACTCAATGCTTTATTTTTCTCTTTCATTTTTATTCTTTATTATAAGTTATGGCTCTCTGGGTAGAGGGGGAAAGATAAACTGGGAAATGAAGGGAATATAAAAACAAGAGCCGTCGATAACATTTAAAAATAAATTAATGGACATAGAAAAGATTCTCATCCAATAATAGAGAGTTGAACCCACATACCTAGGAGGGCAAACTTTCCTCAAGGGACTTGTATGGTCTCTGTAGCTTACCCTGCTACTTTGCTCCTCCAAACTGGGGCTCCCCTTTGCTCTCTATGCGTTTGCCTAAATTTTCTCATTTGCCTCCCTTTGGTGCTTTCCCGAACCCATCCCCCAGGAGGTTTTGGGAGGTACCATGGGTCACCTTATGATTCCTGAAGTCAGGTTGTCTCCACTGTCTCTGCCTATTATGGTATAGCTCTGTGTTGTCCTCGAACTCCGTGGGACCACACCTCACATTCCCAGGTGGAGTCCCTTGGAAGGGAGGGATAACTTCTCAGATTTCAGGTGATAAGTAAGTTGACTCGTCTACAATTCACAAGCTCTCTGCAATACATTTACTTTTTGGTAGTCAATCAGAAGAAATAGATCAAAGACATTCATTAAAATGTCATAATGGGTAGCAAATCAGAAAGACTCATTTTCCTGAGTTCGAATCCTTCCTCAGACACTTACTAGCTGTATGACCCTGGGCAAGTCACTTTACTCTGTTGGCCTCAGTTTCCCCATTTGTAAAATAATCTGGGGAAGGAAATGGCAAACCACTAGAGTATCTCTGCCAAGGAAACTCCAAATGGGTTCAGGAAGAATCAGATATGACTGAAGTAACAAAATGGCATAGTAAGAAAAATGGTCAAATACACTCTGTGTCATTTGGAAGAGTGGATGCCTGCAGATTTCAAAGAACAGAGACATACATACAGGGGACACATGTGGCTAAGGCAACTTAGATTGCTGGAACTGCCAGGCTAGGGTGCCCCCATTCCTGTCTTCTTGTGACATCCTCATGCCAGTGTTGGATTGTAGAGTGTCAGCTAAAGTCATGTTGATGGGCCCTCTAGGCCTGCTCTTGAGTACAATATGTTATATGTCTCTGATGGACTGTCACTAGTCTGCAGATGTAGATTCAGCCAAAGCTCTGCCTAGAGTACTGCTATGTCCTTGAGAAACAATCAGAACCCATAGCAGCAGGCAGATGGTTGACTGTAGTCTCTTATCTCCAGCTTTGGGCTCAGCTGAAATCCATACCTCAGGTACTGCATTGCTCTTTGGAAAGCGTCTAACCCATACCTTACCATCAGAAGGCCTCTTGACTCTAGGATCTGCCATCTCTGCAGCAGGATTTCAGTCCTCAATACCAGATTTTCTACTCCTCTCACCAATTCTATTTGGGCAGGGAGGGGAATGAATCTCTGCTTTCTTCACCTACCCCCTCCTTCACACTTACTGCACTCTCCCTGAAGAGCCAAGGAAAAGGTGAAAAGTGAACTCTGTCTTAAGAGGTGACTATTTAAAATGCGACAAGCTTGCTTTTTATCTAGGCCACAAGGGTTATACCTGATACTCTCAGTCCTCCTTCCAAAATTGATTTCCATTCATTTGTAAATAAAACTATTTTGCGTTTTAAGCTTTGCAATCTGGAGTGTTTCTAAGGTGGGTTGATGTCTATGATTGAGGAATGTCAGGCACTGACATTCTAAAGTTCTAGGTGGACAGGGGCAATGAACCAGGGCAGTGAGATATCCCCAACCCAGGCCTTCCATGTCAGGAGAGCCTCCAACAAAAGGGTTAAATAAAGCTTAGATAAGACATATGGTCTTTGCTTCCAAGTAGCTCGCAAGTCTACTAAAGTTTTCTAATCAATGAGTCAGATTTGCCCACTATCTAGGTCCTGTCTTTGCTAGAGTTGGGTCACAGTAGGTGATAAAACTTCATTGATTTGGATCTCACTGACTGAATCTGTGATTGTTACTTTTGTACCAAAGGTTTGCTAAACAAATTGATTGTGGAGGAAGAGAGACTTCTTAAGACAGGGGAAACCCAACTGCTTTGGAGACTGTGGGAAGAACTTTTAAAACTTCTTAACATAATAGACAGTTTTAAGCATCATCAGGTCCTTTCACACCGTTTACATATGTAAACCATGTGTCTATGTGTCAAAGACCCATGATTTCCTCTATGTGGAAAGCAGCAACTTCCTCAGTTTAGTCTTAAAAAATTCCCTGAGGCTCAGAGAGATTATATGACTGGAATCTGGCAATCCATCCATGCTGCCTCTACAAATAATTATATAGTAATAAAAAATCATCTTTATCTATGTCTGAAAGCTTGTTTTCTAAAGACTTCCATTAAGTGATCCTTATGATATCATAAAATAGCAGAACATCACAGGTCAGAGAGGCTTTAGAGATCATTTCATTGAAATGCTTGATGAGGTATTTAAGGAAATGGAAGGAAGCAAGCATTTACTAAGCACCTACTATGTGTCACTGTGCTAAGCTATTTACAAATATTATCTCTTCTGAGCCTCCCAACACCTCTGAGAGATAGGGGCTATTGTTACCTTCATTCTACAGATGAAGAAACTAAGGCAGAGATTAAGTAACTTGCCCAGAATCACATAATGAGATAAATGATTGTTTCTCTCTTATATTCAATAACTAATTATGGGGAAATACAGTGTTTTTCCTCGTTCTTATTTTCTCATTCTCCACTAGGTCAAATCAATATCTGAAGGACATTACTGATCATGAGAGCCTTTCTTCTCAATCTTGTTCAGACCCCACCCAAGCAGAGAAACCCATTGCGTTCTCCTCAGATTTGGGGAAGTGGTAAGTGGTAGATCCTTCGTCTAGATGGTCCAGGGCCGGGAATGATCCGGAGTAAAAGTGACATAATCAAAGTCATATCCTCCAGCCCCTCACTAGAATAGATCCACCTCTCCTTATAATATCCATTCTTCTCATTAATTGTTAACCAATCAGAGTTGATTGCCACCTGTCAGGAACACCCACTCTTCCAAGGTTATGTAAGTATCAGGAAGCTGTTTTAATCAGTCTTTGGCATTTGAGGGTACCATTGACCCCTTTTATTAATGATCAACTAACAATAATTAATAAAATGATTAATTACCCAGAAGCTATGTCTTCAAACTTTTTATATGTCACAATAGGCTAGTATGTGTCTAAGGCCTGATTTGAACTCAAATCTTCTAAACTCAGACTTAGAGAAACATTGCACCCTCTTATAATATTCAAACTTCATCTAAAAAACATTTATTAAATGACTACTATGTACCGAGTATTATACTAGTTCAGGGGAGATATTAGAATGATTAGATAAAAATAAAGATAAAATGAGGTGTTGACCTAATACTTATACAGAAAACATCACTTACGATTCCTTTCAGCTCTAAAATCAAATGATCCCATATGCATAATAGTTTATAATTTTACTAGAGTAAAGCTACAAAGTGCTGTGTGAGGATAAGTGGGGGGAAGAAAGAAGAGACAAAACTTCATGGAAATCTTTTGAAGAAGGCTGTAAAGGATTGAGGATATTCCAGGCATAGGAAACAAATTGAACAAAAGAGCAGAGGTAGATAAATGGGGGAAATGGACAGAAATGAAGAATGGGGGAGTTTGACTAGAGAAATGGTTCTCAAGGTGTCATCCTAGGATCCTGAGGGTCTCTGGAAACTTTCCAAGGGTCTGTCAGGTCAAAATTGTTTTCATAATAATATTAAAATGTTTTAATTTCTAATATGGTAATAGGGTTCCATCAATTTGTTTTCCTTAATGCTCAAGGTCATAGCACCACACAAATTCAGAGCTGGAAGGAACCTTAGAGGTCATAAAGTCCAGCCCTTGCTTTCATTTTACAGAGGAGGACGTCTAGGCACAGAGAAGTAATTTTGGACTGAGGCAGTATTTGGGTGCTAAACATACCAACACTCAAACAAGAGCTACATAAGGGCAATTTTAAAAAGGCTTTTTACAGAAATGAACAGAGTACTAAACATCTGGGAATAAATCCCTTGCCCCAGGATAAGTCAAACCAAGATATTAACAATTTAAAACCTTTCTAAGGCAATTTATAGGTTAAATGCACTACCAATCAAAATGCCAATGGTCTATCTTATAGAATTAGGTAAAATTATAAAAAGGTATGTGGCAATACAAGCAGGCAAAAATAGCAAAGGGAACTATGAAAAGTTAAATTGCTAAAAGTTTGTACTGCCAGATTTCAAAATACTCTATAAGGTTGTAATTAGGAAAATAACCTCCTCTGGAAGGCTCGGGGCAGAGGATGAAAAGATTCATTGCAGAATTTAAAACTGGTAACCAGCTACCTTAGAGATCAGCTAATTCAACCCATTAAGAAACTGAGGCTCAGAGAACTGAAGGACTCTGGCATGGTCATCTAGCAAGAGAGTGGCAGAATACAACTGGGGCTCAAACCTGGAGCCTCTCAGTATAAAGCTAGTGCTCTTTCTGATTGCTTACCTCCCTGGCTTGCCATAAGTCCCAACTAAAACCTCACCTTCTACAGAAAACCCTCTTATTTCTAGTGCCTTCCCGTTTCTAATTATTTCCTATTTTTCCTATATATGGCTTGCTTTGTATATATTTGTTTGCATGTCATCTCTCCCATTAGGCCGACTGTCTTTTGTCTCCTTTTGTACCCTCAACCCTTAGCACAGTGACTGGCACAAAGTAGATACTTAATAAATGTTGATTGAAGGATCGAGCACGTTGTCTCCTTACACAGGGTACCATGGAAGGAATGTTGGCTCTAGGGAATCAGAGGATCTCCGTTCAAATTCTACCTCTGAACAGTTTGAGTGACCTTCAGAAGGTAACTTCCTCTCCCCAAGTCTCAGCCTCAGTAACCTCCTCTGTAAAATGAGGGAGTTGGACTAAATTATTTGAGGTTCCTCCCTTCCAACTCCAGATCTATGACCCTATGTTACTATTATATCTCCTTTCAGGAGGTCTTGCCCTAGAACCCTAACAATGTTGGAGGCAGAAAACAGAGCTAATAAAATGGAATGCATAGTAAACATGACCCTCATGATAGAACGAAGGTATGAATGGCTCTCTGCCACTCCCAAACAAACCAGAATTGACCCAATGCAATCACCACCCATGGGCTGTGCCCAAACCGCATTCAGTGGATGTTTTTGATGCCGGCAGTCACGTTGCAATCTCCCCATATCTCTAAAAGACAGCCAGACAACCTCAAAAGAGGCCAAGCAGGAAAAAAGTTTCACTCTCTCCCACACCTTCCCCTGAGTCTGAAGAAAGACTTCTGAGGTTGGAGACGCTGAAAAGCTCAAACATTCATTTCCAGATAGGGAGTTTGCACTTGGCTCTAGCTGATTCCTAACTGCTAAACAGCACCACCTGCTGTCTACCCTTTCCTTCATCCCTCCTTGGTAGAAGGAGCGAGGAGGAAACGCCTTCCTTTTATGGTGATGCTGAGGTCGGAGAAGAAATGTCTAAGAGGGATTGGACTTAGATAAGCCACAGGGGTACTACAAGTATATGGAAAGAGGAAGACATGGAGGGAACAGAGTGGAAGAGAAAAGGATTGACAATTCTAGTACATCATTAGCTAAAATGTTTATTTGTAATGAAGATTCACCTAAAAGATCATCAAGAAAATCTAAGGCATGGGCTAATTGGCATGAAGAAACTTTTGGGAAATTCACATTAATCTGCATGTTATGCATAGAATCTGCATATAACCAATACATGTAGGTTTGAAATGCATCTGAGAAGTCAGTATAAATGCCAAGAAAACAAACATTTTATCTATATCAGTCTCCCAATCCAACTGTCTGCAGCTATAAACTAAATTGCTTAATTCTATTCTAATTATTATGAGTTATGATTTTCTTTTGCTTATCACTACGCCCAATTCATGTCTGTACATTTAGTACTCTTTTCCTCCTCTCCGAGGAAAATCCTTGGATTTCTGAATCCATTACTGTTTCTGTCATTAGGTTAGTGAATAGGAATACTAGTCAGTGATTTAACTGGTACAGTGAAAAATCCCAGGTAAGGGTATTTATTCCATCCGCACAGCTTGGCATCTTCTCTGCAATTTACAGTCTTAAAGGTATTCCCTAGACTAATTTACAACGTTGTATTTAGTAATGATTCTCAAGACCAGGGTGGGTGGTGGGGTATGATATGACATTAGGGAGCCTGCTTCCCCTACTTAGATGCTGAACCTATAAAAACTGCAATGACTGAATAAACACCAGGGATGGTATGGATTACAAGCTCTAGGGTTTTAGGCTTCCAGTTGTCTTTAGTCAATATACTGAAAATTAAACAATAATTTTAGTCCAATTATTTAGAGGTAACAAATTTGTGCAATCCAAATATAATCTATTTTGTTTTCCAAAATGGTTGTATCAATTAATCGTCAGCTCTATTAGTCATGAATTGTTGTTCCTGCTTTCCCACATCTCTGCCAACATTCATTCAGAATATCCAGGTAGATGATATATGGATACAAGTGACTTGGCAAGAAGTTCAAAGAATTCAGGATAGTGGGTGTCAGTGAACTTCACCAATCACATCTGCAGGAGGACAGTGGAAGGAGCACTGGTCTGGAGGTAGAGGACCTGAGTTCATTACCTGAGTGACCTTAAGGAAGCCATTTAACTTCTCTGGGCCTCAGCTTGCTCATCTGTAAAATAAAGGGATTGGAACAGATAGTCTCTGAGGTGTCCTTTGACTCTAAATCAATGGTCTCAAGTCCTAGGGACTTTTTTTTCCCATGTTCATATTCCTTAATCCCGCTAAAGTATTTTATATCAGTACCTACCTCCTGCATGGATCTCAGTTAACTTCTTTTCCTAAGACATTTTAAAGTTGTGGTTCGATTTCTGGGCATCCCACCATTGCTACTCCTTGTACCCACTTAATAAATCCGATTCACATTACAAGTAAAGATATCATCTATGATGTCCTTGGTCCTCTTCAGAAAACAAAAGATGTACAACAACATCTCTAAATGTACTTGCTTCCCAGAGCTATGTCCTGGGCCCTCTTCTCTCTTCTTAGAAATCTTACTAATTTTATTCAATTATCTTAGTAATCTTATTTAATTGTCACCTTTATTTTAGTGATTCCCAAAGCCATATCTCTAGACCTGACCTCTCCCAAGACTTTCAGTCCTTAATTTCCAATTGTCTGCTAAATATGTCTACAAAAAAAGACTTCTCAGAAGTTTTGGTAAAGTGAAAAGAATCTTTTTTTCAATATCCCCCTCAAAAGCAACAGTAGAAACACACCAAAGTAATAAAATTACCAAAAATCACTAAAAGAAAATTTTAAAATCATAAAAAAGAATAAACCAACAGAAGTAATCCAACACAAAGAAAATTTGTATATATGTGTTTATATATAAACGCACATATATGTATACTTATGTGTATACACACATATTAGGGAAAATATTATTATGATATTAACAATAATATCATGTATTTATATTATATATTAATATTATATGTAATATGATATAATATATGTTGTGATAATTCTATATTATTTCTATTTAATATTTTTCCTATAATATATAATCATATTAATATGATAAAAATATAATGACATCAATGGTGGCATAAGTAATAAGTTCATATTTTTCTATAAATAATAAAATGGATAATAAACACAATAAAGGAATTAAAGGAAGAAAAATAATTAATTAAAAATTACAATAATCAATAAAGAGAGAAATAGGTACAACTAAGAAATTTCAATTACTACTTACTATTATTTAGCAATATGCATGGAAAAATGTATCAATAGAATTGTAGAATTATTTTACTAAAGGAATGAATGGCAGTGGAAATCAATATGAAAGTAGAAGAATAACCTCAGAAAAAAAATCCAGCTTCAATAAAGAAAAAGATTTGGAAGCAAAGTAGATAGAAGTGACTGATTTGCAAGACAGATTAAAGGAAGAAAACCGAAAATTATAGGCCTTCCCAAAGACTATGAGAAAGAAAAGAATCTGACTACCATATATTTCAGGAAAACAGAGAAGAATATTTTTCCAAACAATATTTTTGGGACACTGGTATAGGCTGCGTGCAGATTGGTAGGTATTGCATGTTGAGTGAGATTATTATTTCTCTCTTATATTAATAATTAATTATTGAATTAGGACCAGAATTTTTTCAGCAGCCTGAAGGTTGTTCCTCTCTGAAGGACATTGCTGAGGTTGAATTAATTAATGAGTTTGAATTAACTTTCTCCTCAGTCTTGTTCAGACCCATTGTGGATGGAGATAAATTCTTTGATTAGATTGATGTAGGCTGGGCAAGTTAGAAGTTAATGACACAAAGTCACATCCCCCAGCCCCACATTAAAATAGGTCCACTTCTCACTGTAATATTCATTCTCATTAATTGTTAACCAGTCAAGGTGGATTGCCACCCTCCCGAACACCCACTCTTTCAAGGGCATATAAACTATGAACCCACCCAACATGAATCAGCTTTGGTACTCAAGAGCATCACTGACCCATTTTATTGGTAAAATGCTAGTATTATTACCAAAATTGTTAATTACCCAGAAACTATGTCTCTCAAACCTTTTAAATGTCACATTGTGACCCCTGAAGTATTGCAGTAGCAGCTCATACTGCCTTTTGTGCTGCCTTTCTAAGTCTGCAAAAAAGACAGGGTAGCACTATATTAATTAACAGGACAAGGAGTATAACATAATTTTCCCATGAGATAATGCCATGACCAAGCCACCAACCTAATGGTCTCATCAAGATCTTTCTGACACACGTTCAATAAAGAAAGTCATATCTATAGATGTGCTAGTAAATGTTTAACAACTGCGGAAGAGGGGAGTAGTATATATGACATACTTTTAAGTATAAACAGCATTATTAACATTTTCTTCCTTGCTTTACTTCCTCCAGCCAGCGAAAAAGCTCATGATAGCACTTTTTTTTAGCAATAGTCATTTTTAAATTAAGCTATGTACATTTTCTTAGACATAGTACTATTGCACACTTAATAGACTAAAATTTAGTACAATATAACTTTTATATGCACTGGAAGAGCAAAAAATTTGTGACTTGCTTTCTTGCAATATTGTCTTTATTGTAGTGGTCTGGAATTGTACCTTCAATATCTCCAAGGTATGCTTGTTGTAATATTTTTGCTGGTGTAGGGTCTTGCCTCAGTATTAATGACTGAGGACATCAGGATGGTGCTTGCTGAACATTCAGATGGCTGTGGCGATTTCTTAAAATAATACAACAATGAAGTTTGCAAGTTGATTGACTCTTCCTTTCATAAAAGATTTCTCTGTAGCATGTGATGCTGTTTGATAGCATTTTACTCACAGTAGAATTTCTTTCAAAATAGAAGACAATTCTCTCAAATCCTGCCAAGGCTTTATCAACTAAGTTTATGTAATATTCTTCAATATTGTTGTTTCAGGGAATAGGGAGGCCCAAGGAGAGGAAGAGAGATGGGGAAATGGCTGTTCAGTGGAACAGTCAAAACAAATATTTATCAATTAAATTTGCTGGCTTATATGGTAGGGTTCATGGCACCCTAAAACAATTGCAGTAGTAATATCAAAGATTACTGATCAAAGACAACCACAACAGGTATAATAATTAAAAAGTTTGAAACATTATAAGAATTACCAAAATGTGACAGACATGATGTGCACACATGAAAAAATGGTATCAATAGACTTACTTCTTCAATCTGTTAAAAAACAAATAAATGCAATAATGTAAAGCAAAATAAAGCAAAATGCAATAAATGAGATATGCCTGTACCTGATAAATATCTTCTGACTGAAAGTTAGATGAATAAATGAAGAAAATTTGAAATTCAATGAATCCTGTCACCCAATTGTGAAACTTCAAGACTACAATGACAAAGATATTGGCTACCTGCAGCTGGATGAGAGACATCACACATCAAGAACACTAATTCAGATTTATAAGATTTTTCTACAAAAATGAGAAACAAAAAAAGCTGAAACTCACATTCTAAGTGTTTCATAATTCTAAACGTTATGATTTAGAAAGTTATGGAAAATGTAGTCTAATTCTAAATTAGATTTTTCTAGCAAAGGTGATCATTTTTTTCCAAGACAAAAAAGAACACTTAAAAATCAAGTTAACTTTGACCAATTAATAGAAAAAAGATGCAATGCTCAGAGCAACCTTTGACATGGAAAAATAAGTGGTATGCAAGATCTTTGAAAATTAGAGGTTGAAGAGAATAAAATTAATATCATCTGGAATAGTTTTGGACTGCCAAACTAAGTATTGTAATCAATAGCTATGTATAAATTTTTGTTTATTACCTGCTTTTGTTTTTGTTAGTATGATGATGGAACCAGCCAATGGGGACCCAGTCCTGAGAGCATGTTTCCTACCCACTTACCATATGGTGAAAAAAAAATTGGCTGCTGAGAAGGAACTAGATCTACATACAAAAGGTTCCAAAGGAATAACCTGACCTCTCTCATTCTCTCTCTGTCTGTCTCTGTCTCTGTCTCTGTCTCTGTCTCTCTCTCTCTCTCTCTCTCGACTATCAACTGAGGAGGCTGAAGAAACCTCTGGGTGTGAAGTCCTTTCCCTCATTTGTTGTCATGTGGCCCAGGACACATGGTTCCTGTATCTCCTTAGTTCCTCTTGTATTTATTCTTTACTAATTGTACATAAATTAGTTTCTTTTTTTAAACTAAATTTTCTTTTTTTTCATATTTCTTTTCTCTTTCTCCCACCTGTTGGAAACATGCTTGACACTAATAGGTATCAAAGAAAATTTATTACAGCAGAGTTCAGAGGAATTGAATACCTTTGGCCAAAAGTGAGCTCAATCCCACCCCCACTCCACTTAGGAAGGAAGAGTACTGAATACAGAAACAAGATGAGCAATATACCATTAGTTCAAGACAGATACTCCCACCAGGAGACAAATTAGTTCGTTCTCCGTTAGGTCACCATCTACTCTACATGCATATTATGTAACCACCCTTGGTGTGTTTCCCCTTCCCAAACATGCTTTAGGACCCATGATCAGAAAATGGAGGGATAATTTTATATGGGGTGTGCCTGCTTACATACATGAGGTGTATTAAGCAAACTCAATGAAGCAAAGCTTTCTCCAGGTTATTCCCAGCCATCTTCCCTGACTTGTTCAAGCCAGTTTCACATACATTCTTATTAACCACATTTTCACATTAGTTGTATTTCATAAAGAATTAAAATGAATAGGAGAAACCATGAGGAAAAAAAACAAACCAAAACATAACATAAGACAAAATATTCTGCTTCATTCTGTGTTTTGATTCCATAGTTCTTTCTCTGGATGTGAATGGCATTTTGCCTCAAGAGTCCTTTGGGAATATTTTAGGTCCTTGCATTGCTGTGAAGGGCTAGGTCTACCAGAAACAATCCTTGTGCATTGTGGCTGATACCGTGTACAATATTCTCCTGGTTCTGCTCATTTCACTCAGCATCAGATCATATAAGTCATTCCAAGGCCTGGACCTTCTTATCAAAAATTTTGTGACTTTCTGAAGGCCACTATCCACCTCCTGATTGGTTGAGTCCACCTGAAGTCAGCTTTCTTATTATCTGACTTATTCTCAATGATTTCATCAACTAATAACTTCTGTGGAAACTTAACTTTTTTCTCTCTTTCACACACCCTTAACCCCACACACACAATGAGAAAGCAAAACAAAATTAACAGGGTGAATGTGTTTCAAAAACAGAAAAGACACAGCTATAACCATGGTGAACTTCAAAAGGTTGCAAGAGCCACTAGAAGTTCAAAAAAAAGAATCCATAGTAGAATTTGCAGACATCTGGGTCTAGTGACAATCTTGAAAAATAACCTGCTTGACATTGCCCTGAAGTGAATTGACCTGACTTCAAATGACCACTTTAAGTTGGAGTTCACAGGGACCAAGGTGTAGAGGGAGAAGTATGATCTAGTTTGGGAGATTTTTATTTTGTCCTTTGACTCTCAGATATAACATCAATGAATTGTTGTTCAGTTGTTTTTCAGTCATGTCTGACTCTTTGTGACACCATTTAGGGTTTTCTTGGTAAAGATACTGGAGTGCTGTGCCATTTCCTTCTCCGGCTCATTTTATAAATGAAGAAAATGAGGCAAACAGGGTTAAGTGACTTGCCCAGAGTCAGACAGCTGGTAAGTGTCTTGGGTCAGATTTGAAGTCAAGAGGTTGAGTCTTCCTGATTCCAGGCCCAGCACTCTATCCACTAGACCAATTAGCTGCTCATCATTGGTTATTATCCCTTTGTAAAATCTAATTGATATTAATGCCACTGATATTGATCAAAATAAAATGGTGAAAATCATATTGGAGCAATAATTACTTATTAGATGATATTTGGGAGCTGGCATTTGTGAAATGATATAAAGGACAGCGTCTGGGATTGGGGACTTGTACACCATAGTACTGGAGAAAAGACAACTTAATATGCTTCCCTAATACCAGAGAGGAGATACAACCAAGCCCTGGAGACTGCAGCTGCTAGTCTAAGTGAGCTTTGGGAGAGTAGCTCCAGGAAGTCATCTCTCTTGGTCTCAGTTTCCTCAATTATAAAAAAAGAGTTGTGAACTAAATGGAAATTTTCTTCCAGCTCTACATGGATGAACTTATGATTCTATGACATTTAAATCTGAACTTATTATCCCTTACCCTCACCTTCCTCAAAAAAAAAAACCAATCACCTGTCCATAATGTCCTCATTTTTGATGAAGGTATCACCATCTTTCCAGTCTTCCAGTCTTCCATAACCTTGAGTTCATCCTTGACCCATCATGCTCCATCAAATCTCATATCCCATCATCTGACAAGTTCTATTTCTTCTATCTCTACAATGTCTTATTTCCATCCCCTACTCTCTACTTCTATTGCCACAACTTTGGCTGAAATCTTTATCACTTCTTAGGAAGACAACAGGAATAAATAGCCTCTTAGCTGCCTTTCCCATCTTTAGGGCTCTCTCCTCTCTAATCATTCACACACCTTCCCTAATAATCTTCCCTGGTTTGTTTTTCTCTACTCACACTTCTTTTAGTCTGCATTTCAGTCAAACTAAACAATTACCCTATTCTCACCCAGATCTCCCTTTTCTCTGCGCCATTAATCATGCTTTCATCTATATCTGGAATGGATTCTCCCCCACCTTTATTTATTGGAATTTCTCTTTTCTTCAAGGCCTAATTCATGCTTCATAAAGTCTTCCCAGATGACCTCTTCCCTCTCAGACTGACCAATTGGCTGCTTCCTTCTCAAAAACTCTCTTTTGTAGGTTAAACTCATTTTTATGCCTGTCTTAGTCACCTCTTCAAATAGAGTCGGGGACTTCATCTTATTTCATTTTATACCTCCAGTCTAACAAGTTCCTTTGTATGTTTTATAGGTTTAATAAATGTTTGTAGAATGGCATTGAATTTTTATCCAACAAGAATTATCTGACAAGTTTCACATGTGGTTTCTTTCACCTTCTGAAAGATAAAATTATTACCAGAACAAATCAATAATTTATCAGTTGGAAAGACAACCACTTATTTGAAGTTACTCATAACTATGGTCTGTGTCAGTTTTGTAGCCTGTGTTAGGAACATATTATCCAATTCTTCTAGCTGACTTGTAATATAATCCTACCACTATATTACTTCTCCTTCTCCTTCCTTTGATCCTCACCCAAATACTGTCAGTCATGTTAACTTCACTGCCCCCTTCAGGTTTATGAATTTCTACATAAGTGAATCCCTTCTTGATATTCAAAGATACCTTACACCCCTAGCATAGGGGATAGCCAGAGAAAATGCCCAGAACACAGAGATAGATTGTCTTTTTCTTGGAATGGTGTATCAGTAAGCACCCCAACAAACACAGAGGGGCCTGCTATCACAGGTTCTTAGATCTGCATTCATAAAAGGAAAGCAACTTTTAAGCAGTTAGCAATCACTTTAATAGAGCTCATATATCATTCACCTACTTCAGGGGAGTCAGCACCCTGAACTTCAAAGAAAATACAGAGAAATCAAAATATCAACAGACATGGCTTCCTCTGCCTGAATTCAACATACAATTGGACCCCAACTATCTGACCATAGTTACCAGGGAGGGAAGCAAGACATCTGGATTTTCAAAGCCCGGGGCTCCTTCAGTGTCTTCCCAGAGTCCTCCTCTGGCCAAACAAACACAGTCAGTAAACTCCCAAATCAATAGACATGGCTTCCTCTGCCTGACCATAATTCAAAAGCTAGCCCAAATGTCTGACCATAGTTACTAGAGAGGGAAGCACTGATATCTGGGTTTTGAAAGCTGGGGAACTCTTTAAAGTGACTTCCCCGCATCCTCATCTGGCACTCAAACTTTCTTAGAAAAACTAAGCCCTAAAGTAAAACTACACCCTAAGAGTATTTATACACTTGTTAGAACCAGAGGGCATAACACTCTGACCCAGTACTGAAATAGAAAAAACAAAAGGTACTTGGGATCCTCTTACAAAACAACTCCCCTAATCAAGCTTTCCACAATGGACAAGCCCATCAGTGGGTGGGAAAGATCTTTAATCACATTATTCAAGCAGAGGCACTTTTAGTAAAATAGTAAAAGATCCTAATTTGATTGCCATCACAAATAACCAGGAAACCAGTGTCAAGTATGTTGAGTAAGGTATAAGAAGCCTAGAAAGGTTAAACAGAACTTTTTGTATTTGTTCAGGCAACAGGAAGTCACTGGAGTTTATTGACTAGAGGGGCAACGTGATCCAACCTGCATTTTAGGAAAACCAGTCAGTCAATAAACATTTATTAAGCACATACTATATTCCAGACACTGTGCTAAGCAATAGTAATACAAAAAAAAAAAAAGCAAAATACAGTTCCTGCCCTAAAGGAGCTCACAGTCTAATGAAAGAGGTAACAGCAAACAAGTGACATATTGGGTAAACTCCTAAGCTGCAGATAACCAACAGAGAAAAGGCATTAGAATTAAAGGGGATTGGATAAGGCTTCCTGTAGAAGGTAGGATTTTATTTTATTTATTTATTCTTAACACAGTTTATAACAGATAAAGCAATTCAAACTTTTGGTTAGGTGATACATCTTTTTAAAGCATTTACAATATGGACCACAAAAGAATTTTTTTTTTTTAAGCATTAACAACTGAGACACAAATAATATTTACGTTGCTAATTTCACAAGCTCTTGACCTAATTGTCTCCACAGTATTACTAAGAATTAAAGGCCCTAACTTAATGTTGTTGGTCTAAAGTCCTATGCCTAATAGCTTAATTTTAGACAACCTTGGATGTTCTCCTACCCCTAATCTATAATGGAATAGGTCTGGTATTAAGCTTACAAACCTTTTGACTATAGGAAATTGCCACCAATAGTAAGGACATTGCAGGGATACAATATCTCCCCAACTTCATGTCAATCCCAGGCAGGATTAGATTATCCACTTGCATTCAGTCAGGCTTAAAGTCTGCCAGGTGTCAGTGGGGAAATTGAATCAGGAGAATCCCACCTCAGCTTATGCTCAACAGCTGCTCTCCCACCCTTCCCTTGAGATCACCTATGCAGTTCATTCCAGCATCTCATCAGCTTACTGGCATCATGTATTGGAGGCTCAGATCGCCTTTCTTGCTTCCCATCCCTGGAGTTAGACTCAGAAGAACAGTCACTTAATAGTCCCATAGCATCTAAAAATGGCAAGTTCCAATGATCAGGTTTC
>CM053769.1:195518179-195550355 GCA_028658325.1 Potorous gilbertii
TAAAGATGTCATTGATTTATTCTTAGTAATTAATTCAGTCTATTGTTTTAATACTAATTGCTTTTACCTCACTTTGTAACATGTCCAATTTTTCTCCCCATTACTCCCCTCCCCCCACTTCCTAAAACCTTGCATTCTGATTACTCCTTCCCTCAATGTACCCTCCCCTCCATCATACCCCACCCCTCTCCTATTCCCATCTTCTCTCTTTTCTTACAGGGCAAGATGAATTTCCATACCCCTATCCCTATATTTCTTATTTCCTGATTATATGCAATAAAAATTCTCAACATTCGTTTCTAATACTTTGAATTCCAACTTCTCCCCCTCTCCCTCCCCTCCCCAGTCCCACTGAGAAGGGAAGCAATTCAACATAAATATGTGTTATTTTGCAAAAGACTTCCATAGTAATCATGTGTAATACTAATTATATTGCCCTCTGACCTACCCTCTCCCTTCTAATTTTACCCCCCTACAATTGGCCTTGTCCCTTCTTGAAAGTGTTTATTTCTAGTGACTCCCTTCTCCCATTTGCCCTCCCTTTTAACATTTCCCTCACCCCACTTGTCACCTCTTCTACTTTCCTGTGATGTGATATAAATTTTCATATCAAATACTGAGAAAAGATTCAAAAGTTAAAAATATTTTCTTTCCATGTAGTAATGTAAAGAGTTCAGCTTTAGAGAATCTTTTATGATTTTTCTTTCCTGTTTACCTTTTCATGCTTCTCTTGATTTTTGTCTTGGGAAGTCAAATTTTTAAATACAGATCTGGTCTTTTCCTCAAAATGAAATCTTGAAAGTCATCTATATCACTGAATGACCATTTTTTCCCTTGAAGTATTATATTCAGATTTGCTGGGTAGGTGATTCTTGGTTTCAATCCCAGTTTCTTTAACTTCTGGAATTTCCCACTCCAAGCCTTTTGATCGTTTAATGTTGAAGCTGCCAGATCCTGTGTTATTCTGATTGTATTTCCACGGTACTTAAATTGTCTCTTTCTAGCTGCTTGCAGTATTTTCTCCTTGATCTGGGAACTCTGAAATTTGGCCACAATATTCCTAGGAGTTTCTCTGTTCAGATTTCTTTCAGGAGGTGATTGGTGAATTCTTTCAATATCCATTTTGCCCTCTGATTCTATAATATCAGGGCAGTTTTCCTCGATAATTTCATGGAAGATGATGTCTAGGCTCTTTTTTTGATCATGGCTTTCAGGTAGTCCAATAATTTTTTAAATTATTTCTCCTGGATCTATTTTCCAGGTCAGTTGTTTTTCCAATGAGTTGTTTCACCTTATCTTCTATTTTTTCAAATTTTTGGTTTTGTTTACTAACTTCTTGGTTTAACTCATAGTCATTCGTTTCCCTGGACTCAATTCTCTTTTTCAGTGTATTATTAAAGTTCAGTCCATTTGGCTAATTCTGCTTCTTAAAATCTCCTTCTCCTCATTAGCTTTTTGGACCTTTTTTTTCCAATTCAGTTAGCCTCTTTTTAAAGCTGTTATTTTCCTCAGCATTTTTTTGGTTTTCCCTTAGTAAGCTGCTAACTTGTTTTTTAAGGTCTTCTATTGCCTGAGTCAAGTTTAAGTTCCCTTTGGAGGCAGGGGCCTTGACTTCCTCTGACAATATGCCTTGTTATTCTTCATCCAAAAGGATGGGGGGAGACACCTATTCCCCTAGAAAGTAACCTTCTATGGTCTTATTTTTTTTCCCTTTTTCTGGGCATTTTCCCAGCCAGTTACTTGACTTCTGAGTTTCCTCTCCACAACCACTTCACCTCCAGTTCCATCCAGCCAGCCCTTGGGGGCTGAGATTCAAATGCTGCTCCCAAGTTTTAGGGGCTTTTGGCCCGGGGGGGGGGGGGGACTGCTATTCAGTGTGAGATTAAGTTCAGCTGCTCAAGTGGGGGCAGGGCCACCACACAGGGCTTAGTTCCCTCGGGGGTTTACTTGGAGACCTTCAACAATGGATCTGGGCTCCTGCCTGCTTTGGGAGCCCCTGTCTGCTGCTGCCTCTGTTGCTGCCTCCTGAGGGAGCCTGAGTTATGGGGACACCCCGCTCCCCTCTCAACCAGCCAAAAAGATCCTCTTACTGACCTTTGGCACTTGTGGGTTGAGGACTCTGTGCTGCTGCTGGAGATTCTGTCCCTGAAGCTTGCTTGGATCTGCTCCTCTCAGTGCTGTGTGGCCAAGGCAGGGCTGGGTTCTGCTCCGAGTCCAGTGTGTGACAGACCTTTCCCATCAGTTTTTCTCTCTGGAACAGAGATCTCCTCCACTCTATTGTTCTGTGGCTTCTGTTGCTCTAGAATTTGTTGAGAGTTCTTCTTTACAGATGTTTTATGGGCTGTGAGGTAAGAGCTAAGCGTCTATGTATACTTCTACTCCACCTTCTTGGCTCCTTCCCCAGAAGGTAGGATTTTAGGAGGGCCTTAAAAAAGCCAGAGAGGTCAGTAGTCAGGGTGAAGAAGTGAAGACATCCCAGGGATGGGATATAGCCAGAGAAAATGCCCTGAGTCAGGAGTTGGAGAACTTTGTGCAAAACAGTAAAAGAAAGTCAAAGTCATTGGACTGAAAAGTGCATAGGGGGTCTGGTGGGGAGATGTAAAAAGACTGGAAAGGTATGGGAGGCAGGTTATGAAGGACTTGGAATGCCAAACAAAGGATTTTCATATTTCATCCTGGAAGGGATAGGGACCAATTGGAGTTTATTGGGGGCAAAGAGAGATTTGACTTGATCAAAACTGGACTTTAAAAAGCTCAATATGGCAGCTGAGTGAAGGTTGGATTGGAATGAGGGGAGACTTGAGGCAGGGAAACCAACCAAGCCTGAGGTAATGTGGGCAGGCAGAAGCCCAGTAAAGGGGAACATAGAGCAGGGATAGATATCACCAGAAGACAAAGGATGTCCTGCAGCATGAAGTGCATAATTTGTCTCTCCAGAAATCTTCCCTGAATACTCATGTCCCCAATGTGTGTGTATCTATGCTCAATCCCTTTATCTATGTCTACTCTCCAGGTATTTATGGGTATCTATCTGTAGGAGAATTTGCCCTGGGTTTATGGAGGGAATGGTCCATTGATACTGTTTTAGGTTATTTGATTAAATACTTTATTTGGTGTTCAAAGCCTAGCCCTTTCCTACTTGTCCAATCTTCTGACAATTTATTCCCCACTCCTCATTCTCATCCTCACTGGCCTCCTGACTATTCTACAAACAAGACTTTCCATCTCTTGACTCCAGACATTTTCACTGGCTGGCCCCCATGCCTGGGATATTGGGAGAATGTATCAGATTCTGTGGAAAGGTGAGATAGGAAGAAGTATTGTTGATTAAAATCATAAATGTGGGTTAATATTAGTATTTTGTGTTTTCTCCCTTTTTTACACTTTAGGGGATTCTACGAGTCCAAATAATTTTCCTGGGGGCTAGAAATTAAGTTGTCTTTTTACTTGACATCTGCATTTGTTATCTTGAGAGCTTGTATGGGAATTTGGGACCCCATTTAGCCACATCAGTGGAAACCTAGACATGAACTATATTCTGAGATTTCTGAGAGACTGGTCAAGGATATATCAGCCATATATCATTATAATTCTTCTATACAGTATGACTAATGTGAAAATATATTTAATAGGAATGTATATGTAGAGCCTATATCAGATTGCATGCAGTCTTAGTGAAGGGGAAGAGGAGGGAGGGGGAGAGAATTTTAAACTTATAGAAGTGAATGTTGAAAACTAAAAATAAATAAATTAACTTCCCCCCCCCAAAAAAAGTTTATACAGCATTGTACAAAAATCTGACTGATACATCCTTGACCAGAGTTAGGATCTTTTGGAGCACACCCACAATTGGAACTGAGTCATATGAGTCCAAAGCTTGGGTTATATTTATTATATACATTTTGCTGGTGTTTTGCTTATAACATCCAATTTTTTCAAGTTAGCCAATGAGGCGATTCCATTCAAACATTTGTCCTGCTTTGTCCTGATTGGCCAGGGCCTATCACCTAGATGTCCAAACTACTAACTGAAAAGCCAGCTATTACCCAAATAAGAATATGCTACAAGGGTGAACTGTGCCAACCAATAAGTAAAATATAGTCTTTGAAAGGACCACTTGAACGTTGCCATAATCTCTAGGAAAACCACAAAACTCAGTTCCACAGTGACTTGGTAGAAACATTTCTGTATCTACTGGTCTGTGTGATACCCGGTCTTGAAGCCTGTGTCCAAAGTGAGAGCCTCTCTGCAGACAGGAAAACTGGAGCCTGGGCTGACTGAGCAGGAATTCTCAGCTAAGAACCATGCAGGCAAGAGCTCCTATCAACCTGGATGCCTTACCACACTGTGGGAACAGAATTCTTTCTTTCTTTCTTTTCTTTCTTTCTTTCCTTTCTTTCTTTCTTCCTTTCTTCTTTTTTAGTCAATTTGTTTTAGTTTTCAACATTCACTTACATAAGTTTTGAATTTTCTCCCCCTCCTCCTCCTCCTCTCACTCCCCAAGACAGCCTACAATCCTCTACATATACATTCCTATTAAACATATTTTCTCATTAGTCATGTTGTATAGAAGAATTATAATGAATGGGAGGAAACCTGAGAAAGAAAAAATAAAACAAGAAAAAAGAAAATAGTCTGCCTTGCTCTACATTCAGACTCCATAGTTCTTTCTCTGGAGGTGGATGATATTTTCCATCATGAGACCTTTGGAATTGTTTTAGATCCTTGCATTGCTGAGAAGGGCTAAGTCTATTAAAATCAGTCATCACAGATTGTGGCTGTAACTATGTACAATGTTCTCCTGGTTCTGCTCCCTTCACTCAGCATCAATTCATATAAATCTTTCTAGACTTTTCTCAAGTCTGCCTGTTCAACATTTCTTATAGCACAATAGTATTCTATCACATTCGTATACCACAACTTGTTCAGCCATTCCCCAATTTCCAGTTCTTGGCCACCACAAAAAGAGCTGCATAAATATTTTTGTACATGTGGGTGGGTCCTTTTGCCATTTTTATGATCTTTTCTGGGATACAGCTGAGCAGAATTCTTTTAATCTCACTGTTTACTGTCCTAGTGTAGCCAGTTTTTGTCCTACTGGAAGCTTGCTGGCAACATATCGCCAATATTCTTGTTATCTTGCAGGGTTATATAAGCCCATACACATGCATATATATGTATTTTTAAAGATCCTTAATAAATGCATTAGGAATTCAAAAGAGAGTCTACTCATCACTTTTTCCCGTTCAGCATTTTCAATTTCAGAAATCTAAATAAGAGTAAATCAACCAAGACACAATAATAACAATAGCTAATGCTCATGGGCAGGCAAGGCAGCCTTACAGAAACGGTGAGGCACCCAGAGGGAGAGACAGGTGGCCACATGGGCTAAATGAATCAAACCACCTCAACCACAACTTCCCTTCAGCCCCTAATCATAGTCCAGAACCAAGAGGACCCAGAAGCCCTAGGAGTAACAGTGTCTCCCTACAGATCAACCCTGGTTCCTACAGCCATCATTGAGTGAAACAACACTTCTGGAGGAGGACTTTGTCATCCTCACCACCAGCAGCACAAACAGGTAGCTCATGGCTACCAATAGGCAGGTACACCTAGAACACTGGGATCATAGGAGCCTCCTCAGCACCCCACCCCTTTAGACCCCTAGCCCTGCTTCTAATTTGGCTCCAGCCACTCTCATCCAGGGAAGCAACTCTTATGGGTGGGACATTTGGCAACTGCTTTTGCCAGGGCTACTACCCCTGCCTCCTCAGTGCAATATTCTTTCCACCAAAGTCCTTGGCACTGCCAAACTGTTCTGCCTCAGAAACAGAAATGGTGTTATTAGTAGAAATGACATTCATGAAGATGTTTTACCATCTGTTTTGCCTTAGAACCATGAGACCTTTCCATCTGCCTTGCAACAGAAACCTCCTATGTGAGCTGTCTCTGTGGTTATTTTAATGTTTTTCTAGTTTTAGCCCAAGGACTTTGCACATAATGAACAGTTAATGCCTCTTCATTAATTAATTCATTGCCACCCAACCAGCCCACCTTCTTTTCCCACTATATTGCCCTTCAGGATATCTTTTATGCCACTTCGGAGGCAAAAGTCATCACCCTTAATGTTCTGCAGCTGTTTGTGGGACACTGGCACTTATGACAGGGCACCTGGGCAATGGCTGTGATGCGCAGAAAATGCTTTGCAAAGGGTAAGTGTTGTAAAAAGAAGCAGGCACATGATCTTTTCATACTACTTTTTATTCCGTAAGAAAGTAGTCTTTCCTGAAAGCTTTGTCCCTTCAACCCTCAATGCTGGAAGCTTGGGCTCTGAACCCTCAGGTACCACCGAATCCTTGGGTGGTGGCTCCCTGGGCTGTGGGCCTGGACCTATTGCAAGGATGGCCTCATTGATACTCTGGGTAATGTAGTCAATGTTCTGACTGTTGATGCAGGTGAGGTTGATCTGTCCAGTCTTGGGGATGTAGACATGCTTCTTTGTGACCAGGTAGTCCACTTGATCAACTAATGAATAAACATAGGGCCTAGAGACTAGATCTGTCACACCATATACCACCCTAGGGTATGTCCCTGGGGTGGGGCAGGGCAGGGTAAGGCCAGAAGAAAAGGCCTACTTTCTGGAAACAAACTTTCCTAGCGTTCTAGCCAGCTTTTTCTTTGGTATGAATTAAGATCTCGAAAAATACTTCCAGGAGTCAAAGCCTCCCCAGAGTGGTTGAAATTAGAGTAAAATATAGTAGGAAAATATTTAATAAAATAAATATAAATACAATAGAACATAGATAATGGCAATATATCATTCTATAACATAGATAATAATATAATAGATAACAGAACAAAGATAAATATCATTTTCTAAGTCAACATATGAGTGGCAGGAATCTTTATGGAGGTTAGTGGTTCCTGTTCCTAGCAGAGTGTGGAGCACTAGTCTAGAACATAGACCACTTGGAGAATGGGAAAGATGTGATTCCCATGGGTCTTTGCCTTGAAGAACAATTTCTCCCCCGCAAAAAGAAATTTAGTAAAAAGTCGATAAAGTACTTTACCAAAGACCAATGGAAATGCTCCCCAAGGATATTGTTAGCTTATTCAAGTCAAGTTCTATGCATTTCTAAAATTGAGAGTAGAGTTATGGATTGGGGAGTCCCCCCAACTGGGTTTTCTGTTCAAGTCAAACAAGAACTAAAGAAGAGGCTGTATATGGGGAGAAGGGTAGGAGAGGGGAAAAGAGATTCCTTGTCCTATTTACCACTGATGCCAAGGAAGCTGTGCATCCCATCCTGCTCTGTGATATGTTCCCAGGACCCTGGTGTACCTAGGAGTCGAAGCTTCTCCTTCACTTTCTCCCTGGTTAACATGATGTTTTCTACTACCCCTCTTAGACTTTTCTTCCTGCAATATCCAAGAAAGAGGAAAGAGGTATGTAAGAATATGCAACCCACACATCCCATTTCCACTTCACCAAAGGTTAGAGGTATCTGAGGACTAGCTAGAGGGAATAACTAGCCTTCGAGACAATCCCATGTCAAATCTATTCATTGCCGAAATAAACTTCTCAAGGTACTCTATGGCGAAAAAAATTCTATGTTGAGTTTATCTTTGGATATATATGTTGCCTTGCATGTAATAGCAGATGCTTGATGTTTGCTGAAGGAACGCAGAATAAATCATTCAATCTTACTGTCCAGAAAAATGGAAGTTGCTAAAGTGCAAGGACTATTTCCTTTGAATTTCTGTATCTCAGCACCTCCAGAACCATGTGCTTGATTAATGTGTAATGAATTTAATTGAATGTAGGTTATGCCTATATTGATATTCTGTTCTCAACATTATAGTTATAAGGCCTTCTGGCTTCATCAAGGGCTATTAAAGAGTCGGAAGAGTATTTGAACCCAAATCCTGCTTAGAAGCCTTGAATTTGTCAACAAATCAACATAGTAAATACTACTAAATACAACATTCTTCTTATGTCCTTTGAGTACCATTTAAGTCCCTTGACCCAATATATGTTAGTTAGACTCACTTCTCTGAACTTTGGTTTCCTTATCTGTAAAGTGGAAATAATTGTACTATACTACTCACCTACCTCTCAGGGGTGTTGTGAGAAAAGATGAGATAATGGGTGATAAATGCTAGCTGAGTTGAACTAAAGGGAATTAAAATGAAGTGAATTCAGTCTGGGAGTAGGAATCTCCTAAGCTCTACATTTCTGTCTACTCTGCTCCCTTTCCATTTCTCCCCGCTGCTTCTTACCACTCTACCCTTAGGGCCGGGTTACTGAGAATGGTGGTGATCACTCTTGACCCGAAGGCAGGAGGGCTCTGCCACAGATACCGGGCATACATGTCCAGCTGGGAGCGAATACACAGTAAGGCTTTGTTGCTCATTGCCACAACAACCAGGTTGCCTATACGCTCATCTGCAGCAATCATAAACATGGTGCAAAAGAACAATCAGGTCAGAGTGTTGCTGGCCCCCAAATCCCCAGCCCCCTCTAGGTCCATGGCCCATAACCAGGGAGAGAAAATCCATCTACCTCCAGCACCATATCCCAATCCCAAAGGGAGTTCCATCCCTCTAATGCTAACCCAGCTGGATAAAGGAGGTCAGAGCCCTCTAAAGCATCCAGGGGTGCTCCTACTGCTGCTACATCTTCTAGAACCCCTGATTTTCCCAGGAGAATGGTAGACAGCTAGCACACATCTTGCCACCATGTGTTTGGCTCCAAAGTCAGCACCAAACCTTCCCTTTTCCCACTGACCCATGCCCAGATTATACCATAGAGGCCAAAAGAATTAGAAAGACACTGGCTGCAGAAGAACTCAAAGCCTTGAGCCACAAAATAGCGTAAAATCTTGTTGTCCCGGTCCGGGTCACCACTGACAAAACCCTGATCCGGCACATCGAAGAAGAGGAAAATCTGCTTTCTCTGTAGAGGAAGAGGACAAAACTGAAACAGTTGGGGAGACACAGTGGAGAGGAAAGAGATGGCAGTTCAAAGAGCAGAGCAGACAGATTGGGTTCACCTTCATTATTTTAGCCAACTTTATCCATTTTTTTCGGGGCAGGATGAAGCTCCCAGGGTTGTATAGCACAAGGATGCTTCTTTCAGGGGCATGCTGTAGGCAAAGATCATCTCAGCCACTCTCACCCTGCCCCAAGAGGTTGGTGGCAAGAATGAGGAGGGGAACTCCACAGCTAGGAGGGAGGTATGATGCTAAGAGGGGAGAGAGGTATGAGGTAATGGAGGTAGGGAGAGGGATCTGAGGAAGAAAATAAGCAGGAAAGGGGATGAGGATTCCTACCTCCACTACATCAAAAAGCTTGCCTGTGTCTGAAACTAGCCGATAAGGATCCCAGAAGGTATACTCACGAATAGAAAAGCCCAATTCCTGGAAGATGAGTCCATGTTGCTCTGTGGAAACACACATACATACACACACACACAGACCCTCATCCCAACCCACACATCAACCAACACATGGGATATGGAGTGGGAGGATAAGGCGGAAAGCTTTCAACTTGGATTATGGGTCATTCATTGGCTGAGGATGATCCTCTTAACTATTAAGCAAGTAACTTCAAAGTGGAGCAGTCACGGGACAGGATGAAGGGAAGAAAGTCTTAGCTTATTCCCAATTATCACTGGTGGAAAGTAAGGAGAAAAAAAAGTTGGATCTGGTCCTAAAGACAGAACTATAACAAGGGACACTCTGGCAACCTGTCATCCTATTGGGAAAGCTAGACTTCAGAACAAATGAGCAGAAGAGAAAACATGTGTAATGGAATGGGAGAGAGTCCTTCCTCCTTTGGTACCACTTACCCTTTTGTGATGGCTGTAAATACACCACTCGAGACCCCCGATACCAATCCTTGAGGAACTTTGCCCCAAGTCGAATGGCACCACTCCCACCAATAGTATGCACACCCCCTACCTACCAGTAAAGAAAATAAACAATAAAAATAATACCTTTAGCTACATCAAATACCTTTATATTCCCCAAACTTCTACTAAATGATTTACTATGTACAAGGCTCTGTGCTAGGCTCTGGGATACGAAGATGGAAAAGAAATTGTCAATGTCTTCAGTGAGCTTATAGTCACACAAATAAGGATGATAACACATTGTAAAATGTGATAAGTGTATTATCAACATTATCTCTACTGCCCATCTCCCACTCCCCTCCAAAACATCTCTACCCCCTCTTCTAACTTTCCTATCTCTGCTGATAGCTCCATCATTCTCTCAGTTTCCTTTGATTCTTCCTCCCCTCATACATCCAACAATTTGACAATTCCTCTTTCTTTTACTTTTGAAATAGCTTTTGCATCCAATCTATCTTTGGCACTCCCTACTTTAATTATCTAAATTCAAGTCCCTCTCTCTTCTGACCTAGACTATAGTAACAACTTCCTAACTGGTCTTTTGGCTTCCGGTCTCTCCTGTCTCCTGTCTCATCCCATCACCTGTCCATCTCTTTTCCTAATGCACCACTATAATATCACTTCTTAATTGACTCACCATTATCTAAAGCCGAGACTCCTGATTCTGATATTTAAGGCTCTTCACAATATAGTTTCAATCTATCTTCCCAGTCTAATCTAAGAATATTCTCCTTCACACATTCTACATTCCTACCAAGCTGTACTCTAGTATTCTATAGCCCTCCATTTTTACCTTGCCCTCTCCCATCCCCATTCCTTTGCTCATTACGTCTTCCCTTGAAATAGATTCCTTCCTAATTCCATCTGTTGAAGTCTCTACCTTCCTTCAATGCCCAATTCAAATACTAGCTGTTTATTGAAACCTTCTGTGACCCCTACCTCACTATCCTCTACTCCTAAATGAAAGTGATTTCTCCCTCCTCCGATGCTTTCGCATAATATTCTTCCTCTACTTCTTCCTGAGTCACAGTCTTACTTCTATAATATTGATTTCTGTCCCCAATACATCAACAATCAACTTTTAATTAGACTGTATGCTCATGGAGGACAAACACTTTGCTATTTTTCTTTTTTGTATCCCTAATACCTAGCAGAAGGCCTTACACAAAGTAAGCACTTAATAAGTATTTGTTGACTTTTAAACTGGAGAAAGGAAGATGAAAGATCAGGGATAGAGGGATCTCTCCTCCCTGAGGAGTCAGAATAGGTCTCAGGGAGAAGTAGAAGGAGAAAAAGAAGGAAGATAAGCAGGAAATGGGGGAAAAGAGGAGGAGGAAGGGAAAAAGGAGAAAGAAGAGGAAGAGAAATAATCAGGAGAAAGAGAAAGAAAATGAGGAGGAGGAGAAAGAAGAGGAGAAGGAAAAGGAGAAAGAATTAGAGGAGAAGGAATAAGAAGAAGACAATGAGGAGGAGGAGAGGCAGAAAGAGAAGAAGGAGGAAAAGGAGAAGTTCTGGAAAAAGACCTAAGCTGAGCCTTGAAGAAAAAGAAGGATTTCAGTAGGAGAGGTGGAGGGAAGAGGAAAGGGGAGTCCATTTCAGACTTGGGAGATAACCTGTACATTTGGCTGGAATATAGAGTATACAAAGGAGATCAATGTGGAAAAAGGGTTAGAAAAGTAGGCTCCAGCCAAATTACAGAAAGTCTTGAGTGTCACATTAAAGATTTTGTATTGTATCAATAGAGAGCCTCTAAACGTTTGTGAGCAGAGTAGCTTCAAAAAGTTTAAAGTGCTTTTTTCTTGTTACTTCACTGAGAGACAGTGGTTTAAAATAGGAAGACACCTGGACTAGAAACTAATAGACTCAAATTCTAATCTAGAATCTTGGCAAATTATTTAAAATTCAGTTTTCTCTTCCTTCCATATTATGATAACAATGGCCTGGAAAGGATTGTTCTGTATCTATAGATGGTTTAGGTGCTTTGGCAGGCTTAATTTTTTCCTTCGATTGGGGAGATAGTGAGAAAGTCATTTTCTGCTGCCATGCCTGCTAGAAATCTAACAGTCTCCTCAACACAGAGGGATTGCTCACTAGATACCCCTTCCAGATGACCAAATAGTAAAGAGCTGGGGATGACCAATAATTATAGTACATCAGAATTCACCTAGTACAACCCCATTTTACACATGAAGAAACTGAGAATTTCTCTCAATGAAAGGATAGATGAGAAAGCCCTTTGAAGCTACTTTGCTGAAAAGCCCTTCAGGGATGCCCCTTACTTTGTTGGAGCCTAGTTAGGGCAAAGTGAAGGAGAGAAAGAAGTCTTCTCACCCTGTTGTCCACAATGGCTGGGCTATGACGGCCAACAAGTAGCTCTGTGGCCACACGAATGAATGCTTCCAAGCCATGCTCAGGCAGGTATTCATAGCTGAGGGAAGGATCATGGGCAAGCTTATTCAGGGTTTTAGGCACCACAGGTGGTAGCCAGGGAACCTCATTTCCTGTCATGCAAACTGTGAAGGAGATCAGAAAGAGAATTCTGGAAACCACTGGTTTCTAGTAGTTTTCAGACATTCTGCCTACAGTTTCATTGTCCAAGGCTTCCCCTGAGAGTTACCTAGGATAAGAGACCTTGAGTACCATTGTCTTTTTTTCTTTGCCAAATAATGTGTTATTAGTCAGTGTATATAATTTCTTTTTATAAAGGTCACAGATGAATTCTGAACCCTTTTCATGGTTGAGAGTTGACATATATGCATTCAAACTATGGCCAGCATGTATCAGATTCCATCTTTTTCAAACTATTAACCGCAAGGATAAGATCCAGTTGCATATCATATTTAGAACCATTCTTGGTTCAAAGGACCTGGGAATTGGGCACATAGAGGAAAGGGCAGCTACAATGAATATGTGGACTGGAAGGGGTAAGACGGGCAAAAGGGCCATGGTTCTTATCATGTTTCTAAAAATCGTATGGAAGACAGAGAAGGAGTAGAAGGGATTGATGGAAGACCTTGGATAATTTAGCACTATCCCTTCCCACTCACAATAGCAACTCTGTTACTAAGAAGAGAAATCACTGAAGACAAAGGCTTAGAATATCTCTTCTCCCACATTCCCCCTTCTCCACCTGCCCAAGAATAAGTTAGCCTTGCCCAAAACATGTTAAACACTGAATCCATAACCCTCAGCTCATGCAACATCTACCTCCATAGGCCAGGTACACCTTATTGGGGTTCTTATCTTCTTGGAAGTCATCTAGTAATTTGCCCACTGCTTTCGAGGCAAAGGGCACATCCAAGAATACAGAAAGAGTAGGCATAATTGAGATGAAAACTGAACAAAGTCTAACAGTACAGAGAACCACTTTCCTTGCTGTGTTCTCTTCAGACACCTCCCACACCCACTTCTTTCCTTCTTTTTCCTACTTCCTGTTTTCTTCTTAAGTAGAGTCTAGGGTGGCATTGAGAAGCCAGTTACCAAAGCAACATAATACCAGGAGGTCAGGTACCATGACAATAATAGTCAACAAATGCAACTTAAACATTCCGTGAGAATGACAGCAGCACCCACTAAGAAATGCCTGATGTGAAAGATTGTCTGACTCCTGGAAAGAGGATCCTAATAAAAAATGAGATTCCCTTATTCACTCACCCCTGCCATTACTACCAACAACAAAAACCAAGAGTGGCGAACCACCCGTACAAGGATGTAGAATAATCTCATTCCTAATTACTATCACCACAACAAAAAAGGTAAGATGGCTTAAGCTGTTAGAGCAAGAAAGGAGTTGTTGCTGTTGATATCCTTGAGGAGGCACCACACTCTGTCCCACTAGGATTTCCTACCGCTAGCAAATAAAAGCTGGGAGGAATAAGATTTGTTTTTGCTTGTGTTTTAAGGCTACGCTGTTAAATCGTTATTTTAGAAGTCGTCTTTGGAGGTTCTCCCTCATCCAAAGAGCCATTTGGGACCTCATCATGTTAAAGCTGTACAACTGCAGATGTCTGGCTTTCCCAAGGGCATCTGGTTGGTTTTCCTTCGTTGTATGCATCTCTGGAAGTGCTATTGAGTTGACTAAGGTCTTAACCAATAGAACTTGGCAATGATGACTTGGGAACAATAGTATCTGTGTCACTTCGGGCCTCTTCTTTTTTCTCTTGGAATGTGCCAGGTCATAGAACTCTAACCATTAGAAAGTCATGGGAAGCTTTATAATCTGTATAAGGTCATGAATGAAACAGAGGTTATTAATAAAACTGAGGAAAGTAACAACTCAACTAGAAGAACAGGTTAAAAAAAAAGCCTCTTGTTTGACTAAAGTTACCAGGCTCCCAACCAAGTCCAGAATGCTTTTCTTGTCATTTTGTCTATGGAGAGAGAAAGGAAGTTACCTCAAATCAGAAAGCATGTATTAAGCACCTACTAGGACATACAGTACTGTGCTAAGTACAGGGGATACAAAAGAAGACAATAGCCCCTCCTCAAGTAGAAGAACATGGTACGCAGTAACAGCAACATTGTACTACAATAAACTATGAATAACATCTCCTCTAAGCAAAGCAATGATCCAAGACAATTCCAAAGGACTTACGATGGAAAATGCTATTCACATACAGAGAAAGAACTGATGGAGTCTGAATGCAGATTGAAGCAGGCTATTTTCACTTTTTGTGTGTGTTTTTTTCCTTTTGATCTGTTTCTTCTCTCATCACATGACTAATAGGAAAATGTGTTTATATGATTGTACATATATAACCTATATCAAAATGCTTACCATTTTAGGGAAAAGGTGGAGAGGGAAGAAAAGAGAGTAAAAATTTGGAACACAAAATTTTTCCAAAATTGTCTTTATATGTAATTTGGAGGGAAAATACTATTAAAAATAGTGTATATTATTATATTGTATGTATTATATAATACATATATAACATAACATAGCATAACATAACAATATAATATATATTCCTGCTCTCAAGGAACTTACAGGCTAATAAAGGAGAGACAACATGCATACAAATATGTACAAACAAGTTATACACGACTATATAATTAACAGAAGGAGAGTGCTAGCATTTAGGGCTCTGGGAAAGGCTTTTAGACCATGGGATTTTAACTTGGACTTGTAGGAAGCCAGGAAAGACACAAGGTGGGGATGAGGAGAGATAGGATTTTGGAACTGGGAGGTGACTGGTAGAAATACTCAGAGTTGGGCGATGGAATGTCTTGTGGAGTGGTAAGAAGGCCAGTTCCTTGGATTGCAGAGTATGTGCAGGGCAGTAAAGTATAAGAAGACATGAAAGGTAGGAAGGGGTCAGGTTCCAAAGTGTTTTAAAAGTCAAGGATTTTATACTGATCTTGGATATAATAGGAAATCTATGGAGTTTACTGAATAGTGGGGTGATATAGTCAGACCTCTGCTTTAGGATGATCAGTTTGAAGCTGAGGAGAGAATGGACTGCAGTGAGCAGTGGCTTGACCCTGGTAATCCAACTAATGGACTGTTGTGACAGTCCAAGCATGAGGTAATGAGGTCCTACAGCAGGATAGTGGCAGTGTTAGAGGAGAGAAGAGGAAATATGAGAGATATGTTATGGAGGTAAAATCAACAAGGCTTAGCAGCAGATTGGATATGGGAACTGGATGGAGGATAACACCTAGATTATGAGCCGGAGTGACGGTGATTTCCTCAATAATAATAGGGAATTTTTGAAGAGCTGAGAGTTTGGAAGAAAAGATAATGAGTTCAATTTTCTGAATATTGAATTTAAGATTTCTACATCTCATCCAGATGTCTTAAGAGAGATGCGACTCCTAACTGGTGGAAAGAGTATTGATATGATGCTGTTTGAGGTAGTGTTGGTATGAATGGTTTTTGAGGAAGAGACAAATATGGTTCTGGATATTCTTCAGGAAAGAGACATGTAAAAAACATTTTGAATCTTTGAAAACCTAGAGCTAAAGGTGAAGTCAAGATGGTGGAATGAAAGTCAGAATTTTTGCCCAACTCATCCACCTCTTCCACAGCAACCTAGAAAATGTGCCAGATCAAAATCTAATCAAGAAAGCAAAAAACAAAAAAACAAAAAAGGCACAATGAGTCTAGGGCAGGTTGAGAAGATAGAGAGGTCTACAGACACTAGGGCAGTGACTGAATAGGAGCATTGTAATAGCTGAAAGAGCAGTGAGAGGTATGGGGAGGGTTCTAGCCTCAGGGATGGTAAAGGAGCAGAAATTGAACAGCAGGGCTGGAAGCAGCAGGGTAGAAAGAGATCCCGGGGATCCCTAAAGCAGTGCTGGGAACAGGAACAGGAGCCATCTGGCAGCCACCCTATTCCCAGTCATAGTTCCAGGGTGGAGAGGAGCTATTTCAGTCATTAACAAGAGAGACCCTAGCTTTGTATAAAGCAAGGAAGAAATTCCAAAAATATAACTGCCCAAGAGCAGAGAGGGAACTCACTTCTAACCTTTAGTCCTGCATAAAAGCCTGCAGTGCAACAACCAGGGCAAAAAACCAAGATCAAAGAGGACTGAAGCAATTCGGTCTCTTTGAACCTATCAAACAAACCTCCCAGAGGGTTGATAGCAATTGAGTCCCTCAGAAGTCTAATGAAATTTAAATGAGTTATAGGAAGAAATAGTAAAGCTATGTTAGTAAGGGACCTCAATTTATTATTTTTTTTTAGGTTGAATAGGCTTTATTATCCATGATAAAAACAAACAGAACATAAAAACAGCCCAGGTGATGGGATGGGATGGGATGAGATGACCTAGATAAATCCAACCATAAAATAAACAAGAAAGAAGTAAAGGAGCTGAATAGAATTTTAGAAAAGTTAGATTCACCTCTGAAGAATAGTGAATGGAAATAGAAAGGAGCATCATTCCTTCTCAGCTGTGTATGGCACCTTCACAAAAACTATGTATCAGGGCTTTAAAAATCTCACACAGATGCAGAAAAAATGCTATAAAAATTACATTCAATAAAGGGCCTCTGAAGCATAGGTTAAAAATTAATTGGAAGCTAAATCAATTCTAAAGAATAAATGGGTTAAAGAATGAATCAAAGAAACAATAAATAATTTCATTAAAGATAATGACAATGAGACAACATATCAAAATTTGTGGGATGCAGTCAAAGCAGTACTTAGGGGAAAATGTTGAGGCAGCGGAGGGGTACAGTGGGTAGAGTACCAGGCCTGGAATCAGAAAGTCCTGAGTTCACATTCAGCCTCAGACACTTACTGGGGATGTGATCTTGAGCACGTCACTTAACCTTTGCCTCAGTTTCCTCATTTGAAAATTGGGATAAAAATAATTGCACTTTCCAGGATTTTTGTGAGGCTAGAATGTAAAGCAGTTTACAAAGAGATATTTAAATATAAACTCTTCTTCTTCTTTCTAGTTATCCATTTCTAATCAAGGCCTAGTCCATCTCCCACCTCTGCCCTGAAGCCTTCTGGGAATATTGAGGAAGGATTAAGGACTCCAGACTACAAGGATCTTTCCTTTCTTTGAATCCTTTCACTTTCAACGCCTTTTTGGTAAAAAGTAGCATTTTCTTATAGACGTGTGTGTTTTAGATGTGTTTCTCTAATCATTCTGACTGCATTGGAAGCTCATTAAAAGTAGCTGGTATCATAGAAAGAGACCTGAATTTAGTGTTAGAGGACTTGGATTTGAATGCCAGCTCTGCTATTTCATACTTCTGTGACTTTGGACAAATCACCTTTTTGTGCCTCATTATGGCATGAAAAGTATGAGAATGAAAAAAGACCACGAATCTCACCTGGTCGTTTCCTCATCTGTAAAAATGAAGCAGTAATAACAGCTAAAAATAACTAACATTTATAGAGCATTTAGTATGTCAGTCAATAAACATCTATGAAGCTCCATTGTGTGCCAAGCACTGTGCTAAGCACCAGGGATACAAAGAGTCAAAAAATATTGCCCATCCTCCAGGAGCTTACAATCTAATGAGGAAGACAACATATGAACAAATTCATACAAAGCTAGCTATATATAGGACAAATAAGAAATAATTGACAAAGGGGAGGCACTAATGATAGTGAATGATAGGAATAGCTAACATTTATATAGCGCTTACTACGTACCAGGCTCTGTGCTAAGCCCTTGATGAACATTATCTGAATTTAATCTGCACAACAACCCTGGGAGGTAGGTGCTATTGTTATCTGTTATTTGTAGATGATAAAACTGAGGCTAATAGAAGTTAAGTGACTTGCCCAAGGTCACACAGCTCATAATTGTCTGAGGTCAAATCTGAACACAGGTCTGTATTAAGAGGGATTGGGAAAAGCTACCTGGAAAAGCTGGGATTCTTAACTGAGATGGAAAGGCAGCTAGGCAGAGATGAGGAGGGAGAACATTTCAGGCAGAAAGGAGACCAGAGAAAATTCCAAGAGTGGAGAGATGGAGTGTCTTGTTGAGGGAATAGCCAGGAGGCCCGTATCACTGGATTGAAGAGTATGTACCTGGCACTGTGTCTAATTTGGTCCTCACAGCAACCCAGAGATCACAGTGAAAAGAGTTCTGGATTTGAAGTCAGAAGTTCACATCTCAGCTCTGCTTTTACTCATGCACCCTTGGGCAAGTCACCTACCTGGGCCTCAGTTTCCTCCCCTGTAAAAAGAGGGGGTTGGATGACTGTTATGGAAGTGTTTTGCATGGCTACACATGTATGACCTATATTGAATTGCTTGCTTTCTCAATGAGGGAGGATAGGAAGGGAGGGAGAGAATGTGGAACTCAAAGCTTTAAAAATGAATGTTAAAAATTATTTTTGCATGCAACTGGGAAATAAGTTGTACAGGCAATGGGGTCTAGAAATCTATCTTGCCCTATAGGAGAATAGAGGGGAGGGGAATGAGAGAAGAGGTGGGGTTAATAGAGGGAAGGCAGATTAGGCGAAGTGGTAGTTGGGGTGCATGCTGTCCTGGGGGCGGGAAGGGAAGAGATGGGTAGAGAATTTGGAATTTAAAACCTTGTAGAAGTGAATGTTGAAAACTGAAAATAAATTATACTTTAAAAGAAAAAAAAAAGAGAGGGTTGGGCTATATGACTTCTCAATTCCTTCCAGCACTGGACTATGATCCTAGAGATTTCTAAGTGTCTTTTTAACTAGGAGTATGTGATCATGACATCACAGATTATAGGATCATAGATTTACATCAGGAATGGACCTAAAGGTCACCTAGCCCAACCTCTCCATTTTACAGATGAGGAAACGGAGGCTGAGAAAGTTCAACTGGACCAGTTCTATGATCTTTGATCCTTTGCTCTTAACCAGGCATTTTTCTGTTCTTTCCTATCTGCATAACATCTGGCGCAGTGCTTAACACATACCAGGCACTCAGAAATACTTGGTGATTGACCAGTTGGTATATAGGCTTCACTGAGAGACAGACTCCATCTCTCCAGTCATTCCCACTACTGGTGAAAGAATAATCCCTTGCCAGGCCACCTGAGCATCTCTTTCTCTACAAGGCTCCAGGGATCTCTGTTCACCAGTAAGCAGATGGCCACCCATGTGGGATGAGATCTCCCCAGAAAACCACCATAATCATCACTGAGCATGGACAAAAATAAAACTGGGAGGGAAGAAAGGGTGAGTTAGAAGTGTGAACAAGTTTACTACCTCTTTATTTCCATGAAGGGAGATGCCTATGAGGCAACAGCAATATTTCTCATTTCTAGATCTCCTTCAGGCTTACAAAATGAATGCCTCCCTCTAACACTTGCAAAGAAGCAGAGGGATTGACTTGGGCTGTCCTAACAACATCTCTCAAAAGTCAGCCTGTCCAAGACAGAAGTTATTATTTTTCCCTAAAATCCTGCCCTTTTCCAAACTTCCCTATTACTGTAGAGAGAATCCCTATTCTTCAAGTCTCCCAGGTTAGAAAGCTAAGACTTAGCATCAACTCCGCAATTCCTTCATCTTCTTGCACTCTTCAGCTGCATATTCTATCCATTGTCAAATCTTGACCTTGGGCACTTAGTAGCTTTGTGACCCTGGGCAAGTCCTTTAATCTTTGTCTGCTTCAGTTTCCTCATCTGGAAAAATGAGGGGTGATAATATCTACTTTCCAGGGTTGTTGGATAAAATTAAATAATATTCGTCATGCCCTTTGCAAACATTAAAAAACTATATAAATGCGGGGGACTATTTCACCACAACATCCCTCACCTCTGATCCATTCTTTCTATAGAAAAAGCTAAGACCTTCCATCCTGGTCTCATTTCCTCTCACCAATATAGACTTGCTTATAGGTCTCTGCCTCAAAGTCTTTAGTTGTATTCCAGTCCATCCTCCATTCAGCTGCCAAAGTGATTTTCCTTGGAAACAGATCTGTCAGTCTCCTAGTCATTAAACTCTAGTAACTCTAGGGGAAAATTGAAAATTATATATGCATATATATATATATATATATATATATATATATATATATATACATACATACATACATACACATACACAATGCTGCTTAGCATTTAAAGCACTTTACAACCTGATCCTTGCTTATCTTAATGTATTATGGGCTTTATACAGTCTCACAGATCCCTCTTCTTCCTACCCAGACTGACTTTGCTTTTCCTCCTACATAGTCATTCTTCTCCCATCTGTATGTCTGTCCACTGGTCATCCCCCAAGCCTGGAAAGCACTCTCTCTCTCCTCTGCTTCATAGCCCTCTCTTCAAGACACAGCTCAGGTACTCATGAAATCTTTCCTGATCTCCCTCAAATGTATACTGCTAGTACACATTGCATTTATATTTATTATTAAATACAATATTGAATATAACTATTTATATTAATTACAATATTAAATATAAATAATATTATTTATATTTATTCTGTTTATACTTGTCTACGTACTTATTGTCTCCTCAGTGTAAACTCAGAGAGTGGAAATTGTTTCATTCTTTGCATTCATATACTCAGAACCTGGCGTAGCACATAATAGGTACTTGATAAATACTTGTTAATTAATTGAATTGAGCCCCTCCATCCATTTGATGAAATTACAGGATGTGTAGCGAAGTCCTTTTCATACTTTGCACCTTGAGTGACCTATTTGCTTTTTGGAAGAGAGCTGGATTTTGAATGACTGAATTGTCAACTTAGTAGTTTTAAGAGCCAATGGTCTTACTCCCTAGACGTAGATTTTCTCTGCTCACTCACAGAGTATTTTTTTAAATGTTTAATTTATTTTATTAAATAGTTCCCAATTACTTTTAAAAACAGTTTAGTTTATTAGTTGTTTTTTAAAACATTTTTTCTTTTTAAATTTTGAGTTCCAAATTCTTTCCCTCATCCACTGAAAAGGCAAACAATATATCATGTGAAATAATGTAAAATCATAATAATGGGAAATAATGTAAAACACAATTCCATGTTAATCATATTTTTAAAAAAGCAAGAAAAATAAGGTGAGCAAATTATACTTCAATTTGCACTCAGAGTTCATCAGTTGTCTCTCTGGAGGTAGATAGCATTTTTTCATAATGAGTTATTTTAGATCATTGTATTGGTCAGAGTAGCCAAGTCTTTCACAAGTGATCACCATTACAACATCACTATTACTATGCACAATCATTTCCCATTTCTTCTTACTTCACTCTGCATCAGTTCATATAAGTCCTGCTATGTTTTTCTGGATCCATTCGCAGTATTTCTTATGTCACAATAGTACTCCATTACAATCATAAGCCACAACTTGTTCAGCCATCCCCAAATGATGAGCATTCCCTTGATTTTCAATTTTTTGCCACCACAGAATAACAGCTATTGTAAGTATGTTTGAACATATAGGTCCTTTTCCTTTTTCTCTGATTTCTTTGGGATACAGATCCAGTGTTGGTATTGCTGGTTAAAAATGGGGAATGGCTCTAATTTTTGTCAGTTTGACTCAGTTCTATACTAAATATATATGAAAGACCAGTTCATCTAGTTTACCAGCAGTTCATCAGTATACCTGTTTTTTCTTTACCCCTCTAGCATTTGTCATTTCCAATAGGGGTGAGGTGGTATCTCATTGGCATTTCTCTAATCAATAGTGAGTTAGAGCTCTTTTTCATACAACTGTAGATCGTTTTGATTTCTCTTCTGAAAATTGACTGTGTATTCTTTGACTATCAAATTTTTATCAATTTGACTCAGCTCTATACTAAATATATATATGAAAGAAATGAGGACTTTACTGGAGAAATTTACTGTAAAAATTTTTTTGATATCACTTTGTTTTCTGTGATACTTTTGAATATAAAGTAGTTTCCTTGATTATCTCTTTTAATTAGGTCTATTTTTTTAAATTTTGCTTTGACTAAGATCATGATGGCTACCCCTGCCCTTTTTACTTTGTCTGAAGTATATTAGATTCTACTCTAGTCCTTTACTGTAATTCTGTGTGTGTCTTTCTGTTTTGAGTGTGTCTCTTGTAAACAACAAATTGTTGGGTTCTGGTTCCTGGTCTACTCTGCTGTCTGCTTCTGTTTCATGGGTGACCTCATCCTGTTCACATTCACAGTGATGATTACTAATGGTAAATTTACCTCCGTCCCATTTTCTCTGATTTCTTCTTCCCTCTCTCTTTTTTTCCTGTCTATCCTCAAAAGTTTATTTTGCTTCTAACTACTGCCTCCCTTAATCTCCCCTCCCTTTTGTTATCCCTTCTCCTTTCTCTTCTGCCCTTCCCTTCCCATTTGCCTATTATGGGGTGTAGGCGTTCAGGGAATACCGGTACCTTTTGTGGGATGGCTGCCCAGCCCTGTTCAGGGTTCTTTCTACTTTTGGTGTCCGCCTGTTCTGCCTAACTCTCACCTGTGGCTCCAAGAAGCATGCGCAGCAGCCACACTCTGGTAAACCATTTCAGCAGACTGGCCAAACCAGGTTGAGGGTAACCAATGGTTCTCAAACCCATTGGTGAGTTAGAGGGGTGTCTACCTCAAGTATGTGAAGACTTCATCTGGTGGAACGGGTGGATGAGAAAAATTTGTTCCAAACGCCATGTAGGCAGATGAAGCAGGTGATGTGGAGTGCTTAGAGCTTGGTTAGACACCGAAGATGCCAAGGTCATCCACTGCATCCTGAGCCATCGCCAGCCGTCTTGACTCTGTCCTGCCACTGGACTATGATGACTCAGGAGGAGAGAGTGAGGCTGACGACTTCGCACAACTCTAACTCACTGAAATCCAATTTACGCACAAATCAAAAGACATCGCCCATACCATTTCACTATTCAAAGTCCTGTGGCAACTGGCAAATGACGAAGCAGCAGGTGCAAATACACTGGGAACTGTAGTCAAGACTGTGCACACAGAAGGCCCAGGTCATAGGGTCGTCTCACTGGAAGCAGCAGTGGGACTCGGCAGCCCCCTGGGTGTCTGAGCAGTTTTTAAAGGATCGTACTGCTCACCTCCTGGTGTGAGGAAGCGGGCTAGAAAAGGTGCCCTAAACCTTGCCTGCTTACCCAACCCTGGCCTGATTACTGCATCAGGCGAGGAATCCCACTATGTGGTGGAAACACAAAAAAAATGTATGAAAACATCTGCAAAGACAATTCTGCTTACCATCAGTACATGGAACATGGGAACACTAATAGACAACACAAAATCCACTAGACTTGAGAGAAGAACTGCTCTTATTGCAAGAGAAATCAACAGGTATCACATCCAAATAGCAGCCCTGAATGAAACAAGGTTGGGAAAGGAAGGCCAGCTTACTGAAGTGAGCTGGATACACATTTTTCTGGAATGGGCACAGTGAAGGGGAACGCCATGAAGCTGGTGTGGGTTTTGCAATCAAAACTAATCTAATCAGCAAGCTGGTATGCCTGCCAAAAGGAGTGAATGACAGGCTTATGACAATGCGATTGCCACTCACAGGAAAACGCCATGCCACCATCATCAGTGACTATGCTCCCACCATGACAAACCCTGATGAAGTCAAAGAAAAGTTTTATGAAGACCTAGAGAGCCTTATGATCAATGTGCCAAAAGAGGACAAGCTTTAATCCTGGGTGACTTTAATGCTAGAGTAGGTTCAAACTACCAGACTTGGCAGGGAGACCTAGGGAGGAATGGAGTTGGAAACAGCAACAGCAATGGTCATTTATTGCTGAAGACTTGTGCATCACATGACCTTCTCATTACCAACACTGTTTTCCATTTACCAAAATGCAATAAAACTTCACGGATGCACCCTCACAGCAAACATTGGCATCTAATAGACTATGTGATTGTAAGGAGAAGAGACAGAAAAGATGTGAGTGGCAAAGGCAATGTGTGGTGCACAGTGCTGGACTAATCATAGACTTATCCTTTCCAAGCTAAATATTTGCATTCATCAAAAGCACCGCCTCTAAGGCAAAATGACTACCAGAAGAATTAATGTCAACAAATTAGAGCTCTTGTCTGAGCATGAACAGTTTGCTGCTGACTTGGAAGGAAAGTTGACATACAAAATACAGCTGGCAACAGTGGAGCAGAAAAGGAGTGGGCAGCTCTCAGAGATTTAGTGTACAGCACTGCATTTGCTCATCTGGGTCAGAACACTTACAAACACCAAGATTGGTTTGATGAAAATGATGGGGAAATTCAGAAGCTGCTAAATAAAAAACGTGAACTTCACAGGATTTACCAGCAGGATAATTCATCCACCTCTAAGAAGGCAGCATTTAATTCCATCAAAAGCAAAGCTTAGAGAGATGCAGTATTTCTGGCTCAGTAAGAAGGCAGATGAAATTCAGTTCTATTCTGATAGTAACAATCCAAAGCACTTTTAGGATTCCATGAAAGCTATTTATGGACCAAAAATCTATGGCACATCACAACTACTCAGTGCTGATGGAGCCACATTGAGTAATGATAAGGACATCTCCTAGAGAGATGGGCTGAACACTTCCATAGTGTTATCAACAGATCATCATCAATCAGTGCTGAGGTCATTGACTGTTTACTTCCAGGTTGAAGTCAATCCCTCCTTAGCTGAACTTTCAACTGAAGAAGAGGTTTTGAGGGACTTTAGGCTCCTTTCATGTGGCAAAGCACCTGGTGCTGATTCTATTCCAGCTGAGATTTACAAGGCAGGGGGACCATTGCTCAAACAAAAGCTGACTGAAATTTTCCAGGTTATATTGCAAGAGGAGGTTATCCCCCCAGGAGTTCAAAGATTCTTCACTGTCCATTTCTGTAAGGGTAAAGGGAATAAATTGTCCTGTGACAATCACAAGGAGATCTCTCTCTTAGTCATTGCTGGTAAAATTCTCACTAGAGTCCTCTTTAATAGGCTGATTCTTCACCTGGAAGATGGTCATCTACCTGAGAGACAGTGTGGCGTCAGAAATGGTTGAGGAACAGTTGATATGGTGTTTGCTGCCTGACAACTCCAGGAGAAATTCCAGGAGCAGAACAGAGGTCTGTACACAATGTTTGTGGATCTTACCAAGGCCTTTGACACTGTTAGTTGTGAGGGCTTATGGAAAATTATGTCAAAATTTGGTTGCCTGGAGAAGTTCATCAATATTGTACATCAATTTCATGATGGCATGTTTTCCCAGGTTCTGAATAATGGACAACGCTTTCGTGCTTTCCCAGTCACCAGTGGAGTAAAACAGGGCTGTGTGCTTGCTCCCATGCTTTTTAGCATGATGTTTTCAGCCATGTTGACAAATGCTTTCAATGAGGATGAACACAGCATCAAAGTCAACTACTGTACTGATGGTAATTTCTTCAATTTGGAAAGGTTATAAGCCAAGACCAAAGTGAAGGGAGTGCTGGTGCATGTTTTTCTGTTTGCAGATGATTGTACACTCAATGCAGCCCCTGAAGCTGAGATGCAACAAAATATGGATCAATTCTCTGCTGCCTGTGCTAATTTTGGCCTAATAATTGACACCAAGAAAACACAGGCTCTCCATCAACCACCACCACACCATCCATACATGCAACCATCAGTTGCAACAAATGGAGGACTTTTGAATGCTGTGGTTAAGTTCACCTACCTTGGTTGTGTACTTTCCAAGGATGTACACATTGACAATGAGGTTGATGCACACATTGTCAGAGTTAGCTCAGTGTTTGGGAGGCTCTGAAGAAAAGTTTGGGAGAGAAGCGGTATTAGACTGACTACCAAACTGAAGGTCTACAGAACCGTTGTGCTGACCTCGTTATATACTTGTGAAACATGAACAGTCTACCAGTACCAGGAAACTGAATCACTTCCATTTGAATTGTCTTAGGAAGATTCTGAGGATCACCTGGCGTAAGGTACCAGACACTGAAGTCCTTGCTTGAGCTGAACTGCCAAGTATTCAAACTATGCTTCAGAGAGCGCAACTCCGATGGGCTGGCCATGTTGTTCGAATGCAAAATGTATACTTGCCAAAAAGACTATTCTGTGGAGCACTTGCATGGGGCAGGTGATCACATGGTGGCCAGAAGAAATGATACAAGGACACTCTCAAAGTCTCTCTCAAGAACTTTGGATTTGACTGTGCAACATGGGAGACACTGGCACAGGACTGTTCAGCATGGCGTGCCCACATAAGAAAAGTTTCTGTGTTCTTTGAGCAAAGCAGAATTGAGACAGCACAAAGTAAACGCAGGATGCGCAAATTTGGGATATCCACTCCAAATATTCAAACGGATTATCTGTGCCCAATCTGTGGTAGAGCATTTCAAGCTCATACTGGTCTGATCAGCCACAGTCAGACACACTGAAATTTCACTTTACAATGGTGATGTCATTTTGGTCCTCTTCGTAGATGAAGGACAACAACCATTTGCCTATTAAATTGCATTTCTGTATGCAACTGAGTGTGTATATATGTATGTACATATATATATAAATACACACACACACATATACACACACATTCTTCCCTCTTTGAATCAATTCTGATGAGAGTGAGGGCTAAGCATTGCCTGCCCACCCCCACTTTACCCTCCATTGTAAAAACTCTTCCTTGCACACCTCTTTTATATGAACAAATTTTCCCTATGCTACCTCTTCCTTCCCTTTTCTCCCAATTCATTCCTCTTTCTTCCCCCCTCCATTTTTTAAGATCATTCTAATACAATTGACATATGCTAATGCCCTCTATCTAATTAACATGGAAGCTGCTACATCTTGTGTTATCCTGACTATGACTCCATGAAGTTTGAATTGTTTCTTTCTGTCTGCTAGCAATATTTTCTCCTTGACCTGGAAGCTCTGGAATTTGGCTACAACATTACTGGGAGCCTTCATTTTGGGGTTTCTTACAAGAGGTGATCAGTGGATTCTTTTGATTTCTATTGTACCCTCTAGATCTAAGATCATGGGACAGCCTTCCTTGATCATGGCTTGAAATGGGATATCTTTCTTTGATAGTGGCTTTCAAGTAGCCCAATAATTCTTAAATTATTTCTCCTTGATCTGTTTTCCAAATCAGTGCTTTCTTTTCTATGGGATATGTCATATTTTCTTTTATTTTTTTCTTTCTTTTGACTCTGTTTTATTGTTTCTTGATGTCTCATAGGAATCATTAATTTTTACACACCCAAATCTAATTTTTAAGGAATTGTTTTCTTCAGGGAGCTTTTGTACCTCCCATTCCTTTTGGCCAATTCTGCTTTATAAGGAGTTCTCTTCAGTGTATTTTTGTCCTCTTTTATCATTTGACTAATTTTGCTTTCTTTTATGGTATTATTTTCTTCAATATCTTTTATGCTTCTTTTACCAATCTCTTAATTCTCTTTTCATAATTTTCTGGCATCACTCAGTTCTTTTCCCAGTTTTTCCTTTACAATTCATCTCTTTATTCCAGGAATTCTTGTTGGGTTTGTGTCCAATTAGCATTTTTCTTTGAGTTTTTTTTTTTTGGTAGCTCCCATTCTCATATTGTTATCTTCTTCTGAGTTTATATCTTGGTCTTCACTTCCACTGTAGTTGCTTTTTATGATCAAATTCTTTTTGTTGTTATTTACTCATTTTTTCAAGCCTATTTCTTGACTTTGAATTTTATGTTAAAATTGGACTCTTCTCACCTAGGGGTAGGGAGACACTGTCCTAAGCTTCAGACTTTTTTTGTGCTGCTATTTTCAAGGCCAGTTCTGAGGTTTGCAAGTTTTTGTTGCTTCCTAGATGATATGATTCATTGTGGTCACTGCTCTCTTGGTCTTCATTCTGGTCTTTACTCAGGCAGGTTCCCTTAAAGCTACAAGCTTAGTGCTCCTCTTTGCTTTGGAACTGTGACGAGGGCCCCCACTCCCATGTGACCAACCCTCAGTGCTATGTTCCACCCTGAAACTGTGATTCAGAACCGTATTGACAACAAAGTTGCCAATTAGTGCTAGATATAGCTCAGTGCTATCAAAAGGTTCCCTGTAATCTCTTTCTGATAAGTTGTCCGACCTCCTTACCATATCTAGTTAAGAGCTCCCAAAGCTTCTGCTGTTGTCATGTGTGGCCTCTAGATAAGTCTCTACCTGGTGTCAGATACTTCTGCCAACTTCCTAAGCTTTCTTAGGCTGGAAAAATGTCACACCCTGACCTTTTTGTTGGCTTTGATACACCAAAATTTTATTTGAGGCATAATTTTTAAATTGTTTGGAGGGGAACATTGACAGCATTCAGTTGGGTGGTTGTCCATTGGCTTAGAATTTAAAAATCAAAGAGAATTTAAGAAGAAATGAACCATAGTGATGGAATCTTTCAAGAGAGCTAAGAAATAAGGGAGCTCTGGAGATGCTCTGAGATTTAAATTTAGGGCTCATTCCTTACCTACTTTGCACTTCTTCTAGAGCCCAGAAAAGAAGAGGAATTTCTCTCTCTTCCTCAAAGTTTCAATGATTTTTTTTTTGGTTTGGTTTGGTTTTAAAATATTTTATATTTTTCCAATTATATGTAAAAGTAATTTTTAACATTTGGGTTTTTTTAAGTTTTGAGTTCCAAATTCTCTCCCTTCTCCTCCCTCCTCATTAAAAAGACAAGCAATCTGATATAGGATATACATGTGCAGTCAGGCAAAACATATTTTTATATAAGTCATTGTGAAAGAAAACATAGATTAAAAATGAAACATCAAAAAAAAATAAAGTAAAAAATAGTATGCTTTGACCTATGTTTAGACTCCATAAGTTCTTTCTCTAGAGGTGGATAGCATTTTTCATCATAAGTCTTTCATAACTATCTTGGATCTTTGTATTGCTGAGAAGAGCTGTGTTGCTGTTACTATGTACAATGTTCTCCTGGTTCTGCTCATTTCACTTTATATCACTTCATGTAAGTCTTTCCAGGTTTTTCTGAAGTCTGCTTGTTCATCATTTGTTATAACACAGGTGTATTCCTACATTCATGTACCATAACTTATTCAGCCATTCCCCAATTGATGGAAATATCCTCAGTTTCTAATTCTTTGGCCCCACAAAAAGAGCTGCCATAGATACTTCTGTGAGTCCTTTTCTCCTTTTTTATGATCGCTTGGATATTGCATTAGTTTTGTTTGTGCAAAATCTTTTTAATTTAATGTAATCAAAATTATCCATTTTACATCCTGTAATGCTCTTGTTTAATCATAGATTTTTCCTTTAACCATACATTTGACAGATAAACTATCCCATGCTCCCCTAATTTGCTTATGGTATCACCCTTTATGTCCAAATCATACCGATTTTGACTTTATCTTGGTATATGATGTGAGATGTGGGTCTATGTCAACTTGCTTTCCAGTTTTCCCAGCACTTTTTGTCAAATAGTGAGTTCTTGTTCCAAAAGTTGGAATATTTGCATTTACTAAATAGTAGATTATTATGGTCAGTGGTAATGATGTCTGACAGCAGAAGTTTGTGCTTATCCAGGACCTGAAAGACCCTGAAAGAACACAATGTTTCTACTTCATTTGGACATTCTTTTCCTTCTTTCCCTTCTTTCTCTATCTTTTTTCTTTCTTTTTTTTTTTTTTGGACATGGCTAATGAAAGAATTCTTTTGCATGATTACACATACTTGTCATGGGTTTTGTTTTTCTTGTCTTGTCAATAAGTGGGGAGGGAGAGGAAGAGAATTTGGAATGAAAACAAAATAAAATTGGGGGAAAAAGAACATTGCTCTCCGAACCTGAACCTTCCGCATACAAGTAGGTGGAATTTTGGATTACCTAGACAACATAATCCTAGAATATAGCCTTCTAAGAAAGAAAGGAGATTTCCAGGGCAGCATCAACCTTGAAAATTGTCTCATAGGGAACTCCAGGCTCAAGAGTTCCTGGGTTCAGAACTGCATCTTCTCTAGCAGGTCTCAAAATTTCTGGTCCCAATACCTCTTCACACTCTTAAAAATCATCTAAGACCCCTCAAAGAGCTTTAGTTAGCTAGAAGTTAAAACACCTTCCTGTTATTGGGCAACTAGTTGTACATGTATCTGAATGTATCTTGGGCTCTCTACTGAACTCCCCAGCGATGCCTGTATCACTAGTCTAACAGCTGTTCTAGAAAGATATTTCCTGATGCATCCTACTTCTTGGAGGGGAAAAAAGACAGTCCTCATGATTTCTGCACAGCCTCCTACTTGGAGCAGAAAACTAGCTGAAGACTAGCTAGAAATTGGAGGCAGGGCAGACTACAACTTTATAGGATTCAGAAGTGACCATCAGTGTCCAGAGAAGACTAACTGACCCAGGTTAATGTGAGCAATTAAAGAATCTCTGTAGGTTTACCATCCATAGCATCAGAAGGCTCCTTCTTGTGCATATTTCAGCTACATGTGTCCCTTGCATGTGCAATCTCTCCATCTGTCCACTTCACCTGCTGATGCTGGCTATATTTGGGGGAAAATGTGCTGCAGGTTTATGGAAGAGATGTTTTCTTTCTATTTTTCTTACTATTCCATTTCAATAAATATGTTTGCTTCAAGCTGATTGTATCCTCTGACTTCCTGTTGAGACATGCTTTTGGAGTATTTCAGTTTTGATGCTGATGCCTTTTTATTTAGAATATCTCCAATCTATTCTGAGTATCTATTTGTAAATAGATATTTGCCTGCTCTCTCCCCCATTAGACTAGTGAGTTCTTTGAAAGCAAAAACTGTTTTCTGCCTTTCTTTTTATCTCCAGTGTGTAGCACAAAGCATGACACATAGTAGGTACTTAATAAATGATGTTGACGTGTTGATTTAAGAATTCAGGACAGCAAAGTACCTTGAAACTGGGGTAGCCATTGTTTAGGGGACCCAACCTGGGAATACAATTTGGGAGGCAGCAACACTTCAAGAAGTGGGGAAAGAATTATTATCTCCAATAGCAAACGAGGAAACAGAGCCTCAGAGAGGCTAAATCACTTGTCCAGAGTCACACTGTTAGCTAAGCGGCATAGCCAGGATTTAAATCCACTTCCAGAAAGATATTAAGAATGCATCTTGGGAGGCGGAGCCAAGATGGTGGACTAGAAAGACACACTTATGCAAGGTCCTCCCCACAGCCGATAAAATACCTGTAGAGAGGGACTCCCAATAAATTTTGGAGCAGCAGAAGTGGACAACAACAGAGTAGAGGAGATTTCCAGCCCACAGTGACCTGAAAGTCCCATGGAAACATCAGTTGCACCAGTTGCGGAGCCGAGCACAGAGCCCTGTCAAGCCTTGGCCAAGCAGTGCAGTGCAACGAGACCCCGGGAGGAGGACACCTCGGGGGCAGAATCTCCAGTCACAGTAGTAGGTCCTCAGATCCCTTGGCCTACAGGTGCCAAAGGTCAGTGACAGGGTTTTATCAGCTGGCCAGGAAGGGAGAAGGGCCTTCCCATAGCTCTGGCAGCAGGCAGCCTCCACAAAGCCTGCACAGCAGCCCATTCAGACTGTGCCATTGTTGCAGCGTAAAAACCCTTGGAGGCATTGAAGAGCTGAGTCTTACCTCAGCCCTGGGTAGAGGCCCTGGCCAAGCTGGTTTTTGTCTCAAAATGGATGGATGCTCCTGCCCATCCAGCTTATCTGAATTTCAGCCCCAGTGCTGACTTTGTGGAACTGGAGGCCAAATGGCTGTGGAGATCTCTCTGCTAAGATTCTGGGCACAAAATCCCTCTCTGTGTCCAGACCAGTACATGCCTGATTGTGCCACCTTGGAGGAACTGAGATCTCACAGATTCCCAGAGTATACCCTACTCTTGACAAAGAACCCAAAAGTCAAGTAACTGGTTGAGAAAATGCCCAAAAAAGAGAAAAAAAATAAGACCATAGAAAGTTACTTTCTTGGTGAACAGATATCTCCTCCCATCC
>CM053769.1:195550855-195577220 GCA_028658325.1 Potorous gilbertii
GCTTACTCTCATCACATTCAACTAAAGGAAGGAATAAAATGCACAGTCATTTTGGTATGAAAACCTATCTTACAATACAGGAAAGTGGGGGAGAAGGGGATAAATAGGGTGGGGGGGATGATGGAAGGGAGGGCAGTGGAAGGAGGGAGCAATTTGAATGGAAGTCATTTGCAAAACTACACAGATATGGCCTATATTGAATTGCTTGCTTCCCAAAGGGAATGGGTGGTGAGGGAGGGATGAAGAGAAGTTGGAAGTCAAAGTTTTAGAAACAACTGTCGAGTATTGTTCTTACTACTAGGAAATAAGAAATACAGGTAATGGGGTATAGAAAGATATCTGGCCCTACAGGACGAAAGAGAAGATGGGGACAAGGGAAGGGAGGGATGTTAAAAGAGAGGGCAGATCAGTGATAGGGGCAATTAGAATTCTCAGCATTTTGGGATGGGGGAGGGGAGAAATGGGGAGAAAATTTGGAACCCAAAATTTTGTGAAAAAGAATGTTAAAAGTTAAATAAATAAAATTAAAAAAAAAAAAGAATGTATCTTATTCCTGCTTATCTCTACTGCCTTCTTTCAAATTCTGCCTCTTATGAGTATTGCAGGTGGTTCGGTCATTTGACCTCTTCCTCCATCTTCCATCCTTCTTAATCCTTTCTACTTCTTTCCTCCCTTCCTTATCCCCATGGAGCAAGTGACCCTGGGCTCGGTTGTGAGGCTGGGGCAAAAGAGGAAGCTGTTAATTTTGCCCTTATTCGTGTTTCCATTCTATGGCTCCATATGCAGGCTAAAAGAGTTGGGGGAAATGGTTCAGGAGAGAGGAGATCCAGTATTCTTAGTGGCACCCCAAAGCACCTTCTTGTCATGACTGTTGGGTGATCAGGGACTGCCTTAAAGAAGGGACGAAAGGAATAAAGACCCATATTAGAATGAGCTCTGGATTTAGACCACAAGATGAGTCAAGTTAGCCCTTACTCTTCATCCTTCTCTTTTTCAGCCCCAACATCTTCACTAGTTGTTCCCTTAGGCAGGATTCCAACATCAGTTTGAATCAGAGATGGATACTGGGAGGGAAGGGATGCTGTTCAGGGCTTGCTCATGTCGCTTTCAGGAGGGCTTAGAAAGGAAATGAGAGTCTCTGCAGGGTATCTAGCTCATTTAACAGCATATTGTAGAGGAATGAATACAGGATTTGGAGTCAGAGGTGGCTGTTGTTGAATCTTTCAGTCATGTCCAACTCTGTCACGCCAGGACCTTTTATCTTCCGGTATCTCTCAAAGTCTGGCCAAGACCTACATTCAAATCTGGTCTCTGCTAATAGTTATTTGTATGATATAAAGTTACTTTCCTCATCTGTAAAATGGGAGAATGGAGATTGGAAATACATTACTATGGATGTCTCAGCTCTAAGTCCTGTGATCCTATAAATTTCCCCCAGACTCTCTCTAGCTAGAGTTCGAAAGAGCCTCAGAGATCATTTAGTCCAACTCTTACCTAAGTTGAATCCCCTCTACAATATGGCAACAAGTCGTCTTTCTGCCCTTGTTCAAAGGTCATTAGTAAAAGAGAACATGCTGCCTTCCAAGACAGCCCATTCTACTTTGGTACAGCTCTGTTGGGCATTTTTTCCCCTTATATGGAGCCAAAATTGTGCAGCTTCCATCCTTGGGTCCTAGCTCTGCCCTTTAGGATCAAGTAGAATGAATCTAATTCCTCTTTCTACATCATGACAACTCCTCAAATACTTGTAGACAGCTATCATGTCCTCCATAGCTCTTCTCTTTCCTGGCCTAAAAATGCTACATTCTTTCAATGGATCCTGACATGGTATGGTTTCTATTTCTCTCACTATTTTAATTCTGAGAGAAATAACCAATTTTTAATTGAGATTAAGATTTTCCCTTTTCTATTTCCTCATTCAGAAAACAATCCTTGTAGAATATTCAGCCAACATCTGAAGGACATTGCTTATAGATGAGACTGCCCAAATCCTTAGGTACAGGCTTTTCCATATTGGCTAAGACTCCACCCAACTAGAAGACTTTTCAAGAAGAATCTAATATAGGTGTAATTTTTAACCCACCATCATCATCATTTATGGTCCACTGACAGAGTGGAGGATAGATCCTTTTGTACAGATTGCCCAAGGCAGCAGTAGTCTGATTTGAGATGAGTCTCTCTTCCTCCTTGAGTGACATGATCAGAATCATCATCCCCAGTCCCTCATTAGAATAGGCCCACTTCTTATTATAATATTCATTCTCTCATTAATTGTTAACCAATCAGAGTTGATTACTGCCTGTCAGGAACACACACTGTTCCAAGGGTATATAAGGATTAAGAGGTCTCCATGAGGGGTCTTAAGAGAGAAAGTCAAATGACCATCCTCATTAATTATTCTTAGCCATAATTAATAAAATGATTAATTACTCAGAAATTATATCTCTTGGAGTTTTCATTCATCACAGTTGCTCTCTTCTGAACTTACTTTAGCTTGTTTATGTCCTTCCTTAAAATGTGGTGCCCAGTGCTGAGCCCAACCCTGTAAATATGGTCTGATAAGGGCATAAGATGCTAGAACCATCATCTCCTTAGTCCTAGACACCATTTTCTGCCATGTCATTCAGCTGACCTTCCAATGCATAAGACCTGAGTTCAAACCCTCGCTTTGCTCCTTATTATTCATGTGATCTTAGGCAACTACTTCCACTTGTCTGGATCTCCAGTCAACCCATACACATTTATTAAGCACCTACTATGTGTGGGAAAATTCCAATTCTTTATGAAAAAGGAAGGCAGGAAGATTGAACTAGATGTTTTCTAAGGTTACTTTCAGATCTAAATACTATGATACTGATGGGATTAAATTTCACCTTGTATATATCTGCCATGAAGATTTTTCAGGTTATTTCTCTTCTGATTGCATTTTTTGTAAAATTTAACATTCTTGTAGTAGGTAGCCAGATGGCACAAGACTAGAGTGCTAGATCTGAAGATGGGAAGACCTTAGCTCAAATCCAGCCTCAGATACATAGTAACTGAGCGAACCTAGTTAAAAGTTACTTAACTTCTGTCTGCTTCAGTTTTCTTATCTAGAAAATGGGGCTAATGATAGCATCTACCTCCCAGTGGTTTTGTGAGAATAAAATGAGATTTTAAAATGCTTTATAAAAAATTTTTTTTGGGGGGGGGATTAATTTATTTATTTTTAGTTTTCAACATTCACTTCCATAAGTTTAAAATTCTCTCCCCCTCCCTCTTCTTCTCCCTCACAAAGACTGCATGCAACCTGATATAGTCTCTACATATAAATTCTTATTAAACATATTGTCATATTAGTCATGTTGTTTGGAAGAATTAGAATGAATGGGAAGAACCATGAGAAACAAAACAAAAAAAATAATAATCTGCTTTGTTCTTGCATTCCTACTCCATAGTTCTTTTGGATGTGGATGATATTTTTCATTGAGTCCTTTGGGAATGTTTTAGGTCCTTCCAATGCTGAGAAGGGCTAATTCTATCAAAGTCAGTCATCACACATTGGCTGTTACTGTGTACAATATTCTCCTGGTTCCACTTATAATGCACTTCAAAGTGTATTATAAACCTTAAATCCCTAGGTAATTGCTATTATTTCTAATAATAGCTGATATTTCTGTGCCACTTTGATATTTACAAAGCACTTTCCTCACAACAATCCCATGAAGAAGTTAGCACAAGTATTATTGTTTATAGATATTATATATAAATATAATAATATATAAATATACATATATTATATATAATATATGTATATTGTTTATAGATAAGCATACTAAGACTTAGAGAACCAAAGAGACTTCCCCAGGTTTACAACAACTGTTCAAAGCCAGGACTAAAATCTATGTCTCTTACTAAGACCACTTCGAGACAGGAGAAATCCTCCAGTCTTATATTTCCAGAAAACAAACTTGAGATATAGGCTAAGAATTCGATCATAACTAGCCATTCCCCACCCAAAACAGAAGGTAAAATGGAAAGTCCCCCCTTCCTATGACTAACTGAACCAGATGTCCTCCTCGTTAAACCTTTGAGGAAAGACCTGACAGAATATCAGAGCAAATCAGATAAATTTATTCAGCTAACGTGTTGATAATTTGTGGTGGCTTAATGTACTCTCTTATTCAAGGAATATGTTTGCATTTTCAGCCTTCCACCAGAGAGGAGACTGACGGTAGCCATGAGACAAGCCACTAGAGAACATATTCATAGATAACTGTGGAGACTTTCCTTTCTGCCTCTGAGTAGAGTTGTCTGTGGCCCTCAGCCAGGCAGAAAACATCAATAACAGTAAGTAGTTTTCTAGTTTTAGCCTAGAATAAAGCTCAGGCATCCGTAAAACTTCTCCTTGTTCTTTCCAGGTTCTGTCAGCAGGGGGTGCCAGGCTCACCCTGTGTTTTTAGAAAGACATCACAGGATTAAGAATTAACAAAGATCCGTCTTCACCCTGCCCACCACAAAAAAAAAAAAATGTTCTACATGATTCTCATTGTGACAAAATGTCCCTAAGAGCTAGAGGAATAGTGCCTGATTAACACACTGCACTGGTCTTGGAGGATGAGTAGTGAGATGTAAGGTGCTTGAATTTGAAATTTGAGATACTGACTTTTCTCTTTACCATCACCCCTTCCATATCTTGGAGGTTGGTGACTCAGTGTATCCATGATCTAGAAAATTTGCGTAAAATTTTTTAGCCCTCCATTTGTAACCAGAGAAGCCTGAATTTTTCTTTTTCTTTTATGGGGTGTGTCTAGTACCTTATTGTAAAAATTTGGTCATAGGCCCTGTCTCATTTGCTAGCCTTTGCATGGTGATGTTGGCTCCTGAAAAATTCCCCCAACATTCCCATTTAATTTCTTATACTATCCCACCATACATTGAAACCCCAATGGGGAAAGTTGGGATGTGGAAAAGATAATTGTATGTCCTATGTGACTTTGTACAAGTCATTTAACTCTCCCTAGAACTTGGTCTCCATACTTGTAAAATGAGATGGTTGGGCTAGAAGACCTTGAAGGTCCCTTCTGCTAAATCTACTATTCTTTGGTTTTCCAGAAAAAAGTCTTCCTTGGTCACCTCATCACTCCAGTGGCACATCCTGTCGCATGGAGGACCCCTTGGATTTCCAAAAATTAGATCCAAACAAGCTATATATGCTTTGAGTTGAGGCCTGGGAACTAGACTGTGTCTGTCAAGGAAGAAAATGTTAACTAGAGAGCTGACCATCAGGTAATTAAAGTTTTTCCCACACCAGTTCATAGAACAAATGTGTAGTTGGGTTTTGGTTTGTATAAAAGGAAAATTACAGATTTTTTTAAAATATCAAAGTAAAAAGTAACATTGGAATATTCCAAAAAGTAGAAAAATGGGATTCTGGGAAAGGACCATTTCCTTTGTGGAAACAGGGGGGAAAAATCCTGAATCATTAACATGAGAGCATAGGAAAATAGGTGCAGCTAATGAGTCACACATATACACTTGCACATGTGCATGATGATGAGATCCAATCAGTGTTAGTTATTTTAACTCTCAGTTGGTTAACTAGAATTTCTTAAGTAACTATTCATATATGTGTGTTTGTGTGTTCATGGCGGGGGGAGGGGGGGTCACTATTCTAAGTTCTAAGAACACAAAGAAAGGTTAAAAAAAAAAACAGTTCCTGATCTCAAGAAGCTCACAGTCAAATGGGTAGACAACATGCAAACAGTTGTACAAACCAGATACATCCAGGAAAATTAAGGCTAGCTTTAGAGGGAAGGCGCTAAGATTAAATAGGACTGGAAAAGAATTTTTGCAGAAAGTAGGACTTTAGCTGAGAAGCTAGGAGGGTTAGTGTTCCAGGCATGGCAGAGAAGTGGGGAGGAAGAGGGGGAAGTAAAAACTCTTGGAGTTGGAGGTGGAGCTCAAAAAATGCTAAGAGATAATACCAGTCCCCTCCCTTCCCATTCCCAGCTCCTCCTGGCCAGAAGCTACATCTTGGAGATACAAAAGGAAATCCAGAGAGAGAAATCAAACAAGGCATTTAGTTGGTCTTGAACACTATATGCAGGCTATAAGGAGAGCTAAAATGCCCTGACCACCCAAAATCCCCTAGAATGACCTTGGGTTAGGAGAGATGAAGAAACTGAGTTTTATACTACTGACCCAGAAAGAGATCAGACCACACTGAAATGAAATAGCACCAGACAGAGCTCATTGAAAATTCCTTTGCCTTTCTCACCTTGACAATCAACTTTCCATGCGCTTATTTCATTTTATCTTTTCCCTCAAATTCCCTAATGGATTTTTTTAAACCTCAGCCTTGTTTTGGGTGAATTAAAGGAAGGAGGGTTTCTAGAAATAAGAACTTTCTAGGATAGCCCAACTTTCCAGGTCAGAACTCGTGACAGTGGAAGACTGAAAAAATAAATATTTATATAAAGCTTACAATGTGCCAGGAGCTGTTTGTTTTATGTCCTTTACAGTTATTATCTCATTTGAGCCTTACAACAACCCAGGGAGATGGATGTCAATATTATCCCCATTTTACAGATGAGAAAACTGAAGAAAATAAGTGACTTGCCTAGCTAACAAGTGTCTGTGGTAGGATTTGAACCTGGGTCTTCCTGATTTAGGGGCTCTGTGCCACCTACTTAGATTACAAACCTGGAAATCAGCTGCAAGAGCTATCCCTCATCTTCCAGAATTATGGCTTGCTAGCAGATTAGAAAAAAACACTGAATTTAGAGTCGGAAAGTCTGGGTTTGAATCTAGTCTCTTTCTTCTTCCTAGATGAGTGACCAAGCAAGTCATCCCTTCTCCCTGGGCCCACTTTCTCTAAAGTATGGGGATTGGGACTAGCTGATCTCTAGGGTGCCTTTGGGCTCTAAATTCCCAATACCATTTATTCTTCTTTCCATTCTCCAAGAGGCAAAAGAGCAGAGTAAGGACTGCAATCCACTTATATTATTAGTAGGAAAAACTGAGGCACCACAAGGTGATTTATTTCAAGTTTCAATAAAGTGGAGGAATTATAAAGAATTACATCCCAGTCCTTTGTTCCTTCACTTAAACAGGGCTGGAAATTCCGACTCTCACCCTAGTGTCAGTTCCCACCCCAACCCCCACAGCAAGAGCTCATGGCAGATGACTTGAGGCCAGGATATACCGAAGATGTTTAGCCACTGGCTGGCTCTCATCCCTCCCCTCAAGCCAGGCTCTGTTTGTCTATGCACAGAAATACAAACACACCTGCCCTATTGGTGTGGCATCCTGCATGGAGTATAAAGAAAGATCCACTTTTTCCTGAGAAGTATTCAGTGGGGAACATATTTTTCATGGATATCCCCAAACCAGATTTACTGAATCCCTACTTACGTGGTTCATAGAGTGCATGACATTGTGGGACAGAATATAAGACACTTTCCTCACCCTCCATCAAGGGTTCTTAATCTGGGATCTGTGAATATGTTTTTTTTTATATTTTGATAACTGTAGTTCAATATAATTGGTTTCCTTTGTAAGCCTAAACATTTTTACATGAATTTAGAAACATGATTCTAAGAAGGGATTCATGACAGGAAAAAAGGTTAAGAAGCTTTGCCATAGGAGGAGGGGTGACTTGCTCAAACACTCCCACTCTCAACCATAGCAAAGGGTTTCAGGGTAAGACTATTTTATTCCACCTAAAGCAAAAGCTCATGTGGTTGTCAGAGTTCTCACGCCCTTGCATTTATTGTTATTATTCAGTAGTTTCAGTTGTATCTGACTCTTTGTAACCCCTTTTGAGGTTTTCTTGGCAAAGACACTGGAGTGGTTTGCCATTTCCTTCTCCAGCCCATTTGACAGATGAGGAAACTGAGGCAAACAGCGTGAAGTAACTTGCCCAGGATCACACAGCTAGTAAGTGTCTGAGGTCAGAGATGAGTCTTCCTGACTCCAAACTTGGCACTCAATCCATTGCCTCACCTTTGGCATGGCCCTGGTCTAAAGTCATTTACCTGAGGGGAATATCATCCTGGTTATGACTGCAGCTGATATCTTTAGAAAAACTTTCTTCAGAGTTCTTTTACTGTTTCTCTTCCTTTCCGTCACTTCTCATCCTATATGTACTTATCTGTGAATCTACTGTCTCCCCCTACTAACATGTATGCTCTTTGAGGGCTGGGACTGTCCTCTGCATTTGTATCCTTACCCAGAAGCGTCGTTTTTTAGACTGGACCTGTGATATCTATAGAGGGAATTTTTCATTGAGGAAACTCCCTCTACCAAACACCAATTGACACCTGATTTGCAATTTGTCATGTTAGAGGGTGTGAGGCAATGAACGGTTAAGTAATTTGTCCAGGGTCACATAGCCAGGATATATCAGTGGTCAAACTTGAACCCAGGACTCTAAAATCAGTTCTTTATTCATGACTCTATGCTGCTGGTGCTTAATGCTTGTGACTGATTAATTACTGTCTTATCATCTTGAGCGCCTCTTTTCTTAGGAACTTCAAGAGTAACATTTATTTCTATAGAGCTTTAATATCGACCAAGAGCTTTCTTTCTCACAGCCCAGCAAGGTAAGTAGTTACTAGGATAATTGTCATCCGGCAAGTGAAGGAACTGAGTCTTAGGGAGGGTAGGAGATTTGCCCTGGGCCATGCAGCTAAAGTGTAGGAGCAGGAACTCAAACCCACCTCTCCCATCACCAAGTTTCAACATTTTCCACTACTGTTTTGCCTTGATTATAAAATCAAATAGAAAAGGACCTTGAGGATCATCTAATCTGACATTCTCCTTTTACATCTTAGGAAGTGAGAAATCAAATGAATTATACAAGGTCACACAGTAAGTAGCAGAGCCAGTACCTGAACTTTTATCTCCTGATTCCAAATCCAGCATTCTTTCCACTCTATACCATGTTACTTGCCAACAACTTCCCTGGTCCCTTGGTTCTACTTTTGACAGAGGGAATGATGCCTTTGGAAAAAATCACTTCCACTCCACCCTTTTCAAACCTCACTTTCCTAGGTATCCTCTCTCTCCCCAAAAATCAGTCATCAATCTTGCTGCTGGCTGGAGTCCTCTTAGAAGGCGTGTGAGGCCCAACAGGCTCTTTCCAGTTGGTCTGTAAGTTTTCACATCTCTCCATTCATGGGTTGGATGTTTGACTTCCACCCTTCACATTGCCAGCAATGGTTTCCAAGAGCAGCCAACTCCCCACCAAGGATGTAAATCTCTCTCTTTGCAGCTGGACCATGGATTTCTGGAGAAATGCCAAGAGCCGCTGCCTCTTGAGCTGTCAGATACAAGGGTGACAATCCACAGACGGAGCCCACAGCCTTAGCACAAATCTAAACACTCAAACCTGAGTCTGACAACTGGCACAAAGTAGGGCCAGTGGACCTGTGGCATGAGGAGCCTGTGGACAATATTCAGGATGTTTCCACTAACCTGAGATTCTCTATATTAGCTTTCTCCCATTCCTAAGGTTTTGGGGTGTAATATGAAGCCTTCCCCAGGCTAAAGTAAAGACTTCCTCCTATCCTCAATAAGGGCCAACCCATCAAAGGCCTCCAGAGACTTGGCCAGGAAACTTTCCAGGGTCTCAGGCTCTAGAGATGGAGCGATGCTTTGAATAAAAAGGAAACAATTCATACTTGGGAGATGTACATCACGACTAATAAAACTTGGTTTCCTTGGAAATGGGGAGGGTAACACAATCCAGATCCCATTAATACTTGAATACCAATATACAAAAGTCTAACTCATCCTGGAAGACAGAGACAGTGGCTTATTCTTTTTTCCATCACCCATAATGTCTTGCATGTATTTTAGGTATTTAATAAATGTGTTGATCAATTATTCTATAAACTTATGTGGACAAAGCCTGTTGCAGAGGTCATTAAGCAAGTTGTTTTTCTCAATCTACAACAAAGCATTAGAGGGAACCTGAGGTACCTTTGGGACCTTGAAATCGGAAAGCCCTGAGTATGAGTCCTGCCTCTGACACTTAAAACTGGCTGTGTAATCATGGATGTCATTTAACTTCTCAAGGTCTCCTAAGCAAACTCTTAATAAAACTCTGAGTTACAGACACATTGTCCACCTGGAATAGTGAAGGGGGTTTCCCATTAATAACCCCCATGCCAATGGAATCACAGGACCAGACTAAAAAAGCTTTAAAATGAGCATAGACATGTTTTAAACCATAGTTTTACTTCTAACTAGATAATAAAAATTTCTGCAGGCAACAGGGCGGGGAAGGAGAAGTATATCAGGACATATCCACAGCATAACACATCTTCTGTCTTTAGCTCATAACAATGCACTATGACCCAGCTATATAGACAAACACATACATATGCACAAACAAGAATAGCTTTATACAAAACGACCTCTTGACAGTACTCTGGCTGCCCTGTGTGCCTTCACACTTCAGGCTTAGCAAAAGTAAGTAAAATACACACCCTGAACTGGAGCCCAACTAACTACTCCTGTGCTAAGGTATGAACCCTGGGGCAGCATGACTTTGCTGTTTAGTCCTGTTTCAGATGGGGATGCCCTAAGCTGTGAACTGCCCTAAGCTCCTTTGCCAAGTTAGTTGGGGCTTAACTTGAAGATAAAAGTTTGGAGGAATTTGATGAAAAGGGGAGGAGGGAGGATTATGAAGATTCTTTCTAATTTACTGGATGTGTTAGAAGGTAGACCAACGATAAAGGGGAAAGTATGAGAGAGGAAAATGATTCAGAGGGAGAAAGGAAAAAGAATGTGAAGAAAGGGGCAACCGATTGGTTTACATACTGACATTTATTGATTTGGTTTTAAAACAAAGAAATAGGTTCACCTTTCTATAAACCCCAGGAGTTTATAGAAACTTTCAAGGGGTTACCCCTCCCCAACCACACAAAATATGAGTCCCTCTGACAGTGTTGTGAGGTAGATATGAGCTGTTCTCTCCCCCAAAAATGAGGGTAAATGAGACTCAGTGGTGAAAGGAGGAAGCTAGGAACAAATTCAGATGTCTGGATCTCTCCTTTCCCTTATTCTTACCACTGGGCAGCAGCATCTACAGATATTCCTAAAGGCATGAAAACCGTAAAACATCCTCTGAGTTGCCATCATCCCATGATATAGAAAACTGAAGGAATGGAACAGGGATGCTCTCTGCCCTGAGACCTGTTCATGCAGCACCAACGTGAGAGATGGGGTCCCCTAGATGTTACTTATCCCTCCTGCTCCTGGGACAAATGAAGGCAGGCTGAAAGGACACACCCACTTGCTGAGGTAGTGACAGGTTTTCCGTTTAGCCCAGTGCTTTGGAAGCTGACTCCAATTTATTGCAACATCTGGAAGAAACTAGGAAGATTTCAGTCTACTCGCTCTCAACCAATAGACTCCTTAGCTCCTTATCATAGCAATAGACAGCTGGTCGTGGAGGGCACAGGGTGGAAGGCAAGGGCGTAGTTCTGACAGTCTCACCACTCCACCGAAGGTTTGGCTGGGAGACCCTCGTCTCAGGACACAATCTGACTGAGTTCCCAGGATGTTCCAAGGGGTCTGGGTCAATGAGATTGTCGCTTCTGTCAGCTGCAACCCAAGGCCAGGAACTCCTGAAAGTCCTGAAAGGCACAGACGTCTTGGGTCTGGGAAAAGGAAGAAAACAGCACTGGAGAGGTGGAGGAAGGAGGGGGGCAGGGCGGGCTGCTGAACACTGGACAGAACTTAAGATAAAGATCACTGAATAATAAGAAAAACCCAGAAAGATGGAGTAACTGCTTAGCACTCCCCTACACTTCTACCTTGCTCCGCCTCTCCTGGGGAAGAATTTTCACTCACACAGGCTTTCCAAGGAGGTTGTTCCTTTACAGCCCGCGGGCAGGTTCGCTCCTTCTTTGCCAAAGCTTCGCAAGGTCAGAGATGGGAGCTGAGGCCGTAGGGCTTCAGTTCTCAGCTGAGGGATTGACCCAGTCAGCGCTGGTACTGGAGGCCGTGATCTGGGAGCTCTGACCCAAATTGTAGGCATCCCCACCGCCGCCGCCACCTTCCCCACCGCCACATATTCCATCCCACCCCACTCCACCCCACTTCCCACACTCCCTTCACTGAGCTCGGAGTAGGGTACTAGCCCTTAGTCCCAGGATGGGGCACCGCCCTCCCTCTTCGCACTCTAGCTTTCGGACAGCTGAAGAATGCAGTGTTCCTCCAAGTGTCAGGCTCTCCCTTTTGCCTCAAGTCCCAGATTTACAACAGAGATAAGAACCCCGAGTTCTCTATTTCTGGCACACACACACACACCCCTTTTCTAAGCGCAGCAGATTCACCCTCACCGCGACACTTTCCCTAACCCGACCATCCTCACCCCTCATCCGCTTTTTAAAAGTTGGTAGAACAAGGCACAACTTACCCCTTCATTACCTCAGTACTAGAGCCCTTCATTCCTGGTACCTACCCCTCAAGCTGTGGGCATTGCTCAGTGGGGGTTACCTCCCGCTGTCCCTCCCACAGAGAGCGTCCCCTGCAGCCTTGCCCTACGGCCTCTGTCCCGTCTTCTAGCCCCTGACTGTGGGCAGCCTTGACAACGCCCGCGACTCCAGAGGTTGGGTCTGGGGAGACTTCAGGAGTCCGAGGGAGGCAACGACGGGGACTTGGTGAGCGCGGCCGAGCGTACAGGCGGCGGTCGCAGCGGCACAGCAGGCGGCGAAAGGCGCTGCGAAAGTCAGGGCTGCGGCAGTATATCAGCGGGTTGAAGGTAGAGTTGGCATAGCCAAGCCAATTGAGGGCGAGGAATGCCGAATTGGGAACCAGCGAAGGCCCCCCGAGGGCGCGCACCACGTTGGCCACGAAGAAGGGCAGCCAACAGAGGGTGAAAGTGCCCATGATGAGACCCAGGGTACGCAGGGCCCGGTGCTCCCTAAGAGGCAGCAGGCGGGCTGGTCGGCGGCCGCCGGACTGCCCTCCCGCAGAAGGGGCGCGGGACCTTTCTTGGGAAGGGGACAAGGGGGAAGGAGGGGGCTCTTCTGCAGGAAAGCGCCCGAGCTCCCGACGCAGCTGGCGCAGCTGGCGAGTAGCCACCGCGAAGACCCGCGCGTAGACAAAGAGCATGACGAGCAGGGGGAGATAGAAGGAGACGGTGGAGGAGAGCAGAGCGTAGGGCAAATTGGAGGCGAAGGCGCAGCAGAACGGATTGGAGTGACAGCTCTGTGCCTCGGCGTCAGCTCCCACGCGCCACCACTGGCTCATGATGGGCGCGAAAGACACTGCGGTGGACACGACCCACACCAAGACAACAGCTGTTCTGGCACGGGGCTTGGTGACCAGGGCGCCGTATCGTAGTGGGTTGGTCACTGCCAGGTAGCGGTCCACGGCTAGGGCGCAAAGAGTCTCGATACTGGCGGTCACACACAGCACATCAATAGAGGTCCACAGTTCGCAAACCGTGGCGCCGAACGGCCACTGTCCCGTTAGCGCCAAAGTGGCCCCTGGGGGCACCACTAGAAGCCCCACCACCAGGTCAGCCGCCGCCAGGGAAGTCACGAACACGTTTGTCATGGTCTGGAGCCGTGGTGTCCTGGAGATGGCCACGATGACTAGCAGGTTGCCTCCCACAGTGGCTAATACAGCCAGAGCCAAAAGCGCTCCAGCCACCGCTGCTGCCCACGGCGCCGCGGACAGCCCACTAGTGTTGGTGACCGCGGAAGCCACGGTTGGGTTGTCTAACCACTCGGACAAAGAGCCGTTCTCATGGGGCCAGGGAGCCATCCCCGATTGTGGAGCAGGGGAGGGAAAGAGGGAGAGGGGCTTGCCGGGCTCACTCAGCTCAGGGGAGGGGGTGGTAGGGCGTGGGAGCGGCTCCCCCAGCCTGGGCCATCTTCCCCGCCTGACTGGGGCCAGGAACGATCGGCCTTCCCCCACTAGTGCCACCACTTCTGGGAGGAGTGGCGGCCCTTAAAGGGGCAGCAGCCAATAGTCCCAGGAGGGAAATGGAGGGGTGGAGATAGAGAGGGAGAAAAGGGGAGAAGATTGGGGCGGGGGGGGGGGGAGAGACAAAGAGGAAGTGAAAAGATGGATGTTTGTCTTTTTTCTTTGCCAAATCTGGAACAACTGACCCTATCGTTGTCTATCCTGTCCGCTTTCCAATCCCAACTTTGTACTACCTCCCCTACTTTGTGCTGCTTCCATATAACAGCAAAGGCTTCGGCTCTAGGGGAAATTTGGTATCCCATGCACCAGGGAAGAGATAAAGACAGACCCAGACTCTTAGTGAGCAGACGTTCTTTCCTAAGGAAAGAAGTCATGGAATAAATCAGGCCCAAGTAGCCTCTGATTTATTTGGATGACCCTCTTTGAGGTTATCACCTTTTCTCCTCTATGAGGCCTTTATTCTGAACAGTATTTCAAAGGTGAAGCAGCATGAATCTTTGCTTACGTGTTTTTCTTTCCCTTCCTTTTTACTTGTCTTTTCAAAAAGTTTTTCTATTCTCTCTTTTTCTCCTGCACTCCTAGGGAGAAGTGTCTGGTTGTATTTGGAAAGGACTACACTGCCATTAGAATTTAGCTCTATTTACAAGAGTGCACCAGTCACAATTCTCTTCCCACTCCAGGGTACCCTCCGTTTAGTCACCAAAGTCATCTTCCTAAAACTCAGGTCTGATCATGTCGTCATACTGAATAAACAACAGTGGCTCCTATCATTTCAGGATCAAATATAACATCCTTTGTTTATCCTTTACAACCTGCCTCCCCCAATCTTTCAAGTGTTCTTACATTTTAAACCTCTCCTACCCCACCTCCAGATACTTTGAGATCCAGTGGCACTGTTTCCTGAAACAGATTCAGAGAATTTTTATTTCATGCCTAGAATCCATACCCTTCTCATCTCTGCCTCCAGGCTTTATTTTTCTTCAAGACCCAGCTAAAACCCATCTTTTATAGGTAGGTTTTCCAGATACCTCCCATAATTCTAATGCTTTCATTCGGTTGGTTATCTCTAAGTTAATCTGTATATAGCTTGTTTGTATATAGTGGTTTGCACATTGTCTCTTTCATTAGACAGTGAGCTCCTTGAAAGCAAGAAGTATCTTTTGCCTTTCTTTGTATAGCCAGTGTTCAGCACAGTGCCAATAGTAGGCACTTAATAAATGTTTGTTGGACTGATTGATTAAATGTTCATTGACCTTGTATGTAAAAGGGAGCTGTGTTTTAGTGGCTAGAGAGCTTGTCTGAGAGCTCAGAAGATCTGGGTTCAGTTTCTGCCCCAGACACCCGAAGCGTGGTCTTGGATAAATCACTTAACCTTTCAGTGTCCCCAGGCAACTCTCCCAGACTGATTAGAAGAGCAGCTATGAATCTTTATTGGCAGAGGGACTCCCCTACTCTGGGAATTCTATCAGGAAAATCATAGTTCCAATTTACAGGCAAGTCATAATCTCTCCTTCCTCCATATTTATATGCTTTTCATAAGACTGCTGGGCGAGAATACATTTTAAAACATATTAACTAGGAGAACCTCTCAACTTAAAGATAAGACTTTTTTCTACCTACTATTTCCCAGTTTCCAAAAATAAATCCTTATAAAGCCACCCCAAATGTTTTAAAGTGATTCTCTCCATTTGCCTGAAATAACTTGTTAATAAAATGTTTTCATAATAATAAATTGCAAGCTGTCATCATATATGTAGAATAATATGGTGGATACTCTAATACCACATCTTCATGAGTACTATTAATTCCACCTCCCATCTGATGCAGCTCAAAAATCCTATCATAGTCTTGCCTAATTTTACAGAGGAAGAAACTTGCCCTGTATCATACAACTAATGAGTATCTGAGCTGGAACTCAACTCTGATTACCAAAGCCAATATCTTTTCCATTCTACCCTCTGATTCTCCCACCTATCAGGCCCTGAACCTCAATTCAAGGCTCCAATTTTGGCGGGTGATGCTCACAGAATGACTAAACCAGTTCCTTTCTAGCTAGGCGTGGAGAAGAGATGCTAGAAAATATAGGCCCTGAGGTTGGGGGCCAGGAAGATCTGATTCTTTTATCAAGGCCCTTTTGGGCTGGGCTCCTGCTTCCTCCCCAGAAACAATGGGACAAAAAGGGGGGAAAATGATCGTGGAAAACGCCTGCAGAGCCAGGACTCCTCTTTTGAATGCTCCCAAGACTCTGGATCCAGTGTCACTGGGCTGAGCAATCCCTCAGGGAGACTGACCCAGGAGCAGGGGGATGGGGTGGGAGGATGGTCCTATAATTATCCATGTAGAAAAGGAAATTATTTCATCTCCCAAGGACTAAATGGCTCACCCATGACCAAAGGTTGCCAGTGATTCCTCAGAGGATGCCCTTCATGCCTATGTAGTCCTCAACTTTGGATGCCAGGAAATGCCCACAGTCTATAAGTGGAGATATCGTAACCACTCTAATCCAGGAGTTCTTGACTTCTCATGTGTCACTGGAACCCTTTTGAAGCCCTGGTGAAGCCTAAGGCCCTTTTCTCAGAAAGTTTTTAAATGCATAAAATAAAATACATGATATTACAAAGGAAACTAATTATATTGAACAAGTTCACAGACCTCAGGTTAAGAACCCCTGTCAACCCATTCCCCCAAACCAGCCAACAAGTGACATTGACTCCAGTTGGCTTCCAGTCCTTTTTGAGACTGCTGGCTGTTTCTTAGAGTAGAAACCGTAAGGAATCTTCTCAACCTTGGTTTTGCAACACACCAGGGTATTGCCAGTTATCAGGAGACTTAAAAAAAAGTTAATCTCTAAAATAAATATATGCCATACAAAACTTTTTTATTTCTATACTCCAGAACTTGGGGAGTTGCCACCAAATCAAGTTATTCCAAAAAGTTTGGAAACAAGCTTTACTTTGGAGGTTTGTGGTGTTTTAGAAGGTCATCCTCTTAAAATGGATGTCACTTCCCTTCCCCTCTCTTGGTCTCATTTCCTCATATGTAAAACAGGATAATATATTTGGAATGGATAAAGAACTTAGAGGTCATCTAATCTAACAAAACTGAGGCCTAGAGAGTTTGATCCATCTGCCTTCAGTCTCACAGGTGATATGATGCAGAGCTGGGCATCAAATCTAGAATTCCTAAAAGAACATTTCACTGCAGCCTCCCAGTGAAGCAGGAGGGGAGTGGATCAGATTCTCTCTAAGGTCCCTTAGAGCTCAAAATTCTACAATACTCTGATAATTTCCCAAGCCATGTGAATTAAATGATTCTTTAAATCCTTTTAAATGATTCAAATCACTTTAAATGAATTAAATGATATCTGGATTTGGTAGGCTCTTAGACCAGTCAACATCCGACAGTATTTGTTGTTGTCCAACTCTTCATGACCCCATTTGGGGTTTTCTTGGCAAAGATACTGGTATAGTTGACCATTTCCTTCTCCAACTAATTTTACTGATAAGGAAACTGAGGCAAACACGTAACTCACAATTTTATATCATACTTTATGGCTTGTCAAGAATAATTCCTTCACCTCAAGACATGAGGTACCTTGTATCAGAATTATCATCCTTGCTTTACAGATGACAAAACTCAAATGCAAAGATGTAAGTGACTTGGAAAAGGTGAAATAACTTGAAGATGTCTGAGTCAGGACCCACACTCAAGTCTCCTCACTCCAAAAGCAGGTAGTTCTCTCTCCACAATCCTACTGGTCTCTAGTTGCATGGATTGTTGAAAGGCAAGGGCCTGAATTTCTGTCCAAAACTATCTTTTTCTGTTGTTATTCAGTAGTGTCTGACTCTCTGTGCTCCCATTTGGGGGTTTCTTGGCAAAGATATTACAGTGGTTTGCCATTTCCTTCTCCAATTCATTTTACAGATGAGGAAACTGAGGCAAACAGGGTTAAATGTGCCCAGAGTCACAAAGCGAGTAAGTGACTGAGGTCAGATTTGAACTCAAGAAGATGAGTCTTCCTGACCCCTGGCCCACATAAAGTAATGGATAAAGAGACAGCATGGGATTGTGGAAAGAGAACTGGTCTACTAGAGTCCAAAGTCCTAGAATTTAAGTCCTGGTGGGAAAACATTCTATTTTTATGATCCTGGACCTATCACTCTGAAACTTAGTCTCCTAAGTCTATAAACTGGGAATATTATCCCATTGGACATTGAAGAGTTGTTGTAAACCTTCAAATACTGCAAAAATTGGATTAAAATCATTCCTAGCATTGGGTAGACCTGGATATGATGATCAAACAACAAAGAATCCAATGGACAATAACACCAGGAATTAGGAAGGAAATCTCAGGCTCCCCTTGGTAAACCAAGACTTTCTGAGAAGGAGCAAGGACACCTCCCATTCTTTCCCATTCCACCTTTCATTCCCTATAAAGGCTTTCATAAGAACAGATGGTGTCCTCTTGTTTCTAGGTGCTGATTTAGCAGACAGTTGGGTCAACCGTCCCCAGTAGTCTTGTGGGGTGTCCCATCTATTTGTACTTTTTTGATTGGAGATGGGGGGAGGAAATGTCCTGTTGTTCTTGCCTAATGACTTGGCACCATGGGAATTCACCCAGCCTGCATGATGGAGGTCATCCAACTGTGAATAGAAACAGACATTGTCCATGGAGAGAGCGCTGGCCCACACTCCCCAGATGACTTTCAGCCTGTATCCTTAGAAATAAGCAAATCTATATTTCTGTAGTTATTAAGGATAAATCTCCTGATACGATATTTATGTGGGGGGGAACCCTATCACTACCACCATCAAGAGTATAGGCAGACAACAGCACATACTATCACAGCGGATCATCAAATGGAGGAAGGAAGGAAATTTTCTCTTCTCTCCTTCAGGGACAAGTTGAGTCAATATAATTACACAAAATTCAGTTTCAAATTTTTTTTTGGTTTTTGTCTTTCTGTGCACATTGTTGAAGTTACTGCATATATGGTTTTATATCATCTTGCTAAATTCACTTTGTATGAGTTCATATAAGTCTTTCCCTGCTTCGGTGTATTCTTCACATCTGCTGTTTCTTATGGAACAATAATATTCCATTACATTCACTTACCATAATTTATTTAGCTATTCCAATTCTATAACTGATGAGCATCTTTCATTTCCATTGCTTTGCCACAACAAAAAGTCTTGCTAGTAATATTTTGTCATATATGACACTTTATTTTTTTAATCCTTGACTTCGTTGGGTTATATTCCTAGTGGGCCCATGCCTAATTTTGGAATCTAATCCTATACAATCCACTTAGCACATATTTTTCGTTCCTTCATTTCAGTCATATCTAATTTTTGTGACCACATTTGGGGCTTTCTTGGCAAAGATACTGAAATGTGTCTGCCGCTCCTTGTGATCTTCATCTAAATTCCAGCCAGACCCCCACGTGGCTGGCCTCTGCTCCCAATTCTCTGTCCTTGGCATCCATGTATCCTTGAACCGTATGCTGGGGTCCCTCCCTCCACAGTATGAGTCCCCCTTCCTACCTCCTTACCCCTTTCTCAGGTCAGCAGGCAGATTCTCATTGAATAAAATCTCTTTAGTAGAGATCTGATGAATGGTCCACTTATATAAAGAGAGAACTGTCTATATGATGAATGAAAGGATCCCTACTCAAAAGGAACTTATGCTGTAATAGGGAAAATATTAAATATACACCTAAGTTTTTCCAGAATAAGGAAAATAAATATAAAAATATTAAATATAAGTGATGATTGGGGAGTTGGGAAGTTATTGGGAAAGACTTTGTATAGAATGTGATGCTTGAGCATTACTTGAAGGAAGAGAAGGATTCTATGAGGTAGAGGTGAGAAGGGACTGAATTGCAGGCATGGGACATGGCTAGTGCAAAGGCATGGAAGTGGGATGTGAGATGTGGAGTTATCGTGTGTGAAGAACAAAGAGAAAGTCAGTTTGGCTAGATCTCAGAGTGCAGGAGGGGGAGTAATAGGCAGGGAGGCCGAAAGGATAGTTTGGAGGTATGTTGTAAAGGGCTTTAAAGCAAAACAGAGGAGTTTCTATTTTATCCTTCAAAAAGCAATAGAGAAACACTGGAATTGGTTGAACAGGAGAGTTAAGTGGTCGGATCCACACTTTCAGAACATCCCTTGGGCGACAATGTAGAGAACAGACTGGAGTGGTAAGATTTGAAGTAAGGAGGTCAACTGCAGTAATTCAAGCGAGAGGTGACGAGAGCCTGAAATACGAAGATAGCTATGAACAGAGAGAATGGGCTGTATGCAAGAGATGTCACTGAGGTAGAAAAAAGATACCTTAGAACTGATTGGATACCTGTGAGGTGGTAGAGAGTGAGGCATCAAAGATGATGCTGAAGACACTGGAAGGATGGAACCTTGGAAAGAAATGGGGTAGTTTGGAAGAAGGAAAAGTTTTGAAGGAAAGATAATGAGTTCTGTTTTAAACAAAGGAAGTTTGAGATGTCCCCGCAGTGTCTGATTGGAAAGATCCAATAGGCAATTGGTGATGCAGAACTGAAGCTCAGGAGAGATACTGATACTGGATATGCAGGTGTGTGAATCTTCTGTATAGAAATGATAGTTAAACCCATAGAAGCTGATTTGGTTACCAAGAAAAAGAATGCAGAGGGTAAGAGAAGAGGGTCTCAGACAGAAGCTTTGTGTATCATGTGAATGATATGAATGATGAACTAGCAAAGAAGATGGGAAAAGAGTGGCCAAACAGATAGGAGAAGAGCCAGAAGAGAGCATTATCCCCCCCAAAAAATGGATAGGAGAGAGTGGAGTCCTCTTGGGAGGAAAGGGTGGTCAACAGGGTCAAATGCAGTAGATACATTGGGAAGGATGAGGACTGAGGAAAAAACCATTGCTGTGATTTGACAGTTAATGGATTGGGGAGAGCTGTTCCATTTAAATAACAAAGTCTGCAAACAGGAGGAGTGAGCTGACAGGAGAAAAAGTATAGACAGTTTTTTCAAGAAGTTTGACTGAGGAAAGAATTTAGGATGATAGCTTGATGGAGAGGCAAAGGTCTGAGTGCCCATAGAATTGAGTATAGAACGCTTGACCAAGAGTGCCTGTGAGAGACAGTTTTTATTTTTATTTTTACTATATAAGCCCTTAATTTATTCCATTTACCTTCCTTCTTATTCCTCTTCCTCCTCTAAGGCATTTTCTTCTCTGGCAGTATTTTCTCTACACTCATCTCTTCATGGCCCAAATATAGAAACCTCCGAGGCTGTAGAGTTCAACCCACACATGAATAAGGATCTCCCCTACAACTTCATGACAGGTGGTCATGCTATCTGTGCTTGAAGATTTCCTGTAAGTGGGAAGTCTCTTCCTCCCATGGCAGCCCATTCTACTTTGGGATGACATTTTATCTTTTCTTATATTAAGCCCTAATCTGATTCTCTGTGACTTTACCCCCCTTTTTCCTAGTTCTATGAAGCCAAGCAGAACAATGAAGTCTAATTCCTCTTCCAGAACCATTCAAATACCTGAAGAGAAGCAATCCTTCCCTCACCAAACCTTCTCTTCTATAGTCTGAAAAACAGTCTCAGTTCCTTCAACCAGACATTATGAACAGGGTTCCAAGCCACATCACCCCCCTAACCACAACTTATAGGTGGGCTCTAGCTCACCAATGACCTTCCTAAAACATGATAACTAAAAATGACAACAGGATTCTAAGTGTTTCCTGCCCAGAGCAAAATACCATCTGTGAGTGCCCATGGATGTCACTGGGAATACATTCATATATGCTCTAAAATGCCGGGCTGGTATTTTCTCACCAGTTCTTCATCCTCACCTACCTCCCATCCCCTTCATTACAACCATATTCTTGTAGCTTTGGTCTCAGGCAAGGTCAGATAGTTCAGGTTCTCTATGAATCCCCAGTGAAAAGCGTTTCCCAGTAAAAGACAACAGATACAAGTAAATGTGCAAGAGAAGGTCGCAATAATGAGGACAGCTAGAGAGTGCAATGGATAGAGCCCTGGCCCTGCAGTCAGGATGACCTGGGTTCAAATCCGACCTCTCACACTTGCTTAGCTGTGTGACCTTGGACAAAGCACTTAACCTTGATTGTCTCCAAAAAGGGAAAAAAATCAACAGGAGATAATAGATCCCCATTCTATAGATAAAAAAACTGAGACTGAGAAAGGTTGTAACTTGCCCAGGGTCAAAAAATTAGTTAGGTATCTGAGGCAGGCTTCAAACTTAGCTTCCTTATTTCTCCTTTCAGTATTTGACCCAATCAAGGGGATGGTTGATTCTTAACTGTAACATAGAGTCTACAAAGATTCAATTCCTCTTCTTTGCCCCCCTGGCTTCCTCATTCCAGGGTCAGACTCTATGTGACAAGGCAACTCTAACAAAAAGCCTTTGTGAACTTTGTGGGGTGGGAAGCTGTGTGGCAAGTTGAATGATTCTGAATTTTTGAGGTAATGAGAATGCTGTCTATAATTGTTTTGTAAAATTTTTCTCTTTTCTTTAGGCCAGGGGAGGGGAAATTAGATAACCAGTGATTATGTAGTAATGTAGGTGGAGTGTCAAAAATTCTTCTTGCATTCAGCAGGTATCCTGATTGACTTTTAATAAATCTAGGATTGTACAATGCACTTATGAATTTGGGCCAGACAACCTCATTGGTTAAGTTCCAAAATAGCTTGGGGATTTGAAAGGGGAAGTGGAGTAGGAAGACACCATTCTCATTTTAGGGTCACAAAGACACTAGATATAGTCAAGATGAGCCAGGCCAGGTCTAGGAAACTATAATTAGACAGAAAGGCTGTAGTTTAGAGTCTCCAGGGCTAGGTAGTTTCATTTTATCCACATTATTAATGAATAAATCAACAAGCATTTATTGCTTTTACTCTGTACCAGGCACTGGGTTAGGAACTAGAAATACAAAGGAAAAATGAAATAGTCCTTTCCCTAAGGGAGTTTACATTCTATTACAGGAGATAGCATGTACATACACAAATATAAATAAAATATTTTTTGAACTGAACCTATGCTTCCATTGATTTGTAAATCTCTGCACTGAGGGAGCTCCTTCTATCAATGCAAATGGGCTCTTGCTTTTCAGGCTATGGTCTCAGAGAGTTTCCTCGGGCCCTGAAATGATAAGTGATTTTGTCCAAGCTTACATGGCCAGTATGCTCCAATTCTGAGTCTAAAATATACTCTCTAATTGGCTGTACTGTCTCCTGATCCAAAATATGCACAACATAAAAACAGGGTCATTTTATTTTTTTTGGTGGGGAGACATCAGCACCTGGGGTGGGGAGATCAAGAAAGTTTCCATGTAGAAGATGACAGATCTTAAGATGGCAGATCCTAAGATTCAGAGGTGAGGAGGGAATATTCTAGGCATGGGGGGATAGCTGTAGAAAGAGATTATTAATTATGTTACCTAGATGGTTCTGAATTCACATTTTCTCTTTTTTCTTGTTTAAAAAAAACTCATCAATGTAACAACTTGGAAATGACACTTTTGTGGAGTAAGGTAAAGGAAATAAATGTTGAGACTGGGCAGCAACAGGAGTTGGAGTGCTGGTTTACAAAGTAAGGAAAAGTGGAAGTTATACAGCCAAAGGACAAGGTCCCTGGATTGGTTCCAAGAGGAAAAAGGCTGATGGCCTACAAAGCAAACCGGATCAATGAAACTGAAGTCCAGAGCTGGATCAATAACTTTCTGTGTAGCCTTCAACTGATGCCAAGAACAGACCATTGCCTTAAAGTAGGTTAATTAGACCTTTCCAGCCTTATTTCTTGCTATTTCTTTTTGTAGCTTCTAGCTAAATGAAAATACAGTTATCCCTTCCACATCTCAGGGGTTACAGTCAAGATACCATGGCCTTCTCCCCCCACACAAGCCCCCAGTCTCCATCCCTTTGTGATCTGGAAAATCTTAGTAATATTTTTTGGCCTTCCCTTTGTACCAGAAGAGATGTCTGCATTTTTTCTTTTTCTTTTATGGAGTGTTTATAGTACTTTATTGTAAAATTTGGGTTAAGTATTTGGTCATAGCTGTATCATCTTATCGCCTTCATGTAGCATCTGTGGCTTCCACAAAACTACCAAAAAATTCCATTTAATTTTTTACATCAACCTGCAATATAGCAGAACAGCAACAGGGAAAGGGGTGATGTGGAAGGCATAACTGTAGTTAAACTAGGGTACATCTGAATTCTTATTTTATATATGTTATTTGTGAACAATTTTCATCTTCCTTATCAGTTTATAAGGTCCTAGATCTCCCCCAGCACACCATGTCAGCTTAGGTGTTGAATGAAAAAATTAAAATAAAAAGAATATGTTAATTGGAATTGAAGGAAAGCTGAGAAAGCCCCCAAGCTGAGAAATTTCCTCTACCTTCTGATGGAGATCCCATATCAGGTCATTGGAGGTCCAAGTCAGTGTGAAACAATTTCTAATAGGATGCTATCAGCAAATCTTATGCATTTCCTAAAGCTCACTCAGAGAAATTTGAAAAAAACATCAAAGGCAGAGCTTTAACCCTAAAGAATGAGGGCTCTGTCCAGCACCCAGGAACTAATCATAAGAAAATAACCCTACACAGATGTCTCAGATCTGACTTCTTATATTGCAGACTTTAATAGGATGCCAAGATCCTCTAACTCTTACTCTTCCTATGTGATATTTGTACCAATTGCATCAACTACTACAATACTCCAAAACTTTCTCAGTGAAATCTGTAATATGATAGAGATTGGGCTAACTCAGGGTCAGCAAACTATAGCCCTCAGGCTGGCCCACCACCTGTTTTTTATATAACCTGAAAACTAAGGGACAGACTTGGCTCAGCAATAGTTTGTTGATCCCTGGAGACTCTTTATTGACATGAGAAAATCAAACTGAAGAAAGGAAATAAGCATTTATGCAGTACCTAATATGTGCCAGGAACTATACTAAGTGCTTTATAAATATTATCTCATTTTGTCCTCGCAACAGCTGGGAGGTAGATATTATTTTCATCCCCATTTTGTAGATGAGGAAACTGAGGCAGAAGAGGTTAAGTGATTTGCCCAAGGTCGTACATTTAGTAAGTATCTGAAGTTGAAATTGAACTCATGTATTTCTGACTCCAGGCCCAGCACCTACCCACTGCACCACTTGGTTGAAAAAATATATATATTGACCAGACTTTGACGTTAAACTAAATGGATATTGAAATAGTCTGTATGTATACATATATGCATTAATATTGTATACAAGTGAGAGACTAGATAAGTTATGCATCTATACATACATATCTTCCACTAAAGTCCTATTCCAAAGCCCACTTTGATAGAGAGGCAGTTCAGGGCTTCCAAAGGCTATAGCCATGAAGCAAAAGTTCTGGCAGGACTTTCCAAGCAGCAAATCTTCAAGTACAGGCCCAAAGATAGACTGAGTGTCTATTTACAAGGACCAACTCAGATACACTTGGAAAAATGTATCCCCAAGTTAGATACACAATGAATTTTTCAACTATCGTGACTCTCAAGATCATACCTTAAGTCGTAGAGAATTGTTATTTTTTAAATCTGTGTTGGTGGGAGCAACATTCACAAGGGCAAAATCACACAGATGTTTAAAGTACGAAAGAGGGGGTAGAGCCAAGATGGTGGACTAGAAAGACATGCTTACACAGGGTTCCCCCCACAGCCCATAAAATACCTGTAGAGAGGAACTCTCAACAAATTTTGGAGCAGCAGAAGAGGAGAACAACAGAGTAGAGGAGATTTCCAGCCCACAGTGACCTGAAAGGCCCACAGAAACGTTGGTTGCACTGGACATGGGAGCTGAGCGCGGAGCCCAGCCCAGCCTTGGCTGCGGTGGGAGGAGACTCTGGGAGGACGACACCTTGGGGGCAGAATCTCCAGTCACAGTAGCGGGTCCTCAGATCCCTTGGCCTACAGGAGCCAAAGGTCAGTGACTGGGTTTTATCAGCTGGCCAGGAAGGGAGAAGGGACTTCCCATAGCTCTGGCAGCAGGCAGCCTCCACAGAGCCTGCACAGCAGCCCATTCAGACTGTGCCATTGTTGCAGCGTAAAAACCCTTGGGGGCATTGAAGAGCTGAGTCCTACCTCAGCCCTGGGTGGAGGCCCTGGCCAAGCTGGTCTTTGTCTCAAAATGGATGGAGGTCCTGCCCATCCAGCTTATCTGAAATTCAGCGCCAAGTGCTGACTTTGTGGAACTGGAGGCCAAATGGCTGTTGAGATCTCTCTGCTAAGATTCTGGGCACAAAATCCCTCTCTGCGTCCAGACCAGTACATGCCTGATTGTGCCACCTTGGAGGAACTGAGATCTCACAGATTCCCAGAGTATACCCTACTCTTGACAAAGAACCCAAAAGTCAAGTAACTGGTTGAGAAAATGCCCAAAAAAG